>JARBWK010000004.1:148663857-149263857 GCA_030556195.1 Anolis apletophallus
AACTAGCTTGGGGACCCGGCCCTGCCGGTCATTTGAGATGCAGCAGGATGTAGAGTGGGTCATGGGGGCTCTGTGTGCCAAGTTTAGTCTTGATCCATCATTATTGGGAGTTGCAGTGGTATCATGAAATTACTGAAGGTAGTGCAAGTCCCATCATCTCTGTGTGTCCCGTCCCCCCCAAAGTGTAGCAGGATGTAGATTGGGTCATGGGGGCTCTGTGTGCTAAGTTTGGTCTGTATTGGTGAATGGATGAGGGATGCATTGTTTTTCGGAAGTGGTGAAGGTACTTCAAGTCCCATCATCCGTGGTCCGTCTCACAGTAAACTGCACCAGGCTGTAGAGTGGGTCATGAGGGCTCTGTGTGCCAGATTTGGTGTTGATCAGTCATTGGATTAGGTTTGTAGCAGGATTGGGAAGTGAGGGAAGGTACTGCAAGTCCCATCATCCATGTTCTGTCCCCCTCCAAACTTCAGTAGGATGTAGAGTGGGTCACTGGGGCTCTGTGTGCCAAGTGTGGACTTTCTCGGTGTTTGTTGGGGGCCACAGTGGTCTGTGGGAACAGAGGGGTGTAAAAGTACTACAAATCCCATCACCCATTGTCAGTCCTCCCCAAACCTCACCAGGACGTGAAGGCAGTCATGGGGGTTATGTATGGCAAGTTTGGTCTCGATCAGTGATTGGATGAGGGTTGCAGCGGACTTTGGAAGTGAGTAGAGGCACTTCAAGTCCCATCATCCATGGCCCACCCTCCTGCGAACTGCACCAGGACGTAGAGTGGGTCATGGGGGCTGTGTGTGCTGAGTGTGGTCTGTATTGGTCCTTTTTGGTGGCCTCAGTGGTCTGTGGGAACCAAAGTCTTGGAAAGTACTACAAATCCCATAATACATGGGTCATGTCATAGGGGGGGTTATGTGTACCAAGTTTGGTGCAGGTCCATCACCCGCGCTGGTCGCTGTAGCCTGTGAAAGTGGCTGCCACATATCCGCCCTGGCCTGTGAAAGTGGCTGCCACATATCCGCCCTGGCCTGTGAAAGTATACCGGTGTAAAACAGAAAGGAGTAAAAAAAAAGGAAAAGGCCTGCATGGACTGGATTCTGGGTTGCTGGCTTTTGTCCCCTCAGTGGGAAGCCTGTTGTTTGAATGTAAAGGCCTGGATTCTGGGTTGCTGGCTTTTTCCCCTCAGTGGGAAGAAATCCTGTTGTTTGAATGTAAAGGCCTGGATTCTGGGTTGCTGGCTTTTTTCCCTCAGTGGGAAGAAATCCTGTTGTTTGAATGTAAAGGCCTGGATTCTGGGTTGCTGGCTTTTTTCCCCTCAGTGGGAAGAAATCCTGTTGTTTGAATGTAGAGGCCTGGATTCTGGGTTGCTGGCTTTTTTCCCCTCAGTGGGAAGAAATCCTGTTGTTTGAATGTAAAGGCCTGGATTCTGGGTTGCTGGCTTTTTCCCCTCAGTGGAAGAAATCCTGTTGTTTGAATGTAAAGGCCTGGATTCTGGGTTGCTGGCTTTTTCCCCTCAGTGGGAAGAAATCCTGTTGTTTGAATGTAGAGGCCTGGATTCTGGGTTGCTGGCTTTTTTTCCCCTCAGTGGGAAGAAATCCTGTTGTTTGAATGTAAGGCCTGGATTCTGGGTTGCTGGCTTTTTCCCCTCAGTGGGAAGAAATCCTGTTGTTTGAATGTAGAGGCCTGGATTCTGGGTTGCTGGCTTTTTTCCCTCAGTGGGAAGAAATCCTGTTGTTTGAATGTAAAGGCCTGGACTCTGGGTTGCTGGCTTTTTACCCCTCAGTTAGAAGAAATCCTGTTGTTTGAATGTAAAGACCTGGACTCTGGGTTGCTGGCTTTTTTTCCCCTCAGTGGGAAGAAATCCTGTTGTTTGAATGTAAAGGCCTGGATTCTGGGTTGCTGGCTTTCCCCCCCCTCAGTGGGAAGAAATCCTGTTGTTTGAATGTAAAGGCCTGGATTCTGGGTTGCTGGCTTTTTCCCCCTCAGTGGGAAGAAATCCTGTTGTTTGAATGTAAAGGCCTGGACTCTGGGTTGCTGGCTTTTTCCCTCAGTGGGAAGAAATCCTGTTGTTTGAATGTAAAGGCCTGGATTCTGGGTTGCTGGCTTTTTTTCCCCTCAGAAATCCTGTTGGAAGAAATCCTGTGCTGCTTTTTTTTGAATGTTTGAATGTAGGCCTGGATTCTGGGTTACTGGTTTTATTCCCCTCAGTGGGAAGAAATTCTGTTGTTTGAATGTAAAGGCCTGGATTCTGGGTTGCTGGCTTTTTTCCCCTCAGTGGGAAGAAATCCTGTTGTTTGAATGTAAAGGCCTGGATTCTGGGTTGCTGGCTTTTCCCCCTCAGTGGGAAGAAATCCTGTTGTTTGAATGTAAAGGCCTGGACTCTGGGATGCTGGCTTTTTCCCCTCAGTGGGAAGAAATCCTGTTGTTTGAATGTAGAGGCCTGGACTCTGGGTTGCTGGCTTTTTCCCTCAGTGGGAAGAAATCCTGTTGTTTGAATGTAAAGGCCTGGATTCTGGGTTGCTGGCTTTTTCCCCTCAGTGGGAAGAAATCCTGTTGTTTGAATGTAAAGGCCTGGATTCTGGGTTGCTGGCTTTTTCCCTCAGTGGGAAGAAATCCTGTTGTTTGAATGTAGAGGCCTGGATTCTGGGTTGCTGGCTTTACACCCCCTCTGTGGGAAGAAAACCGGTGGTTTGAATGTATAGGCCTGAGTTCTGGGTTGCTGGCTTTTTCACCCTCAGTGGGAAGAAATCCTGTTGTTTGAATGTAAAGGCCTGGATTTTGGAGGCCTGGATTCTTGCTGGCTTTTCCCCCTCAGTGGGAAGAAATCCTGTTGTTTGAATGTAGAGGCCTGGATTCTGGGTTGCTGGCTTTTTTTCCCTCAGTGGGAAGAAATCCTGTTGTTTGAATGTAAAGGCCTGGACTCTGGGTTGCTGGCTTTTTCCCCTCAGTGGGAAGAAATCCTGTTGTTTGAATGTAAAGGCCTGGATTCTGGGTTGCTGGCTTTTCCCCTCAGTGGGAAGAAATCCTGTTGTTTGAATGTAAGGCCTGGATTCTGGAGTTGGCTTTTCCCCCCCAGTGGGAAGAAATCCTGTTGTTTGAATGTAAAGGCCTGGATTCTGGGTTGCTGGCTTTTCCCCCTCAGTGGAAGAAATCCTGTTGTTTGAATGTAGAGGCCTGGACTCTGGGTTTGCTGCTTTTCCCCCTCAGTTTGTTGTTTGAATGTAAAGAGGCCTGGATTCTGGGTTGCTGGCTTTTTCAGTGGGAAGAAATGTGAATGTAGGCCTGGACTCTGGGTTGCTGGCTTTTTTCCCCTCAGTGGGAAGAAATTCTGTTGTTTGAATGTGAGGCCTGGATTCTGGGTTGGGTGGGGGTTGGCTTTTTCCATCAGTGGGAAAAATAGTAAAGGCCTGGAAGTTGCTGGCTAATCAGTGGCTATCAATGCCCTCTGTCTGGTGCCTTAGAATTTTGGAGTGGCGAGGCTGTCCAATCAAAGGTTTTATGCAAATAGCTGCCACATATCCGCCCTTCCGTACACACACACATACACACATACAAACACTCCGTTTTATAAAGGTATAGAGATATACAGATTATCATCCAGCGTTTCTTGCAGGACAAGAAACAGGACATTATGTTGTAATGTTAATTGTTGTTTTTTCAGTTTGTTGTAAGCCGCTCCGGCAATATTGTTATATGTACACTGTTCTAGTATTGTTGTTTGCTTAAAGATTTTATTTAAAAATAGTAAATAAATAACAAATAATAAATTTCAAGTTTTAGAGTGTCCCTTATTTTTGTGAAAAAATAAACTTATTTTTCTTTAATTAAAGATTTTATTTACATACAAAAACATTTTACGGAATACAAAACAGTAACCCATAACCCACCACCAAGGCCTGAACAGGTATCCTTTACTTTGCCATATCTTTATAAATCAACCCTTAAACTAAATGTCAAATCCAAAATTCCTGACCAACAGGGTTATATTGCATTCTATTTTCACTCTCTAAAGCAGTGTTTCTCAACCTGGGGGTCGGGACCCCTGAGGGGGTCGCGAGGAGGTCTCAGAGGGGTCAGCAAAGACCATCAGAAAACATATATTTCTGAGGGGTCTCTCCACCTGACCTTCTCTTCCTTTTTGGAAACAGATGGCAAATTTCTCCCACCAAAAGTCATCCTCCACTGTGATTGGCTAATCTCTCAGCCAAGGGAGAGCTGTTTCTAAGACTCCAAGCGGGAGGGGAAAGCAGGCGTGCTTGGAGCATGTGCAGGCAAGGGAGAGCGTGCCAGGCTGGAGGGAGGGTCACACCAGTGAGTCCCTTCAAGACATGGGGGTTCCGTGTGGGACGTTTGGCCCAATTCTATCATTGGTGGGGTTCAGAATGCTCTTTGATTGTAGGCAAACTATAAATCCCAGCAACTAAAACTTTCAAATGTCAAGGCCTATTTTCCCCCAAACTCCACCAGTGTTCACATTTGGGCATATTGAGTATTCATGCCAAGTTTGGTCCCGATCCATAATTATTTGGATGCAGGTGAACTACAACTCCAAAACTCAAGGTCAATGCCCACCAAACCCTTCCAATATTTTGTTGGTCATGGGAGTTCTGTGTGCCGAGTTTGACCCAATTCTATCGTTGGTGGAGTTCAAAATGCTCTTTGACTGTAGGCCACCTATAAATCCCTGCAACTACAACTCCCAAATGACAAAATCAATCCCCTACCCAACCTCACCAATCTTCAAACGTGGTGAAAATTGGGTATTTGTGCCAAATTTGGTCCAGTGAATGAAAATACATCCTGCCTATCAGATATCATTACGATTCATAACAGTAGCAAAATTACAGTTATGAAGTAACAATGAAAATAATTTTATTTTGGGGGGGTCACCACAACATGAGGAACTGTATTAAGCGGTTGAGGCATTAGGAAGGTTGAGAAACACTGCTCTAAAGTGTATTTAATAAAAACCGACCAGTATGCTTCAAAATCTGATCTATTAGTTTCCCCCCTGAATACCTTCATTTCCATTGTTAGTTTATCATTCAAGGCTACGTTCCAAGCTTCCAGTGTAAGATTAGTTATTATTTTCCAATTCCTTGCTATTATAATTCTTGCCACAGTGAATAAAATAATCATCAACTCTTTCTTTTCCTTTTCTAAATTCAAAATGTCCCTTATTTCTTACATCAAAAAGTGGCAACCCTACCTCTCAGCCTTCTCTTCTTCAGGTTAAACGTGCCCAGCTCTTTAAGCCGCTCCTCATAGGGCTTGTTCTCCAGACCCTTGGTCTACCTCAGTGGTTCTCAACGTTCCTAATGCTGTGACCCCTTAATACAGTTCCTCATGTTGTAGTGACCCCCAATCATATAATTATTTCAATGCTACTTCACAAGTGTGATTTTGCTATTGTTATGAAGAGTAAAGTAAATATCTGATATGCTGGAGGTATTTTCATTCACTGGACCAAATTTGGCACATATACCCAATATGCCCAAATTTGAATACTGGTGGGATTGGAAGGAGAGATTGTCATTTGGGAGTTGTAGTTGCTGGGATTTATAGTTCACCTACAATCAAAGAGCATTCTGAACCCCACCAATGGAGGAATTGAACCAAACTTGGGACACAGAATTCCCATGACCAACAGAAAATGCTGGAAGGGTTTGGTGGGCATTGACCTTAAGTTTTGGAGTTGTAGTTCACCTACATCCCGAGAGCACTGTCAACTCAAAACAGTGATGGATCTGGACTAAACTTGGCATGAATATCAATATGTCCAAATGTGAACACTGGTGGAGTTTGGGGAAAATAGACTTGACATTTGGGAGTTGTAGTTGCTGGGATTTATAGTTCACCTACAATCAAAGAGCATTCTGAACCCCACCAATGGAGGAATTGAACCAAACTTGGGACACAGAATTCCCATGACCAACAGAAAATGCTGGAAGGGTTTGGTGGGCATTGACCTTAAGTTTTGGAGTTGTAGTTCACCTACATCCCGAGAGCACTGTCAACTCAAAACAGTGATGGATCTGGACTAAACTTGGCATGAATATCAATATGCCCAAATGTGAACACTGGTGGAGTTTGGGGGAAATAGACTTGACATTTGGGAGTTGTAGTTGCTGGGATTTATAGTTCACCTACAATCAAAGAGCATTCTGAACCCCATCACTGGAGGAATTGAACCAAACTTGGGACACAGAATTCCCATGACCAACAGAAAATGCTGGAAGGGTTTGGTGGGCATTGACCTTAAGTTTTGGAGTTGTAGTTCACCTACATCCCGAGAGCACTGTCAACTCAAAACAGTGATGGATCTGGACTAAACTTGGCATGAATATCAGTATGCCCAAATGTGAACACTGGTGGAGTTTGGGGGAAACAGACTTGACATTTGGGAGTTGTAGTTGCTGGGATTTATAGTTCACCTACAATCAAAGAGCCTTTTTTAACTCCATCAAAGATAGAATAGCGCCAAACTTCCCCCACACACACACACCCCATGATCAACAGAAAATGCTGTGTTTTGTGATGATCTTTGGCGACCCCTCTGACACCCCCTCGTGACCCCTCCGGGGGTCCCGACCCCCAGGTTGAGAAACACTTTCTTTTCCTTTTCTAAATTCAAAATGTCCCTTATTTCTTACATCCAAAAGTGGCAACCCTACCTCTCAGCCTTCTCTTCTTCAGGTTAAACGTGCCCAGCTCTTTAAGCCGCTCCTCATAGGGCTTGTTCTCCAGACCCTTGGTCTACCTGCTGTAGCTATTGGCCACCTCTCAAAGTAGTAAACAATCAATAAATAACCACAATCCAAGCGATCCACCCCACATGGAAGGCAGGCAGGCAGCGACCAGGACACAAAGGCAGGGAAGCTGCCAAGGCGGCGGCGGGGGCCATAAAGCAGAAGAGGCTCCGAAGGGGAAGAAGACACCAAACAAATCCGATCAACTTTTCTGTGCCGCGCGTTTCTGCGCACGCGCGGCCAACGGCCGGCGGCGCACGCGCGCAGCGGCCCGGCTCGTCGGTTGAGTAAGACGGGCCGCGATTGGCTGCGGCGGCGAGCGAGGCCGAGTGTGTGAGGCGCAGTGACGGAAGGAAGGCAGAAAGCAGAGGCAGAGAAGGCAGAAGCAGGCGAGAGCGGGGGGCCAATGGCGGAGAGATGGTCCAGGGGGGCCCTGTTGCAGGAGTAGTCGACACCGTCCCGGCGGCTCCCAGGAAGCGGCGGCGAAGGAGGCGGCGAAGGAGGCCGCAGACTCCGCCGGGAGGCCTCGACGCCGGCGCCTCCACCAGGGGAAGGAGCAGCCCAGGCCCGGGGGCGTCGCCCGAAGGCAAGAAGGAAGGAAGGGGGAAGCGGCCGTTGGGCGGCGGTTGAGGCGCCCCGAGAGTGACGCGCGCGCCAGGCCGGGCCCTGTCCTCCTCAAGGCGGCCTCGCTCGCTCCCTCCTTCCCCTTTTCGGAAAACAAACCTCCTCTTTTCCTCCTTCCCGTCGCTGGGCCTTGCTGAGGTAAGTCCTGGGAGGCGGGGGAGAGGCCCAGCCAACTTCCTCAGGCCTTGCCGTGCTTGTCCTCCTCGCTCTGACGCAAACCACACTCTCTCGGCCTCAGAGGCAGGCCCAGCCTCCCCCTCCCCCACCAACTACTGTCTTGGGAGGCTCTCAGGCCTAGGAAGTATCCACATCGCCTGCTTTGAGCTGCCTATTACATGGCAGTGTGGACTCCTGTAATCCACTGTGTGGATTATCTGATTTGATTATATGGCAGTGTAGGTAGAAGGGGCCTGTGTGACTATGTCAGACAGCAGGAGCTTGAAGGGGGTGTCTGTTTTGTGGCCCCCCTTTCCTGGTTGGATCATTTCAAGGCCTCGGTGACTTACTCAGGCCCCTTCCACACAGTTATCTAAAATCTACATTGAACTGGATTATATTACAGTGTGGATGCAGGGCCTTTCCACAGCCATATTGTTATCGAGAAGGAATTTGGGGGGCTTGGCATGAAGGCAGACCAGCTAGACCAGGCCTGGACAAACTTGGGCCCTCCAGGTGTTTTGGACTTCAACTCCCACAATTCCTCACAGCCTCAGGCCTCTTCCTTTTCCCCTCAGCCGCTTAAGCGGCTGAGGGGAAAAGGAAGAGGCCTGAGGCTGTGAGGAATTGTGGGAGTTGAAGTCCAAAACACCTGGAGGGCCCAAGTTTGCCTAGGCCTCAGCTAGACCCGCCAAAGGCTCGCCTGCAATATAACCCAGAATATCAATACAGAAAACCCAATATTACTTTGAACTTAATTATTTGAGGGCCCAAGTCTGCCCAGGCCTCAGCTAGACCCACCAAAGGCTCGCCTTCAATACAACCCAGAATATCAATACAAAAAGCCCAATAATACTTTGAACTTGGTTATTTGACGGCCCAAGTTTGCCCAGGCCTCAGCTAGACCCGCCAAAGGCTCGCCTTCAATATAACCCAGAATATCAATACAAAAAGCCCAATAATACTTTGAACTTGGTTATTTGAGGGCCCAAGTCTGCCCAGGCCTCAGCTAGACCCGCCAAAGGCTCGCCTTCAATATAACCCAGAATATCAATACAGAAAACCCAATAATACTTTGAACTGGGTTATTTGAGGGCCCAAGTCTGCCCAGGCCTCAGCTAGACCCACCAAAGGCTCGCCTTCAATATAACCCAGAATATCAATACAAAAAGCCCAATAATACTTTGAACTTGGTTATTTGAGGGCCCAAGTCTGCCCAGGCCTCAGCTAGACCCACCAAAGGCTCGCCTTCCATATAACCCAGAATATCAATACAGAAAAGCCCAATAATACTTTGAACTTGGTTATTTGAGGGCCCAAGTTTGCCTCAGGCCTCAGCTAAACCCACCAAAGGCTCGCCTCAATACAACCCAGAATATATACAAAAAGCCCAATAATATTTTGAAATTTGAGGGCCCAAGTTTGCCCAGGCCTCAGCTAGACCCACCAAAGAAAACCCAGAATATCAATACATAATAATACTTTGAACTGGGTTATTTGAGGGCCCAAGTCTGCCCAGGCCTCAGCTAGACCCACCAAAGGCTCGCCTTCAATATAACCCAGAATATCAATACAAAAAGCCCAATAATACTTTGAACTTGGTTATTTGAGGGCCCAAAGTCTGCCCAGGCCTCAGCTAGACTCCACCAAAGGCTCGCCTTCCAGAATATCAATCAATATAACCCAGAATATCAGGCTCACCTTCCATATAACAGAAAGAAACCCAATAATACTTTGAAATTTACTTTGAACGCCTTCAATATAACCCAGAATATCAATACAAAAAGCCCAATAATACTTTGAACTTGGTTATTTGAGGGCCCAAGTTTGCCCAGGCCTGAGCTAGACCCACCAAAGGCTCGCCTTCAATATAACCCAGAATATCAATACAGAAAACCCAATAATACTTTGAACTGGGTTATTTGAGGGCCCAAGTCTGCCCAGGCCTCAGCTAGACCCACCAAAGGCTCGCCTTCAATATAACCCAGAATATCAATACAGAAAACCCAATAATACTTTGAACTTGGTTATTTGAGGGCCCAAGTTTGCCCAGGCCTCAGCTAGACCCACCAAAGGCTCGCCTTCAATATAACCCAGAATATCAATACAAAAAGCCCAATAATACTTTGAACTTGGTTATTTGAGGGCCCAAGTTTGCCCAGGCCTCAGCTAGACCCACCAAAGGCTCGCCTTCAATATAACCCAGAATATCAATACAAAAAACCCAATAATACTTTGAAGTGGGTTATTTGTGGGCCCGAGTTTGCCCAGGCCTCAGCTAGACCCACCAAAGGCTCGCCTTCAATATAACCCAGAATATCAATACAGAAAACCCAATAATACTTTGAACTGGGTTATTTGAGGGTCCAAGTTTGCCAGGCCTCAGCTAGACCCACCAAAGGCTTGCCTTCAATACAACCCAGAATATCAATACAGAAAACCCAACGATACCTGCTTTGAACTGGGTTATCTGAGGGTCCTTCCAGAACGCCCCTATATCCCAGTATCTCATCCCAGGTTTTCTGCTTTAAACTGGATAATATGAGCCTGCACTTACCGATAATTTGGGATAAACAGCAAACCTGGGACCAGATCTTGGGCTATAGGGCTGTTTGGAACAGCCCTTAGCCCACACTACCATATATTCTAGTTCAAAGCCGAATATGTGGGATTTTATTCAGCTGTCTGGAAGGGGCTGAAGTCCAGTCCAATATTGTGGCTAAATCTGCCTTGGTATTCTGAGTTATATGGTTGGTGATCGGGCCTCCTTTTTGGTGACTTCTGAAAGGGACGTGCTGAGAGAATTATGGAAGATGACTGGACGCTTTCCTTGCAATTACTGGCCCTCCAGGTGTTTTGGACTTCAACTCCCAGAAATCCTAACAGCTGGTAAACTGGCTGGGATTTCTGGGAGTTGAAGTCCCAAACCCCTGGAGGGCCGGTAATTGCCCACCCCTGGGTTAACTCGACAGGAGGTCATTCCTTACCCTCCTAGAGCCCTTCCACACAGCCATATAACACAAAATAACAAGACACAAAATCCCACAATATCTGCTTTGAACTGGGTTATCTGAGTCCAAAATGCTATATAACCCAGTTCAGTGTGGATTTTTTTTTACAGTTGTATGGAAGGGGCCCTAAAGAACCTCCTTTTCCCCTTTTTCTTTCCTCTTTTCTTTCATTTTCTCTTTCACTGGACTCTTGGGGAAAAAGTTGATTCCAGGTTGGGGCTCAGGTGGATCGTAATCTAGGGCAAGAGGCGTTGACTTGTAAGAGCCCAGGCCTCTCCTCTTGATGTGACGTTTCTCCTGGTGTTACCCATTTCAAATCTGATCTGGGCTTTTTGTTTTGCTTTCGTGCTTAGAAGTCTAGCAAAGGAAAGTGCCTCTCCCCACTTCCTCATTGTTCAGGGAGACCCCCAGATCGATGCAGTTTTCTGTGTTTATTCCTTGGCTCTTGCTACTTCCAGTGGAGAAAAGTGCCCAGATCTATGATTAACATAGGGGTTTTTATTTTTAAAAACCGGATCACGTGTGTCAAACTGACTGACTGTGGACCAAATCCTGCCTGCCATGCCACTTTCTCTGGTCCTATGGTGCTGGACTACAACTCCTGTATTCCTCATCATCAGAGACATCATGTCTAGAGCTGATGAGACTTGTAATCCAATAACATCTGGAAGGCTGCAGTTCGTTCTGATTAGTAACATACAAGCTGGAAGGTGTCCAGAGAAGAGTAATTAAAATGATCAAAGGTCTGGACACTATGACCCATGAGGAGTGTCTTAAAGAACTGGGCATGTTTAGCCTGCAGAAGGAAAGGTTGAGAGGAGACATGATGCACATGTATAAATATGTGAAAAGGAGCAGATTTGTTTTCTGCTGCCCTGGAAACAACGTCTCGGAGCAATGGGTTCAAAATATAGGAAAGGCGATTCCACCTGAACATTAGGAAGAACTTTCTGACTGTAAGAGCTATTCAGCAGTGCAACTCTCTGTCTCAGAGTCTGCTTCCCTGGAAGCTTTTAAACAGAGGCTGCATGGCCATCTGTCAGGGGTAATTTGATTGTGCTTTTCCTTCATGGCAGTGGGTTAGATTAGATGGCCCATGTGATCTCTTCCAACTCTATTATATGATTCTAGTAGGATAGTAGGCTTTGAATTTAGATACAAACATGTGGATGTGATGTCTGACTTTAAAATGTCCCTTAATCTTTCCCCAACCTCTAAACCTCAAGTGCTGTTGGGCTGCAATTTCCATTGTCCCTAGTCCTCATGGCAGGTAATAAAAAGTGATGTGAATTCTCCTTCAGTAACATCCAGGGACCCAAAGTTGGTAAAAACTAAAGAGTACGGACTACTATGTAAAAAAATACAGGATGCCTGTAGAGTCTCTTTACCGTTTATCATTTTTAAATGATAAAAAGATTTTACAAACATCCTGTATATAGATGGCCCTTTGTGTGCACGGATTCTCCATCCATGGATTTAACGGCCCTTTGAAGGCAAATGTAAGGCTGATTTGGCCCTCAATGAAAATGATTTTGACCAACCCTGTTTTAGATTATTGGCTACATATTCCTTCCATTTCCTGCCATTATAAGTCATCAACGATTCAGGTATTCCTGCAGGCCACTAGGTAGGAACAGTGCTGGGAAATAAATTATTAACATATCCAAGGCACACTCACTTTAAAATGACTGATCAGGTGGAATCAACTCTCATTACAGGATTTAAGGCAAGTGTCTAAGTATAATATCATTAAGTCAAGCACGGTATACTCAGCTTTAATGGTCTTTCACCTCCTAGTTTCACTTGATAACACAGGCCAATTTTGGTGCCTCAGATGTTAGTATTGCATCTCAGTATGTTTGACTTGCTGATTCCCTATAAACACTTAATTTTTGAGATACAAAACATATACCATGTAAGTCGCCATTTGCTAACCCATAGAAAACCATGATAATCATGTCTAAGAAATTAGAGCTGATGTGGTCTATCCAATGCAATTTTCTGAATCAGCTCCCCGAATTGTACCAGAAACAGGCCTAAAAACCAAGAAAAAAGCAACTTGACACCATTTTAACTGCTGTGGCTTAATGCAATACAATCCTGCAAGTCGTAGTTTGGTGAAGTATCAACATTCTTTCACAAAGAAGGCTGCACACCTTTTACCATTACAACTGCCATGATTCTATATTATTGGACCATGACAGTTAAAGGTTCGGTCAAACTGAATTAATTCTAGAATGTAGATTTAGCCTCTGGCCACATCTGTGAAAAGGAAACGGTAAATTTAAAACATTTACACAGTAAGTGCAAATGAAAAGTTACAGTAAGATCGTTGTGGGATATGTTCCAAGAGCTTCGTGGATGCATTAAACTACGGGGAATAGAGAATCAACCTATGTTTCGACTACACAGGAAGCACACACACACACAAGCTTTGGATAGCAGAGAGAAGAGTTAACACCCCTGTAGAGTTTGTTTTGCTGTCTGTGCCCCTGTTCAGAAGATTTCACCTCACTTTCTGTCCCTGTGATAATTGGATTTTGAAAACTTTAGGTTGCTCTGGAGACAGAGATTGGTGAGAAAGTTTCAGTGGTGACTTTTTTTCCCCATGACCACTCTTTTAGGAGTGAATTTCCCTTCGAACAAGAAGATTTCTCTCACTGTTGTCTCACCCCTGTTCTTAACTATGAGTTGTCTGTAATTAGGCTGTTTGTAACTCGGGGACTTCCTGTATATGTTGTGGAAGCAAACCAAAAAATAGCTATTAGAAGGCCCACAAATATTTCTGGGGAATTTTTTTGAACGTGAGTCCTGCATTTAAGTACTGTATTCCTTGCATTTCAAAATGAATAGTATTTTTAACACCTTCATAATATTTTCACTTGCAACCTCAAGCTGACAAGCATGTGTGAAACTTTACTAGCTTAATTAGACTAAATTGTTGGGAGAATGCAATACAGGGTTATAAGCAAGCTAATCTTCAAATAAACAATGTATATTTTTTTCAAAGATAAAAAGCTCTGAAAATGAGTGCATCCAAGTGATTTAATTCTTTTCCCTTGGCAAGTATTTTTTTCTAACTTTTTCTACCAAGTGTGATATGAAGGAAATGGCAAACCACTTGATTATTCCTTGTCTGCAAAAATAAGTCAACAGGCAACTTGAGGGCATACACATGCACAAACATCTCAAAGTTATATTGGTAAGCTGCATCAGTACAGAATTGTTGATGTCAGTGGGATGACACTTTACAGGTTCCATTAAAATGTTATGTTCAAAAAGAAGTGTGTTCATAGTAGTTTGTTAATAGACTGATCTTTTTCTGTTCTTTTGTTAAATACTGCAGTTAATCTGCAAGTATATAAAGAATGTTTATACTATTAAGTTTGTTAATATTTGTGCTTTTCTATCAAATATAAATTTCAAAATGGTAGGGGCTTAAAAAAAACTTTAAAAAATATCCAGACTAAAAAAACTTTTAATAAAGATTTCCATTTACATAATACTTGCACTGTAAATTCAAAATGTATTGAGTGGTTTTATCCTACACTGAGGGGCTACATGATAGTAAGATATTCTTGGCTAGGTACACTACAAAGCAAAGCAGGTTTTTTAGTTTCTAGGGAATGCTTTTCATAGTTTCCACTTAGTGAAATTTCTGGTGTCATCTTCATGACCCACCATTACTCAGTTGTGTTTTTTACACGCGGTAACATAGTGTTTTGAAGTGTTTGTGGCTGTCATGGCAAATCATTGATTCAACTTGTAATTTGTATAAATCACCGGGAAAATGTTATTTGATTTTATTTTTCCTCACAAATAACAAGATGGGGCATAAATGTAAAGAAATATATTTTTCAGACTCTTCATTTGAGTGCACAAAGAAAAGTGAATGCTAAAAACAATATAAAACTCATATTTGATATCTTACATACAATTATGTGTGTGTGTGTGTATATATATATACACACACACACACACTTACTTTTTGGATACATATATGTTGGTAAATTCCATTCAGATTTTTTGAAGTCAGGTGAAAATAAAGACATGTGTTGAATCATGTCTTGGTATGCATAAAACAACTTTGGCATATGGCAACATCTAGGTCCCTTCTGCCTACCCTTTTATCTCAATGAGCAATAAGCAATTTTATTACTAAATTAGATATTCATTCTAAATACTTTAAAAACTTTTTTCAACTTTACATGGTTTTATCAGATATTTGGAAGCCTGTAGATTTAACTGAGGTTTTATATGCTGATTAATTCCCGTAATAGTATGGTCTGTTCATTGGTAATGGCTTTGATTTTTTTAATAAAAAAAACAAACCTTCCTTTGCATTAATATTTAATATTGTCAGTGTTGCTTTTCCAAGTAAACCTACTTATGTGGAACGGAGAATCATAACTTGTAAGGCTATTAGGTTTTTTTCCTATTTCAGTTTCTGATAAGCCAAGTATTTAAGTAGTTGCTTTCATATAGCAACATATGTGGAAAACATACTTTCTTTTTATAAGATTGTTTCGGTTCTAATGGGGTCAACCTGAATCTTGTAAAGATTATTTGTGAGTTTTAAGCATTTATTTCCTCTCAGTGTATGTGTGTTGGGATAGTTCTTGTCATCTTAGGATGCATCTGCATTATAGAATTAATGCAGTTTGAAATTACTTTAACTACCATGGCTCGGTGCAAAGGAATCGGGACACTTGTAACTTTACAAGAACTTTAGCTGTCTCTGCCAAAAAGCGCTGATGCTTTATCAAACTACAAATCCCAGGTTTCCACAGCATTGAGGCATGTTAGTTAAACGTGTCAATCTGCATTCATTCTATAGTGTAAATGTACCCTGAATTGTGGTCAGTTTGAATTGGTTCCTCTCTCTTTTGGTACCAGGAAAGTGTGGTTGATGATTTGGATCCTGTAGCCTGTGGTCATGGTGCTGCCATAGAACAGCATCAGTATCATTCACTCTTCGGAGAGAATAGGCTATGGTGCAGTAAAACTTGCAATATTTTGAGAAACTACTCTGCTTCGGCACAATTTATAACTAGGAGGCCATCAAAAAACTGTAATCATTGTTAGAAAGTAATTTCTGCTTGCTATTCTATTTTGATATTATCTTGTACATATTCTAAAATGTTTTTTTCTTTCTTTCAACAGAGAATATGAAACAGGAGTCAAAATGACATCCAGGTTTGGGAAGACATATAGCAGGAAAGGGGGCAATGGCAGTTCAAAGTTTGATGAAGTTTTTTCCAACAAACGGACCACTCTTAGTACAAAATGGGGAGAAACTACCTTTATGGCCAAGCTAGGACAGAAGAGGCCCAACATCAAGCCAGACATTTCTGAAGTTCCTAAAAAACCCAAAGTTGAAGAGGAAATAACAGAAGATCCATTTGGATTTGACAGTGATGAAGAATCTCTGCCAGTATCTTCAAAGAATGTGTCACAAGCAAAAGGATCCTCTCAGTTGGAATCTGTTGAAGCATCTCACTCTGGAGACTTTACTTCTGCACTTGAATCTAATAGCAAAATTACTCAGCCAATCAATGAAGATGTGTTGTCTATCAAATGTATGTCTTTGGGTAATATAGTACACAGCTTCAAAGAAAAGAACTCAAACAGAAAAATGGATGATGGTGAAATCAAAAGCAGCAGTGCTTTTCCTGTCATTGCAGGTATGGTTGGATAATATAATCATGTTGAGAGTTAATAGCTTCACCAGATTCAGTTACTTGTTCCTGATCCACTGCTCAGGTTCCTCCATGAACTATAAGAAAGGAGATTCCATCTGAATATTAGGAAGAACTTCCTGACGGAGAGCCATTTAACAGTGGAACTCTGCCCGGAGTGTGGTGGAGGCTCCTTTAGAAGCTTTTAAACGGGCTGGATGGCTATCTGTCAGGGGTGCTTTGAATGCAATTTTCCTGCTTCTTGGCTGGTGGTTGGACTGGATGGCCCATGAGGTCTCTTCCAACTCCATGATTCTATGGTTGTTTGAGGGAGGGAGGAATTTTCTGGGAAATGTCTTCCGTTTGTATTTATGTGTTTGGTCAAATGTCTTTTCACTTTGTCTGAATCTAATGACCATCTTAATACCAAAACAAGTAGTATTTTTAAATAAAACGGGGGTTTGTAGGTAAAGTAGAATTGAGTATTTCTGAGTTGGGACATAATAAAATGTTGGATTAATTGTTATAGACTGCCTGAAACAACTAGGTAGATAAATCCTATTTGTTGAGTAAAAGATGCAACATAACCTTTCTCAACCTTGAATAACATACTCAGAGAAAGGTGAAATACAAATGAAATAGGAAGATATGTAGCATATATTTCAGATTTGTATTCAAGTTCAAGATTTCTTACAGACTTCACAACTCTTGACTAGACCATTAAACCTTTGTATATTGAATTGAAAGGGATTATGGGACACAGACACAACTATAAGATTCTTGGACACGTCACTCTTAATCCCAGTTTTCCAAAGTTGCTAATGAAAGTGTCAGAACCCATTTGTTGAAAAGACTCACTTGTACCTCAGGACAAGTATATACTTCGATTAGCTGAGACTGTTCTGGCCAATTTAGAGATTCAGTGCCAATATCCCCAGTGCTGATTTTTGGAGTAGCATCTCTCTCACTGGCCATCTTATCTTGATGGATATTAACCAAGTTCGGTGGTGTATTCCTTCTAAAAATATTTATTCGTTCTAAATACCATATTTCATAGTGCAGTCAGCCCTCTGCATTCATTGTAAATACAACAAAACTTTTATTACGGTCACTGACCAGCACAAAGCGGGCACAAGCGCCCTGCGAGGGGAAGGACAACTCCCCAGTAAAGCAGTGATTTAAAAGTAGATTAGAAAACAGTTTAAAAATATATTTTAAAACACAGGATATTCATTTGGATTAAGGGTAAGTGTGGAAAACCAATGAATAAAAAAATAGTATTCATTGTGATGTGACTATGATGAACTTCCACTAAATGATAACCATAAAATTGCCCTGGATGACCTATAAATGGCTAGATATGGAATGTCTAGGAGTCTCTTCGACTTCCAACATAATTCTGTGGCGAATTTCCAGTGGAATTTGATTATAGAGTTGTGCTGGAAGACTTAGAGGTTTCTAGAGAACACCTTAATTAAATCTGTTAATAGTCAAATCCACAAAAATGAAATCTGTAAATGTGGAGGGCTGACTGTATGTCACTCAGAACATGTATTTGTGAGGCTGCTTTATAGGTGATTAGATCTCTGCTTTCAGCGTGAACATGATTTCAGGAGTTCATTTCTTGTGATGATTTGAAATTTGAATCCACTCAAATGTGTTATTACTAATTGTGCAATACAAGTATTATACCCCTAATTATCTGGACATCTAACTGCATGGACAACTTGATTTTAACAGATTAATTCACTTAATATAGTTTGTTTCAAATTATAAAAT
This sequence comes from Anolis apletophallus, assembly GCA_030556195.1. Lineage (NCBI taxonomy): Eukaryota > Metazoa > Chordata > Lepidosauria > Squamata > Anolidae > Anolis > Anolis apletophallus. Next base: position 148,681,852 of record JARBWK010000004.1, read on the forward strand.
TGTCATCAAACTATTAGGAGATTCCTTTAAGGCATTGAAGAAAAGGCAACACACAGTTTTATAAATATAAGATAATGCCCATAGTAATGAAAAGCCATAATTTGAGATCTAACATTTGTGGACTTCTGAAGCTATGGAATACATTTGTATCTCCATCATTATTTTGGAGATGGACGGGAATACATTTTGGTTGCCAAATTAAGCATTCAATACTTATTTGTGTACATTGAACTATCAAAAAGTAAATGTGTCACTGTCTCACCCACCCATGTGGACAATTTTGGAGTATTTCAGCTTTTGGAATTCAAGAAAAGGAGTGCTCAGCCAATATATGGAATTCTCTAAACAATATTGTTGCGATTCTCAAGAAAACACAATTTTCCCATGTAGTTATCTGGTTCTCTCTCCCCACTCCGTCCAGAAAACTCAGCCTTTGTTTGCTTCTTGGGTTTTCTCCCATTGTATTTTTTATTAAAACTGTTGCAGACCTTTGGGTTATTCTAAATCAGGGGTCCACAAACATTTAAAGCAGAGGGCTGGTTCACATTCATGAAAAAAACATGAACTAATTCCTCTGTAGACTGCATGTATCTTATTTGCAGTGCTAAAATATATGAAAGAACAAGACAATGTTTCAAATGAAGAAGAATTTTAACCAACATAAACTTTCAAGTGTTCCAATGGGAGGTGTGGGCCTGCTTTTGGTTAATGAGATACGTTAATTAGGATTGTTGTTGTGTGAATTCAAATAATTTCAGACTTGGGGCAAACCAAAGAGAGAAGTTTAGGCCAGGGGCTGGATAAATTACCTTGGAGGGCCGCATCTGGCCCATGGGCCTTACTTTGGGTACTCCTTCTTTAAACCTTCTGGCACTTGCCTCATATGTGGATAGTGCTGTTTTAGCAACACAAAGGCACGTGCTTTGAGAATAAATATATTCTTAGTAAATCTGATATAAGCCTTTCCTTATTTGAAACGTTTAGAAAATATTTCAGAATTGATATAATGTCAGAGTGCTAACTTTACCACATGGTAGTCAGTCCTTTGCTCTTGATTACTGTATATTTGCAAATATGAGTTTGTTTCATTCACAGCATAGAACACAACATACATTTAAATATCTGGCATTTATATAATGCTTGTATAAAGCATTTTACATTCACTATATTATGTAACAAAATTTGAAAGAAAATGTGTTCCTAGTTTGAAAGTGACATTCCTGTTTAAATTGTGCAGTACTTACTTTGAAAGTTGTTATACTCCAGAATCTCTTTGTGGCTGCCCCAAACTATGTTGAATTGGTTGAGACTCAGTGAGATATTTATTGGAAAATTAGAGCAAAATGTGCTGCAGAATGGCCCACAAAGGTAAAGGTTTTGCAATTTAATAAACTTCTCAATGTTTTTATGATAGATCTAATTAGGAAACGACATTTAGTACCCAGAAACACAAATCGTGTTTCATATTGTTATTGTAGCAGTCTTTATAAGAAAATTGAACATTTGTGCACTCAATGTACAAGCTAAAACTCAGTAAATTGTTGGAAAAAATAAGTCAACTTTCCAAAATATAATTATTCCTAGAATAGTTTAAAAACTCATCCTGCTTAATTATGATCAATGTAATGTAAATAGTATACATAAATATTTTGAGTATTTTCAATATGGTTGAACTTACCACTAGTTTCTTTCTTATGAATAACACCTGTATTAGAAATTTGAAGAACCATTCTGCATACTAGAAGAAGCAATGCATTCAGAAATATAATTTAACTCCTATATCATGCAAACTCATGGATCCTGTTTTAAAAAGCTCTAGGGGCCACCCGAAACCTCTATATTCTAACTGTGAATGAATTCTAGGATTCCCATAGTACTTGTTCATGAAGCAGGGAAAATAGAGGCTTTGTTTTCATATGATTCTGTAGTTTTGCTTAGTGGTGTAATATTCATCTTGTAGGTGCTATATTAATCTTCTGACTTACATCTCCCTTTGTTTAATATCATATACAAAAAATTCTCAAAAAATTAGCATATAGTGCTAAAGTTCATTATTTTCCATAATGTAATGATAAAAATTAAACGTTCATATATGTTAGATTCATTGCACACCAACTGAAATAGTTCAGGTCTTTTTTGTTTTAATACTGATGATTTTGGCATACAGCTCCTGAAAACCCCAAAATCCTATCTCAAAAAATTAGCATATCAGGAAAAGGTCCTCTAAATGAGCTATTAACCTAATCATCTGAATCAACTAATTAACTCTAAACACCTGCAAAAGATTCCTGAGGCTTAGTTCATTATTCCAAACCGCCATCATGGGTAAGACTGCCGACCTGACTGCTGTCCAGAAGGCCATCATTGACACCCTCAAGCAAGAGGGTAAGACCCAGAAAGAAATTTCTGAACAAATAGGCTGTTCCCAGAGTGCTGTATCAAGGCACCTCAATGGGAAGTCTGTGGGAAGGAAAAAATTGTGGCAGAAAACGCTGCACAACGAGAAGAGATGACCGGACCCTGAGGAAGACTGTGGAGAAGGACCGATTCCAGACCTTGGGGGACCTGCGGAAGCAGTGGGCTGAGTCTGGAGTAGAAACATCAAGAGCCACCGTGCACAGGCGTGTGCAGGAAATGGGCCACAGGTGCCGCATTCCCCAGGTCAAGCCACTTTTGAACCAGAAACAGCGGCAGAAGCGCCTGACCTGGGCAACAGAGAAGCAGCACTGGACTGTTGCTAAGTGGGCCCAAGGCCTTTTTTCTGATGAAAGCAAATTTTGCATGTCATTCAGAAATCAAGGTGCCAGAGTCTGGAGGAAGACTGGGGAGAAGGAAATGCCAAAATGGCTGAAGTCCAGTGTCAAGTACCCCCAGTCAGTGATGGTGCGGGGTGCCATGTCAGCTGCTGGTGTTGGCCCACTTTTTTATCAAGGCAGGGTCAATGCAGCTAGCTATCAGGAGATTTTGGAGCACTTTATGCTTCGATCGGCTGAAAAGCTTTATGGAGATGAAGATTTCATTTTTCAGCACGACCTGGCACCTGCTCACAGTGCCAAAACCACTGGTAAATGGTTTACTGACCATGGTATTACTGTGCTCAATTGGCCTGCCAACTCTCCTGACCTGAACCCCATAGAGAATCTGTGGGATATTGTGAAGAGAAAGTTGAGAGACGCAAGACCCAACACTCTGGATGAGCTTAAGGCCGCTATCGAAGCATCCTGGGCCCCCATAACACTTCAACACTGCCTCAGGCTGATTGCCTCTATGCCACGCCGAATTGAAGCAGTCATTTCTGCAAAAGGATTCCCGACCAAGTATTGATTGCATAACATAATTATTTGAAGGTTAACTTTTTTTTTGAAAAACACTTTTATTTTATTGGTTGGATGAAATATGCTAATTTTTTGAGATAGAATTTTTGGGTTTTCAGGAGCTGTATGCCAAAATCATACAGCTCTATTCTTGTACTCAAAATGGGATAGCTAGGGGAATGTGTTCATGTTCTTCAGTCTCTGAGACCTGAGATGTTTGCCTGAGACGGATGTTATCCTTCCAACATGAGAGAGCTCTGTAAGTGCTTTTTCTATAAACCATTTTCAGTCCTATTTCTAGTCTCTGGCTTGAATTGCTCAAAACCCCTTTGAGAGGGGCTCTACGCTTTTCTATACAGCCTGAATCTAGATAATAGTTCTGTATTCTTATGTTGTCTTTCCAATCATTGTTGGTGTATAAATTTAATAAAACCATACATGGTTACTTTTCCAAGTATAATTTGTCCACACCCATGACTCCACTGCATGTGTTTAGACTCTATGCTGGGATGCTAGAAAACTCTTGAACAGATCTTTGGGCAGCACAAAAGGCAACAGGTAGAAAAGAGCAGAACAAAATCCTATTGTGCTAGTAGAAATGAGTTATTTATGCAAGTTGAAGGTTGGAAGTTGCATAAATGAAAGTTATAATACTGTATATTAATGCTACTTTTGTTGACCTTTCCATGAATTACCCAGCAAACGTTGTAAAAACTTGTTATGGCATGGATGCAGTTAAGAACAGCTGTTGGAAGGATTCTAGATGGAAGGCTATGCAAAGTTTACATGAAGATTACAGCAGCAGCTAGGCATAGCAAAGGTTTCTAAAGGGGCAGATTTGATCAAAGTGGCTGGAAGTGATCAGAGGGGCACCATAGTATCAAGCTGCTTGCAGCAATTGTTAATGGATACATTCAAAGTGTTCTGCCTGCTGAATTGTTGAACATTAATGTGACACTTCTGTTTATATTACTAGTAATGTAAAGAGATAAATTGGATCATTAGTGATGATAGATGTAGAAGTGACGCTCCCGTTCACCTTGATGCAAAATATCTCAAAGCACTGTAAACTGAGGAGGAAGGATTCTGCACCCCATATTTTAATCAGACTGCTAGGATTCCCCATACAGACTACTATGAATCATGCCTTGGCCTTGCCTATTCCTCAAGCTTCTCCAAATCCCTTATTTCACAGAGATTCCTCTGCTTGCCACCAACTTCCCCAACTGGGAAGATGAAAGATTTACGAAAAAAAATCTTTTCTGTCTGATCACAAGTTAGGAGGACATTGTGACCCCTCTCTATTACAACTTGTCTTTCCACTTGAAAAGGAAAGAGGGAAGTAGAAATGCTTTCTATTTTTTTTGGCAAGAGCTGATTTGTCTCCCCATATCCTCTTCGAGAGAGGGGGATGTAGAACAATGAAGTGTCTATCCCAAGCATTTGCTTATGGAGGTCTCCTTGTGTCATCAGGCCAAGGAAGTGGGGGAAGTTATCTGGTTCGTACCTCAAGCTTGTGCCCTAGACTCATTTTGTTTCCTTCATATAGAATGTGAAAACATGCCAAATGTCACCTGCAAATAATTGCCTTTCTTCATCTAAGTAGCTTCTGAAAGAAAACCACACCAATCAATCTGGAATAATTAATCTCCTTGGTGTCATGGAAAAATCTGCCAATGTGCATAGAAATTACTTCTTGTTTCTACTGGAATTACTTTGTACCCAGAATAATAATGTACCCAACAGATTTTAGTATTAAACACAATATAAGGATTAAATGCATTCTTTAATAAACCTGTCCAGAATATAGGAATATGAATCTTGCTAGAACTATTAGAGACTGGTTTTAATTCAGCTATCATGTAGCCTCTCCATAGATGTATACACTGTGGAATTAGTTTTACATGAAGTTAACTGCCATGGTTCAATGCTATGAAATCATTAGAGTTTTAGCTATGCAAGGCCTGCTTTTCCAAAGAGTATTGTTATGTCATCAAACTCCCATAATTCCATAGCATTAAGCTTTAGCAATGAAAGTGATGTCAAACTGCATTAATTTTACAGTGTAGGTGTACCCTGTGAACCTTCAAAAGCGGTTTTGCATGGAGTGGAGGGTAGACCCATGCTGAAGCAGGAAAGCACAGTTCTTCCCTCCCAAGTGTTTAGAACTTGTTGACACCATGGCAAGTAAGACGACAACTGAAGAGAATAGATAGTACAACAACACGAACTTTTATGTTGTAAGATCAGAGAACGAACTGACCTTTTTAACTAGACCATCTTTTATATGGCTGCACAGCTCCATTGGGATTTTTGCGGAAATGACACCAACTAGCCTTCTCAGTGTTGCTGTGCAAATAATTCTATTGCAGAGTGGTTCATACTGCTTATAGTGGCTAGGATCTTTTTTAGAATGAATCCAGAAGGCCACAGCTAACTCAGCTAATAGAAAATATTCAGAGATAGCTATATTGGCCATGTAGCAACAGTATTTCTTTCTGTAAAAATACCCTATCTACTCATGTATAAGTCTAGACATTTAGTCAAAAGCTCAACTTAAAAAACGTTGATGGACTTATTCACGGGCCAGTGCAAGTACTATACCTTTACTGTTGTGATCAACTTTTACTGGAAGCTGGTGATAGAATCACATTGGGGGTTCCAGAGATTTGTAGTGAGGAATATAGAAATCACTGGGTCCTCCAGCATGATAAGGAAGTTGACCACAGTAGGACAATGAAATTCCTAGCGAGAATTGTTTTAATCAGTTTGGTGAATAATCAAATCCACAAAAGTCAAAACCACAAATGGAGAGGGATTGTTGTAGTTAACTCCTGTAACAGTCTAACCGGATTGTGCAAACTGGATAGGAAATTGTCTATCCACAGACAAGGTGCACTTATATTTAGATACTGAAGTTTTTAGTTTGATGCTGAAGATACCGAGGATCCTCTGAAGGTGCCAGCCACAGATGCAGGTGAAATGTCAGGAGAAGATGCAGCTAGAACATGGCCATGCAGCCTGGAAACCACACAACACCCCAGAATCATGAACTGTTTTGAAGATGAGCCTCATTAACATAGTGGAGTGCTCACATACATAAACTTTGTTAGCTTTGTTGTAAATTGCCTCTTCCATTGACATTTGAGATAATAGCTTCATATTCTATTTCAGCACTGCAGTAATTATTTCAAAATAATGTTGACTCATTTTTTTCTCCTCTTTTTGTTTAGTTTTTATATTATTTTCATGGAAGCAATCACATGTCGATGTGTCTTCTAAATACATTTGAGGGACAAAATGTGCATGGTGTTCTCTTTGAATGGCAATTCTTTTTTTCAAATTGTTGTACATTTGTTTGAAAGGAAATGGGATTTTTGTTAGTTCCTCAATTAAATTTCTTCAACCTAAACTTTGTTGTATGAAGAAATTAATTCTTAAAGTGAATTGTAGCAACAGCCGTAAGAAAGAAATAGGGAATGATAATTTTTCATCATCATTAACTGATACTACAGAAATGTATTCATTATTGAGAGCACTCATATGCAAAGTTGTATCTGATGCTTCTCGATAATATTTTACTTTGTCTTGATGTACATTCAGCCAACAGGCCTTTAATTATAGTGTAATAAATATGGATGAAGTTATAGTAACAAAAATAATTAACCAGCCTATATATGGTATATTACTTTATATAAATTTGTGTTTCACTTTTTGTAGAAAAACTAGAGCTTTTGGTGTGGCTGTATTTCCTGATACGTCTGTTACCTGTATAGTTTTGCACATGTGCATATTGTATTCTTTGTCTTAAAGAGTGGCTTTATCCCAAGACAGAAAAGTATTGCATTTATAGTATCAAATCAATGTCTTAAGACACACACACACAGAGCCTGTTAGTAGACCTCTGTTCTCGATTCTGTAGATGAATAGTGTTGTTAAGCTAGAAATCTCAATGTATTATATTTTCTGTACTCATTGTGTTGTTTGTTTGTTTTCTAGATTCAGTACAAAATTTTAGTGAAGATAATGAGAACAGTCACTTCATCTACAAGAATGCTGATGACAATAATACAATTAATGCTGGAATAGCAGAAATCTCTGGGTACAATTTTGAAGATAAGGAATGTCATGTTTCTTGGGACTCCCATATTGGGAAGAAAGACTCACTATCAGAAGCATCACATATTAAAGAATCATTCGTAGCTGGCTTATATGGATGGGAAGATGAAAATGATGCTAGCCGGAGAGGAGAATATTTACTAGGTTTTGATGATGAACCACTTCCATATATAAAAAACAAGGATGAAGATCTAGTCAAAGAAATTGAGACTCCAAAGGAAAACATTAGTGAAGAAGTGATGCAAACTGTTCTCAGGTCAAGTAATTGTCGGACATACTGTAGATCAAACAAAAAATCACAGGGAATGACAAATTTTGATAAGCTATTGGATGGCACTCTTCAGCCTCTAGCCAAAGCAAACAGTGATTCAAATACTGATGGCGTGAACCCAGTAAGAAAAGTTGCTTTAAGTAGTGGGACCAGTTTTAGAGGGACAGTTGGAAGGACTAGAGATTACACTGTTCTTCACCCATCATGCTTATCTGTTTGTAATGTTACAATACAAGATACAATGGATCGTATTGATGAATTTGCCACAGCTGCACCTTCTGATCTGGGAGAAGCAGGACGTCTCAGAAAGAAAGCTGACATGGCAACAACCAAGACAACAACTAGATTTCGACCTAGCAATACCAAATCCAAAAAAGATGTCAAATTGGAATTCTTTGGGTTTGATGACAGTGATGAAGCAGGGGGTGGTGAAGGTGGATCTAGAAGCTCTGGAAGTTCAAACTATAAAATTAAATATTTTGGTTTTGATGATTTAAGTGAAAGTGAGGATGATGATGAAGAACGGCAATTAGAAAGGAAAGTTAATAAGAAAAGAAGCAGAATAGCACCACCCTCTTCTTCACTTCAGTCCAGTTCTGATGGAAGTGAGAACTATTCACAGGACAGCCAATCAAGCAGTAATCCAGGTAATGTTAGTTTGATATCCCTGTTTCATAACTTACTAGAGTTGCACTGATAGTTGATAGAATAGTTCTATCATTGGGAAACCTAGCTTAAGAAACTCACATTTATTAAGTAGACAGTGTCATGTTTTTCTTAACCTCCTCTGTGCCCACTTCAGTTTTTCTTTTCAGATTTCTTTATAAGACATGGTTGTTTTAAAAGTCCTAGTCAGGCAGGAACTGGTCTGATTCCAATATGAATCTCACATTAGAAATAGCTAAACAAATTTTATTGATGCTGCATTCCAAGAACAGAGTTTGTCCGTGCTGGACAGCAAAATATTAACTTAAATTTTTAACCGCCAAGCAGTTAGTCCTGTTTCAGTTTTCATAAAGCCCTGGAAAAGAAAACAGAAAATAGCAAAAAAAAATTGCCTAGGGTAATAGTAATTGAGAGCCACGCAAAGGGGGCCTGTATACCAGAGTAGCCTAATGGGAATTCTCTCTGCCCTCCCCCCAGATATTACAAGTAAGAAGTGATACAAGTTCTTTTAATCCCATATTACACTATGTAACTTTTTTTTTTTTAAAAAAAAAATAACACCCTGTTCTTGGTTTGAAAGTTTTATTTCCCATTTAATTGTACGGTACTTACTTAGAAAGTAGTTGTTATCACCCAGAATTTTCGTTTTTGTGGCTTCCAAAACTATGTTGAAGTGATTGAAAAACTAGCAAAATGTGCTGCAGGATGTCCTACCAAAACAGTCAGAATATATCAGGAAAAAGTGCCTAATTAGTTAAAAGTTAAACCTAATTGTTAGGAAAAGGCCAGAAAAGATGGAACATCACCGACCTAATAACAGTGGCAGAGAGCATGGAATATGAAGTGTTTCAAGAGCTTCATATGTTAAAATATTTTAAAAAGTGATTAAATTCCGTAGCAGCCTCATGTAGTTTCTGTTAAATTCAAACAAGGAATTTGGGTAAGTCACAGAACTGCTTACTGACAATCGGATCCAAGTTTAGATTATACAGTAGGAATGGGCATACTAAGACCTGGGGGCCGGATTCCCCCCCGCGGGCGCTTACTTCAGGCTCTCATTTTACATGTCCTCTCAACATAAGAACACGATGGCCCGCCACATCCTTATGTAGAAAGGACGGCGGAGGAAGGCACACAGCAGCTGAGGGTCCTCTAGAGTACACTCAGCCACCATATGTCTTGCCCTTCTCCCAGCATGAGGATCGTACAAGTGGCCCTGTCCTTATGCTGAGAGGACATCCCAATGAAGGCATGTAGCGGCTGAGAGCCCTCCAGAGTGTTTTTGGACATCGCCTGCCTTGCTCTCCTGGCATAATGCCGAGAGGACAGCCTGAAGATCAGGGGAGGAGGATCAGGGCAGTCACTACATGTCTCATTTTCCTCCCAGCATAAAGATGGAGCGAGCATTCTCATCCTTATGCCAGGAGGACAACCTGAGGATGACTCTCCCACTGTCGCACTCCCTCCCAGCCCCACCCTCTCACAGGCCCTCTCCCTCCTGGCCCGGCCCTCTCGGTCAGGCCCACAGTGCGGCCCCAAGGCCAAAAAGGTTGCCCATGCCTGTTATACAGTGTTATTAAAATATTACAGCATTGTAATTGCATTGTACTGTGTCTCAGGCTGTCTTGGAAATCTAAAGAACAAATCCTCTGACTTAGTAACTGCCTCTGCCTTTCTGGAAAAACATCAAGGTACTGAGGGTATTTAAGTTTCTAATGGTAAATATGAGGAAATGAATAATTGAATTATTGGAAAAGGATGGGGAACATCCTGTCCAGTTTCCATCTCACCCTCCTCAGCTTTCTTGCCAAGTGCTAGAAAAATGGCTTCTAGTACTGAGCACATAAAATACTCCTATCTTAAGCTGATCTACTTCTATTTGCTGAAGATGGTATTAGAAGGGTTTGCATATATGTGTATGGTGTTGATTGATGTCTATATTAGTAGCAAGTAGTGTACAAAATGGAGTGTTAAAGTGGGTTAAAAGCATCTAGTTTAATCTCTTGCTATACAGTGTTCCCTTGCTACTTTGCCGTTCGCTTCTTACGGACTCACTGTTTCGCGGATTTCAAAAAAAATTTAATTTAAAATATATATCATGGTATTTTCGCTGTTTTGTGGGGTTTTGCCGCTGCCGCTCTCCAAGGTGCTTTCCCTCCTCAGTCCTCTCTCCCTCCAGCCTTGAAGGGCCTTTCCTTCACTTTATTTTAAGTTTATAAAGACTTAAAATAGTGTATAGCTATTACAATAATGTATAAATATTAAAATAAACAGGGCATCCCTACATTGTGGTTTTTCACTTATTGCAGGAGATCCTGGAATCTAACCCCAGCAATAAGTGAGGGAACACTGTACTTGCTAATATGCAGTCTCCTTAAAGGTTTTCAGTGTTAATTTTGAGTGGGCATAGTTTTGAGTACTGTATAGTATACAGCAGTGTTTCCCAACCTTTTTTGAGCCGTGGCACACTTTTAACATTAAAAAAATCCGGGGGCACACCACCAACCAAAATGACACTCTAACACAGTAAAGAACGGCTGGGGGATGGTGACCTGCTGGGAGCAGCTGCTGGGAGTGCCAAAGCCGGGGGAGGGGGAGAAGCCATGCCCCGCCCCCTCCACACGGCTTCAGTTCTCCCACAGCTTTGCCAGCCTTGAGGGGGCAGTACCAAGCCAGCGGTGGCAGAGCCAGCACAATGCTGGCTTGGCACTGCCCGCTCAAGGCTGGCGAAGCTGTGGGAGCGCTGAAGCCGGGGGAGGGGGTGGAGTCAGGCCGCGCCATGCCCCGCCCCCTCCCCTGGCTTCAGTTCTCCCACAGAGGAGAAGCATGAGCGGTGGACGGGCTTCAGTAGGCGGGGCTCCGCGCGGCTTCAGCGAGCGAGGGGTGAGAGTCGTGGCGGGAGTCATGGCAGATTGGAGGCTGGCTGGGGAACCGGCCGAAGGAGGCGGCGCCCTGGCCCCTTCTTCTTTTTCTTCGCCGCTGCTCGGCCCTTCTTCCTCCTCTCCCAAGCAGCAGGAGTTCAACAGGAGGAGGGGAGAAGGAAGGTGGGCAGAGAGCTTTTCTCGCGGCACATCTGATGATCGCTCACGGCACACTAGTGTGCCACGGCACACTGGTTGAGAAACACTGGTATACAGGACTATAATGCCGCTCCATGCAGTCATGCCAGCCACATGACCTTGGCTCTTTGGCTTTGAAATGGAGATGAGCACCACCCCCAGAGTCAGACACGACTAGACTTAATATCAAATGTTTACCTTTTTATAGTATACTGGTAGCCCCACGCTGATTTTAAATGGCTTCTCTGGTGTAAGACTGAAGCAGGAGGGGCAGCAAAGCGAGGATATTCATCCACTCTGTTTTAAAATGCTTGCCAGACTCCAGACAGAAGCGAGGGGAGAGGAGAGAGAGGAAATTCACCACTCTGTTTTAAACCGCTTGCCCAGATTCCAGGTAGAAGTGAGAGGAGAGGGAGGGAGGGAATTCACTACTCTGTTTTAAAACGCTTGCCCAGACTCCAGGCAGAAGCGAGGGGAGAGGAGAGAGAGAAAATTCACTACTGTTTTAAAATGCTTGCCAGACTCCAGGCAGAAACAAGGGGAGAGGAGAGAGAGAGGAAATTCACCACTCTGTTTTAAAATGCTTGCCAGACTCCAGGCAGAAGCGAGGGGAGAGGAGTGAGAGAGGAAATTCACCACTCTGTTTTAAAACGCTTGGCCATACTCCAGGCAGAAGTGAGGGGAGAGGAGAGGGAGGAAATTCATCCGCTTGAGCCAAGGCCAGGGACCAGAAGTGAGGAAATGCTGAACCATTTCCGACTCACCACTTCGGAACAGATATGGCGGAAAAAAGCTTCAGAAGGGCAAAGGGACTTCCAGTTTCCTTAAAAACTTCGAAATCGCTCCAAAAAGCAAATCTTTTTGAATTTATTCCGAATTACAAAGATTCCAACTGACTCTAACCATGTCTAATAGATATAGATATGCACGCGCCCACACACACACACACAAGCTTTCAATAGCATAGGGCTTAACTTACCTGTAGCGTTTGTTTTGCTGTCTGTGCCCCTGATCAGAAGATAATCATCTTACTTTCTGTCCCTGTGATAATTGGATTTTGAAAAATTTGGCTTGTGGAATTGGAGATAAAGCTTCAGTGGAAACACCTTTTCCCTATGATAACTCTTCCGGGAGCGAATTCCCCTTCCTAATAGTAGATTGCAAAATGGAATTCTCCCCTGTAACCTGAATAATCCATATCAAATGTATTTACATGTCTCTTCATTTTAGTTACATATTCTATGTAGCAAGAGGTGGATGTATTGCCTTGCAAATGAAGTTGGACTACAGCATAGGCAGTGGTGAATTACTGTCATAATTTGACAATTCAGTTGTGTAGTTGGAAGTAATTGCCACAATCTTGGGGCTTAAATGTTTCAGTTCAAGTACCTATAACTTGAACCTCTTTCAGTAGTACAAGGGAACCTAGATTATGGAATATAATGAATGAAATACTTGAAAAGCAAGGCAGACAGGATATACAGGTTAATAGTCGTAGAGCGATTTAGTCAAAATATACATGAATTAATCAGTGGGAGAGCATTATAGAGACTAGATAGCAGAGATAAAAACCAAGTACTACAAAGGTGATTCTCAATTATGTGTAGGCATTTTAGAATGAAGTCTTCTGTATCTTCATTAGTTCTCCAGAATAGCCTGAAAATAAGAACCCATTTTTGTGAGTGTGGCATGATAAACAGTGCACCAACCTGTTGCGTTAAGGCAGAGTTTTCTTGTGGTCTCTTGCTATATACAATGAATTTGATTCCTCTAGTTGAAATTGAACTTGCATGCATTTTTTCCTCTATTACCAAAGTGCGATTAACTTTTATTAAGCATTTGAAGAAATTGCATATTAGTTAAATTCCTTTTCGAGGAACTACACTTTTAACAGTTATAAAACACACACCTCAGGGGGCCAATGTATCACAAGTACCTTTACAAAACATATGGAATGATTTATAGAATTAGCTGAAAAAGCTGTGACTGTTCTTTAAGCTTAGGACGGACCTTTGATTCTCCAAGCAGTGGAAGTCAAAGAGTCTAAGATTCTTCAAAGTATCTTAAAATAATAAATATTTGAACAAACTTGGAAATCAAAATGTGATGCCCAATGTATACATTGTTATGCTGGTTGGCCGTGTAAGTGATCCAGCTGATTTGTCAAATCAGGTGGTCAGTCATCCTGTTACCTTGTGTAAGTGACAACCTCTCCAATTGTGTCAGCTGGCTTCCTGATGGCAGGAGTCTGAGTCAGGGAAACACATTCCTTTAACCTTTTGTCAAGGTAAATATTCTCTGCTTTAATAGCTTTTTCCGGAGGGCTGCTCTCCCACTTTCAAGTGGCTTACTTTTTCTTGCTGATTTTGGTCAGTACTTACAGGCAGCTTTTAATAAAAACATAATGTTTAGAAGAAAACAAACATACAAATGATTATCACAGCATCTATCACATTTGGAGTGGAGAGGAGTGTCCATGTGGCATGGTGTGATGATCAGGTTTCTGGAAGAGAGACTTCCACAAGGCCAATGTTTTTTATCGCTAGCATACCATGCACTCTTTATTGTTCACATTAATGTGTTTTTTAAAATCAATATGTTATGAATTATTTACAAAAGACCACAATCCGTATTAGCTACAGCTGCTTTTATTGTAATATGGGTAGTTTTAAACTTCTGATCTTAAAAGAGCATTCTGCTACACTGGGAAATTCTTCCTCCCAAGATGGGATTTTTCGGTAGAATCACTAATAAGCATGGTAGGCTGACACCTGAGGGGCTATTGCCTCTCACCTTATACAGTAGCTTGCCAAGTGCATTATTAATACTTTCTACAGGCTTATGGGTGCAAGTCACATATAATGTCTATGCAAGTATGAGTCCTACACAGATGTCTTTCAGTTAAATCTTTAAGCTGGCCTGATTCCTTCATCTTCTACTATGAGAATTTTAGTGTTATTAAAAGGAAATACATATTAAAATCACTTTGTGCAAGATATTGGTTTGTAGGGATTGGGTTTTGGATGTGAAAGTTTTGCTATAAAATCATATAACCAAAACTTGTGGTGTATGAGAGATATAAGAGGGTTTTTTTTAGCAAGCGCATGAAATTAGCTTTGAAAACGAAGAACCTGGGTTGTATATATTTTTATGTCTGAAATGTTGAATAATGGGATGTTTTGATGGAACATAACTGATCGAATTCACTGAGCACTTCCATATTGCCATCATTGTCAGTATGTAGGTTTACCCAATTTTATGGCTGAAATGAGAGTGCATAATTACAGTACATCAGACATTTTTCATTAGGGCATGAGTTGATTTTCTTGTTGTTCTGGTTTAATTACAGCCTTTGCCAGCTGAGCTTACTTTTTTCCTGTCTGATTATTTTATGAAATAGTAGGTTGCTATAGGGCCATGCACATTTTGTAAAATGCAACTCAAACTGCTTAGTTGCATTTTTGTACAGCTTTATTTGAATCCACTTGCCAGAGGCAAGGGTTCTTTCTTAGTTCCAATGAGACTTCTCACTTTTGTCAATTGAAGAAAGGAAGGTGGAGTTTCTCAAAAAGTGCTGACTTCTAGATTAGGCAGTCTTTATCTCTGCATTTTTCTCTGTCATATACAGTGGCAGAGTGGATAATTTTAATTTAGTTAAAATTTCTAAAGACACATCAATAAAATATTTTATGATTTATTTATTTTTAAATGAAGTTCAGTTTAATCTCATTGCAGGTATCCTAAACTCGGGTTTTGCCACATTCACACGTTACTTACTGAAAAAAATGAGCATTTATTTTATGGTTTCATGTGATGAACCTGGCTTTATCCAGCGATAATGTCAGTTCTTGATTCTTGGGAAAAAAATTACTTCTTGAAATATGAGATTTTTAAATTTCCCTCACTGTAGACAAGTTGAATAGGATAAGTGTTTTTTTTAAGGTGAAACTGGGCCAAGAAAGGCAGAGGGGTCAGTTAATTTTTATCAACAAAGATTTTTTTAAATGGAATTGACTCTCCATATTTACAGGTTGAATTTGCAAATCTGATTATTGACTGATTTGACTAATATATTCTGTCGAAGTATCTTTATGTCCTTTAGTGTGTCTTTGTGGTAAGATTTAACCATAGAGTCTCCCTGAAGGACTTACAGATTCCTAGAAAGGTGTTCTGTCATGTAAAAAAAGATTGTTATTTTTATCTGTGATTTATACTTCAGGGGCAGGGATAGTTGCTGCACCCCTTCCATGAAATTGGGGAGCCTACTGCATTGTATGAATTCTGTGTATTACCTGACATGAATTTAAACTTGTACAGGATTCTGCTGTAATCTAAAATCTATTATGCGTGCTGGTAATAAGAATAATGTCATGTGTTAATTTGTTTATGACAGTCTGCATTTTGGTGAGGAAAAACATGCAAAACAAATACAGTGATGCAAAGAGATGGAAGACTGAGTTGTAAGAGGAAAACTGTGCAATGGCAGTTTAGTTGTTAATTAACCTAGTTTTAATTACGAGATTTGCACCATTGTTTAGGAAATGAAAGCATCTTACTACGAATTTACTTTAAATTGACATTTTCCTGCTAATTTAAACTAGTTATTTGAATTGCTTCTGTTTAGTTTAGTGCATCTGATGCAGATGATTTGGGAGAGTGAGTGGTAATGACAAATCCCTATCTGACTAGAAAGCCCGGAGACGACTTGGGGGAATCCCTTTCTATATGATGTAACAGTGTCATGAAATTCTGTAATGTATTATCTGCTCATGAGTCCTAACTCACAGAAACCTTTTATGGTCTGTGGCCATGCTGAAACCTACAGGAAGACTCACCTAATCTATTAAATTAGATTATCTTGAAGATGGAGGGCAGCCTCGAATCCGTACCCGATAATTTCCATCGTTGCCTTGAGGCCGTCACTGGATGGCTGCGAGCCAGTAGGTTGAAGGTGAATCCGCCAAAGACTGAGATCCTGTGACTGGGTCCTCCGGGCTGTAGGGATGTTCAGCTTCCAACCCTGGATGGCGTGACATTATGTCCGTCGCCCTCTGTTAAGAGCTTAGGAGTAACCTTGGACCCCCTGTTGTCGATGGAGGCCCATGTCTCCAGCGTCAGCAGGGTAGCATTTTTCCATCTTCGCCAGGTGAGGAAGCTGGCCCCCTATTTGTCCCGGCGCGACTTAGCCACAGTGATCCAAGCCACGGTCATCTCGAGGCTGGACTACTGTAACGCTCTTTACATTGGCCTTCCTCTGTCGGTAATCCGGAGACTCAAGCTGGTACAGAACGCTGCAGCGCGACTCCTGGCAGGGGTCCCGATTGGCCACCACATCACACCAATCCTGCGCGAACTACACTGGCTCCCAATTGAATGCCGGATTGCCTTCAGAGTGTTAGTCCTGACTTTTAAGGCCTCACATGGTCTGGGGCCAGTGTACCTGCGGGACCGCCTTGTCCCATATCATCCCACCAGATCACTGCGCTCCGAAGAGCTAAACCTCCTGGTCATCCCAAATGTGAGGACCTACCATCTGTCCGCAATCCGCCGCCGGGCTTTCTCTGTTGCAGCCCCTACCATGTGGAACGCACTGCCTGCCGGCATCCGTGCCACCCAGGACCTCCTCTCGTTCAGGAGAGCAGTTAAGACATTGCTGTTCCAACAAGCCTTCGGAGTTAGCTAAACTGTAGCTCGCACCGCTTAGCTGTCAGCCCACTGCGACTCCATTTGTTGTTTCAACTGTTCTAATTGTAATTCCATCTTAATGGTATTACTGTGGTTTATGAGTTATCTGACAATTGTATTTTACGAACTGTTGTAAGTCACCCGAGCCGTTGGGGGCGACAGACAAATGCGAAATAATAAATAAATAAATAAATGCCTTTTGCTACGTCAGCTTAAGTCTTTTACCACAGCTCCAAGCACTTGTGATCATTAATTCTGCTGGTCATGCTGAGGAGTATTAATATTGAAAACATTTTGAGATTGCCAAATTGAATAAGGCATGTGTAATAATATGTTAAACCATTTGAAAGATACTTACAAATTAGTGATGTCCACCACAATGAAATATTCCATTGGTTCAGTCAACCTTCCCTATCAGAAAATTAGCTTTATAGCTTATTTCAGTGTTTCCCAACCTTTTTTGAGCCGCGGCACACTTTTAACATTAAAAAAATCCGGGAGCACACCACCAACCAAAATGACACTCTAACACAGTAAAGAATGATTGGGGGTTGGTGGCCTGCTGGGAGCAGCTGCTGGGAGTGCCGAAGCCAGGGAGGGGGGCGGAGCCAGGCTGCGCCATGCCCCGCCCCCTACCCCCGGCTTCACCTCTCCCAGCAGCTGCTCCAGCCTTGAGGGGGCAGTGCCAAGTCAGCAGTGCCAGAGCCAGCACAATGCTGGCTTGGCACTGTCCCCTCAAGGCTGGCGCAGCTGCTGGGAGTTCCGAAGCCGGGGGAGAGGGCAGAGCCAGGCCGCGCCATGCCCCGCCCCCTCCCCCAGCTTCAGCTCACCTACAGGCCGTGCCATGCCCCGCCCCCTCCCCCCAGCTTTATCTCTCCTACAGAGGAGGAGCATGAGCGGTGAACAAGCTTCAGTGGGCGGGGCTCCTCCACGCGGCATCAGCGAGCGGGGGGCGAGAGTCATGGTGGGAGTCATGGCGGATTGGAGGCTGGCTGGGGAAACGGCCGAAGGAGGCGGCGCCCCGGTCCCTTCTTCTTTTTCTTCGCCACTGCCCAGCCCTTCCTCCTCCTCCCCCAAGCAGCAGGAGTTCGGCAAGAAGGGGGAGGAAGGGGGGGGAGGGAGCTTTTCTCGCGGCGCAGCAGGAGGTCCGTCCCGGCACACTAGTGTGCCACGGCACACTGGTTGAGAAAGACTGGCTTATTTAATTAACTCAAAACCATGTTTTCTTTCTTCTATGTTGTAGTGTTTAACATAGTATTCACATGTGTAACTGTTCCTTCCATGTTGTGTGTAGTAAGCAAGGAAATAATTATTTTTCCATCTAGGTAGTAACCAGTTTTTAGTGTATGTTTACTCTTTTCATTAATTTTTTCTCTTGAATTAGGTATGGAAAGTACATTTTAATCTCTTATTCTTGTGTTTGTAGAGCTACTGGACTTCTCAGAAGATCCATCTAGTGTTACTGAAAGCAATAAGAAATCCACAAATTCTCAAGGGGATAAATCTAAGGAAAACACACGAAAAATATTTAGTGGACCAAAGAGGGTAAGTAATCACGCTTAAATTATCTTGCCATGAAATAATTAGTGCTTAAATAAGAATAACTTGTAAAACCTAGTAATATTGTTCTTTAAACCTTTTACTAGAGCAGTGTTTCTCAACCTTCCTAATGCCACCACCTCTTCATACAGTTCCTCCTGTTGTGACTCTCAACCATAAAATTATTTTCATTGCTACTTCATAACTGTAATTTTGCTACTATTATGAATCGTAATGTAAATATCTGATATGCAGGATGTATTTTCATTCACGGGACCAAATTTGGCACAAATACCCGATACACACAAATTTGAATACTGGTGGGGTTAGGGGGGGTTGATTTTGTCATTTGGAAGTTGTAGTTGCTGTCATTTATAGTTAATCTACAATCACAGAGCATTCCAAACTCCACCAACAATGGAATTGAACCAAACTTGCAGACAGAACTCCCATGACCAACAGAAAATACTGGAAGAGTTTGGTAGGCATTGATTGACTTTTAAGTTTGTGGAGTTATAGTTCACCTACATCCAGAGAGCACTGTGGACTCAAATAATGATGGATCCGAATCAAACTTGACATGAATACTCAATATGCCCAAATGTGAACACTGGTGGAATTTGGGGAAAATAGACTTGACCTTTGGGAGTTGTCGTTGCTGGGATTTAGAGTTCACTTACAATCAAAGAGCATTCTGAACGCCACCAATGATAGAATTGGACGAAACTTCCCACACTGAACCCTCATGACCAACATAAAACACTGTGTTTTCTGATGGTCTTGGGCAACCCCTCTGACATCCCCTCACAACCCCCCCCCCCCCCAGGAGTCCCGACCCCCAGGTTGAGAAACACTGTACTAGAATAAGAGAAAAAGGATGATTCTAGAGACATGAGAGATGACAAAGGAGAGAACAAGAAAAGTTACATTTAATGAATTGAAGTCTACTAAAGCAATGTTTGTTGTTTGAAAGAAATTTCTTCTACTTCATTTGGCCTTTTGGAGGTAGTTCCTTCAGAATTCAAAGTTGTTCTGTGCTCTCTAAGGTGGAGCACTTCTGTCATACTTATCATCTTGTATTTGATCATAAGAAGAAATGATTTGACTGTTCTTCAAATTGAAAGTGCAATGTATTCACAGTGTTGCAAGTTGCAATGTAGCATCAAAACCGAAAATACATGTTAAACATTTTGATGAACAGAAAAATAAAGAAATTGAAAGTAAGAAGTTGAAAATACTTTATTTACAAAAAATGAACTTCTTATTTTCCTGATAATAATATCATTTTTTTCTTTTTGTTTCTAATTATTTATTGCAGTCGCCAACAAAGGCTGTGTACAATGCTAGACATTGGAATCAGCCAGAATCTGAAACTCTTCCAGCAGCACAAGTGTTGAAAACTCCAACTGTCCCAGTAAGTACAGTATTTTCTCACACCCAAACTTGAAAAGAATAGCTTAAGAGCACTCTTCAGTTAGAGAATAAATCTGGGAAAATCTAAATTTTAGGGATAGTATATTTGGATAGTTAAAATTACCAACAGAAAACTAGTGAAGAAAGACTACAATTATGCTATATGCTTAGTATGACAGCAGTCTTGAAGTTGCTAAGGAACAAGACTTGAAGATTCTCCCGATTTCAAAGGGAATGTTGTTGTTTGATTTGTGTATGTAGATTGTTTGCTACTGTTCTGTATATAACTGCTGTCAGATACATGTGATGGTGTTTTTGTATAAAACAGCCTACAGGATGGTTCTTTTTCTTAATCTTAAGGGTTATAGAAGGATTTTGGATTGTTTAAGTATGTTTTTCTTCTGTGGCAGCTATTTTTATGATTCAGTCAAGCAGCATTCTTAGCTCAGGTGCAGTGAACATTAGAAGCCTTATACATCATGCCCATCAAGGCTTTCCATTCAATCCATGGTACTGCTATGAAATGGTTCACATGAAGTAAATTATTCTGGAGTGAAAGCTGTTGTGGAACAGATAGCGCTCATATACCTTAACTGATCTATTTCATCGCAGTTATCCCAGAAGAGCTTTTAAAGGGACTCCTTGGTCTGAAGCCTATTATATAAAGTTTGCTGAAAAGTTCAAGGTCAAGGATTATTGTCAACATATTGACTGTAGCATCCTAGAACAAGTGCTTGTAACACAGTTGATGTGTGTGTGTGTTAGTCATTCGAGCTTTGCAAAAGAATCGCAGTAAAAGAAATAATAGTATAATCCCAAACATGTCTATTATTTATGTCTTCATGGTTAAAGTCTTATTTACAGCAGATGTTTGAACAAATCTTCAGAAATATTATCTTGATTTGTCACTTCAAAAAGTACTTTAAAATGTTTCTTCAGGGCTCTTTTCCTAAAAGTTTTTTTGTCCAGCTTACATTTTGAATCTGAGATCAGCAAATCAGTAGATTTTTGCACACTTGCATGGGGTTTCTTCAGGAAACAGTACATTGTTTAGAAGACTCCAGAAGTTTTGCAGTTGAGCCTCCTTAAACTGGACAGCTGTGCAAATTGTTCAAAACACGACATGCCACAGACTTCAATTAATGGTCATATGACATGTTGATAATTTAAGGAAAGTCTGTTGTGTGAAAAATATTAGCTAATAAAGTTTAATACAGCCGCTAAAGATACTAAATGTAATGAAAATTATTAAGCTGTACAGTGTATTACATCAAAACCTTGGTTGGTCACATATCCTCTGAAAAACATCTCCTAAAATCTACATCTGTTGGTATAATGGCCTGATAGAGGTGAGAAGTGTACGTGAAAAATGTTTCCATCCTACAGCCAAGATAGAAAATACAAGAAAACTCTGTTAGAGGAAGAATGTTTTGAATGGCTTGATTCTTTGGCGATCTTGGCATGAATGTGAATATTGGGGAAATAAAAGGGGACAGTAGCTAACAGCTGCAGATGTTTTAAAATGTAGCCTGTTAGTACTTCTTTTGGTTTTTTTAATGTTTAAAATGTGGCTCCATCAGCCTGATTCTTAAGCAAAGTTGAGAGAATGCTGCTGTAATTTCATTTAATCGTTGTGTTGAAGTGCAGTGTTTAAAAACTGACATTTAATTATTTTGCATGAAAACCGTTCCTTTGTGCTTTTGCTGTTTGAAGCAATACTTTTGTGAATCCCAGTTTGTGAATTCCTCCATGTACATAATTTCCTGTTTTCTGCTTCAAAACAGCTACTCAATTGTTATATTTTTTGTTAATAGGTAAGGCTGTCTTCTAAGGAGGCAATTCATAAAGATGATGGAGTGTTTAAAGCTCCTGCACCACCTCCCAAAGTGATAAAAACTGTGACTTTACCCACTCAACCCTATCAAGAGATAGTAACTGCCTTGAAATGTAGGAAAGAAGACAAAGAAGTAAGTGAGATGTCTGAAATGTTTCTAAAAATATATTTGATGATAGGTGTTCTTTAAAAACAAAGTAAATTACGAAGTTAAGAGCTAGAATCAAAGTTGAATAAGTTCCCTGTTTGTAATGGCAAACTTGAAAATCTGAGCTGGCCAGTAAATGTTTCATGCTTTCAGAAAAAGTATTATCAATTAATTTTCAGGCATAAAAGAATACTGTTGTATCTATATGGCTTTGCCCAGGTATCAGAGGGGCCACTGCCCCCCCAAGCTTTCATCCCTTCTTTTTCTTTCCCTCTCCTCATACATTTCCCCTTTTCTTTCCCTCCCTCCTTCCCTCCTTTTTCTCCCCCTTTTTTTCCCTCTGGCTCCAAGAGGGCCTATCTTACAGTGTCTCCAGGGCAGTGGTTCTCACCCTGTGGGTCCCCATATGTTTTGGCCTTCAACTTCCAGAAATCCTAACCGCTGGGATTTCTAGGAGTTGTAGGTCAAAACACCTGGGTACCCACAGGATGAGAATCACTGCTCCAAGGGAATATGGTTTCCCATCGTGGTCAGCTAGGAATTGCACATATGGTATTTCCTGCTCCTGCGCAGACAGTTCGGAATCTTTTAAAACGTTATTATCACTGAATGGTAGCTCCACCCACACTTCCCTCGAGCATATATAGCCAGTGGGAGGGGCTAACACCTTGGATCTTTTTATCCGCCGCCATTGCGACAGATAGGAACCTTACCTCATATTTCTTTGACTAGCGTATAAGGAATAAAAATATTTACTATTAACTTAGTGATTATTAATATTAGTCATCCTAATTAATAAATCTTAATATTCTTATATTGGTGATTGTAATATCACTGATATTATTGAATTGAATATTCATCTTGGTGGAGATCTCTTACCACCATTCATTAATTATTAATATTTATGTTCTTCATATTGGTGGTGATTTGTTAACACTACTTATTAAAATTTAAATTTATTAATCTTGGTGATTGGTTACCGCCACCTTTCAATTATTATTATTATTTAAAATAGAAGCCAATCCTTCGTCTAGCCACAGCCAGTCTAGTGACATCACAAAGGGCCACTGAATTGTCACCTAGCAACAGTCTTTGTGGTACAGACTGTCATACTTTGACTTTTATATATAAAGATGTTTTTGTATTCTTGCCTTTTAGCTATACACTGTTGTTCAACATGTGAAGCACTTCAATGACGTAGTAGAATTTGGAGAGAACCAAGAATTCACAGATGATATTGAATATTTGTTAAGTGGACTGAAGAGCAATCAGCCCCTAAACACCCGTTGCCTTAGGTAAACTATTTTTATTATGGCATAATAATCCCTTTGACCATACTACATACTTACCCATATTGCATACTTGCCTACTTAGGTATGTTCTGTACATACACACTGGTAAGACATGGGACCATGTGGAAGTGAAACCATCTATCCAGCATGTTAGAAGTGGGGATAGTGCACTTGCTAATGAACATCTAGCAATTTATTTTCTTCTGGGACTGTACTTGTATAAAACTATTTCTGTATGTACTATAAAGACATTTTCAGCCTGGGTCCTAAAATGTTCTTTTATCTTGACACATTCTTTATAATAAACAAAGCTGCTCATTCACCCTGAAGTTGGGGATTTTCAAGAGACCATACGAGCTTGTACTTGATGGTACAGAAACAAATAGTGAAAAGATCAATGAAGTAATTTCTACTGTTCAAAATATGTGTGGTATGGCCAGTAATTGATCTCCCTTTTTGGTAGTAAGATTTTTTAAAATTTGTAATAGATGTTTCAAAAATATGTATCTAGTTTATAAGTTCTTCTTGGCGCATATTTATGCAAGAGGCTATCCCATAGTGTACTTGATTTGTGGGATGGGCTGAATCATTCATATATTGTTGGGGAAATGGCATTATATTTCTTGTTGTTTCTTTGACAATGTTCATTTAGAGATTGTCTGGTTTGCCTACTCTTGAACATGCAACATATTATTATCCTTCTTTAGGGGCCCCTTTCAAATCTATGATATTATATCTGTCATATATATGTGTGTGCACACGCATGTGTGAATTATATATCTACAGTATATCTATATATCTATGGCTGGATAGCTCTTTGTCAGGAGGGTTTTGATTATGTTTTCTTGCCCTGGTGAAGGCAGTTGGACTGGATGGCCCTAAGGCAGTATTTCTCAACCTGGGAGTAGGGACCCCGGGAGGGGGGGGGGGTGGTGTCAGACGGGTTGCCAAAGGCCAGCAGAAAACAGTATTTTCTGTTGGTCATGGGGGTTCTGTGTGGGAAGTTTGGCCCAATTCTATTGTTGGTAGGGTTCAGAATGCTCTTTGATCGTAGGTGAATTATTATAAATCCCAGTAACTATAACTCCCAAATGTAAAGGTCTATTTTCCACAAACTCCACCAGTGTTCACACTTGGGCATATTGAGTATTCGTGCCAAGTTTGGTCTAGATGCTTCATTGTTTGAGTTCACAGTGTTCTCTGGATGTAGGAGAACTACAACTCCAAAACTCAAGGTCAGTGCACACCAAACCCCTCCAGTGAATGAAAACACATCCTGTATATTTTCATTATGATTCATAACAGTTGTGAAATTACAGTTATGAATTAGGAACAAAAACAATGTTATGATTGGGGGTTACCACAACATGAGGAAGTGTATTAAGGGGTGATGACATTAGGAACATTTGTGTATGTATGTGTATATGTATGTGTGTATATGTGTGTGCATGTGTATATACTGTACAGTATGTGTGTGTTTATGTTTGTGAGGATGTGTGTATATTTGTGTGTGTGTGTGTCTGTAGGCATGTGTGTGTATATATGTTTGTGAATATATGTTTGTTTTCTATATCTACGGGTGGGTGGCCCTCTGTCGAGAGGCCTTAGGCTTTGTCCATTCTGGTAGAAGGTGTTGTAGCTTCCACAGATGGCCTTGAGACACGCCAAACTTAGTAAAAGTATTAACAGTTTATTTGAACTTAAATCATAGCCACAATCCGGCTTCCAAAATCCCAAAAACCCCAACACCCAAAAGAGTCTCTAATTAAACATAAAAGACGTCTGTCTGTCGTCCTTGACTTTGTCTTTGTCCAGGCAAGAAGTCTGTATGATGAGATGATTCGTCCAAAAGGAAAGGAGGAGTGCTTCCTAATCCACAGGAGTGAAGTATATACAAATAACATACATCAAAGCCCCCGCAACCCACAGCCTCTCCCTTCCACCAAATATACAATACCATGCACAAGCAGTCACTCACAGCAACACAGGAATGGTCAAATGAAACGCGGTAGTCACTAGGCATAAAAACAAACATTAAATCCCCAAACCCCCCAACATTCAACAGTTTCAGCTAGAGCTGCCATTGCAGCTCACCCAGAACCCTACATGAAAATAGCCCAATACTCACAGATAGCTGGAAACCAGGAATTAAGGCATGAAGATCAAGAGTAACAAGATACAGGAACTAGAAACCCACCAGCAACACCTTGGCCGACCGCAGAGTCCCAAACCCCCAGGCATTACCTTTATACCATTACAAATCAGAGGCGTCGGAATCCCCACCCAAATCTGCCTCAGTCCCCACAGCTGCAGTGCTGGATGTATTCCTCCACGCCTCCCACCTTTCATGAGCACTTAAAGGACCCCAATCTGATTCAGCATTCCCACTAGGCCACCCCTGATCGCTTGAAAAGCCAAAGAATGAACTCTCACTGGACTCAGCATTCAAAACATTCCTGACATCCTGCACCAACGCTGAGTCCAGCTCCGTATCACTCTCTTCTGATGTTAACTCTGCTTCAAAACCTTCACAAGTGCCTTCACTGGTAGCCTCTCTAAGTATTTGTCGGACCTTTATCCTTTGTTCTTCACCTTCCAAACTAGAATCACTTGCAGCTCTCTTCCTTCCAGTTGCAGCAATCCTGCCCAAATCCCCCTCTTCAAGTGACATTTCAAACAAAGCATCTTCCTCCAAGTTATTACATGTAGCAACTATAGGCTCAGCTTGCTCAACTACAACAGAAGGGGCTTGGACTAGTTGGCCTTTATGGATCCCTTCTAAAGCTATGGTACCATATCTATCTATCTACATACATATATGTATGACTAGTTATCTTTAACTATGGCTGGATGGCCCTTTGTAGTGAACACTTGGATTGTGTCCTCCTGCCCTGTTGAGGGGATTGGATTGGGTGGCCTTTGATATTATGATAGTATATCTCCTTGTCTCATTAATATATCTATATATGTTGATTATATCTATGGCTGGATGGCCCTCTGTCTAGAGTAGGGGTGCTCATTAGGTAGATCGTGATCTACTGGTAGATCGCGTAGGGTGACCTGGTAGATCTCGGGGAGGGCGGGAGGAAGGCTCAGTCTGCAGGCTCCTAACGCCACCCAAATGCTGCTGGCCCTGGGTAATCTGAGGTTCTTTACACACAGTTGAATAAAATCCCATGTTATCTGCTTTGAATCAGATTATATGGCAGTGTGGACTCAGAAAACCCAGTTCAAAGCAGATATTGTGTTATATGTTTCACATTTTTGTAGTGGGTAGGTAGATCATTTTGACTTGTTTTATAAGTAGCTTGCATGCTGAAAAAGTTTGAGCACCCCTGGTGTAGCAGCTGAGTTGGCTGGAGGGAACAGAGGGGAAATGTTTTCACGCATGCACAGTAGTGTCTCTTTGGTTTTTAGGGTTTTAAAGTCCTTTCTGCTGTTTTTTTGGTTTGTTTTGATGTATGAAAGGACATACATTGGATTAGTATGTGTTTTGTGGCCAAATTTGTTGTTATTTGGCCCAGTGATTTTGTTGTTTTTAGCGTCCTCACGACGAACAGACCATTTTTTATATTAAGATAGGTCTGGTGGATTGATTAAGTCTGTTGAATTCAAATTTGTTTCTGATGATTCTTGGGGAGTTTCATGTTTGCCCTACCTGAATAGAGTTTCATGTTGCCTCATCAGGTGATACTGCCAATGCTCTAGTTGATCTCCTGTAGAGAAATTGTTGGGAAGTTGACATGATTGCTCCTAATCATCCCTTTTTACACCGTAGATCCAAACCAGCTCCCTTGATGATTGAGGAGTGGCTAGAATTTTTAAACCCCTTTGGGTTAATTTGTTTTTTGGGCTATAAAAATGACCTTGCTACACTAGATACAGAACTGCCCCCACAAACAAAGGGTGTCTGGCCAGAATTGCTAGTTATCCTCCCTTGAATAGATTTTAGCAGCCACTTGTGTAAAGTGTATTGGCCACCCCGAGGAGGTGGTAGTGGGAGCAAGCCATGCATTTTCTCCTTGTCATCCTTTGCTGTGGTGCCTGGCCTGATCTCGGCCCCCCCCCCCCCCCGGCACCGAAACAATGGAAGCACCCAAACAGCGGTTTCAGACATAGCAGGGGAGGAGGAAAGTGAGGATGAGTCCAAAGAGACTTCCAAGGGTATCCAGTCCTTCCCCTTCATCCAGGCTAGAAGATACAGTTAAATCCCTCTCCAACAGACAACTATCCAGCCACAGTTGAAAAATCTCCAGAGAAGGAGATACCACTGGATTCTCAGACAGTCTGTACTTCATTAGAGTTGCAAGAGACCCCCAAAGTGCATCAATTCCAACCACCTTCAGCCAGGCAGGAAAACACAGACAAAGCACCCCTGAATGGTCATCCTGCCTCCAAAGAGGTTTAATCACTTCCAAAGTGCAGTGCTGGTGCTGTTCAAGTTTTGATGCTGTTATAACTTTTATAATTCGCACAATGTGTTGATTTAGTTGCAATAATTAACACTAAAATGGATAGGTTTCAAATTATGAAAAGAAAGTCTGTTGACAGTGATGTGGAGTGCAGTATAACTTGACATGATGCCACATAAATGAATATATATATATATATATATATATATATATATATATATATCTATTATATAAAGGAGGTCCAGTTGTCGAACGACTGACAGAGACAGAGAAACCATCCAAGGCGGAGACACCAAATTTGCCAACAGAAATAGGCCTCAAGCAAGGAAGGTTTTTAGCAAAGAAACCCCCCCCAAAAACCTAGAAGGCCCCCAAAACAACAATACAAAAAACCTACATTTCCCAGCATCCTCTGCGGCAGCCAGCGAAACCCATTGGCCAACATCGGCCCACACAAAATGCAGGGAGGCTGAGTAACCATAGTAACGCTGGGCACAGCCAGCCAAGGCTAGGATAGAATGCTGAGTGATTTGATTTCAGTCAGTTGGTGTTTGAGGGTTAAACTGTCAAAACCAAACTCTATGAGGGAGCAATTCTCTAGCAATTCCTACCCACACAACACAACACAACTTCCTATCACAACCCATCCCCCCAACCTTACGGGACCCCGCACACACAACACCTACCACCACCACAAACAAAAACAACTCCACCTATACTCCAACCACAACACAACACTGCACTGATACTCTACAAACACACACAAACACCCAAAACACCACACCCACACAAGCATTCCACAACATACTACCACCCACAATGCCACCACACACCCACTAACTCACCAAAAAAGTAATACCTATACACAACACAATACGCACATGACCCCACCAAGACCATCAGTAACATCAATTCCAACCCTTACATACTCAGACTTTCTCGCATCTCCTAAATAGGGCACAGCAACGCGTGCCGGGTACAGCTAGTGTGTGTGTGTGTGTGTGTGTATATAAATTTTCCATTTTAATATGTTTTTATCTCATTGGTCTGGATATAAGTATTCGGATTGATGTTATGACATTAATCTGTTCTAAGCTGCTTTGTGTCCCATGAGGGAGAAAACTGGGATATAAATAAAGTTATTTATTTATTTATTTTGATGATGATGAACCACGAGGAGTGGCTATAGAGGAAACTACACAAGAGTCAGTTGTAGTATATAAGAAGTGTTAAGGAAAAATGTCCAAATCTTGTTTATACAGTAAAGATTATATGAAAAACATATATATATATATATATATATATATATATATATATAATACACACAGAGATAAAGTTTTAAACTCTTATAAGGGATTGATTTAATATCTGCTTTACTAGTAAAACTGTATTACCATGTCATAAAAGGATGCATGTATAAAAAGTTACCAACATGAAAAGTTTGGAAAGCTCTGCTCTAATAGAACAATTGCCATCATCAGTTGGCAGTGACTATAGCAATGCTTTAGTGATCTCTTGACCAACTGTTCCAACACAAATACACTCTCATATAAGTAAGGCACAAGCATTCTGCCAGAGTTCACAGTATTTCCAGAAATACATCAAATAATAAATCTCCCCAGGTTGTTTCTACCAGGATTTACTGAAATCACTTTCCAAGCAAAAGAGCAAAATATCCTTTTGTGAAAGAAAGTGCAGATGCTACACAGATGAAATGGATGCCATTCCAGTCACAGTTGTTACTTAGTTCTACAGACACTGCAGAACAAGAAGCCATGCAAAGATAATCTCTAGACTTGTTTGCTTCTATTTATTTAATTTTGCAGAGTTTTATTTATCACTTCTTGATCTGTCAGGATGCTTGAGGCAATCTACAGTGGGTAAAAACCCTTTAAAGATAAATTGAAAACACAACACAGTGTACAATTGAAGTGAGAGAAGGAGAAAAAATGCCACTGAAGTAGCTAGTTGTCTTGATTTAGAACATGTTTATTTTGACAGCTTCTTTTATGCAATCACACCACCTTCCACTTGGTTGATTACTCTTACTTGTTGCTTCTTGAACCTGCAAAACTTGTTAAGCTTCTTCTTACTTCCACCCAATGTGCCCTGTAGCCCAGATGTGTCGATCATACCTGTGGCAACTGAAAAGATTGTGAACAAGATGAGCATGTAGGTTATTCTTATTGAAACTCAAGGTATAGAAGATGCAGAACCAGAATTTATAAACAACCCTGTAAAGCAAAACCTTAAATGGTTTGTGACACAAACAAATGTATTATATTTACTTGCTATGTTTATATTCTGCATTTCCTCCAATGAGCTCAGGATAATATCCATGGCTGTTCTACTTTTTTCTCACAACAATCCTCTGAGGTTGGTCAGGATTAGAGTGTGCTCTACAATATAATTGCCTAGTATATTTGATTATTATTCAATAGAGCATCAGTGATCTAGTTTGAGCAGCCTCATTAGCGCTCCTACTTGCTCAGGTGACATTTCCATTTTTCCATCAGTTGTGCCTTAGAAGCTCCATGATGTGAAGGGTACAGGGCCACTGTTCACCACCAGCATCTTATTTCTACATAGACACAGTATGGATGAGATGTGTATGTGCAGGAATGACTTGTGTTAGCATGGCTTTTTGATATGTCATAAGGCTCTAGCTTTCTGCATTCTGCTCTTAGCAGGGAATATCTTTGCCAGTCTAGTTCCGCAGCATTACCCCCACCCCCCGTTTTCCCCCACCAAATTTTGTCATATATTATCAGATTTCTCTTGAGAATGAGGTAAAGATAATCTCTTACCTGGTTGATATTTTATACTCTTGCAATAGTCTTTATCAAAGACACTTTTGATAGATGGTCCTTTGCTCCATTCTGGTTGTGCGGGTGGGAGACAGCCAGCTTAGTCTTTCTTTCCACTGAGGTTTGTGTGTTTCTGTTTGTGATTTATCAGACTTTTTTGTTTGTTTGCTTCTTTCAGTGTTATCAGCCTGGCGACAAAGTGCGCCATGCCCAGCTTCCGGATGCATTTGAGAGCACATGGAATGGTAGCTATGGTTTTCAAAACTCTGGATGACTCACAGCATCATCAGGTTTGTTTTGGATTATATTTTTAAATTGTATCATCTCGATATGTTGGGGGTTTATTTGCAAATATTTGTGAGATTATAATTGGTGTAATGGAAATTGTTATCAATATACTGTTTCTTGATGTTTCCTTTTATTGTGTTTTGTTTTGTTTTTTGGCACTACATACTTAAGAACATTTTGGATGTAAAATAAAATAATTGTTCTGATAGAAATAAAATTGTTCTTTGTCTTTGTATGTTCACCCAGAAAAATATATGTGATTTCTGCAATAATTTGGGATCCTTTTTGTACATTGTTGCCTATTTTTCTGCCTTCTGTCATAATAGAATTTGCTAAATAACAAGACTGCCCACATATTTCTATATATATACAGTATATATTCAGAATTGGTAGAAGGGGAATGTAAATGCCACCTTATTTTGATATTATCTTAATGTGTGTTCCACACTTCTAATACTAGTGCTAGCTTGAGAATTCAAAACACTATAGATTTTATATGCCCTTGGTTTAAATTTGTACAATATTCTGCTTGTTCATTCTAGCTGCTTGGCGACTTAATAATACTAATTTTGTTCAGTGCTGTCTCATATTTTGTATTAACATACTGACTGCTCCGAAAGCCATCATAAGTATGATGAGGGAAACATGCTTTCATTGTGTGGCTTCTTTTCTTCAAAGGAGTGGGATTGGACATGGAACCAGTTTCTCTTTTCCTAGAACAGCTATATTTTCATGTGTTTTACTGACAATGAAAGTCTGCAACATTTTTATACTAAGTGAAAAAGGCAGGAAGTGGGGATAGAAAAATACTGCATAAATAGGCTGTTGGGCAGAAAGATAGTAATATGAGTGATAAAAGCTCAGAGACCAGCGAAGGAGAACAAATTGAGAAACGGGCTGACAATTGTCCTTTTGCTCTTTTGACAGCAGACAAATGCTGATATATGCCGGTATTGTGTATTTGGGCCTTTCTGCTGGCTGCCATAAAATAAAGTTTCAATCAGAAAGGTGCTGCTTTTTCAAGTTTGCTCAATTTTAATTGCTGCTAAAGCTTCTGTTTTAGTTTATTTGTTTCACATTTATTCCTATTGTTTCGTTAATTGAATTTTGGGAGGGGGTATCGCAGGGCATAAATTTAATAAGTCATAGAGGTGGGTAAATAAAATAGAACACACATGTGTCTTTCCTTTGGAAATGTAAAGAAATGTGTTTCCTCGGGAGTAGAAAGAAAAAAAGCATTGATAGGATTCAGAGGATATAGCTTTTAGAGAGAAAGGGGGTTAACAGTATAATTTTGTATAAAAGACTAAGCTGAAGTGATTAAAAAGTGTTTTTCCATGCTTTAAATAATCTGTATCTTGAGATTCATTTATCTTCCTGCATGAGGGGAGGCATGAACACATGTTCCAATCCTGTAACCTTCGCTCCTGACCTGTCCTTCTTGTCCACAATGATCTGGAAAGGAGCTGTAGCCACAAGTTGACACACACTGCTACAGAGCTCTATGCAGTTGATAGCTTTACCAGAGGGAGTTCTATAACCACACTTAGTCACATGAAATCACACTACATTTCCTTTTGAGACCTCCACTGATAGAGCTGGAACCTCTCCCCCTAATTCCTCTTCTTTGTGTTGAGAAATGAATTACTATAGAGTTATAGTGTAGTTTTCTAGTTGCCTTTTATTCTTATTGAATTGTGAGCTCCTGATTTGTTATCTCCAAATTATTATAGATCGTATTCTTTTTGACTTAACATCTTCCTGTTGTTTGGTTTGATTTTATATAAAGCTGCAGTTTTAGATTAGATTTTGTCTTATCAAAGTCAAGAGGGTTAACACATGAGTTAAATATGGTTAAGAGGGAGATGCAGTTGTGATCTCTGGTACAGCTCTTAGCAAACTAGAACTGTGATTTCAAAAGCTGCTGTGCTACTTGCATTGAAAGTAGGGGTTCACATTGAAGTTTTACACTGAAGTTTTGACATGGATTGCAGCTGAACAGCTCACAAGAGGTTATGAACTCTTAAGTATGGCATGACAACATTTATTTGGTCCAATAGTTAGCAGTGTTTATAGCATTCAGGGAACCCTTGGTCAAAGTTGAAATTGGGTAGTACTTGTATTGAATAATAAATGTATAATGAAGACATTTCCACTACACATACGAATGTCTAAATATAATTTTAAGACTTGCTAGATTCATGTTTTTCACAAATACTGATTGCCTTTCTTTTTCTTTTCGGTTGAAGAACTTGTCACTATGTACAGCATCTTTAATGTACATCTTGAGTAGAGACCGCTTGAACATGGATCTAGATAGAGCCAGCTTAGATCTAATGATCCGTCTTCTGGAACTAGAGCAAGACTCTTCATCCAGGTTGTTCAATGAAAAGGACATGAACAAAATTAAAGAAAAAATCAGAAGACTCTGTGAAACTGTTCACAATAAACACCTTGATCTAGAAAATATAACGGTGAGTTGTGGGAGTCTACCTGATATTCTTGTAATTTGAAACACCATGAGAACCATTGCTTCTCCATTTATGAAACTTGTGAGCATTTAAAATATGCCTCGGATGTAGTATTTGTTGTCTTTCCTGTAGGTATTTCTTGAATCATGGTGTTTTATTATATCTAATATTTCTAGTGGTCATGGTGTTTTGCTATATCTAATATTTATAGTGGAACAGACTGAGAAAGACAATAATCAGATGCTAACATTATTAAAAGTAAATTTTGCCTTTCATTCTCTATGTGACTGACAAGAAATACAGAATAAAGCATTTTGCAATAACAACCTGGAAAAAAGAGCAGCTAAACATTTTTGTAACTACCTAAGCTGCACCTTTAAGTCTACAATACAAAATTGTATATAATTTCCAAGTTACAGCACTGATGGAAAAAGTAACTGATAAAATGTTGTGTTGTGTGCAATGATTTTGTGTGTGTTTTTTCTAGACTGGTCATCTAGCAATGGAAACGCTGCTCTCTCTTACTTCAAAACGGGCAGGAGACTGGTTTAAAGAAGAGCTACGACTTCTAGGTGGTCTTGATCATATTGTAGATAAAGGTATTAATTTTGCCTTCAAGTGGATTAATAGATTTTTTAATTGGATGGTGATTTATATGATCGTAGTATGGTAGAATGAAAGGGCTGTTATAATGCATGTAGGTATCAGATAGACAATACTTGATGTGTCAAAATCAAAAATCTTTATTATGGTCATAGGCCAGTATAAGGAGAGTGGGGTACAGTCTCATAAAAGCATTGAACATTAAAATCTAAAAGGCTAGAAAACAGAGGTATGTTGAAGACTAACAAACAAAAACTATTTAGAAAAAGGAGGGGACTAGAAAGGGATGGAGAGGGAGGGAGATTGATGGAGGGGGTAGGAGCATTCAGGGCACAAGTCTAGGGGACTGGGGGTGGGAGTACTAATTGACATTTCAGTTAGCTGATAGTTTGATTGCTAACTTTTGGAACCAGTCACCCAGTGGATTTTAAGTGCTGCCGCACAAAACTTTACAACATTATAGGTGAGTTGGTATCTGAGAGCAGCAGGGTGGTGTAAAATTGTGCTGAATGGCCCGAGTAATTATATAGCAAAGGCAGGATGAGTCTGGTTACTTGATGTGTTTTCATCACACTTTTCACCTGTAGCTGATTTTTGCTTTTGAAGATTATCGTATTTGTGGTATTATAATCTTCATCATTTCTTAGAAAATAGGATATTCAGTAAAATAATAGAGTGGTTATGCTTGTTTCATAAATTAATAACTTAATGGTAGATGCCAGAGTTGTAATTCTTATAATAATACTATGTAACAACATTTGAAAACAAATCTGTTACTGGTTTGAATGTGTTATTTCCAGTTTAATTGTATGGTACTTACTTTGAAAGTAGTTGTTATATTCCAGAAACTTCATTTTTGGTGCTGTCACAAATTATGTTGAATTGGTTGAGACTTGATGACATAAAACTATAGCAAAATGTGCTGCATGATGTCCCGCAAAAACAAAGTTTTTGCAGTTTAATAAACCTTTCCTCTGTTTTTTGATAGAACCAATTAGAAAATGCCATTCATAATCCAGGAACAAAAATTGTGTTACTAATCTAAGATTTCTTCATACCTTAGCAAAGGCCTACTTGTACTTGGTTCTATAGAATTAGCCTAACAGTATGGGGTGTTACATGCTATTAGGCAAGTATCAGTGATGCTGATCAAAAACACAGCAAAAGATTCAATGCAGAATAACACACACCAGTACTC
The DNA here is from genome assembly GCA_030556195.1 of Anolis apletophallus. Taxonomy (NCBI): domain Eukaryota; kingdom Metazoa; phylum Chordata; class Lepidosauria; order Squamata; family Anolidae; genus Anolis; species Anolis apletophallus. Next base: position 148,716,971 of record JARBWK010000004.1, read on the forward strand.
AATTACAACACATGATTTGGGGAGCGAAAAACCCCACACAGTTTATATAGTACTTGTGAAAGCGTCAGTGGGTTAGAAGGCCTTGTTGAATGGGACAGTGGTTTGTAATGGGATTTGTCTCTTGGGGGTAGAAGCAATAGTCTTATGTAACTACTATGTAATGTATCTTGTGTAATTCAAGTTTATCTTTCAAAGATAATGTGAGCAGTGGCTAGGATTAATCCCTCATAGGATCGAAAGCCTGCCTTTTGGGTTGTAGGTATTGGTTGTTAACTACAGGCTTCTTTCTAGGAGATCTGTAATCATGAAGCTGTTGTGGGCTCTTCTTGGGAACATCTATATTCATTGTGTGTGGGGGAAAATGCTTTCCTGAACACTTCTGGTTTTCTTTCCTTCCATGGTTTACTGTGTGTCTTTCATGTGCCACTAAAGTGAGGAAATGGCTTAGAGGATATCAAAAGGGATGACAGAGACATTGGTGCATTCTTGGCACTTGTTTCTAATAGTGGTGCTGTGTTTTTTACTCTAGGCATAGATAAACACTTTGGACTTCTAAGGAAGCTATTGTATATTATTGATGTGGCAGCTGCTGCCATAGAACTGCTCCGCCCATTTGCTCAGAACTTTGGTGCAGAAATTTTGCTTTTGATACTTTATTTCATTTTCTAAACTAGGCCAAATTTAAGAGTGAAATAAACTAATTTAACTTGCTGATAAATTAATGCAGAAGAATACTAAATAGTGTCTAATGAGGTGTTCTTAAAGACTCATCTGGAGCTAGGATTTGTCCTTATGGTAACAGCAGATGATAATCCCGATTTCAGTTCACTATATTTTGCAAGGGGATGACCCAAAGGGGCCCATTAATGAGTTAATCTGCACATTAATGGGTTAATTTGAACATTTCAACTGACAGTGCAGGAGGCAAAGTTGTTTTTCAGTTGGATTTGTTATGACTCCTTTCCTTCCCAGTTGGTTTTAAAATCTCCTGCCTCCCAGCTAGATATATATCATCCCCCCTTCCCCCTCCCCTCTCTCTCTATATCCTCTGCCAGTCAGTTGAATTAGGGAAGAAATATGGAGAAAGAAGTTAAGGGTTTCAGAGGAGAAAACAGAAGAGTGTACTGCTGCTCATTCCTGAGGGAATAAATAAGATGCATCTAAAAATAAAATTACATCCTCCTGATATTTGAAAAACATATCAGGGGGCTATTACAGATACTGTTCAGGTTGCCACTGCCCAGCACATATCTTGCAGTGGAAAGAAAACATTTTAAATCAATTTACAGAGAGTTTTTCTAACCTAGAATGAGACAGAAGAGATAAAACTAAAGGACAAGAAAATATGGTTGCCAGAGTGAGAACAGAGAAAGAAAGCAACAGCTAATGAGATTGATTTGATAAAAATAGCTACAAAGAAGAAAAAAGGGAAGAAATTAGCAAAGCAGATCATAACCCGTCCTCAAAGAATGGAGAAGGAAGATGTGGATTTTATTCCTTAGCTGGAAGCAGAGGTGCAGAAGGTCATGATATATGGTCAGTGTCGTGCTCAAAGGGACAGTGCTTTGCATTCCTACCAATTCATATTATTTGAATAATCCTTTCAAAAAAAAGCACAAGAAGTATTAGTGGTATGGATAGCTCTATGAGGTTCGAAGTGTCCATGTTTTCATTTGTTACTGCAGGTGTCAGCAAAGGCACCTCTGTCTCTTCCGCAGAGCATGGATCTGCTCAGTGAAAATTGGGTATTGCTCTCCAATCTGGGTTGATTGCACTTGACTGTATGGACTTTGAGAGGAGATATTTTGAGGTTCATGGATATTCTAATGAGGAAGTAGAAACTCTTAAGTTTCAAAAAGAAGCCCCACTCAAAAATTCAGGGTGTTTCAAAACAATGGATCCAGTTTCAAAGCAGGATATTTCATGATGGGAACATGTCACAAAGAAAGTTACTGTTTAATGAGTTGTCAGGTTTTATTAATAATTTTGAACTGCAAATAGAGAGTATTTCATTAGACATGTTGAGGGGGATCACCATCTGGTGAATGACTGAGGCTAGGCGTTGTTTCTGTGCTGGGAGAAGCATTGAGCAGTAATCATTTGAAACTCTATGCCCCACCCTTTCAAGTGGTAAGAGTTTCATTCTCAAGATGGCAAGAAGAAGCAATCCACTATGATTGGCTTCAACCCTCCACGTTCCAACTGGTATGGCAATATCCAATTTTCTTTGTCAGTTGAGCCATTAAGCCCATGCCCAACAGTTTTTGCTATCCTGCCTAACCAACTGGTCATGTTTGCCCTTCTTGACAAATGTATAAGGCAAGGGTAAATAATAGAGAAATTTGTTGGTTTCTGGTACCAGTGATGGCTGAAAAACAGATTGAGGGAGGGCAAAAGCCTGAAAAACAAGCCAGCCAGTTGTCTGCTTCTTAGCGAGTCACTGAGGATGAGTGTAAACAGAAATTTAAAAGGTAATGGCTCAAAAGCAGAGAGAGACATTGCATAAGCAACAATATCTCTCTTGATAAGCTGCAAGTGCAATTTGAAAGCTGCAGCTCTAAGGCAATGGCTCCAAAGTGGAGAATATCATTGCATTAGCAATGATATCTCTCCTAGTAAGTTGCGATTGCCGTTTCGAAACTTTTAACTCATTTGCAGAGATACAGAAATTTCAAATCAGGTTCATACTGTATATGATTTGGAAGGGTTGCAAAATTGATATAGACTTGGAGCTCAATTGTCAGTGCTGGAGGAGATACAGATAAGACCCATATTGTAATTTTTTCCAGGGTAGTTTCTGCAAGGGAATGAGACCAAAAAAATCCTTCAAGGGACAGGTTGCAACCTGATCAAAAATTTTCAAGTTTGCTCACCCAAACATAAATATGTTTTTGAGAGATGCAACATTAAAATAGTTCATAGTTTTCCTACATAGAATGTGAACTTTAGTATTAAATATTCTTCCAAATCTCCCCTTTGAGCTAAAGAAGTTTGTCTCATTTAGGTACTTTAGGGTGGTGTTTTTGGTAACAGTTATCTCGGCCTGTAGAGTTTCTAAACTAATGGCACTCTCAGTCAACCCAGACTTCTATAAATTCAAGCAGAGCAGGTTGACTCTGATTTTAGACCTATTTTTTTCTGCCATAGTGCATTTCAAATCAGAGTTCCACTGAGGTTGTTTACAAATGTTTTGCCCTTGACTAATTCATCTGCTCAGAATTAAAAAGGTATACTTTAGATCAGTGCTTCCCAACCAGTGTGCCGTGGCACACTAGTGTGCCATGGGTGATCATCAGGTGTGCCGTGGGAAATTGGAACCTCCAATACCCTTTCTTCCCCCTCCTGCCGAACACTTTTTCTTCTCCACTCGGGCTCCCTTCTTCCCAGCCTCGCTCTGCTCGCTTTGCTCTGGGGCGAGTCTGCGCAGTAGCGCCCGCACGGGTTACGTCTTCCTCCCTTCCCCTTCTGAACACGCTCACGCTGTCCCCTCGGATCAAAATGGCGGCAGAAGCAGCAGTGTAGAAGAAAAAGTAAGTGTTCGGCAGGAGGGGGAAGAAAGGGCGCGAAGGGGAAGGGGGAGGAAGAGGTCTCTGTCGAAAGCTGGCATGAGCAAACTTGGACCTTCCAGGTGTTTTGGACTGCCAGGATATCTATGTTGTGTTAATCAAAACAGGCCCAGGTTTCACACTGAGTGTATAAATACATTTAAAAACATATTAACTATATGTATTACTGTGTTAGTGTCATTTTGGTTGGTGGTGTGCCCCAGGATTTTGTAAATGTAAAAAATGTGCCGCAGCTCAAAAAAGGTTGAAAAACACTGCTTTAGATGACTGCAGAGTAATACTTGAAGAGAACAACAAACATCTTGAGACATTGTTTGTCTCATATCATCCCATAACTTTGGGACAAAAGGCATCAATGGCTGTGCTAATTAGCTATATAAAAACTTGTATTTTTCTGTGCTACAATTACACACAAAAACCGAGGCCGCAAAATGTTTAGTCACCTTCAACCAGGTCAGTGTTCAATAGCACAGCGTTTGCAGTTCCAACATCATGTAATATGTTGTGTATATGTAATGCAGCTTGTTGGAGGAAGACAGCCACATTCAGCAGGCATTACAAATTAGACAGATACATGTTAGGGCATGCAATATTTGGCTAAAAATGGTGGCGTTTATTAGAACCTACCCAAAGGAGAGTCTTGGTAGGTCCCATTAGTAAATGGATCACTCCTTGTTGCCATCCCTGAGATTCAGGTCAGGTGAAGGGAAGGAGTCACAGTAAAATCCAACCAAAAACAAACTTTGTCTCTTGCATTGTTGGTTGGCATGCAGATGAACCCATTAATGGGTGGTTTGTTCTTCTTGCCATCCCAGAATGGTCATTCGTGTAAGTACCAACCTCTTATTGAATGCCCCAGCTTGCCTTTGTGTTGGTCAAAATTGGGGAAAACCCCATAATCGGAGTATTAGAATACAGAGGCTCAGGTTTCACAGAGTTCTTTGTTTTTAAAAGGAACTTTTGGGTTAGTAGGGACAATTGCCTTCTTTGCCAACCCCATTTCATTTTCTTGTTCCATCTAGGTTTAGCTAGTCTTCAAAGTAATTGAGAGACTCAACTGCAATATACTGCAAAGGATTGAAAAAATAAGACTCATTAGCTTTCCAAAAGGCCTGCTCTTGAAATTGCTAGAACTGGTTTGTTGATATAATTCAACACAGCTGTGTACATTTTTGGAGCTCACTCCAAGGGTGCTGTAACAAGGGCCTGTATCTCAAAATTCATCACTAGGTCACTGGTTTTCAATAACAGCATTTCTTTCTTTATTTCTTAGTTAAAGAATGTGTGGATCACTTAAGCAGTGATGAAAATGAAGAGAAATTGGTTGCTTCATTATGGGGAGCAGAAAGATGTTTACGGGTTTTAGAAAGTGTAAGTACAACCATATATCTAAAGACATTGGATTTTTTAGTGGTTCAGAAACAGGAATGAGGAAAGAAAGGTTTACAGGCCACTTCAGCTTACAATTTCTGCATGATTTCTGTTAATTGGCTACTACTTTGTTTCTCAATGAGATCTTAATTTTGATGAGCCATAGTCAAAGGGTTTCTTAAGTCAAATGACAAGGTTTTGCTCCATTGACTGCCTTGTCCTTTCCCAAATGGCTTTAAAGTCTTGGAAATCTACTGTTGACTGTAAAGAAAAATGTGGAGTGGAAAGCTTTCTTGTTTCATTTTTTGGGACTTCATTTCTTTCTTTCGAACTTCATTCTTTGGCTGAAAAAGAACTTACATATTTATTTATGAAAAGCTTTTCTATGCAATACTTCATCCACAAGTTTACAATCTAAAAACCTACAGTGCAAGCATAAGGATGGCTGTAGGACTGAAAAAGCAACATGGCTTATACCCACAAACTATTGTCAACCCACTAGGATGGAAATAGTTCAGGTAGCCTGATTGAATTGTGATGATGAGGGAGAGGAGGAGCGAAAGGCAGCTGGTTTGTCTACAGAGCCAGTGAAATAACCCTGATTCCTTTCTCAACCTCTGCTGCAGTTACATAACCTTAAGTGGGCTTATCCATTCCATGTAAAAGAAAGTAGTACAGCACTTGCTAGATTGTTCTGTGCTCCAATTTTGCTGTTTCATTCTTGGATTATCACAAGATGCCTTAGATGCTGCTGTAGAAGAGCAATTTATATCTCCATAAATGACATTCATAAAGATTATAATTAATTACAGTCTTGGTGGTTGTGACTTGAGCAGTTTAAGGTCACAGCAATATTATACAACTGCAATTTGTATTTTCCTTGTCTTTGTGATTTCCATGCATACAAAGTCTTTCTTTACTCTTAGTAAAATATTAACTGCAGCACGGTACAGGCGTGTGAAGTCTCGAGATGCAGGCATCAAAAAGAAGATAGAAATATGTGTCTGAAAGGATGATTTTCTTATATATCTATGTGTTGTTTTTAAATTTAGGTAACAGTTCATAATCCAGAGAATCAAAGTTACTTGATAGCATATAAGGATTCACAGCTCATAGTCTCTTCAGCTAAGTAAGTTATAAGCAATGCTTGTTCTAATATGGCAATGGTCCACTTTTCAGAATGTTTCTAGATTCTAATGACTGATATGTGTTTATCATAGCTATTCTCTTACAATGGTGTTTATATGATAAACATATATCCGTTGACTTGGAGAAGAATGTAACCCAATTTTGGATATCAGTTACTATACAGAATTTCCATAATCTGATGTCTTTGTTGGGAGTGAAAATATTGAACCTGCCCCACCACCACCTCTACTGCTTTGAAAATTATACAGCTTTTAAATGTAAACTTCTTTCCACCGAGGGACATTGTTTGAAAGTAACTCCATGTGTGTGTGCTTCTGTTTGGATCATAGCTGTCAGGGTTAATTATATGGGATACATAAGAGTGAGGCATTTCTTTACAAGTCTCTAACATGGCTATGAGGGAGAAACTTATACACATAATGGCAAACTGGTGGACATGGCCCAATGCATCTATTATGGACGGAATACTGTTTTTAACTTATGTGAATGTATATGATGTATTTTAATGCTAATTGTATTTTAATGTATTTTAATGCTAACTGTATTTTAATGTATTTTAATTCTGAGTGTTTTTGGGTTTCTATTATATGTATACTGTGTTTTTGGCATTGAATTGTTGCCACTGTTAGGCCGCTCTGAGTCCCCCCTCGGGGGTTGAGAAGAGCAGGGTAGAAATGGTGGAAATAAATAAATGAATAAACTATGTTGAGTGAAAATTACCATCTGTTCAAATACGAAAAATCGATAAGACCTTTTTTCACAAGCAAGAACCAACACTAGCAATCTCTCAGACATATCTGCTCACCCACTCTGCAAATCAGATTCAATTAAAAGACATATGAGATGATATTCTCTGAGATAATGTCGGAGGTTGTTCATGAGATAGCATGAAAACTAAGCTTTTTCTTCAGAACTACTGTAGCTGTCTGTTTCTCAGTAGAAAAAAACATATTTATTGTGATATGGAGATGAATTGTGTAATGTGTTCCTACATTTTTCACTTCAGAGCATTGCAGCATTGTGAGGAGCTGATCCAGAGATACAACCGTGCTGAAGACACCATCTGTCTTCCGGACAGTAAGCCGCTGCCTCTCCAGAATGTAACAAATCATGTGGGTAAGGCAGTGGAAGACTGTATGAGAGCTATCATTGGCGTCTTACTCAATTTAACAAATGATAACGGTAAGTATCTCTTTCTCATAACAATGTCTACGCAATGAAACACATGTAAAGCATTTCTCTGTTGATGCTAATGTCATGAGGTTGATAATAAATAGTAGAAAGCAAGCTAGAGTCATCAGGTTTAACAAAATGATCTTGGCAACTTGAAATTTCAGGTTTCTTTGATTTGACAAGAATGGGATTTGTATTGAAGGCACAGGTTATGTATCTCTTATCCAAAATGCTTGAGACCAGAAGTGTTTCAGATTCTGAATTATCCTCTCCCCCATATTTTATAGTATGTGTGTTTGCATATAAGTACATAAGGAGATATCTTGGAGACGGGACCAACATCTGAAATTCATTTGTCTTTCATATAGGCCATATGCAATATAGGGCATAGCATGAAGGTAATTTTATAAACTGCATATTTAATACTTTTGTGCATGAAACACAATTTGGGTACATTGAACCATCAGAAAGAAAATATGTCACTATCTCCTCCACCAATGTGGACAGTTTGGGGGTACCTTGGATTTTGAACTTCTAGATAAGGACAGCTCAGCCTATGTTTCAAAAGCCCATAGGGTAGAGTGGCAGCTAAGGAAAAGAGTGGGAAATAGATCACAAATGAATGTTATTTTCTTTAAACATGGATTCAGTTGTAAATCATTAGAGCAGACTTCGAAAGTTTGGATTAATCTGGCAAATACATTGTTTTGTCTATCAGTTGCATTATTTTCAGTTGCAAACTCCTTGGCAAAAATCTGAACTTAGTGCCTTCTATAACAGATCAAAGTGTCAGTCCCAAAGAAGAATAAATGTGTTAAGCAGCCTGAATCCTGATGTAGTCCCAATTAATTAAGCCTGTAGAACTGATGAGATTTACATACATATTGACTCACCATTCAGTAACAGATTCAGTGCATCTATCTTAATTGAGATTGCCCATTGAATTCAGGCCAACGTCATTTCTGGCACCAAATTTCAGTCTATAATGTGATTGTGGCAATTGAAACACATTTTTGTCAACGTTGTAGATACAACGCCTTGAAATATCTGATTACTTTTCTGGGTTTTTTTGTTGTTTTTTTTTCCAGAGTGGGGTAGCACTAAAACTGGCGAGCAAGATGGCCTTATCAGCACAGCTCTCAATTGTGTACTTCAGGTTCCAAAGTTCCTACCTCAAGAACAGAGATTTGACATTCGGGTTCTGGTGAGTAAAACAGTCCTGCTTAAAGTCCAGAATGCAAAAGGCCATATTTTATGTATTTCATTTTTGCACATGAATGTTGTCAGTTGCCCTTTTCTGAGTGCCTTCCAGAAGCTAAGTAGATGTCAGTCTCTGAAAGGAACATTTTACATGACATAATTGATTTGTAGAATTCCCTCCACAGATGCACAGTCATCCATGCTGCTCTCATGGTATGCAACATATCAGGGCATGCTGTGTGTACAGAGCTAAAGCAAATTGACTGCCCCTGTTTGCAGCCCACCAAATGACCATCACAATCAGAGATGGGAAGGCATGGGGAAAAAATTGAGGGGAAACTGGTCCCCCCTCTTTTTTTTCCACGCCCCCCTCCATGTTTCCAAGTTTTCCCCCAATTTTTCCAGGCCTTTCCATTTCTATTCATAACTGATGGTGATTGAGAGGCTATAGCTCAGTGTTAAAAGCTTGTTTACAAGCAAAAAAGGGTAAAGCTTTTCAGAGACATTATTCCATTGTTGAAGCACCACATCTCATTCTAAGTACTAGTAGCTATTTTGTAAGCAGCAAGTGTGTAGTGCAGGCCTCCACAGCCTGTGGCCCTCAAGGTATTTGGGACTCTCAGAAGGCCTAGCCAGCTTGTTTGGAATTCTGGGAGCTGAAGTCCAAACCATCTGGGGGGCCACAGCTTGTGCAAGCTTGGTGGAGCATATCTGGGAAATACTGCAAGAAAGAGCTACCACAGAATTGTGCTAAAGTGAAATTCAATGACAACTTTGAAGGGATTCCAGAAAGCTTTCTTGTGATTTCAGTCCTCTTGTAGTAGGATTTTTAAAAAGTTTGAAGTGGGGACTTTTTTCTTACCGCGGTGGAAATTCTATTATACACTATTTTAAAAGATTGTTTGGCTAAAAGAGTGTCTGCACATCCATTATCTAGGTTCTGATGATGTGATTAACTTATCTATATTCTGACTGACTATTTTATACTCGTCACTCTACTCCCCGTGCTTTTATGTTCTAATTTAATCCCGTTTTACCAAATTTATTATTTTATCAAGTTTTATTGTGTTTTTATTTTTTATTTATTTATTTACTACAATTATATACCGCTTTTCTCCCCCTAAAAGAACTCAAAGCGGTTTTCAACATTATAAAGGCAAAATTCAATGCCATACATATATGTGAAAACCAAAAGAGAATAGCAAGACAATAACATATAACTATAAATTAACCTAACCAAATTGAAACATAAACATAAAAGAACATTTAGACTAAAAGCATAAAAAATTAAACATCGATAATATAATAACATTTGTATTAAAACCCACCAATAAACAACACAATTTTTAAAAGTTATTAAAATCACATCATCCAAAATCAGGATTGCAGTCGTTCCACTGGTTCATTCACGATTCCTTTTCGTTTAATTGCACTACGAACTTTGCTGTCCCAAGAGCTTGGTCACATAAGCACATTTTTACTTTATTCCTGAATGTCAGAAGGGGGCTCTTACTTCACTAGGGAAGGAGTTCCGTAGTTGAGGGACCACCACTGAGAAGGCCCTGTCTCGTTCCCATCAGCCGCGTTTGTGAGGAAGGTGGAATTGAGAACAGGGCCTCCTCAGAAGATCTTAATATCCAAGGTAGATCATAGAAGGAGTTATGTTTAGACAGGTAAGGTGGGCCGGAACTGTTTAGGGCTTTATAGGCTAAAACCAGCACTTTGAATTGTACTTACATGGTTTGGGGCCAGTGTACTTGAGGGAGCGGCTTACCCCATATATACCCAGAAGATCACTGTGTTCAGGGGGTCACAATCTCCCAGGTGTGCAGTCCCACAGGTTAGCCAGCACCCGACAGAAAGCGTTTTCGGTGGCTCCACCTACCTTGTGGAACTCTCTGCCGGCCGAGACGCGGGCCCTGCATGACCTGATGGCCTTTCGCAGGGCCTGCAAGACTTGGCTGTTTCGGCAGCCGTTTGGCGAATGATTGGCATTAACATCAAGCCCCGCCACCAGATTGTGCCGCCTCTTGTCCTGAAGTTGGTTTTAACTGTTTAATGTATGTTTTATGACATATTTGATTGTCTTCAGGAATGTTTTTATGATGTTTTAGGATGTCTTTGTGTATTTTACTGTGTTGGAAACCGCCCCGAGCCTTGGGGAGGGGCGGTCAAGCAAATCTGAATAATAAATAAATAAATAAATAATACTTCGTAACAGACTGGTAGCCACTGGAGCTGGTGTAATGGGGTTGGTTATATGCTCCCTGTATGCTGCCTTAGTTAGAAATCTGGCTGCCGCATGTTGGAACACTTGAAGCTTCCAAACAGTCTTCAAAGGCAACCCTTGATGTAACATGAGCGTGGACCAGTAGTTAACTATTATAGGAATTTTCGCATAGTGAATAGAGTCTATTTGTCTTTATTTTTGTTTTTTTATTGTTGATAGGGTCATGGACTAATCAATAAACAGATCTATTTCTCTATCTAGATTCTAGTATGTTTGGGCAGGCATTCAAAACCGGACAAAACAAGCTAAAGAGCAAAAGAGTTTTTTTAAAAAATAAAAGAGAAGAGAGGGAGAAGTTAAAACAAAACACCTCTTGTATACCGAGATATTCCAGTGTCCCCCATCCCCCAGGAAGAAATGTCAGTGGAGTCAAACTCCTCACAACTACGTCATTTATGTATTGTTGAAGGCTTTCATGGCTGGAATCACGGGGTGGCTGTGAGTTTTCTGGGCTGTGCAATGCTAATCAAGGTGATTAATTGTAACATTCACGCTTGCCCCCAACAGACAAGAATTAATTCTCCCTCACAATATCGTCCCAATATTTTTCATTGAACATGAAAGGACTTTGATAGTATACAATAGATTTGTTGGTTTACTTTCTGTCCTGGAAATTTGGAGACATTGCAAGTGTTCTAGAATGCCTCTATTATAGGTTTACTTGTTGTGGACTTTGAAGGATTAAAATGTCCTTTTGTAATGCAAGAGAACAAAACCACATTTTAGCAAGTAGTCTATTATTGGTGTACTGGCCGTCCCCAAGTTTTGAACAAGATAGGTTCTGTAGGATTATTCTTAAGTTGAATTTGTATGTACAGTAAGTCGGAACAAGTATATTTTAAAGTGTTAACTCCAGTCAAAAAAATATGTTTTAGCTTTGGATAGCACAGGGAGGGTGAACTCCCATGTGGGGTTTGTTTTGATGTTCAGAAGATTTCACCTCACTTTCTGTCCCTGTGATAATTGGATTTTGGAAAACTCAGCTTGTTGTGGAAACAAGGATTGGTGCTTAAACTTCAGTGACGACTTTTCCCCTGAACTCTTTCAGGAATGAATGTCCCTTCCGAGGGATATATATATTTTTTTTCTCCTTCGTGTGGTCTGTGAAATGCACACAAGTGGGTTTACTCCCGCGCATGCATAGAATCTCTGACATACTAGCTAAAATTAAAGATTTACATATGCCCCTCCCACTCCCCCCCCCCTCATCCCCAATGTAGCTAGCCAGGCAGTTCCTTTTCCGCCTAGCCAGCGAAAGGATCTCCGACTACTAGCTCCTGTTAGAAGTCCACGGATTGCTTCGACTATTCAGATAAGGATAGATAAAATGTCTTCTTTATCTTTTAAAAGGTGCTCTGACTGTGGAGCAACCTTGCCCCAAGAGGATCGACATGCTAAATGTCTCCTCTGTTTGGGAGATTCCCACATTCCCCAGTCCTGCAAAATATGCAGGTCTTTTTCTAATAGAACCCTGAAGAACAGGGATTCTAAGCTGAAGGCCTCCCTTTTTGAACAGGCCTTATTCTCCTTAGAGGCTGTGCTCCCGCGCTCCGTGAGCCAGCCCTCTCTGCTTTCGGGGACTGAAAATCCCAGCCCCTTGAGTGCTATGTCTGATGGTGCCATCCGTGAGTTGGCCCCTGGCCCAGCCATTGAGCCACTCCGGAAGAAAAAGCAAAAAACTGACAAGCCAAAAGCTGCCAAGAATGGCAAACAAAAGGAAAAGGCTAAGGAGCCTCTGGCTCAGAAAATTTCAGGGCAACTGGTTGGTCTGCGGCCCTCCAGCCCCTTGACTATGGCACATAATAATGTGAGGCAACTGGCTGGCTCTGCGCCCCCCAGCCCTCCTTTGACTTTGTGTGCAACAGACGCACTCCAACTTTTTGAGGAAGACAGCACTGGATTTTCGGGGGTGGAAATTCCCCCTCACCTCCTTCCCGGTCTCCTGCTCTCCCCAGGACCCGAGCCTTGTCTTCCTCCGCCCCCTCAGCTGTCGGTTACCGAAGAGGCGCCCCACGTGGAGGCCAGCGCCACGCGGCCTTCCCCTTCCCTGCCTCTCCAGGCTGCCTCTCCGTCACCGCGCGCCCGGAAGGAGGGCTTCGGTGACCGAGCTTATCCCTGGGACTCCCCTTATGGGTATCCTTATGGATACCCCCCCCTTATCCTCCTCCTTTCCCTCACTACCCCTTTTATCCTCCTGAGCCTTATCCCTCAGAGTATTTCCGCTATCCGTGGCCTCCTGCCACCTCGCAATCCGTGGCACCTCCTCATCCTTCCCTAGCCCCAGCCCCCCCAGCCCCTCCCGCTCAAGCCCCTTCTCTCCCAGTTGCTGCCCCTTCTCAGTCCCCCCCTCACCTCCCAGCTGATGACACTGAGGTGGATATGGAGTCCACTTCTGATGCGACTCCCATTCCCCCATTGCCTGAACCTGAAGTTGATCCCCAGCAGGCAGAAGAATACAAGAAATTCTCTGCTTTGCTAATAAGACTGGCCAGATCTTTGGGCATACAACCTCCCCAATCTGAAGATGTGGTTCAGGACCCATATTTTACATCGGCTGAGCAACAGCAAACTCAGCAGTCCACTATGTTACCGACCATTCCTTATTTGGTCAAGTTATTAAAGGTCACTGGTGTTGCCCCGCGTCTGTCCCCAGCACGTCCAGACGGGCGGAGAATTTATATAGGATTGACCTGTCCACCACCCCGTGGCTGGCCAGGCTTCCAAAAGTGAACTCGATTGTGACTGACGCCCAGCCTAAGCCGAACCAGAACAACCAGGCCGCTCCTTCTGACAAAGAAGGAAGAAAGCTGGATGCGATGGCCAAAAGTTTGACTCCTCGGCGTGTCTGTCAGGGAGAATGGCACATTACGGAGTATATATGAGTGTCTATCAGTCCTATCTCTGGGGTAAGATAGGGCCGTACTTGGACCTCCTCCCAGTGTCCGAACAACCTATGGCAAAAGCCTTCCACCAGGAGGCGCTCACGTTGGCCACTCTCCAGAAGGACCTGGCCAAACATGGAGCAGATACGGGCAAGCTTTTTGCTGGCTCAGTGCCTCTTCGGAGACATGCCTGGTTACGATCCGCGGCGTTGTCCTCCAACCAACGCGCACTGATCGAGAATCTCCCTATGGATGAGGCTGGTCTCTTCAACCCTGAGACGGATTCTCAGTTGGAGCATTCTCATAAGATGAAGCAGACGCTAAGCAAATATAGCCATCAATCCAACTCTTCCTATCAGCCATACAGACAGCGCTGGCGCCCTTACTACCACCAGCCCTTTCGTGGGTACTACAACCCCGCCCCTCACAGAGGAGGTCAACGTCCGCAATTCCCCTCGCAGGGATACAAGCGTCCAGGTGCTCCGTTCAGGGGTCAGTACCGAGGTGGTAGAGCCTCCAACAATAGAGCACGCCGTTTCTAACCTGTTTCTTGACAGGCTAGCTCCTTTTCTTTCAGTTTGGCAGTCCATCACCACCGATAGGTGGGTTTTGGACATTGTCCACCGAGGTTATGCCATAGAATTTGATGTCCTTCCACCTCTTGGCAAACCTGTTTCCACACAAGCTTCCCCTGCGTTATTGCAAGAGATTGACGCTCTCCTGCTCAAGGGAGCCATTTCCCCAACCCCATCCCACCAACTCCAATTTTGCTTTTTTTCTAGATATTTTCTAGTGGACAAGAGGGATGGTGGTCTACGGCCCATTTTGGACCTCCGGGAAGTCAATCAATTCATCAGACCACGTAAATTCAGGATGGACACTCTCCCCTCCATCCTCCCTTTCATCCCGAGGGAGCATGAATGGCCACTGTTGACCTTAAGGACGCCTACTTCCACATCTCGATTAGGCAGTCCTACAGAAAGTACCTCACCTTTATGGTGGGCGGGGCCACTTATAGTTTTAATGTCCTGCCATTCGGCCTTTCCACGGCCCTGAGGACTTTTACAAAATGTATGGCGGTCGTCGCCTCCCACCTTCGCCAGCAGGGCGTCACAGTTTTTCCTTATTTGGACGACTGGCTTTTTTGCGCTGGGTCATGTGACCAACTGTCATCTGATATTGGTTATGCCTTATCTCTTTTGCAGAGCCTGGGACTGGTGGTCAACCGAGAGAAATCTCACCTCTCTCCTGCCCGTACGGTGCAATTCATAGGTGCGGTCATAGATTCTGTGTCCCAGAGGGCCTACCTCCCAGAGGATCGCTTCCTCAATCTCTGCCGCTCCATCCAGACCATCCAGACCACTCGTCGGTATTCCGCATGGACTGTCCAGTCTATCCTTGGTCATATGGCGTCCACCACGAACGTCACGGCCTCCGCCCGCCTCCGCCCCCTCCAGTCGTGGTTCCTTTCTGTGTTCCAGCCAGGACTGGACAGCCAGAACATGCTTCTCCACCCCCCCACCCATGTCCTACAGTCCCTGTCATGGTGGACAGACAGATCCAATGTGTGCTCGGGCCTTCCTTTCTCCCCTCCACAGCCATCTCTGTCCCTGACGACAGATGCATCTTCCACGGGGTGGGGAGCTCACATCCAGGACCTAACCATCAGCGGTCATTGGTCCCCCCAGGAAAAGAAACTCCACATAAATGCCCTAGAGCTCACGGCAGTGGAGAAGGCCCTTGGGTCATTTGTGACAGTAGTCTCCAACCAGGTAATTCAATTCCTAACAGACAATACCTCGGTGAAGTGCTACATAAACAGACAGGGGGGTACCCGTTCACCCACTCTCCTCTCCTTATCCCTTTGGATATGGGAATGGTGCATTCTCCACGACACGTTCCTCCAGGCCATCCATCTCCCGGGCCTCCAGAACACCTTGGCCGACTCGCTGAGCAGGGCGTCGTCCACCACTCACGAGTGGCAGCTCAGTCCCCGCCACTTCCTCTCACTAGTCAGACGTTGGGACACCCCCCAAATGGATCTATTTGCATCACACCTCAACACCCACTGCCGCAGGTATTGTGCAAGACTCCAGCCTCACGCATCCCCAGATTGTCTAGGGGACGCATTCCTGTATCATTGGTCCCCGGGTCTCCTGTATGCATTCCCTCCACTTCCACTTCTCTCCAGGGTGGTAGCGAAGTTGTTGTCCGACAACTCGGACTGTATTCTAGTAGCCCCTTGGTGGCCTCGTCAGCCGTGGTTCACACCCCTTCTCCAGGCCTCTCAGGGAGACTTCCTCCGTCTGCCACTGGACCCCGACCTCCTCTCCCTTCAGCAAGGCCTTGTCCTACACCGGACCTTCCATCTCTCCACCTCACAGCGTGGAGGATCAGGCCCTGTCCCACCTCTCCGACCCTGTCCGCCTGATAATCCAGGCAGCTCAGAAGGTTTCCACTAGGAGGGCATACACATATAAGTGGAACAAGTTCTGCGAATTTGTCCAACCACTGGGCTACTTGCCACAGTCGGCTCCCGTCTCTGTTGTTCTAGACTTCCTGGTCCATCTCTCCACGAAGGGCTTTACCCTCTCCTCCGTTAAATGCTATTTGGCATCCCTGTCCTGGTACAGGAAGAAGTTTGGCCTCCCGTCCCTGTTTAGCGACCCCCTTAGTGGGCATGTTTTTACAAGGTTATAAGAAATCTTTCCCTCCTGTCTCCCCTCCACCTCCGTCTTGGAGCTTGGAACTAGTCCTCTCACAACTTTCCAAGCCTCCCTTTGAGCCTATGGCAACCTGTCATATCTGGGAAGCGATGGCAATACGGAGTTCTTTGCTGACCGGAGCCCAGATAAAGTAAGCATATGAGAGGCAGGAAATAGAGAGTAACAGCTGGGTCTCCGAGGAGTAGTTGGGCCGACGGGGATACGCTGTACGATGGTCCAACTCCCGTTTCGACCCCCTGGAACGGGGTCTTTCTCAAGGCCAGAATAGGGCAACACAACTCGGTTCCATACCAAATAGGTAGGGTCTGTGGGCAACAGGTTACAGTCAAAATACGGCTGCAAACATATATCAAACACCCTAAAGCAATTCAGGGCCAGATAACCTCAAGTTCTTTGGTGTAAAGCGGGTTCAGGCACCCCCTCATGGTGACTTGGATCTCCATCTCCGCAGAACTGAAACCCGGTATATTCATACCTGGGGTACAGAAATTCCAATAGGGCTTAATGACAAAATAACTGTAACAGAACTTCTGCTTTAAACCCTTATCAATCTGCCTCTGCATTGCCTGCACCTGTCCTCTGGCTATGCTTATAAGCAAGCCAAGGCCCACTATGTATTTGCTTCGGCCGTTGGTCATTCGTAGATGTGTGTAATTGCCTCTATGAATTAGGTATGTATCCACTACTATGTGTGTATGATACTTTGATATTCTTTACTATTACCTGTAATGTTATTTGAATTGCTTTAGGGTGTTTTATATATGTTTGCAGCCGTATTTTGACTGTAACCTGTTGCCCACAAACCTGTCATATCTCCCATCTCTCTTGGAAGATTGCCTTCCTTGTGGCCATTACCTCGGCCAGGAGAGCGAGCAAAATCACGGCGCTCCGATCTGATCCCCCTTCATTCGGTTCCATGAAGACAAGGTGGTCCTCCGGACGGATGTCACTTTTCTTCCCAAAGTTATTTCCCACTTTCATATGACTGAGGACATTGTCCTTCCGACCTTTTTTCCCAAGCCGTCATCTCCTCTGGAAGTTGCTCTCCACTCCCTTGACGTTAAGAGGGCTTTGTCTTTTTATTTGCATAGGACAACTCCTCATAGAAAATCCCCCAAGTTGTTTCTCAAGTATAGGGAAGATTCCTGGGACTTCCTCTTTCCTCCCAACGTTTAGCCTCTTGGATAGTCCTGGCAATCCGACTGGCTTATAAGTTAGCCCATAGAGAATTGCCTGTTGGCATTAAAGCTCACTCTATGAGGGCTGTTTCTACATCCCAAGCGTTTATGCGGGGTGTTTCTGTTGACCAAATCTGCAAGGCTGCTGCATGGGTGACCCCATCAACGTTTGCAGCTCACTACAAGCTCGACGTTCTCGCGAAGAAGGATGCATCCTTTGGCAGAGCCGTCCTGTTTTCCTGTGTGGCATGACCCACCTCCAAGGTACATAAGCTTGTTAAGTCACCCACTTGTGTGCATTTCACAGACCACACGAAGGAGAAGGATAGGTTGCTTACCTGTAACCGTGTTTCTCCAGTGTAAGGTCTGTGAAATCCACACAGAACCCACCCGTCCTCCCCTCTAATGTCATGCCTAGGTTCCTGCTGCTGTCTGGCGGTAAGGAACTGCCTGGCTAGCTACATTGGGGGATGTGGGGGGGGCGGGGAGTGGGAGGGGCATATGTAAATCTTTAATTTTAGCTAGTATGTCCGAGATTCTACGCATGCGCTGGAGTAAACCCACTTGTGTGAATTTCACAGACCTTACACTCGGAGAAACACGGTTACAGGTAAGCAACCTCTCCATCTTCCTGTTGTGTTACCCCTATTCTTAACTATAGTCCATTTGTAAATCTGGTGTTTGGAACTTGAGTATAGCATCAATGGCTAGTTTAAATTTGCTTATAAATTGTTTTGAGATATAAAGAACAGGAATTACTAAAGCTGATAGTTGCTCAGACAGCCAAAAAGCCCACACCTGTATATTGTTTCACATTAGAGAGAGAACCATGTATTCCTTGGAACACATTTGTTTTCCTACAGGGTTTGGGCCTCCTGATCAATCTGGTAGAATACAGTGCAAGAAATAGACACTGTCTTGTCAATATGGAAACATCATGTTCCTTTGATTCATTCTGTTTGGGAGAAGCCGAAGATAGCATATTCATTTCAGGAGAGATGGCTGCTGTTCAAGCTTTGGTACAGGTAAGTCATGTCTTTTAGTTCAAAAGATGTGCAGTGTAACAACAATTAAGTCATTTCATTGAAAGCTATCCCTCAAAGAAAATATATGTATGCAATTTTGTTTTCTGCTGTTGTCTCTCTTATGCATGTAAGTAATGGTTGCTGATGTACTACCAAGAGCTCAAGTCAGCATGTAAATTCTTTGTCTTGGCGGAATAGTGTTGAGATAGGCACATATATGTGCCCCCCCTCTCTTATATTGGGAAGTCTTGAGTGTTCTTGATTGTGCCCCCCAAACGCATTGAGATCCGCGGGCTGCACCTTTTCCCAACCACTAGCTAATATATAATGGTAAGCCATTGATTTGTGTAATAGCTAACAAGCATCAGCGAATCCTCTTCTCTGCTTAATTATTGTGATCAGTGATAATATGATATAATTACTGTGCCATCTATACCACCACACTGGTTGGCATACATTATGATTAGTTTCAAACAGGCCAAGTTCTCTAATGCCTGAAACTGTCTTGACTAATTAACCACAGTTGCAGCTCCAGACAACTTAACAAGCTCTGGTTAAGCAAACGCTTTCAAATTGCTCCCAGCCTAATAGGAAGGGGTGGGTAGGTTGAGCTAAACAGTGGTTATGCATGACAGATGGGACTGCTGGGGCTTGGCAAATTGCATCATTGTACAAATAGTTTTTTTGTGGTGACCTTTTAAAAAATTAAATAAAATAAGATTTGTGGTAGAGCATAAGGTGAGTTTGGCTTTTACTTCTGAATATGAGGATTTTCCCCCAGCTGTCATTGTTTACAATATTTAATGGGCAGATTTGTAGAGGATGGGTCTGATTTTTAGCATTTGGGTACCCTGTGATCTTGAGTTGAATTCTTACCCAAATTTTGGCTGTCTTAATAGTTTTTAGTGTAGTTCTGTAACATTCGTCATTTATGCTCTGTGTGACATGTATTGGACATTTGTATATTGATTTATTGAGTAAGGTATACGATACATTTTGTGCACTATTGAATGTCCCTGCATAGTTTTGGTATGTTCTGTCTGAATTGTAATTTTTATGTAGTACACAAGCACAGAAGTAATCCTGGATTATTTTTATGAAAGATTCAATAGAAAGAGGAATGATTGCAGAAAGACAGGGAAGTGCATAGGGCAAGGGAGCTGTTCCTTAATGTCAGTTGGGAAGTGTATAATTTGGGCTCATGATTCAGCATCGGTGACATTTTCCCTCTCAGTTGTTCCTGGAGCGCGAGCGAGCAGCCCAGCTGGCAGAGAGCCAGACGGATGAGCTGATTAAAGAAGTCCCGACAGCACAACACGACAAGAGTGGGGAGTGGCAGGAGACCAGTGGAGAAATCCAGTGGGTCTCGACGGAAAAGCCAGAGAACGCAGAGGAAAAAGAGAAGAAAGAGGAAGAAGAAGAAGAGCTGGATCTGAATAAAGGTAGGCATGTGCTCTTGAAAAAGGATCTGGGAGTGGAGCTGATGGCAGTAGATAAAAAAGGGGCCTCAATCAGTACTGTTTGACTTAATTAATAAAATTGTGGACTCCTTCTGACTTAGTCTTCTTAGGCCAGGCGTCATGCAGCTTGCACATTGGACCATAAAATAACTGACATATTTGCTGCTTGCTGAGAAAGGCTGCAAATAGAAACTGCATGTTCTAAATGGGGATTGCCACAAGTTCTGCTTTGCCAAAACTAAAGTTATATTTCAGAGTATTTCTTTTCTTCAACTGCAGTTGGTTCCAGTTCATTGCTTTGGTTCTCTAAACATTCCCTTTTATGAACTAAAAGAAACTGCTTCTTGTAGTTCCACCTTCACATTTCTTTGTGTTAAATCAAAGTTTCTCAAACTGTTATCCTCCAGATCTTTTGGACTTCAACTCCCACCGTTCCTAAAAGCTGGTAAGCTGGCTGGGATTTCTAGGAACTGAAGTCCAAAACAGCTGGAGGAGCACAGATTGAAAAACACTGTCTTAAATAAAGTAAAGCTTAGCCTTGCTGTTTCATGCCATTTCTCCTGTATTTTGTGTTCTTCACTCAAATTTTGTGTCAGAATGTTGCTTTTTGGGAACATGGTTTTTCTGCAGTTGTCTTGTCCCTTTATTGCTTTGAAATAGCCAAATTTTCTTCTTTTACATTGGTCCTTTCTTTTACTTCCTTCTGACCTCCGCCTATCTCCAAATTGTTTTGCTGTCTTATACCTGTGAGGTTAAAAAAAGATGTTGGATTTGACTATGATGTGTGCATGCAAATAATTATTCTGTAAGCAATTCAGGAACTATGCTAAATGTTGATGAGTAATGGGAATAACCAGAAAAGCAGTGTTAAATGTCATACATTAACAATATTGTTGTTTGCTTGCAGCCCTTCAGCACGCTGGGAAACACATGGAAGATTGCATTGTAGCCTCATACACAGCATTGCTTCTGGGATGCCTCTGCCAGGAGAGTCCAGTAAGAAAACCAATAATTGCATACCTATTCCGTAGATCTGTAATACTAAATATATTTACTTGAAGCCGTACATAGACATTTAAGCTAGCAGTGTGCAATTTAAAAAACTACATTTATTGAATAGAAGAATGTCAGGTTGTGCTCTTTTTCCTCAAAGGTTGGCTTTTTTCCTTCTGCAGTTTACAAATGGTTTCATTTTGCAATTTCCATACAACAGGGTATGCATTGGAAAGCTTTCTATTATACCACATTGTCACTTGAATTACAAAATGTCTATTATATATTCTAATCAAAATGTTATTTGTCTTGTTTAGCACTCAGTGGAAAAGTTGGTCACAGTGTACCACAATGGAAATTTTCTAATTCAAACCTTATTTCCTTAGATCAATGTGACTACAGTGAGGACATACTTACCAGAAGGGGACTTTTCAATTATGACAGAAATGCTCAAAAAGTTTCTCAGTTTTATGAACCTTACTGTAAGTAGTATATCAATTATTATTAGTATATCAAGTATTGTAATTTTCTCTGGTAAACTTCAATAGTTTCCCTTAAAAAAACTGCAGTTACTACTACCTCCGCCTCCTATTGTTGTTATTTTTACCCTACAATGGCTTATAAAGATCAGAAATAAAAGCTGCAGTAAAAAGATAGTCAAGCCCAAATGCCTGAAGAGAAGAAAAGAGATAAAAAGAAAACTCAGGCATTAATCTATTACTTGCAGTGCCTTCTTTCTGGCAGTGAGAAGGAAGGAAAATTCCTTGCAGTTTCTCTTTATGTGCTTGTACCTAAGTTAGTCTTCTTCCTGCCAAAATAACCTGGAATGCAATAAAGATGCCACCTCGGCCTATTGGTCAATAGTAGAGACTTGGATATAGAGTTCTTTGGCTCTGGGGTTCAAGAGCAACCAGCAGTTTCAGATGAACGTTATTTCTAGCGATAATTAGTTATACTGTTGTGTAGTGTAGGGCTCAGGTAGTTTTTAGGATTGTGGGATCACCTCCTCTTTCCCACTAGAGCACCAGAGATCCATCGGTGGCTCTGCGGTTGGACATACACTTGGAATAAAGCCACAGAATGCTTCTGAGCATATGTCTAGACCAGGGGTGGCCAGTTATTTTTTCCAAGGGACCACACGAGAGCCTAAAAATATTATGGAGGGTCGCACCTAAAGGCGGAACTACATGCTAATCTACTTTATTTATTTATTTACTTACTATATTTACTATATATTACACATCATTAATATTAACATATTAATATATCAAGAAATATTCATATATTATTAGTATTAATATAATTATTATATTATAGTATATATGTAGACATTATAATATATTGAAATTATAATATAACATTATTATATTATTATATTATTATTATAATAAAATTATTATAAAATAATAATTAAAACCGCTAAAATAAAATTCAAGAACAGAGAGCAGAGCAGCAGGCCATGCCATCGGAGGCTGCAGGCGTGTGGAAACAAATGCAATGCCTCGATGGCCTTCTCCTCCGGGAAGGACCCAGGGAGGGAATCGAGGAGAGGGAAGGGGCCTGC
Organism: Anolis apletophallus; assembly: GCA_030556195.1. Lineage (NCBI taxonomy): Eukaryota > Metazoa > Chordata > Lepidosauria > Squamata > Anolidae > Anolis > Anolis apletophallus. The sequence goes on from JARBWK010000004.1 coordinate 148,739,548, forward strand.
TCCTTTCCCGGTGGAAGGAGGGTGAGGAAAGGTCTTACTACTACTACTCATCATTATGGGGTGGAACTCCTCCATGCGGTCCAAGGGAGGGCGGGTCCCTGGGTCTCCCGGCAGAGGCCTCGACCTGCTTGGCTGCTGACTTTTGGCTGGGAAAAAGGAACAGCTCCGCCTCTCTCGCTCTCTTCAGCCCCTGAGGAGGGGAGGGAGGGAGGGTACTACTACTCATCATTATGGGGTGGAACTCCTCCAGGGCGGGGGTCTGGCACCTCCCTGCTGACTTGCAGCTCCATCTGCTCAGCCCCTGAGGCAGGGAAAGAGGCAGGTCGCCAGCTCCCTGCCTGCCTGCCTTCTCCCTCCTCTTCCTCTGTAGCCCTTGTTGGCAGACAGGCCGTAGGAGCCCGCCATCCCTGCAGGCGATCCTGGCCTGCAGGGGGAGCACTGGACAATCTGAGGCGGCTTATCGCCGTGGTGACCCGGAAGACAATCAAGTCTTCCGGTTCGCCATGCTGATTAGCCCCCGCAGGTTGCGGAGTGCTGCCGCTGCAGGCGCAGATCACTTGCAGGGATGACAGGCACTCCAAAGCCGCTGCTCCTCCGGCCTGTCTGCCAACACAGACCCCACAGAGCCCGTATTTGGATGGCGGCAGCGGCACTTGGTCCCGCCCCTGAAGCCCTTCTCCCGGGCCGGATAGAACCAGCTGCCAGGCCGGATACGGCCCGTGGGCCGTAGGTTGCCCACCCCAGGTCTAGACAAACAATGTATTTTAAGTACTGGAAACGTGCTCATAATTTCACATCAAATCCAATCATGCTTTTCCTCCAGCTTTTGTTTTAGCAGTCTTAATTATAGAAAGCAAAGCAGTTTGGTGCTGTAGAAGGACTCTGTGTTCCTGGTGAAAATCACCAGTGTACCCCAGCTTTCTACTTCTAGCCATCTAGGGAGATGCACTGGCATGGGTGCTCTTTTTTAGTCTTCCTACCTCTTTTCATAAATGGGACAGTGCTGGGCCTGCAATCATTCCTCTACCACTCACCCTCCAGAGTTTATGGCGTGAGCAGGGTGAGGCAGATACTGTACCTGCTTTTGCCAAAATTGCATGTTCTCCAAACTGCTAGCTGACCTTTAGGCACTGGCTACAAAAAGTTATGTGTAGCAAGACAGTTGTCACATAGTTACATACAGTTGATGGTTATCAAATGTTGACTTCATATTTGTATGTGGATAAATGTGTTGCAAATGTAGGAAGAACCTGGACTCATCCTTTTGGGGGGTAACTGGGAAATGCTTCAACTATAATTCACACTATAGCAGGCATGGACAACCTTTGGCCCTCCAATTGTTTTGGACTACAACTCCCACAATTCCTAACAGCCTACCAAAAAGGAAGAATCTAGGTTCTTCCTACATTTGCAACACATTTACCCATATACAAATAGGAAGTCAACATTTGATAACCATCAACTGTCTTCAGCTTTGTAAGTCTTACTTTATCAGGGGGCCTTTCTTTTGTTAAACTTTCCCTGTTGTTCTTTCTTATCGCCCAAACAGTGTGCTGTTGGAACAACAGGCCAGAAATCTATCTCGAGAGTGATTGACTACTTGGACCACTGCTAGATACACGAGTTCTGCAACTGGCCCTTGGATGCTGGAGCTCGACCCTTTAGATAAAGAAAGATGTTGTTGTTGAGGAAGCACCGGGAGCATTTATCGGTCTCATTCATGTTTGGATTTTTCAGGCGACCTGGTCTCTTTAACTGTACACCGTTATGAAAGACAAGTTACCACACCAATCTGCAACTATCAAAAATGAGAGGGGGGGGGGGCACCTGAGGAAAGTAGAGCAAGAATTTATGATGTTTATAATAATGCAGTGCAGTATTTAAAATACGTTTGGCAGGGGTTGCTCTCCATCTTTATTTTTCTGGCTTTGTTTGGGACAACTTTAATGGGGACACACTTTGCTGCTGGTAGTGCAACTGCTGTTTTACTGTTGAGCCACTGTTTTTCATGCCAGCCAGGTGCAAAGGCAGCTTTAGCTACTGAGGTATCAAATCTTCTAATAAAGATGCTCTGGGCAGCAGCATTGCTCTGATTTGAGTTTAATTTGCTCTTGCTTTTTAAAGAGATTATTCCAAATCATAAAAATAATAGAAAGTTTTTAAATACTTTTTTGTGATTTTAACTACTGTCTATATTTAAAATGTGTTGGAATCCAAAGAGGTTGAGGCTTGGATAGTTTATTTTTTATACTGTTTTGATTGAAAAAAAATTGGGTTGTTGGAAACTACTTCTCAGTTTTTAAAATTGTCGAGGCCTATGTACTGTAAAACCGATTGACCATAACACTTCATTGCTCTTAAGAGAGGCATGCAGGAAAAAAAAATACTCCTCCCAGCTAATGGCTGTATCTATATTTTTTTAGAAATGCAGTAATTGTAAAAGATGCCCTGTTTAAAGAGGAACAAGAAACAAAAGTTCAATGCCAGGGTAGTTTACACTTCATAATAAGCAAAAACATTTAAAAGCTATCAGTTTTGTTTCAAGAAATAAATGTGGAGCTAAAACACCAATGGGGATTAATGTTTCCAGTTGACATAATCTTTCTATTTCTTCTTTAGTGTTTTGCAGGTAAATGCATATAATACAAAGCCTTAAATAGCTGAATATAGCGAAGATTTTGTTCAGTGTGGGGTCTAGTTCACAGCAAAGGATTGTGTTTGAGACTTTATTGGAACAAAAATCGCTGCAAATACCTTCCTTCCTTTTCTTTCTTTCTTTGGAGGTTTTGAGCATTTGTGACTTCGCTCTCGCACTCATTCTTTCAACTAACAGAATCGTTCATGATTTTTATTAAGCTGGTCTTGAATATTCACAAACCTTGGAACATTTGTGTAACAGACACTTTTCACGTTTCCTGTGTAGGTAGTTGCATCATGTTACTTCATTGAATTTGTAAAACTTGAAGCCATATAAATATTAGTTCTGTGTATAATGAGGGGTGGGAGAAATAACAGAAAATCTAACCTGCTTTTTAGATCTTGTGTTATCTCCATGTATAAAATTACAGACTTGTGCTTTTGTATCAGTGCCAGCTGTAAATTTTTTTACATACAGTGGCTGCCTTCTATGTCTTCCTATTTTTGATAATGCAGATTGCTGGGAATTCAGTAAGGAAGTAAATGATTAGACGCAAAAATCGTATGTGGTCCTACTTTTTTAAAAATTTAATTTAATTTTTCTCATCACCTAAATGGCATTTCCACACATCCAATAACCTACCAGTGTAACTGAGAAAGATGCCGAGGCTGTGTTTGCCCTTGGATGGAAAACCTTCCATATGAAAAGGTAGATAAACTTACTAAACCTGTACTTGTAAATTATTTTTGAGATGCAAGATTTACTGGATCTATTTTTGGCGTTTTAGTTTAAATGCTTTAGAGCAATGGCTTTCATTTTTAGTTGGATTTCATATAGATTTAAGTTAGGCTTTTGCTGTGTTTATGCACAGTGGCAAGGGATGATTTCAATTTGATGCAATGATGGGGGGATCAGGAAGGAATAATACCTCTCTGTTACACTGGTAATGATCTGAATGAGAATGAATACAACTCATGTATCGACTTAGTTTTCAATTAACAAGCACTGAAACATGCAGACTGTTTGGGTTTTTTTGTGGGGAGGGGATTCTGGAGACCTTCAGCCTGCGGTCTTGGTAAACCCTCATCAAACACTGCATTTGAATGGGTACTTGAGGCCAACTGTCCGATTGAAAGTTTTAAAGTAACTTTTTTCCACTGTAAATATGTGTATATAAGCGCAATTGGAGACTAGAATAGTAGAGTACTTTTCTGAATCCAATCCTATTTTTATTTTATACAGTATTTCTCAGCTGTGATCTTTGGAGCAAAAGCCAACGGCAGGAATAATAGTTTGTACCAGTTTCATGAAGTATGTCTTTTGGTTTTTGTAAATAATTTTAACTCGAATAAAAATTGCTACTTTCAATACATAACATACATGTAATGAGCATAGTTTCTTGATACTGCAAAACAAAGCAGCAAAAGTATGGCTGCCACTTTAAGATTGTTCCGTTAGGTAGCATTGTCTCTTAGTTCTGCTGCTGCTCAAGGTATCAAGGAGTGATTCAGCATTCGCCTACAATATTAAAGAGCACTCTTGCTATGTAGCCTTCCATCAGGTCATGCAGGGAATTGGGAAAATGAAGGGGACAATTGGAAGGAGTACGTACAAACCTGAACAAGGATCACTGCTTTGTTTTTTTAAGGATCACTGTTTGCTGATGGTCAGAAAATGAAAAAAAAAACCCCATTTGTTTTGCCTCTATTCCTATAGCAGAGAAAACAAAATGTCAGCTGCGGTGCATCAAACTCTTCTCAAGTAGTCAACCACAGAGGTTGGTTTAAAGGTTGGTATATTTAGTGGTCACAGTTAACATCAAGATTATGACTTCAGCCTGCTCTTGAGACAACACATTCTTGTCCTACTTCATTTAATGTGTCTGCATTTGGTAAAAAGATCTCACATTAGGGTGTTCAGGATTAAATATGGGACCACGTTCTCAATTGCATTTCTCTTTGAAGAATTAACATAATTTTAGAGCCCAGATACTTGAATAGGACATACTTTCCTAGAAGTAAAACCAAAGAAACATGACAACACAACACTGTCTCATTACAATTTGAATGATAAAAGCATGTAGCTTTGTTAAAATGTGTGTGTGACATTTTAACAAAGCTACATGCTTTTGTATTTCAAATATGTCTGATCTGTAGAAACTAATACCAGTGAAATTTTCATAAAGAGACCTGCGTTCTGTGCATTAAACCCATGTTCAATAATTTTATAGAATATATACTAGAATCTCTCATTTCGTAGTTTTTGGACACCCCCCCCCCCCCCGGCTTCGTTTCGTAAAGATTCGGAGGGGGTCCCATTTTGTTTCTTACCCCAAATTTCCAAAGCTTTGTAATCGTTTCATTAAGATTTGTTCCATTAGCAGCAATAAGGAAAATTTAGAGGCCAATTTTCAGAATATAATTACATATTGAACTTTTTAAAATTACTTTTTCCTGCACATGCTGCGACATGGTGCTGAATTGTTAAGAAATATCAACCAGTTTGGTTGTGTCACTTTGAGAACAAAACAGCAGATCAGTAGAACAGTAGTTGCTAGTAATTGTCTACTATTGTGTTGAAAAGCATTCATTTTCATAAAGCAAACGGAGAGGGGGGGGGGGACCCGCAAGACCAGGCACTATAGTTATCTGATGCAGTACATAGTCATGAAAGTGTCTTCATCTTGCATAGATTTTGGAGTAATATATAAACACTTGCAAATATTTTATTGATTCTTCTTAAAGAAAACATCCCCCGAAATCACATTCTTTTCCTTTCTATTCTGGGGGGTGGGTGGGGGTGGGGGCAGGAAAAAACTGTTTTGCTTCTGTTTTTTGGCTTTATTTTTTTTGTCTTCCCCCAGGTGTTTATATCCCTAGTTCCAGCACAATGTAATGGGTTTATGCTATAAAGGGACACCAGAGCACATCTGTAGTTCCTCCTTAGTTGTGTTGTAGATACATTGCCTTTAAATTATTTTGGCTTCCAGATCTTCATTTCTCTTCATTACCACCAGTCAGAATGTCCCTGTTCTGCTGGCAATCAGCACAACTATTCAAACAAGCAACGTAGCCAGACTGGGAGCCAAGTACCTTCTGGTTTTCTTCTGTCAATACCCCAGTGACAAATGTGCAAGTGGTAGATAAAACTATTCAATAAAAGAATGGTATTGCTACTGCAGGTTATTACAGAGCTTTCCAAACATTTCACATTGGTGATACTTTTTAGATATGCATCATTTTGCAACACAGTAATTCAGTTTTACTAGCAAACAGGAAATTAAACCAACTTTCAAGAGATACAAATACACATTGCAATAACGAAATGTATGGGAACACAACATCTCATGAAAATAATTCATTTATTTAAAACTGATTTGTAAGAAAATAACATATATTGCCAAGATTTTTGTCATTTCTCTTTCTGTTCGCACAGCACACTGACCCCGTAACGTCACAATAAACGTGGCTGGGCTACTAGTTGGGTGCTGAATAGCTACACTGCTACTACAAGACAAACTAGTACAGTAACGTGTATAAGTTCTCTAGCCCAATAACGAGGTTTTTTAAAAGATAGGAACAATAATTCCTGTGCCACACTTGCAATCGTATATTCAGTACCTAACATGTTTGGGAAGATCATCTCTGCTTTTTCTAGAGCCCAATAGTACAATTTAGCAATGCTTACAACAATGCAATGATCGTATTATGTATCAGGTGTGGGCCTTGGAATGATAGTGGTGTGTTTAGAACCACTTAGCAAGTTAAACAAAGACAAAATCCACACATTGATCTTCCAGGCTCGTAGCTCATACCCCATAATGGTTGTCGAGATATATGGATTTTTTTCTTCTTGAACAATGAAAGTTTTGGCTCTGAATTATATTTTCAACTCCCCTTCGAGGAGTTCCACTTGGGCACTGAGGACTTTTCACAGGCTCTGTTCCTTCCTCTGATCCACAAAATGATTATTTCTGAAAAATATGCTGACATCTGTGCAATGGTGGGAAGGCAAGTTATAAGCGCTTCCAACAAATCCACTTAACTGGAACATTGCAAAGAAGTGCCACCTTCAGCAGTTATGAGGGACCTTTTATTTCAATAGGAGAACAAAAGCAAATAGCTCCAATAATTCAACTCTGATTTACTTACAGAATGCACATGCTGGCTATCCCAAATTTCTAGAAGGCTAAAGCTCAATGTCGTAATGGCCTAACATTTGGACAATGTATCTCTAATGTAGTACGTCATTCAGGGATAATCAAAAAGCGTTCAGAGATGATTTGGGTGAAATGGAAAGAGCAATTTTGTACTCTTAGAAAAATGCACATGTATTTTTGCCAGCTTTATAATGTTCTGGCTTTAATGTTCAAAGTATTATCCCAAGCAGACATACATTCATGTGCTCATGACTCAATTTATGTGAGGGAGGCATAGTTCATAGGCAGAGCCAATGATTTGCATACATCATCGTTTAGGACCGGAGTCCAACACTGGAGTTCCAGTAGTTTGACTGGAGTGTGCAACTAACCTAGTCATAACCAGCAGATAGCAAGGCTAGAGGTTGTGATCCCATAATACCAATGAGGGCGACAGCACCTTGAAAACAAAAGCAGGGTTGGTATGCGGAGATACTGCTATCTGCTCTAACTAGCATTTCCAATAACTAGGGTGATGGTTCTCAACCTGTGGGTCCCTAGATGTTTTGGCCTTCAACTCCCAGAAATCCTGACAACTGGTAAACTGGCTGGGGTTTCTGGGAGTTGTAGGCCAAAACACCTGGGGACCCAGAGGTTGAGAGCCACTGGTATAGAGCAATTACATTTATGGTAGGAATTTCCATCCTCTGTCTTGTTTTTGGGCATTTGCTTTTTCATCTGTTCTTTGTCTTATGACAGCAGAAAGATCAAGAGCAAGACTTCAAAAGCCACCCTCAGCCTCACAGGGGCTCTATTTTTCTGGTCTTACCTGGTTTAGATCTTTAAAAACCAAAACTCTGAATTGAGCAAAGTAAGAAATTGGCAATCAGAGAGGAAGACAGCATCAGGTTATGTACGTTGTGATCTACAAATAAAGACTAGATACAGAAGAGAACAAAATGAGGACACGGTCCCCAAATAAGAATGTTGCCCTTACTAAGTTTTCCTGCAGTCCCCAAATTGGGCTAGTATTACAGTGAGTCACTGAAAATCATTTCCATTTAGAACTCTGTTCACATTTCATTTCATTACTATGTTGACGGCTTCTTTTGTTTGGCTGAATAAACTATGTTTACCCTGTCGTGGTCACTGTGAATCGTACATGTGATAAACATCAGAACCTTCTAGAAAGATTAGCTGTAGCCTCGCACATCCCTCCCGAGAGTATATAGCCAGTGGGAAGGGCTACAGCCTCTCCGCATTCAGCAGTGACAGAACCTTTGCTCTTAGCTCCTTAGCTGTGTTTTTGCTGTTTTATTGTTAACCGACCTGACTGCCTTGACCATTCTACTCTCTCTGTTCCTGATCTGGACTCTCTCTGACCATTCTACCGTCTCCATTACTTACCTGGATTAGCTTACCGATTGTGAATTCTTCTCTAGCGTTTGGGCACAATATCTTCCACCTCATCTTTTAAGAGATGCACCAATTGCCCTAACAACTTCCCAGACAGTGATAACCACCTACTCTGTACCATTTGCAAGGCCTTCACCCCTGCGACCAGGACACTACGCTTGAAGGCTGACCTCTATGAAAGGGGTCTCTTACCTTCCGCGCCTCCCCTTCAATTTTCTGAGGCAACTGCCTCACAGGAGGGCCAAGCCTCAGCCGTTTCGGCCTCCAAGCTCTCAGTCGCACTGAAGAGGAAGGTTTAGAAAAGGAAGGCAGATGGCCGCCAAGAGGGCGCCCAGCCTTGTTCTTTGAGGGAAAAATGCTTGGATTTGGCGGGAAACACTCTCCTTACGGCTGCCTCCTCCATCCAGCAAGATCCTCTTCAGCTCCCCCTGTTGGCTGCTGTACTTCAAGTTGGAGAGATGGCAGAGGCTACGGAAGTGGCCTGGGCGCATGCGCAGGGTCCCCCTGTGCCTGAGGCCGCCCTGGAGATTGGCGTCGTATCAACTTCGATGCCGGGGCTCTCGATGCCGACACCTCTAGTGAGGGAGGCATCTGGATCCGACTGCGAAGATGCTCCGGGCTCGGAGGCGCTGCCTCCCTCAGGCCCATAAGGGGCGGCGCTGCGGTGCATACGCGTGCGAGACCGTCCTCCCGAGGCCACAGGTCTTTGCCACACCGCCGATGCCGCTTGACGTTGGGGAGTTCATCTTTCTCCTCACCGGCCCCGAGGAAAAAGTACAAAGGAAAGAAGCACTCTCGCCACTCCCGCTCCCCTGGAAAGGAGGCTACCCAACCTCCGCTGCCAGCTCTGGCCATCGCTCCTCCCCTGGGATTGACGCTATGGGGAAGAAGCTCCACCTGGGCGCCGGCCTTTTCACGCGTATGGCCTACTACGTGACGTATATGAGTGGGGACCAGTCTTTCTTGTGAGGAAAAATTTTGCCCTATCTGGATTTGCTACCCATGGAGGATTAGGCGCTTCCTATGGCCTTCCATGCTGAGGCCCTGGCCCTGGCTCTCAAGAAAGACTGCAAAACACCTCGCAGAGTCAACTGGGAAGATGTTGTCACGATGCAGGGTCTCGGCCCGGCCCCTTAATCACACACAGAGAGACGGTAATCAGCTAACTATTTATTGAATAATTAAAAAACAGGTGAAAAGGGTAATTGTCCATAAAAAGTATCAAAATAGCAAAGAAGCAAAGAGTTCGTAGTTAAATCCAAAGGCAAGGCTTGACAAGGCTCCACAAAACAAAGCGGATCAAAAACAGACTTGGTCCGTGGCAAAGGCAAACAAGGCAAGGTTCATGAACGTAGACCCAAGCAACTACTTGGCATGGCCCGAGCCCAAATCCTGGCTCCGGGGAACTTCGCTCGCTTCACTCCCTTCTGATCAGAAGTGGCCGAGCTACTGAGGATCCTTTCCCACGGATCATATACTTAATTCCCTTGGACGCTCTAGGCTGCGCCGCCAATCTGTGCTACGGGATCTAGCGCTTCTCTGGCGCTCTAGGCTGCGGTGCCAATCTCTCCTGCTGGACTCAATGCTCCGTCTCCTATCAAAGCTCCGCCCTGCCTCCCAGCATCTGGGTCGCTATCTTCGTGAGAGCCGAACTCCCTTTCGGCTTCCATGGGCTCATCCTCCACTGTTTCCCTAATCCTTTCCTGCGACCCGAAACCACCTGGTTTCTCATACTGATCTGAGTCAGCACTCTCAGGGTCAGCTTGACTTTCCCAGCTATCATAGCCGTCAGGCCATTCATCATCCCAGGCCAAGCTCTCTGTGGGAGAGGAAGGCCCAGCTACCTCGCCTCACCTTCCTCCCTGACCTCCGCCGCTGCAGCTGGCCCTAATGCAAGTGGGACCCCCGGTGCTGCCCCCTGCCCCCCAGGCACGAAAGGGAACTGGGTTGCTACAGATGTTCACGGTTGCCACTTCCATCCAGCGGCACGCATGGCTGCGTTCGTCCACCCTCTCAGAAGAGGGGAAGGCGCTGGCGGAGGACCTGTCTATCATGATAGGGTCTTCCACCCAGAGACGGTCACCAACTTAAAGGAAAAGCAGGAGGTCCGTCAAGCCACCCACAAATTTGGGTATCCCTATCAGCCCAGCTCCCAGGCGAAGCCAGGTTGGTAACCTCCTTCAGTCCCCTACCATAAGAATTATGGCAATGTCTTCTCGGGGGAGGGGGTTGGGTTCTAGGCCATGCACCTGGCCTGCTAGCAAATTCCAATCAGAGCAGAGGCAGCCTTACTCTGCCAAATTGCGTCAGCAGCAGTATCAGGCCAGACCCAAGACCCAGGGCGCCTCCAGGTGGCGTCTTTGATGCCCCGGACTGTTCTCCTGCCCGTTCCCTGGAAGCTGCCGAGGTTCCCCCTCATTTTGGGAATAGGCTCCTGGGCTGCTATCACCAGTGACGCTTGCGTGTTACAGATCATCAAAGACAGTTACTCCATTGAGTTTTGGGGTTTGCCACCTGTGGGTCATCCTGTCTCCTCCACAGTTTCCGATGCCCTTGTTAATGAGGTTATTGTATTATTGCAGAAGGGGGCCATTTCTCATGTTCTTCCTTCTCTGTACAGTTCGTGTTTCTTTTCCCGTTGCTTTACTGTGTCCAAACGGGACGGAAGCCTCCGCCCCATCCTGGACATGAGGGGTGTTAATCAGTTTGTTATTCCCAGAAAGTTTTGAATGGTTACCTTAGCCTCCATTCTCCCTCTTTTGAATAAAGGAGTTTGGTTCACCACTATTGACTTGAGGATGCGTATTTTCACCTTTCCATAGCCTCCAATGATCGTAGGTTTCTCTCCTTTACGATCAGGGACCAGGCTTACTTATTCAATGTGTTGCCCTCCAATGTGCTGCCTTGCCTCCGCTCTTCGCATGTTCACTAAGTGTATGGCGGTCATTGTGGCCTATCCGTACTAGGCGGGTCACGGTTTACCCATATATAGATGATTGGCTAATTCTGGGTGACTCAGATGATCAGCTTCGGGACAATGTGCATAACATCCTTTCTCTTCTCCAGTACCTAAGTCTGGTGGTCAACTTGGAAAAGTCCCAGCTGTCCCCCATGCGCTGCCTTCAATTTATCGGTGCTGTCCTCAACTCTGGAGGGGAAGGCCTTCCTGCCCAAGGATCAGTTCTCTACACTACAGACCCTTCTGCACAAAGCTGTCCAAAGTACCTCAATTTGGGCAAAACAGGTGCAGGTACTACTGGGCCACATGGCGGCCACTACGGCTGTAACGCCATATGCCAGGCTACATTTCCACCCGCTGCAAGCTTAGTTTCTCTCGACCTTTCAGTCCCTTTTGGACAGCCCTTCTAGGCGGCTGTCCATTCCTCAAGGGGTCAAACAGTCCCTTCTATGGTGAATGGATCTGAACAATGTCTATATTGGCCTCCCTTTTTTCCAACCTTCCCCGTCAGTGACTATAACAACAGACTCATCTTTGACGGGGTGGGGTGCCCACTCAGGAGATCTAGTAGCTCAGAGACTGTAGGATACATGGTAGTCCTCTCTTTACATAAATTTACCTCCCTTAGGGCTGTGCACCCTCTAAAGGCCTCAACGCCTCTGATTTTAGATTTTCTGGTCTCACTCTCTGAGGCAGGCCTTTCCCTATCCTCCTTGAAGTGCTACTTAGCTATATCATGGTTCTGACGGAAGGTAGGCCTTCCTGTTTTGTAGATTCAGTGGTCAAGCTTCCTTAGGGGGCTGTGCAACGTTAAGCCTCCCGTTGCCCTGGTTACTCCAGGTTGGAGTCTAGAATTAGTTCTTTCGGCCCTTTCCAAATCCTCTTTTGAGCCACTAGCTACTGTAGATATTTCCTTTCTATCCTGGAAGACGGCCTCTTTAGTGGCCATTACTTCGGCCAGACACGCAAGTGAGTTGTGCGCGTTAAGGGTAGATGCCCCTTATTTGAAGTTCCACAGGGACAAAGATGTGTTACGTACAGACATTGTGCTTTTGCCCAAGGTTGTCTCCAGATTCCATATGTCCCAAAAGGTAATTTTGCCTGCTTTTTTTCAAAACCCGTCTACTCCGTTAGAGCAAAGTCTTCATCTTCTCGATGTCCGTAGGGCATTAGCCTTTTATGTCGACAGAACTGCCTCAATAAGGAAGTCTCCCAGACTTTTCGTTGAGTTTGGTTGGTGGGCCCGAACACACTGGAGGGTCTCCACTGACGGAGGGCACACTCCTTGCTCTATGGACTCTGGTCCGAGAGCCTAGCATATGCTTCACACCGAAGGTGGAGCAGAGGCATCCATGGAAGGACTCCAGTCCCAACCGCCTTGTATTGCTCTCAAATGTGTATCAGAGGCGCTGACATGGGAACTCCATTCCCGGCGGTCATGCGCATGCCTCACACCCAAAGGTGGGGCAGAGGCGCCCTTGGAGAGACTCCAGTCCCAGCCGTCTTGCGCATGATGCACGCCTGAAAGCGGATCAGAGGCACTGATTGAGGGACTCCAGTCCCGACGGCTCCGCACATGCTTCACACCCGAGGGTGGAGCAGAGGCGCTCTTCATAGTGACGATCCGGGGAGCTGCTGCTACCCCATCAAAGGGTTCTTCATGCTTGACGTTGTAAGAATCATTCATTGCGATGAGGATGGCGGCCATTTTGGCGGCACTTTTCCTCACCTTTTTTACCATTTGTGCTGGAATCTTGGCAGCCAACGGAAACTCAAATGTTTTATTCCTTATTCCTATGTCATTTAATTATGTATTGTTGTTAGATGTTTAAATTTTATTGTAGCATTGACTTTTTGCTGTAAGCCTGTCTTGAGTCTCCCAATGGAGGTGAGAAGATAGGGGTATAATTTTAAAAAAAATAATAATAAATAAAATAAATTGCCCAAGGACAAGAGGTTACTCTGGCTTTAGGCAAAAAACCCCGAGAAGTGTATGTGTGTGTGTATGTGTGTGTATATATACACACACACACACACACACACACACAGTCTTATATGAATTTTATTAAATAAATAAATAATAATTTATTTTATTGTTTCGGCTTAATAGACCGCCCTATCCGAAGCTCAGGGCGGTTTACAGCACGCAAACGGAACCAATTAAAAAACATAAAAGTGACATTATAAAACAATTAAAACAGTTAGAACAATTAAAAGTTAAAAGTCCCCCCCCCAATAAAACCACAGTAGATAAGATTAAGATTCTAACTAATTAAAAATAGATGAAATGAAATAAATGTAATTTAAATAGAATAGAATAGAATAGTAATTTTTATCGCTAGTCAAAGAAATATGAGAACGATTCCTAGCTGTCGCAGTGGCGGCGGATAAAGGGATCTGAGGTGGCAGCCCCTCACACTGGCTATATATGTTCTAGGGGATGTGGGCGGGGCTTCCATGTAAAGTGATATTAACTTTCTAAAAGATTCCGAACTGTCTGCGCAGGCGCAGGAAATACCACATGTGCTATTCACAGATGACCACTCGGGAAACTACGGTTACAGGTAAGCAACCCATATTTCTAAAGGGTCAACAAAATTTTATGTCCCTGCAATGCTAAGAATTTAGTGACTTGAGGAACATTATGAAGGTAAAATTCTTGGGGGGGGGGGCAATGCCCTCATTTTGCCTCCACTCTTCCATTCCTACAAGGCTTTTTACCATCTTCGGAGCTGTGTTTAGCATTACCTACACCTTTTCAGTCCATCTTCAAAAGTAGCTTCCTCTCGTGACACAGCACAAAAACATCTCAATCTAGAGTGGCTACAATACAAATGGTTAAGATCAATCTAGGAAAGGGCAATGGGATGCACCAATCTCAGATGTTATAACGTGTTGAATGTTCTTGTTTATATTATATTATATATGTTTATATTATACTAGCTGACTCGTGCACGTGTTGCTGTGCCATACGCCATTCTCTCTCTCTTTTTTCTTTCTCTCTTTATTTCTCCCTCCCTCCCCGCTGCCCCCGCCGCTGTTCCTGATCGGAGTGGCGGAGGGGGAGGAGGAGGGCCTAAGGAGGAGGAAGAGAGTCGGCTCCTCCCTGACTGGCCCTCTCCCTCCCTCCCCGCTGTTCGTGATCGGAGTGGCGGAGGGAGAGGCAGAAGGAGGAGGAGGAGGGCCTAAGGAGGAAGGGAGCTGGCTCCTCCTCCCTGACCGGCCCTCTCCCTCCCCGCTGTTCGTAATTGGAGCGGCGGAGGGGGAGGCGAAAGGAGGAGGCGGAGGAGGAGGGCCAAAGGAGGAGGAAGGGAGCCGGCTCCTCCCTGACTGGCCCGCTCCCTCCCTCCCCGCTGTTCGTGATCGGAGCGGTGAGGAGGAGGTGGAGGAGGACGGCCTGAGGAGGAGGAGGCGAGGGTGAGTGTTGGCTGCCATGTGCGAACGTTCGAAACGTGCGCTGGCAGCGAAGAGGCAGGGATGCCAGGTTCCGTTGCCCATTTATTGGGGCTTATGTTTGGGGGTGTTGCAAGGTACCTAGGGCGGGTTTTTGGCCCTATAGGTACCTCATGGTATGTTGGAATGTGTTGCCAATTTTCGTGCTTCTGCGGCTTATAGTTTAGCTGTCTATTTGCCAGGTTGCACGACGTGTCAAAAATATATACCGTGTTTCCCGAAAGTAAGACAGCGTCTTACTTTCTTTTCCCCGAAAAGTCCCCCCACGTCTTACTTTCGGGTACGCTTACATTGGGCGACGGTAAGCCGTACCCGTGCCACCCCCCCGCCGCCAGCGCCGCTGCCGCTGCTGCCGCCCGTCACGCCGCCGCAACCGGCCCATCGGCCGCGGCACACCTCCGCGGCGCACCTCCTGCCAGGCCTCCAAGGAAGGGTGGGGGAAGAGAGCCAGAGGCGTGGCAAAGCGGCGCTGTGTCAGAGTGACGCGTCGCCGCTTTACCCCGCCCTGGCTCTCTTTCCCCACCCTTGAAGGGAGGAGGAAGGGCGCCATGGGCGGGGGGGAGAGGGACGACGCGTCAGAGTGACGCGTCGTCCCTTCTCCCCGCCCATGGCTCTTTCCCCACCCTTGAAGGGAGGAGGAAGAGCGCCATGGGCGGGAGAAGCGGCGCTGCGTCACTCTGACGCGTCGTCCCTTCTCCCCGCCCATGGCTTCTTTCCCCACCCTTGGAAGGGAGGAGGAAGAGCGCCATGGGCGGGAGAAGCGGCGCTGTGTCACTCTGACGCGTCGTCCCTTCTCCCGCCCATGGCTCTCTTTCCCCACCCTTGGAAGGGAGGAGGAAGAGCGCCATGGGCGGGAGAAGGGACGGCGCGTCAGAGTGACGCGTCGTCCCTTCCCCGCCCATGGCTCTCTTTCCCCACCCTTGGAAGGGAGGAGGAAGAGCGCCATGGGCAGGGAGAAGGGACGACGCGTCAGGTGCCGCGTCGTCCTTCTTCCCGCCCATGGCTCTCTTTCCCCACCCTTGGAAGGGAGGAGGACGTGCGCCCTGGGGGGGGGAGAAGGGACGACGCGTCAGAGTGACGCGTCGTCCTTCTCCGCCCATGGCTCTCTTTCCCCACCCTTGGAAGGGAGGAGGAAGAGCGCCATGGGCGGGGAGAAGGGATAACGCGTCAGAGTGACGCAGCGCCGCTTCTCCCGCCCATGGCGCTCTTCCTCCTCCCTTCCAAGGGTGGGGAGAGCCATGGGCGGGGAGAAGGACGACGCGTCAGAGTGACGCAGCGCCGCTTCTCCCGCCCATGGCGCTCTTCCCCCACCCTTCCTTGGAGGCCTGGCAGGAGGTGTGCCGCGGAGGTGTGCCGCGGCCGATGGGCCGGTTGCGGCGGCGGCGACGAGGAGGAGGTATGTCTTACATACGGGGTACGGCTTACATTAGCCGACCCCTCTGACACCCCCGATACGTCTTACAATCGGGGGTGTCTTACTTTCGGGGAAACACGGTAGATAAATGATAAAGGCATCTAACTCGCTCTTTCTCTCTCCCTCTCAGCACTCAGCTCTCCTCCTCACAGCACTGTTTGAGCACTAGCTGGTTTTTCATCTTTGCCTACAATAATTGTTAAAAAGCAGACCATCTTGGAAAAACAGTTCAATCCAGGGTAATGTTTCATTATCTGGATGGAGGCCACAAGGGGTGCTAGAGAGAGAAGCATAGTTCATTTTATGGGGGTAGAGGGTGGGTTGAAGGAGTTAAGCCTTTTCCCTCTTTTTTCCTACTATTTTCCCCACCCATGTATTTGTCATTGAATCAACTATAGCTTATGATATGGGAAAGGGGAGGGGCGATAACAAGACACAATGGTTTCCCCTTTCAACTCCCCCAATAAAATGGTCTACGTTTCTCTGTGTAGGCCCCTTTTTGGAGTCTGCTAGGAATCTGCCCAATCCAGTTTAACATATGTCACTGAGGTTCTTGTCTGTACAAAAACCTAAGAAAAGTAGTTGCAGAATCTGTCCCTAGAAACCATTTTAGCCAGTATTTTAGATCCTTGGAGGAAATTTCAATTATGCCTCTTTCTTCCCTCAAGCGAGGCTGCCTTTCTGCATACAGAACAGTAGACTATATTTTCAAATACTGGATTTGTGTCATAGGTCAGTGTTTCCCAACCTTTTTTGAGCCGCGGCACATTTTTAACATTAAAAAAATTCCGGGGGCACACTACCAACCAAAATGACACAAAATGATACTGTAACACAGTAAAGAATGGCTGGGGATGGTGACCTGCTGGGAGCAGCTGCTGGGAGAGCCGGGGGAGGATCCAGGCCACGCCATGCCCGCCCCTCCCCCGGCTTCAGTTCTCCCCCACAGCCTTGAGGGGGCAGTGCCAAGCCAGCATGGTGTTGGCTCTGCCACCGCTGGTTTGGCACTGCCCCTTCAAGGCTGGCAAAGCTGTGGGAGTGCTGAAGCTGAGGGAGGGGGCGGAGCCAGGCCACTTCATGCCCAGGCCACGCCTCCTGGCCCAGCACTCCCACACGGCCGAAGGAGGCGGCACCCGGCCCTTCCTCCTCCTCTCCTAAGCAGCAGGAGTTTGGCAGGAGGAGGGGGGAAGGAAGGGGGCAGAGAGCTTTTCTCGCGGCACACCTGATGATCACTCACGGCACACTAGTGTGCCATGGCACACTGGTTGAGAAACACTGTCATAGGTAGTATAGGACAATGTCATGCTAAGTGATGAGCATCAAAATGTACATGCAAGCATCATTTTCACAGTGCATGCACAAATGAGACTCCAATGCATTCTTCCAGTTCTTGAATAGCTGAGTACATATTAGTTTGTGTGCCTGGGAACAAAAACTTTGGTGATGCCTGGTGCTTTCTAATGGTGTAGTGTAAGGCCCATGGAAACACACAGCTGGGTTGCTCCATGAGAGTGTGTTGGGTGGGAGGGCGAACCCTCATATTCAAAGTTGGCAAACCTGAGCTAATGCTCAATGGGACTACCCAATTTAGGTTTGGCTTTTCAATCATCCATGGTGTTGTAGAGTGTTGAACTTCAAATCTGGAGACCCCAATTCAAATCTCTCCTTGAAATTCATTGGGTGACCTTTGGCAAACCATGCTGACTCAGCTCCAGGGGAAGCCAAAGCCAACCTTGTAAAAAAATATCTTGCAAAGGAAAGTGTTATAGGATTGCAATAGGTCAGAAATGAAGGCCCAAAACAACAACAAACATGCCTACCAACATTTGTGGCAGGGTATTTATACTTCTCTGCTGAGAGCTCTAGTACCCATCTTAACTAGAAATCCCAAATTCCATAGAACGCAACAATGACAGTTAAAGTAGAATCACAATACTATAATTGTGTAGTGCCAAAGACCACCCTGCCCCATCCATTTCCCTCTTCTTCATTGTCTGGCATCCCAGAGCTGAAGAATGGCCCTCCAAACAAATCTCTGAAATAAAATTTCTCTGCCCTCATGATATCAGAGTCTGCTTGATGAAAAGAAAAGTGTGTGTCTTCTTTTAGTCCATGCCACGCAGTCCCTTTCAATGGTTCCCTTACTAACTGAGAAAACCACATGTAACTATATGGCACACAGGGGATTTGCAAAGAGAGCTGCAGGAGATGATCTTATAATCCCCACTGTGGAAATACCATGACACTCCACTGCTGCTTAACAACACCACTGCCTGTTTTCGCTACTAAGCATTAGCCTTTCCTTGAAAAAAAAACCCATCCTGTTTAACAAGTCCCAGCTTTAAGAATCTGCTGCTGTAAAATCAACAGAATAAAGCTTACAGTGCAGGTTGGGCAACAATCTCCATCTTTTGTTGGATTTGAGACCAGGAGTGTCCAAATTGCAGTCCAATAAACAACTAGATATGATACTTTGCACATTCCTGTTTAAGACAAGTACATCTACAGGAAGGATCTCTGAAGAGTCTGGATAACGGTAGCTGTGTTTGGACCACAATTCCCATAATGCTTCTTTGTTGGTGTGCTAGTTAGGGCTGATGGGAGCTGTGGATGGGAACCATACAGGCCAACTAGTCCAGTCCCCTGTCACATGCCCGGATTACCCATAAGGCCAACCTAGGAGGGGGCGTGCAGATCATGGACCCCCCCTGGTCCGCGCCACTCTTTCCCCCTTTCTCATGCCTCTCCTCGCTCCTTCTCCCGGCAATGTCTCTGCTCTGCCCCCTCCGTCTCTCACTCTCTAGGCTGCGGCGGGGCCCTTGCATTGATTCATTGATTTGCACGCGGGTCTCTGGCTGGCCTGACCTCCTGGCTCCCGGGGAAGCTGTCTCCATTGCGACTCGCATGACTCCCCCGGCGGCAAACTAAATTCCTGCAGCCAGAGCCGAGCGGCAGAGTCCGGGAGAGGGCGGTGGGAGGGAGGGGAGAAGGAGGAGTAGGAGGCAACTAGGAGGAAAGAAAGAAAGTAAAGAAGGAAGAGAGGGAGGGAGGGAGAGGGGAGAGAAAGGGCGTTGCTTGGGTGGATCTCTCCCAGGTCCCCAGCATGAGACCACACCAACCCAGGCTCGCTCCTGCGCTCTAGGACCAAACCGGGGCAGCCTGCTTGCCCAAAGGAAGCCGCGGGAGGGAGGGAAGGATCAAGGCCAGGGTCTGGCTCTCCTGCCTTTGGGAGCAGCTGAACAAAAGCTGCACAAACCCCAACCTGAATCCCCCCTCGGTCTGCAGGAGCGCACACCAAGAGGACATCTCTCCCCCCTCTCTCTCTATCTCTCTCTCTCTCACTCTCTCGTGCGCGCCTTTTGAGCGAGTTTGCACCCGCTGCACTCTCCCCAAGCGTCCCGAGGAGACCTGCAGAGCACAGCGGAGCTTTCCAGTCGGTGGGAATGGGGACCTTGGAGGTGGCAGGATGGTGCCTACTCGCCTACAGGAAGACTCTGAATAGTCTGGATAATGGTAGCTGTGTTTGGACCACAATTCCCATCCGCTTCGGAGGCACCATGGCGAAAGCCAGTCAAGTGTGGGTCTGAGTGGTGGTGGTGGTGATGGGGGTGGTGGTGGTGGTATAGGTTGGCTTAAAGGGGGTGTAATTCCAAAGTGTGTCCTAGGGTGCAAAAAGGTGTTAATCCGGGCCTGCCCTGTCATACAGGGAAAGCACCATCAAAGCACCCCAAACTGGCAAAATTTCTTCTGAGTATTCCTCATCTAAGAAAACTGGAATTTCATGGGGTTTCCATGGCTTAACAGGGGACTCAAAGGCACATACACATAGAGTATCTGCCCTATGCTTGCCTACCCTTTTCAGCAGATATGCTCTGGTCAATCAAGGTTAGTCCTGGTTACCTGAAGGGGTTTGATGAGATGAACAATGTTTCCAGTGTCTTTAATGGACATTTGGAAAAGGAAATGACAGTTGTGGGTATGCACACGGTGGTCAAATGGAGCACTGGATCTGATGGAATTCTCTGTAACTTTTCAGTTACAAAGAATTCCAACAGATGGGCTTCTTTCTTACATATTCATGGAAGTTAAAATCAGTGACGAACCCTCTATTCCACTGCAGTCACACTATCATTGATAACACTATGTAACAAAATTTGGTTTTTTTTCAGTTCCTGGTTTGAAAGTGTTATTCCTATTTAATTGTGTGGTACTGTAGCAGTATCTGGAGTCCCAGAACTCCCAAGGCAATACCTTTTGTCTTAGGCTGCTGTTTCTAGCGAGCACAAGGACGGAATGACGCAACAATTTTACTGCGATTCAGGAAACCAGCTTTATTTGCATGACATCAGCTGATGGGCCTGCCTCCTTTGCAGAACAAGGCTGCTGGAAGACAGAGCCCCGATCTTTCTCAGTAAACAGATTTTATACAAACAATGGCGACAATATTTCAGTCCCTCCCTTCTTCATGCATTGTTACTGGCTAGCATTCATGAACCCATATTACTCTACCCAATTAAACAAAGCATTCCTAGCATCTCACTCCTATTTGCTAACAAACGTTGCGCAGTGTAAATTTTCATCTTTCTTCTATGTTATCTGCCTAATGTGCAGGCTGTACTTGAATCGATACATTTACTATCCGAGTTCCCACTGGGAGCCTGCCAAGTGGGAACCTCATTTGCCATGCGCATCTCCTAACCCAATTGCTAGCTTTGTAAACAAACACACATGGCGAGTGCTGAGCCAATCACGGCTGTTTCTTATCTTAAAGGCACATGATGTCCTCTGGGCTAATCACAGCCTGTGCTTGTATGGACCAATCAGAGTAGATCATTCTCGTCACTGTTGCTGGCAAACTGACCCCACTATTTCAGAGCCTATGCTAAGCAGCACTTTCTCCTGGCGTTTCTTCTGTTAAAGCATCAATTTCCTCTGCAGTACTTAATTTGAAAGCAGTTGTCGTCCTCCAGAAACTTCATTTTTGTAGCTGCCACAAACTGTTGAATTGGTTGAGACTCGATTCATTGAAAAACTATAGCAACATGCGCTGCAGGATGTCCCACATAAACTGTTTTTGCAATGCAATAAATGTTTTTATGATAGACCCAATTAGAAAATGACACCTACAACACAGGAACAAATATTGTGTTACATAGTATAATGGAAACATACAGAGTTGAATATCCTTGATATCACACTTCCCTTCAATCACATAGTTTTACTGATTTGATATTTTGTGGTCCCACAACTGAACATACCTTTTTAATCCCACTTTCCCATGCTTCTGTTGTTCCATAATTATTTTACAAGAGTTGAATGAAAAGTAATGCCTCCATCTTCGTTACTTGGGTTTGGATGGGAATATTTTAATAAATCAAACATAGAAATAATCAGTAGAATGTGCTCTTTAACTACCACTATTCACTTTTCCACATCATCACCAGACAATTGGATACATTTATGCCAACGATGAACAAGTTTTGTGAAGCTGCCACAGAAGAAGTCGATACTCTGTTTTGGGTACTCATCATGCACAGATCTTCCAATAGCCAAGCAAAGCAATTATGTGACCCACACATTCTTGTGAAATGCCGATTATGCTTGAATTTTCTGAGTGTTACAATGATCCTCCTGAATGAATCTGTCAACATTTTGCTTGTGAAACTCGGTGGTTGCTGTCACAGGATGTCCAACTCTTTGTTTGTCACGCAAGTCAGATGTTCCCACTTCAACATCTTTAAACTTACTCACCCAACAATGCACAGTACTCACATCAACACAATCACCATAAAGAGCTTGCATTCTCTGATGAATCTCCTTTGGGGTGACACCTTCTGCTCTCAAGAATTAAATGACTGCATGTTGCTTAAGTTGCATTGACCAACCATCTGCACAGGGTTCCATACTTCTCACTTTAACAACACAACGGTTCAATGCTAAGGCTTCCCGCCAAAGTGGAACTGTAGAGGAGAGTACTGAACAAGCCAGTACCTGCTGCATACCAGTACTGCCATCTGTTGAAAAGTTACGAAGGTGGAGGCATTACATTTCATTCAACCTTCGTATATTAGAACAAGTTTGTAATTTCAGCTTTGAAAAGCAAAAAAAGTCACTACAAAAGATAAAATACATTAAAAATGTAAATAGTGAGGAGGAGAGGGGTAGTGGAGAATCTGGATTCCTGATATCACTTTACTGCCAGCATGGACAGAAGTGGAACAGACCCATAACACCAAGATAGGTGATGGGAATATTGCATGACTGTGAATTATTGATGGTGTCTCCTGTCAATACTTTGGTAAGAGGTAGACCATGGGGAGGAGGCAGACAGCAGCAGGATGTGCATGGTATATTCAATAGAGACAGCCACTTAAAGTGATGACCCAAATGCAATGTTGGTTGTCCTGCCTAGTGTGATAATGTTTCTAGTTTGTCCCAGAAAGGGGACAAAAGTTGGGGACATGAGGACAACTGATCTGCATTGCTAGAGGCAACCATTACACTGGGAATCTCACCATGGCGGGCTGCATTCCCAGAGCTGCTTAACTGCATGCCAGCAGGTTGAGGGTGAATCCAGCAAAGTCGGAGATACTGTGGCTGGGTCAACCAGACGGCGGGTTGGTCCAACTGCCTACTCTGGATGGCGAGGCATTATGCCCGTCATCTTCAGTAAAGAGTCTAGGAGTCATTTTAGACCCTTTGCTGACAATGGAGGCCCAGGTCTCTGCTGTTAGCAAAACTGCCTTTTTTCATCTGCGGCAGGCTAGGTGGCTGGCCCCCTATCTGTCTAGAGACGACCTAGCCAAGGTGATCCAGGCCACGGTCATCTCAAGATTAGACTACTGTAACCTACCTTTGTTTGTGACCCGGAAACTTAAGCTTGTCCAGAATGCTGCTGCTCGGCTTCTCACTGGGGCTCCAGTGAGATGTCACATAACTCCGATTTTGCAGCAGCTCCACTGGCTGCCGATCGAGCACCGGATCATTTTCAAAGTGATGGTACTAACCTTCAAGGCCTTGTATGGTCCAGGGCCAGTGTATCTCAAGGACCGTCTCACCCCCTACCAACCCCAGAGATCACTTCGCTCTAAGATCTAAACCTACTGGAAGTACCCAGCTTTAAAGCCACTCGCCTAACGTTTACGAGGCGTAGAGCTTTCTCTATTGTGGCACCAACTCTTTGGAATGCCTTGCCAACTGAAGTTTGTGCCCTGCGAGACCTGTCGGCCTTTCACAGGGCTTGTTAGACTCTTGTTTCGGTTGGCATTAGAATTGTGAACTTTGAATTTTAATTTGGTATTATTAATGTTAATCTTTGCTTTTATGGTGTTTTACATTGTGCTGTGAGCCGCTCCGAGCCCTCAGGGAGTGGCGGCGTACAAGATCGAGCAATAAATAAATAAATAAATAAACTTACAATGGGAAGCATCAGACTCATTCTAACCCCCTTTCCCCCTCTGTGTAGTTCCAAAGAGCCTTTGAAATGTGATGTTTCTTCAGCAGTCTCCACATTTTTATTTTTAACACCAAGTTGTTGATGTTTGTCCGATTTGTCCCAGCAACAGCAGAGAAACATAACAGAGCAGTGCAAAGGGAAAACTTATGTGTGGGGGGAGTGTTCTTTCCCCCATGGTTTGTTAAGAAGACTATCATGACACAGAAATCAGGCATCTCTGCAGGAAGCCAGCATTAATGAAAGGTCATCCCAGGATCTGATTCCATATTAGCCACTTTAAAAGGCTTTTGCACTTTCTTGGATCGCTTTCAAATGTCTATTAAAAATTAAGAGCTCAGCAGGATAAAGTGTCAGCCTCTCCAAGGGCTTCCATTAGGAAAAGACTGATGATAGAAAATCCTAGGTTGTGTGTGACACTATCTAGTGCTCACAAAAGTTACTTGGTTGGACTACGACTGACAAAATGCAATGGCTAGCTGGGGGATGTTCTGAGGGTTGTCCCAAAAAAGGAACTTCTCTGAGCTCTAGAGGCCCCTATTGATCCTTGGATTGCCCATGGGATGAGAGGATGGATGGTGTGATTAATTTTCGCTATCTTATAACAATAATACCTTTGCTGCATTACATTCATGCTTATTTTGTTCAATGCCCTCAACAACTATCAATATCAGCATGCAATGCTCCTTCCTTTTGTTTGACTCCAGCACCTGGTGATTCAAGGGTATACTCTATCTGTACAGCATATATATACATACACACATGCACACATCTATTAGGGGTTGTGGAGGCACAGCAGGTTAAACCGCTGACCTGTTAAACGTGCTGACCGAAAGGTTGATGGTTCGAATCTGCAGAGCTGGATGAGTTCCCGCTGTCAGCCCCAGGTTCTGCCAACCTAGCAGTTCGAAAACATGCAAATGTGAGTAGATCAATAGGTACTACTCTGGCAGAAAGGTAATGACACTCCATGCAGTCATGCCAGCCACATAACCTAGGAGATGTTATGCTGGCTCTTTGGCCTAGAGATGGAGATGAGCACCACACCCCAGAGTCGGACACAACTAGACTTAATGTCAGGGGAAAACCTTTACCTTTACTTAACACCATCAGGAGTTAGTAGCTGGCAATCCCAAGTCCAGGTCCAACACTATCCACTGTGCCACCTTGGTGGTTATTGAATGTCCAATATTCTAGAAATTTGTCTAATGATTTTAAAAACACAACTAACTTAAGTAGCTGTCACCAGCTCTTGCAGTCATCTGTTTCTGCTGCTTGTGAAGCAAGAGAATATATTTCTTTGCAGCCTATTCAGAAATGAATTGCATCCTTGCATAGTTGCACGAATGTGAAAACTTTTGTGTACAAGCAGACACACACTTTTACATTTTGAGCTAGCCACAGTATATCAGATGGTAATGGGAAGCATCCAGTAGAAAATTCATTCCTATAGCAGGCAGACAAATAAAATTGTTTCTAGTGTGATGATTGTAGAACCCTAGTAGCAGTTAAAATCACTCACAAGGAAATTTAGGAAATTTATTTAATGCCAGGTTACGGCTATACAGCACAGTTATGAATGAAGAGAACATGGGCAACTTCTTAGTTCAATACCCTCAAAGTCCCATCTGCTCAACTTCCAAAAGTTCCTTTGTCCAGGTGCCTTGGCTGTGAACTCATGGTGTGGAGATGTTCTGATGTCTTGAACACACCAGATACGAGTCCATGACATCTAAGGATGCATTCACACTACATTTTATTATAGTACTGTGATTCTAGGTTGTAGTTTTTTCGGGCTATATGGCCATGTTCTAGAAGCATTATCTCCTGATGTTTCACCTGCAACTAAGGCAGGCATGCTCAGAAGTTGTGAGGTCTGTTCGAACTAGGAAAATCGAGTTTATATTGTGGAATGCCCAGGGTGGGAGAAAGAATATTTCAAGATGGCCAATTGAAACATTCATACCTTTTGGAGCTAGGTGTGAATGTTTCAATTGGCCACCTTCATTAGCATTTGCTGGCCTGGCTGTTTTTCGGTGTGGCTTGATAGTGCCTGGGGGAATCTTTTGAGAGAGAAAGAATCTGTGAACCCCACCTCCTCCAAGATTAACTGAACCACCTAAACTGGGCTTTACAGGCCAATGGATACTCCACCTCAGACATCAGAAGAGCTGCAAGACCGAGAACAAGGCACAAGAGTAAGGACAAAGATCCACCAGAGGAAAAGTGTTCTTGCCATACATCAAGGGAACCACTGACCGCATAGAGAAGCTGATGAGGAAACACAACATACAAACCATCTACAGACCCACTAAGAAAATCCAACAAATGCTACGTTCAGCAAAGGAAAAGAAGGATCCTCTCACTTCTGCAGAAGTCTATCGTATACCACAGGGATGTCCAACTTCTACCGGCCCAGGGGCCTGAATTCCGGTCACTGATTACCTGGGGGGCCCTAGGGTCTGCCCCCGGCTCCGCTCCCGCCCCCTCCTCGCCCCGGCTCCGCCCTCTCCCCCGCCCTCTCCCCCCATTTTATCTCATATTTACTGAGATAAAATGCAGGGTGGGCATTCAAAAGGGGCATCCATACAGTCAAATATAATCTTTTACTGAGATAAAATGCAGGGTGGGCATTCAAAAGGGGCATCCATACAGTCAAATATAATCTTTTACTGAGATAAAATGCAGGGATAAAATATTAAATTATTTTTATTTAATATTAAATATATTTAATTCCATCCTCCCCTCTCCCCTTATTTTTATTTAATATTAAATATATTTAATTCCATCCTCCCCACTCCCCTTATTTTTATTTAATATTAAATATATTTAATTCCATCCTCCCCTACCCCCTTTTTTAATTTATCCCATCTCCCCTTATTTCATCTTTAAATATATTAAATTTTATATTTAATACATGAGGGGGAGATGGGGGGAGGGAATGAGGAGCCCCTGAGGAGCCCCCTGCTTCGGCCTACCTTTTCCAAGCGCGCAGGATCCAGGAGTACCCGGACGACGAGAGAGGCGACGACCGACTGAGTCGAAGAAGGTCCTAATCGTGTCTGTGGGCCTCAGCGATCCAGTAGTAGAGTAGCCGAAGAGTATTGCGAGAATACGCAATCCACACAGGATTTCGCTGTCAACGCCGGCGTGATCTCGTGTTGACAGCGAAATCCCATGTGGATTGCGTATTCTCACGATACTTGCTCCGAACCCGGAAGTAGGTATTTTTAAAAAATGTTTATTATTTATTTTATTTTTCAATTTTTATTTTTTATTTAAAAGCTTTAGGGGGGCGTAGGGAAGAGGCTGGGGGGCCGTATACAGCCCCCCGGGCCGCCAGTTGGACAGCCCTGGTATACCATGTAGCTGTGGACAAGTCTACATAGGGACCACCGAACGCAGCAATACCCACACACGAATCAAGGAACATGAAAGGCACTGCAGGCTACTTCAACCAGAGAAGTCAGCCATACCATAGCACCTGATGGACCAACCTGGACACAGCGTATTATTTGAGAACACAGAAATGCTGGACCACTCCAACAACCACCATGTCAGACTACATAGAGAAGCCATTGAAATCCATAAGCATGTGGACAATTTCAACAGAAAGGAGGAAACCATGAAAATGAACAAACTCTGGCTACCAGTATTTTAAAAAACCCTCTAAAATCATAACTGTAAACAACTCAAACACAGGGAAACTCCAGAGAGGAAGCAATCAGGGACAGCAAATCACCTCTTGACAAAAAAATTCCCCCCAGCACTAACAAGCCACACCAAAAAACTGCCAGGCTATCAAATGCTAATCAAGATGGCCAATTGAAACATTCACACCATTCACTCGGAGAAAATGCCCGATCTGGACTCTTGGCGGGAGAATATTTTGGGTATAAAGGACATGGACAAGTTAACCTTTCTCCTAAGACGAAGTAATGGTAACCCTATTAAGACAACAGATTGGTCTCCAGTGGAGGAGTACTTCTTACTGCAATAAGTAAGAGGTAACGAGAAGACTGGACTACATGGTATCACCCTCATTACAAAATTTAAGATGTAAATATAACTAGATAGAAAAAATTGTAACAACTGCCTCTTGTAATTTCAATAGGGGAATTATTTGTGAGATTAGGATTAATAATTATTAGATAAAGATTGAAGATATAGAACTCCAAGGTTTTTGACATAATGTATAAATTGATGGAAGTCCAATTTTGTTTTATTTTACTCTATTCTATTCTACTCTATTCCCTTTCTTTTCTTTTTTTTCTCCTCCCCCTCCCCCCCTCTTTCTTTCACACTTAACAGCTCCGCACAATGGGAGGGCTGTTCTATGTATTTTCTGTATTTTTGTATTCTTTCACTGTATATCACGGAAAAAATCTCACAATAAAAAATATTTTTTTTAAAAAAAGAAACATTCACACCTACCTCCAACAGACAAGAGTTATTTCTCCCACCCTGGACTTTCCACAGATATATAAACCCATTTTTCTGATTTCCAACAGACATCACAACGTCTGAGGATGCTTGCCACAGATGCAGGCTAAACGTCAGGAGAGAATGCTTCTAGAACATGATCATATAGCCCGAAAAACCAACAACAACCCAGTGATTCCAGCCATGAAAGCCTTCGACAACTGTGATTCTACTTTGATTGGCATGACTCCATCCTGGACACTGCAATTTAGGGAGGGATACTTAGACTTCACAAACTACAGATGCCTAGATTCCATACTATGCAGTAGGCCTGGGTAGGTTTGTCGGATCTTATCAAAACTCAGAATGAATTGGAAAAAAGTAACTTTTGAAACATAATCGAAGAATTAACGTTACCCGGAAGTCTAGTTGCCATATCAAAGCTCCGTTTGCCATTATTGGAAAGGGTCGGAAGTCATCGGATGTCATCTCCACCCTTCGCTTGGAGCCGTCCCTCATTGGCTGGTTGCAATCAGGTGGCTTGCATGCAGCCACTTGATTGCAACCAGCCAATGATGAGAAAACATGGCCGCCATTACCCTATTTAAAGGCGAGCGTGTGGCTTGTCTCCGCAGTTGATCTGGAAACGCGGAGGGAGAAGGGAGGCAGGGAGGCTTGGTGGCTTGGCTTTGGAAGGGAAGGGAAGGCTTGGCTTGCTTGGCTGTGGAAAGAAAGGGAAGGCTTGGCTTGGCCTTTGAAGGAAAGGAAAGTTTTTGGAAGGAAAGGCAGGCAGGGGAGAAGGGTCTGACTTCATGCAAAGAGCTGCACTTTTGGCTGTTTTGGAGCTCATAACCTAATACTATAGGCTATAATACTACATTATTCTCTTTTTAACATGTTACAGCTGAAACGATACTAGACTCCCTTCCCCTTTGCCCCCCCCCCCCAAGTGTTTTTGACCTCTCCCATCAATCTCTCCTCTTCCCCTTCGGTTCCATACCTGTTACAATATCCTGTCTTTTAAAATATATTTTTATACTGATTTCTAATCTAATTTTAAATAACTGCTTACTGGGGAGTTGTCCTTCCCCTCTCAGGGCGCTTGTGCCTGCTTTGTGCTGGTCAGTGACCGTAATAAAGTTTTGTTGTTGTTGTTGTTGAGAGAGTGTGCCTCATACAACTGACCTTCTTGTGGTCTTAAAGAAAAACTCTGTGTTTCCAAACTCTCCACCCACTCACAAAGGCTGAGAGAGTGTGCCTCATACAACTACTTGGGTTACTGACCTTCTTGTGGTCTTAAAGATAAACTCCCCCAAGGTTTGCCCTGTCTTGTGTGCAGGCTTTTCCATTGCACTTGCGCTGGCGCCAATTCCAAATTAATTCCGAATTTCAAAATATTTCCAAATCAATTCCGAAATTAATGCTTAAAACTTCAAAAGCCTAACAGATTTGAAGCGCCAGCGCCCCCTACATCCGAAGCGAATTTTTAATCATTTTTTTCATGGATCAACGAGCCCTACTATGCAGCCATGGCAATTCAAGTGAAATCATAGTCCCCTAATTGTGTCACATAGTGTGTCCAACCAAAGTCAACTTGCTATTGGTTGAGTTTTGCTGAAGGCAGAGCATAGTTGGCATGTGCTTAACTCTCCAAGATTAACTTTGCTTAGATTGACTTGTAGGCAGAGCAAACATGAATAACCATTTTACAGTCAAGAACTGTAATCCATTGGGGATGTTTGGGAACAGGGATAGTGCCACACATTTAGGCTTCATTTCAGTAGAGGAGATAGAATAAGGAGCTCCTTCAAAAGCTTCATGAATAAAGTGAGTTTGGAGAAGGGATCAGAGGTGCAACAATTGTGTGACTCAGAATGCAGAGATCCATGGGACATGCTTGGAAAAATCAATGGTTATATTGTAATATTCATCTTCCCTCAGTCTTCTGCTCTTGTCTGACACAGCGTGTGGCACGAGGCAGTCTCTCAAAGATGAATGTGCCATCGATGTTATGACAGGTGTCAAAGGCCAGGCGGTTTGAAGTTCTTGTAAGGAGTAGAAAGTATTTCCTCAACAAAACTTTGCCACTACTTTTGCAGCACCGTGTGCATTGCAGAGGGGACCAAGAAACTTTTGAATGAGAGCCACAAAGTCTAAACTAAAGCACAGCATGTAGAAGAAGAATTCAGCAAGACCTTGGAACAGTATTAATAATATCCATGGGAAAGCCCAAAACATCTCCCACTATACACACACTTTCACTTCACCACTGAAGTGTTGTGATGCTGAGCAAATTTTCAATTTATCTTGGATGTTGATTGCTATTGCTTGGGGGCACCATATTGTTTTAAATCAAACTGTTTAAATAGCATTTTGTCCTTTGTAACTGCGTTTTACTGTTTTAACTCAAGGTTTGAATTGTTTTACTACTGTGATTAGTTTGAATCTGTTTCTATGTTCACTTTCTGTATATTTCTAACTGTTCTGTTCATTTAAACTGTAAACCATTTAGAGAAATGCAGGATACTTCTATTCTTCTTACTATGCCAGAACTATCTGAGCACCAATTTGGGTGACAAGCCAAGGGGCAGTCTATGATCCAAGTTGATGGGCTAACCCAGTGTTTCCCAACCAGTGTGCCATGGCACACTAGTGTGCCGTGAGCGATCATCAGGTGTGCCGTGGGAAATTGGAACCTCCAATACCCTTTCTTCCCCCTCCTGCCGAACACTTTCTTCTCCACTCTCTTCTCTATTTTCCCCAAACTCCATCTGTTTTCACATTTGGGTATATTGAGTATTCATGCCAAGTTTGGTCCTGATCCAACATTGTTTGAGTCCACAGTGCTCTCTGGATATAGGTGAACTACAACTCCAAAACCCAAGGTCAATACCCACCAAACTCTTATAGTATTTTCTCTTGGTTATGGGAGTTCTGTGTGGGAAGTTTGTTTCTTTCTGTCATTCCTGCCAGGATATCTATGTTGTGTTCATTGAAACAGGCCCAGGTTTCACACTGAGTGTATAAATACATTTAAAAACATATTAACTATATGTATTACTGTGTTAGAGTGTCATTTTGGTTGGTGGTGTGCCCCAGGATTTTGTAAATGTAAAAAATGTGCAGCGGCTCAAAAAAGGTTGAAAAACACAGTATATATTTTAAGGGGATTTTTTTGGTTAAATGTTTTTTAAAAGCTTTTTTTGCAAGGTCTAATTGCTGGAGATGAATGAAGCAGAACTAGCTGCTTCATGCGAAAGATATGATAGTGAAAGCATCAGATTAATCTTATTAGGCACCCTGCAAGACATGAGCCAGAGGAGCCATTGGCCCTTTTGATTGACTCAACCAGAACTATTTGCCAAGAGAGTACAACTCCTGGACTTCTTGAAAGTATACGAGTGTAGAGGCTTTGTGAAGATGTGGCCCTGGAGAGAAGAAGAGAGACTGGTTTTAAAACCTAGCTAGCTACCTTTCAGCCAATTCATTGGTGTTCAGGAAAGAATGAGTTGTCACAGGGGCGGGAAAACCCCCATTGTGTTCTCAGGCATCATGTGAATGAACTGGCTTTCTGATGAGAGCAAAGTTTCTTTTCACACAGTTGAACTTCCCCCAACTGCTATCTGTCCAAATGTCACTTCCCTTCCAAATATCTTCCCTCAACTAAGTGAATTAGATGTTGACAAGACACAACAGATTTTTTTAACGGCTATATTGACTTTCTGGCAATAAGTCCCTTGCCTTCTGTCTGTCATTATTGTTTTTAATCCCACACTGACATCTAAAGAATATGAGGAACAATATGAGATTTGTTGGCTGAGCAATACTGGTGTCAGAAATTTTGTTGTCTAGGGCAAAGTATTAAATGGTACTTTCCTTCTATTCCATGTACAGATGCCCAAAAATTGAACATAAGAACATAAGAACATAAGAAGAGCCATGCTGAATCGGACCTCAGCCCATCTAGTCCAGCATTCTGTATCACACAGTGGCCCACCAGTTGTACACGGGGATCTCGAGCAGAAGGGAGGGCAAAACCCTGACCTGCTCCCAACCCCCCACAACCAGTACCCAGGGAAATCCTGCCTACCTCAACCAACTCCAGGTGGCACTTGAATGTCCTTTTCAGTAACTACCGATACACTTGGTATCCATGAATCTGTCTAATCCTGCCTTGAAGTTGTTCAGGCTGACAGCTGTCTATATTGGCTTTCTGTGAGATCCATAACCCAATGACCCTCTGGGTCTGTCATTTCATTTTATAATCCACACTGACATCTAAAGAATTGAGGAACTTCATGAGATTTGTTGGCTAGCAATACTGGTGTCAGAAATTTTGTTGAAAGGGCAAAGTATTAAATGGTACTTTCCTTCTAGTCCATGTACAGATGCCCAAACACTTGCAATTAGATCATTCAATCCTGATAAGATGACGCATTTTCCACTACACAGGCTAGAGGGAGTGGGATGTACAGGCCACGTAGCATACACAGCTTGGTTCTCCAATGGAGAGAAATACCAGGACAGTCAGAGTGAATGAGTTGGATTCTAGCCTGCCTCTCTTTTCAGCCAATCAGGGAAGGGAGCAGGAAGTCTGAATAGCAGTCAGAACAGTGTAAGATGCCATGTGTCTTTCTGTGAGTTTATTCTTGTAACTTATTCTTGTACTTGCATTCTTTTTGATTGAATTGTAATAAATGTCTCTAGCTTACCTTCAAACTGGAGCAATCCGTATTGTTTGACCTGGTTTAGCAAAAGCTCACTGGGCACAGACCTCTATGTGCCTGTTATGCCCATCATCTTCAGTAAAGAGCCTTGGAGTTCTCTTGGACCCTCTGCTGTCAATGGAGGCCCAAATCTCCGCTGTCAGTAGAGTGGTATTTTTCCATCTTTGTCAGGCTAGAAGGCTGGCCCCTTACTTGTCTCGGCACGACCTGGCCACAGTGATTCAAGCTACGGTCATCTCAAGGTTAGACTACTGTAATGCTCTCTATATTGGCCTGCCTTTGTCAGTGACCCGGAAACTCAAGCTGGTGCAGAACGCTGCAGCTCGGTTGCTCCTCAGCGTGTTTCCTGGAGATCTTTTTATGGCCTCGTAAATCAGTTAAATTTAGCCTCCCCACTAAGTGGTACCTTAATTTCCTACTTGACAGATGCAACTGTGTTTCGGGTTGCAAAGGTCGACAACAGGCTACACAATAGGTCGAGAGCCCACTTCAACCCAGGCAGGCCTTGAACTCATGACCTTCTGGTCAGTAGAGATCTTATGCAGCTGACACCCAGCCAGCTGCACCACATTCCCGGTGCACAAAACCATATAGGTATACAAAACGCCTTTCTGTTCCTTCAGGTTCATACTCTTTATACTAAGTTTAGACTAGATTATACAGGTCTTCAAATTGATCTCTGTAAAGCACTTCATGTGGCCAGATTTCAGAAAACCAGATATCGAGAAAGTCAAGTAGACAGGGAGGACTTCGAGCTCTATATTTTCCCATATTTATTTCCATCTTTGGAAACAATAATTAAGAATTATTTTTTGCACTTCACGACAAAGTTTCCAGTAGGCAGCTGTCTTCATTTGCTATCCCTTTTAAAAGAGATTAACAGTGGGCCATTGTGATAGATTTTCAACCAGCTAGCAGCACATTAATACTCAGCAGTGCCCTCTAGAGGACATAAGGTGCAAATAATATAATTGGGCCCATTTTGAAAAGAAAGCCCAGCACTTTAAAGGCAAAAATTAATTCAACTCCTAAGGAAGGCACCAAACGTTTTGCACAAGAACTATCTAGCAAAGTTGACAAGCTAATAAAATGAATTATTCATTTGTCTGGATATATTTATAGCTTGTTAACGGTATGCAGGAATAGTAAGTTGGCTTGATAGCACAATTTGTTCTGCTGCATTTCGATAGGCCATGCAAATCAGGAATAGATTTCTGGCCTTCCTTTCTAATCATGCACTTCATGAGTGGCATTTCTGTCTGAGTTGATCATTTGCTGTTTGCTCTTTCATTTGCCGTTTGCTCTTTCCTTCAAGCTGACTCGTATATAGGGCAACCTCAATCGCAGGGTTTTCTTGGCAAGATGTATTCAGAGGAGGTTTGCCATTGTCTTTATCTGAGGCTGAGGTAATATAACATCCTCATAGTCACCCGATGGGTTTCAAGGCTGAGTGGGGATTCCAGTCCTGATCTCTGGGAACCTTACACCAGTGCTGTCCAACTTCTACTGGACCTAGGGCCGGACTTCCAGTCACTGATGACCTGGGGGGCTGCTCCGCCCCACCCCCTGCCCCACCCCGGCCACGCCCCCAGCCCCTCCTCCTAAAGTGTCACGCCAGCCTCAGAAGCGGCGATTTCGCTTCTGAGGCTGGCGTGACCTTTAGGAGGAGGGCAAGCCAAGGAGCCCTCCATGGCTCCTCCCTCCCTCCTAAAGTGCCACGCCAGCCTCCTCCTCTGTTCTGCCTCTCCCACCGGCGCACCGATCAGGGGCGCGGGAGGGCAGAACGGAGAAGGCAGGCCTAAAGAGGAGGAAGGCAAGCGCTTGCCTTCCTCCTCTTTAGGCACGCCTCCTCCCTCCCTGGCTCCTCCTCCCTGCACCGCCCCTTGTTCGTCTCTCACTGGCCCCGATGCAAACCGGTTTGCATGGGCGCCGGCGAGAGAGGGAAGAAGAGGGCGGTGCAGGGAGGAGGAGCTGGTTCCCTTCCTTCTCCCTGCCCCGCCTTCTCCTTCTCCCCTCCCTCCCCCCCACCCCTGCGATCTCGCAGCGGCGGTATGGAGAGAGGGACGGAGGGGGCGGTGCAGGGAGGAGGAGCTGGCTCACTTCCTCCTCCCTGCCCTGCCTCCCCCTCCCCCCCCCGGCTGGCATTAAAAAATTTTTTTTAAAAAAATTTAAAAATGCTGGCCGGGGGCATAGCGGGGGCCGTGTACAACAGGCCGGGGGGGGCCGTGTACGGCCCCAGGGCCGCCTGTTGGACAGCCCTGCCTTACACCATGCTTACTCTTCTGATAATGCACAGTATAGAAATAGGATGCACCCCACTTTCTATATCATATGGCATTCATTATTTTACAGAAAGACAATCCTGTCATCCTTACAACTGCAACAAGTTTCGACACTTGTCTGCTACCTAGTTATAATTATTACATCACAATTGCAACATGTTTTGACATTTGTTTACTACCAAGTTGTAATTTTATATGACTTACTAGCTGACCCGGCCACGCGTTGCTGTGGGTATGTGTGTGTTTCCTCCTTCCTTCTGTCTTGTCTTTCCCTCCTTCCTCCAGTTCATTCCTTCCTTC
Organism: Anolis apletophallus; assembly: GCA_030556195.1. Lineage (NCBI taxonomy): Eukaryota > Metazoa > Chordata > Lepidosauria > Squamata > Anolidae > Anolis > Anolis apletophallus. The sequence continues at coordinate 148,774,750 of JARBWK010000004.1, forward strand.
CTTTTCATTCCTTCCTTTCTCCCCCTTCACCCTTTCCTTCTCTCCTTCCTTTTCCTTCCCTCTCTCCCCTTCTTTCCTCCATTCTCCCTCTTCCTTCCTTCCTTTCTCTTCCTTTCTTTCTCCCCCTTCTCCCTTTCCTTCTCTCCTTCCTTTTCCTTCCCTCTCTCCTTCCTTCCTTCCTTCCTTCCTGGTATCCTTTCCTTCCCCCTCCTTCCATCCATCCTTTTTTCTTCTTTTTCTCTCTCCTCCTTCCCTCCTTGTATCCTTTCCTTCCCCCTCCTCACATCCATCCTTCCTTTTTCCTTCCTTTTTTCTCCCCTCCTTCCTTCCTTCCTTCAGGGAAGGAGCAAGGCCGCAGGCTGAGGAGACGTCCTGGGGGAGAGGAAGCCGGCCTGCCTCCTCCCCCTCCGGGCTCTTCCTTTCCCGCCCAGAAAGAGCGGCGGGGAGGGAGGGGGCGGTCGCCACCGCTGCCGACAGGGCTTCCTGGCCCACGCCATGCTCCTCCAGCGGCCCTTCCAGGCCCCTGCGGCCTCTACAAGCAGCGGCAGGGGCCTGCTCCACACGCCCGGCGAGGAAGCCCTGGCGGCGGCGATGACGAGGAGGAGGAGGCAGAGGAGAAGTTCCCCGCTCCTTACTTTTTTCTCCTCTGCCTCCTCCTCCTCGTCATCGCCGCCGCCAGGGCTTCCTCGCCGGGCCTAAGCTCTCATCTTTCACCACTCCAGATATATAGTGTATCCCACCCAAGTTTGTAATATGGGAGAAGATTTAGAAATGAAAAAAAGCATATTTACTCATCTTTAATACCAAGCGCTTGTGATTGAAGCAGAGACTGAGGCACTTTCCCTTCTCAGTTCACAGATGAAATGCTGTTCAACTTTGGTACTACTACTACTACTACTACTACTACTTGTTTTTCACTTCTGTTAAACTAGCAATTCAATATGGAAAGTGATCTTCAGCGGAGGAAGCAGAATTAGCCTATTCATTCATGTATGTCTAAATTTTTTAGTCAAACAAGTCACCCCCCCCCCCAAAAAAAACCCCTCTAGTTTGACTGATCTACGGGTCAATGTGGGTACTACATCTTAAGTCTTATTTTAAGAGGAAACATCATGTATGTATATCTGGTACACATGTTTTCCCTAAGGAATACATTTTTGTATTCTTTTTTTAAAATTAAGAAAATGCCTTGCAAGATCAAAATGGAATTATAATTGCATTCTGTAGGAAGTGCAACATTTCTTAAGCAAGCACAATGGTCTGGGGCCTGTGTACTTGAGGGACCACCTTTCTCCGTATGTTCCCCAGGGATCACTACGATCTAAAGATCAAAACCTACTAGAGGTTCCCCCCATCCGAACCTATCACTTGTCTTTGACTCAATATAGAGCTTTTTCTGTAGCAGCCCCTACACTTTGGAATGCTCTGCCAGATAATGTCTGGGCTCTTAGGAAGCTTTCGGCCTTCTGAAGAGCCTGTCAAACAACCCTATTTCAGCAAGCCTTCAACACTCAGTGCTCCATGTATTCCATGCCGCAGTGGTATGGCTTGTTCAATTACAACTGGGGGCGACCGTTTTACTGTTTTTATTGTTTTTACTCTTTAAATTGTTGTTATTTATATTGAGTATTCGTGCTGTTTGGTCTAGATCCATCATTGTTTGAATCCACGGTGCTTTCTGGATGTAGGTGAACTACAACTCCAAAACTCAAGGTCAATGCCCACCAAGCCCTTCCAGTATTTTTTGTTGGACATGGGAGTTCTGTGTGCCCCGTTTGGTTCAATTTCATCATTGGTGGACGCTTATTGATTTTATTGTATTTGCCGCTATGTTGTGAACCACCCCGAGCCTACGGGAAGGAGCGGTATATAAGCATGAATAATAAATAAATCAATAAATAAATCCCGAAATTGACTTCTTCTTCTAAATCCCTTGATCAACGAATACTCTCACTAGGACCCTGTATGTTTTGCAACTTGGTTTGGGCAGCTCTTTAGAAACTTCCTTACTGTTAAGCCTACATACTATGTCAACCTTAAATCAGTCTAGTCAGAATTTTAGGCAATAACTCTATGCGAAGTTAACCCATTGAAGCAATTGGGATTTATCAGTTGTAACAACAAAGTCAGAGAAACAGATTTATGAGGACTCAAAGCTATTGTGATTACACACTCATTGTAGCATGTGCTTTAAATTAGGGGTGTTTATCTCAGATGAATCAAAAGCCTTCTGGCAATCCTGGCCCAATATATACTAGACATAGGTGGAAATAAGTGGCTTTACTCTGAAAACTGGTTCCTTCTGAGTAAGGTATTGATGGAGGCCTCAAAAAAACAGGACTTCATTCTGCTCCTTAAGGAATGGCCTCAATTCACAGGGGTATTGCAAAGAAAGGAAGGAGAAGCCATATATGCCACCACTGCATCATGGAAAGAAAGCTAAAATATATAAATGCAAGCAATATATTTGGTGAAATTACATGGCTAAGGAAAAATCTAAAAAACAAACAGAGCAAGGGTATAGTAAAAAAACAAACAACCACTAACACAGTTAGCTGAGACTCCAATAGACATGAAACAAATGGAATGAGTCCATAGATTAGAAAATATTTAACCAATATATAATGTAAACATCACAATATAACAAACCGGAGGCGCAAACAATATTATACTCCAATGAAGGGAAAATGAAGTTGATGAAAATGTCCCAAATAATACCAAAGTTCAAAAGTTGAAATGAATGGAGATGTTTAATCCACAAAACACTGTCGTAATACATTCCTGCTATCCTTGATTTTCTTGTTGATGAGTTTGTATTGTTTGCTATCCTGGATTTTCTTCTGGAGTTTGTATTGTTTACTTCTTGCTGTCCTTCATGATTTAAGACATTTCATCAGTATTGACATTTGCTCTACTATGGAATTGAGTCTTCATCTTATTGGACCGCTTAACGCTGTATCAACCTAATTCGGATTATTGACTTCCATCTCCATTCATCAACCTTTGAACTTTGGATTATCGGGACCTTTCCCTTCATTGGAGTATGTATTGTTTGCACCTCCGGTTTGTTACATTGTGATGTTTACATTATATACTGGTTAAATATTTACTAATCTATAGACTCATTCCATTTGTTTCATGTCTATTGGAGTCTCAGCTAACTGTGTTAGTGGGTTTCAAGGAAAAATCTGAATCAGAATTTTGTAGCCCATGCTTCCTCTGGAGTCTTCTCCTAGCTTGAATAAAAACAAAGTATATTTCCAGAAGAAAATTATGATAAAGCTGCCCGATATGTTTTTTTAAAGGCTAGAACATTCCCTCTTTTGTTTGGGTCGGCAATGGATTCCTTTTGCATTTTTCTTTTCAGCACCTCTAACAAAAACGCAACTATATTGAGCCCACCTCTTGCTATTCTGGGGAAAGGAAACAAGCAGAAGTGCACAGGGAAATAGCATTATCCATCATGTCACATCATTAAGAGAGCAGGTTGATAAAACGTGTCATTCTAATGCCAGACAGGGAGACAGATAAATTGATGTTGACCTTGAATCACCTTCAATGACCCATCTTTTTTTGGTGGGGGGAATGACTAGATGCAATTTTTCTTTCCAGAAAGATATATTGTTTTGGGGCTTGTGCCAGAGAAAATGTGAACAAGTCTATTGCTGCTCATTTCCTGGTCACTTTCAGTCATCAGACTACTCTTTCTTGGAGGTATTGTCCTCTTCTTTCTCATATACTCTTCACATGATTTAGTATCCCCCTGTCCTCACTTCTTCACTTCCATTCCATTTCCATTTCCTTGAAATTCTGCTGATGTTTGGAATATATATGCAGTGGGAAACTCACACTATGTCAGTCTAACCCACCTTCCATTTGCAAAACCTGGGGAAATTACTTTGGGGGTTCCAGAAACTGTAGTCCAAAAGTAACATTTCTAAGCTTTTGCATTGGGTGGATTTTTTAAAAAAACTTAATTGTTTATTCATTTATCATACTTATATACTGCTTGGTGCCCCCAAGAAGCAGTCAAGATATGTTACAAAATATTCTTAAATTTAAATTAAACTCAATTTAATTAATGTCTTTTTCACCCTTTTGTGGAAGAGTGGATTCACAAGAGCAGTGGTTCTCAACCTGTGGGTCCCCAGATGTTTTGGCCTTCCAGAAATCCTTACAGTTGGTAAACTGGCTGGGATTTCTGGGAGTTGTAAGCCAAAACACCTGGTGGCGCACAGGTTTAGAACCACTGCACTACAGCAGTGTTTTTCAACCTTTTTTGAGCCGCGGCACACTTTTTACATTTACAAAATCCTGGGGCACACCACCAACCAAAATGACACAAAATTACACTCTAACACAGTAATGCATATAGTTAATATGTTTTTAAATGTATTTATACACTCAGTGTGAAACCTGGGCCTGTTTCGATGAACACAACATATGTATGACTTCCTCTCACATATTTATACATGGCTATCATGTCTTCTCTCAGCCTTCTCTTCTTCAGGCTAAACATGCCCAGCTCTTCAAGCCGCTCCTCATAGGGCTTGTTCTCCAGTCCCATGTGAAATTTCACCCTGAGTGAAACTTGCTTCCAGTTAACTATGGATGTCATGAAGCTGTTATAAACAGTTCCTGGGGGGGAGACAACTCTCAAAAATCCAGTAAAATAGTAAAAAAAAAACCAAGCTGAGAGGCTAAATTTGTTTCTTGGAAACCTGTGAATGCTTCAGCCTCCCGATGCTCCTAGGTTTGCTCACTGCCCAATTCACCGACGTGGAGCTTCTGGCTTTGTTCTCACGAGAAATCCAAGCCAACGCGAAAACGCCGACTCAATCACTTCCACCCAGTGCTCTGCTTTCGCGGAAGGAGGCAGCGAAAGAGGCCACACAGATCTATAAAACGTATTGGGAGGCTGAAGCAGCCCTGAGCAGGAGCTGGACCCATGCTGAGTCGAGGCTCCTGAAGGCTTCCTCAAGGCAGGCCTGGCCCTGGCATTTGGCGGAGTCCTTCCTTTGCCTCGGGGAGGATCTTTGGAGAGGGAAAGAGGGAGAAAGAGCTGCTAGGAGGGGGGAAGAGTGCCAATTTCCCATGGCACACCTGATGATCGCTCACGGCACACTGGCTGGGAAACACTGCACTAGAGGCTCTGCATTGGCTGCTCCCACCTCACCTGGCCTCTTCAGGGATATGTGGCCAGAAGGCTAGTAACAAACATGGAGAAACTCTGATGAACAGAGCCGGAATGCAGAAGCTACCCAATGGGGGAAATATTGCAAGCTGCTCTTTTGGACCTGAGCTCCAAGTGATTGAAGAGTAGCACAAGAAGACTGGGGAAACAGCTATGTTGAAACTTCTCTTGGCTTTCTGGCTGTGGCAGACATCCAAGCAAGCCAGGACCCCAGGGAAACATTGAGATGGCCCCGAATGTGAAAGCCAGCCAAGCATATCAATTGATTAATGGAATCGGGTTGCTGAAGGAGAGCACTCTTTCAGTGAGATAATTCTTATTATTGATTTTTGCTAGTAGTTTTGAATGTTCCTTGAAAACAACTCAGTTATCCCTGTTGGTTTCTCCATCTTGCAAGCCATTTACCCAGACTATACCAAGGCCTATACAGGCAGTATCCAAGTTACAGACATAATCGACTGTGTAGATTTGTTCTTAAGTTGAATTTGTTTGTAAGTTGGAACAGGTGCATTTTAAGTGTAACTCCACACACACACATGTATACACATATATAAACTTTGGATATCATAGAGAAAAGCTAACACTCCGTGGCACTTGTTTTGCTGTCTATCCCTGCTCAGAAGATTTCACCTTACTTTCTGTCCATAGCTATGATCACTGGATTGTGAAAAATTTGGCTTATTGTGGAAACAAGGATTTGTGGTAAAGCTTTCATGAAGACCCCATTCCCTCTTCATCACTCTTTCATGAGTGAATTTTCCTTCATAGGGGTAGATTCCTGTGTGCATTGTTTGCAATTTCTATGTTTGTAACTTGGGAACTGCTTGTAATGCTAAGTGCAGAACGGCATTAAAAAACATACAAATTTTCACTTAGTGAGGAGAAAGTTTTGAAATAAATTGGCTTGCAAGCTAAAGGTTGGCGTTCCTAGACTAGTATCAACAAAGTAACCTACAAAAAGCATGTTAATGTATATTTTATTTATTTATTTATTTATACTTCACATTTATAGACCGCCACTCCCCGAAGGCTCGGAGTGGTTTACAAAGTATAAACACACAACTAAAAGCAAACAAGTACAGCAATAGACAGCACAATAAAGACATACATAATACACAAAATCAGAATATCTAAACAGAATCTTCATGTATCTTTCCTGAATTGCCAAACCCATTGCAAATAAATGTTTTCTTCTCTGTTTAAGCCTCTAATCTAAGAAGTTACAAAATTTAAATAAAAAAACTACTGGGTGTTGAACATTCAAGTATCTAGTGAGAGCTATTCAGACAGACCTTTACATCACAAAGCAAACGCAATCCGATAAATTGACTAGTAAATTGTCTTTCACAGTCTCCATCAATTCCATCTGTCTATAGTGCGAAGAGAGAGACGTAGACGTTAAAAGGAGAGTTTTACAGAACAAATGGATCCGTTACAAATTGTCTCATATATTTCCCACATGATACATTTGGCTGAAGACAAATTGTTCCAGGCCTTCTCATTTACAGAGCAATTAGGTAAATAATAAAGTAATTTCAAATACATTTTCTTTTTGTATTCTCTTCCCACCCTTCTCTCTTGTACATGTTGAAAACTGAATTGAGGAAACGCTCTTCTAGTGACGTTAGTTTTGTACTCACAATGACTACCAACCGATTGAAATAGCTAAAATTCAGCCTAGTTTTAAACTCAGGTTTAAAAAGAAAATTGTTTTATTGATTGCCTTAAGGGTTTTTATGTTTATAATATTTATAATATTCCCAGGAATTATGGGAGAGTTGGCCATTCTACATAACCTGCATTTGCAGGTCAAGCTGGGATTTGCCACTTCCAAACACTGAAGTACCAACTCTCACTGTAAACCTGGGTTCCTCCTAAACCTGAACTTCCAGTAAACCCAAGTTTGCTTCTTCCTCAACACTAGATATGCTAAGGGATCTGAGAAGTATTTGTCAAAGAAGTAAAATTTCTAGACTCTGGGCTAGATTCAGTGGTCGTTTCAATTTTGGACAGACTTTTGTTGGAATCAGCATGATTGGAAGCTGTCTATATTGCTATGGGATACCACTTTCTGACTTTGATGCAAAATCAGTGATTTTACTACCCACTACTTGAACCTAAAAACCAGCATGGTATAGAGCAGTAGTTCTCAACTGAGTTCCTCAAGAAGTTTTGTACTTCATCTCCTACAGTACAATCCTAACAGCTGGTAAGCTGGCTGGGATTTCTGGGAGTTGAAGTCCAAAACACCTGGAGGAGCACAGTTTGAGAATCATTGGTATAGAGATTTGAGCATGTGTGCCTATGTCACAACGCGGGACCTGGCCCTGCCCCTTAATCACACACACACAGACAATGTCAATTAACTATTTATTAAGCACAAATGAGAAGCAGGTGAAAAAGGTAAAATGTCCAAAAAGGTAATAAGCAATTAGTCCAAAATGATTAGCAATCAATGTCCATAGGAAGTCCCAAAAAAGCAAGGAATGAATCAAAAGCAAGGTCCATAAAAACAAAGCGAATCAAGGCAAGAAAACTTAGTCCGTGGTGAAACAAGGCAATCCAAGGTACAAGGAAGAAACAAGGTCTCTTAGCACTTCTTGGCAAGGCAAGCCAAACTTGGCTCCAAGGAACAGCGGGTTGCCGAACGTCCGTCCGGCTCCGACGTGGCCACCCAACTGAGGAACTTTCCCACAGAGTGTATATTTAATTCCCACCTTTGTGAGACCAGCACCTCTCCAGGCTTCGGCGCCAATCTTGACGCAGACTCAATACTACTCCTCCGGTCGAAGCTCCGAGAAGGCCGGGCACCATCTGCCATACTATCTCCCTGGGAACATTCCTCTGCTTCAGTTTCCATCTCCTCCTCTGCATCTGGTAACAACAACCGTTCCTGTGAACCGAATCCTCCCGGATTCTCATAGGAATCATTTGATTCATCTGATGCGGAATCTCTCTGGCCCTCATCATCCGAGTAAGCAGAAGGCCAGGTGTCATCCCATTGTAAACTGTCAGTAGGTGATGCAGGCCCATCATCCCTTGCATCTCCTTCAGCTGGGTCCAAAGCAATTGGGACCCCCGGAGCAGCACCCCCCCCCCAGCTGAAACGGAGGCTGGGTTGCTACAGCCTATGTATAGACATGCATCTTAACAGTACTTTGTTAGTGGAAAACTGGCATGCATGAATAACCTTGTTATAAACACAGCATATTTGGTAGCGGTGTGTGATTCATCCAAAACCCATCCTGTTTTGGGTCCTGTTTTTTGGCTGTCCCCATTCCATTTTTCAGGAATTTCCTGATATCGGGAGGGAGAAAATACAATTTCTTAAATCTATCAGCCGGAAGCTCTATTTTTTGCTTTGGGAAGATCCGGCCCACTGGTGGAAATGGGGGGACTCCCAAATCTCCCCTTTACATTGTTTTTAGGGCTATTGGGATGAAAATTGCCACAATTGGAGGACACATTTACTACTGCAAGTAGGGTTGCCATATGTCCCTTATTCTAAGGGACGCCCCTTATTTTGGCCCTAAAGTTTGTGTCCCGTTTTTTCGGGCCCTGTCCCTTATTATTGACTAACAGGACAGGACAGGACTAGGCGAGGATGACCAGAGGAAGGTGCACGCTGCGGTTCCCACGGCAATGCCTGCCCAGGGATTCCAACTCATAGGGCAGGCTGACAGTCGTGCGCTTGTGAGTGTGTGCCTGCCTGCATCCCCGTTGGAAGGAAGAGGCGATACAGGACTTTTTCAAAGTACAGTAGACTCAATTAACCGTTACCCAAGGGGAATGTGAGATCATGTTGGATAAAGATAGTTTCTGGTTGCTTGAGAGTTACTCTTAAAATAGGCCTAGCTGTGTATCCCAATACTATACAATGCTATGTATCCCATACTATACTATACCATTAACTATTGACATAATAATAATGAAGACGTACTGTCTTATAAAATTTATTTTATTTTAATGTTTAGACAGTGCACTTTTAAAGTCAGCAAAGTCAAGTACTAAATACAGATGGAGAAAATAAGGTAGTTCTAATAATGTTTTTCTGCATGACAAAAAATGCAGAAACATACCATGTACTGTTAAGAGGGTGTAAGTCAGTTTCTTTTGTGAGTTTCAATCATTATCTTATTCTGTTAATAAAACTATTTATACCTAACATTTGAGTTTCAAGTTTTTAACGAAGTGTCCCTTATTTTTGTGAAAAATCCCATAAATGTCCCTTATTTCTTATATCAAAAAGTGGCAATCCTAACTGCAAGCCTTCCAAGTTTTGGAACATTTAAGCCATGCACTGATTTTTAGGAAATTCTTAAAGTTTCTACAAATAAAATCTCCTTTAAAAACCCCAAAAGGTATCCCCTGTATAGGAGCAGCAGCAGAACATCATTTCTGTCAACTTTCATAAAGACACACACACACACACAGAGCTTTTTAGTTATTTTTAAATATTTTGAGAGGGGGAGGCAGCTAGAATGCTGCAGGACACATCCACACAAGCCAGAATGTAGGGATGGCTGGGGAGGGTATAGCAAAGAGACAGAGAGTCAAAGAGGTGAAAGGTCTTTTTATTTTTATTTTTTGGGGTGGGTGGGGGGCAACTTAGGCTGTTTGTGCAGGACAGAAACCAGAATATTTTGTTGGAGAAATTCAGCCTGTGAGAACTCAAGGGAATCAGGCTATTATTATTCCCCAAACCTATCTCACACTCAGTCACCTTAGAACTTAAAGCAAAAAAAGCCCTAAAATTAAAATGCTTAAACAGACAACAAGCAAACAGACTCACAGCTCACCCTTTACACAAAAACATGCCACCAACCCACTCCTCGGTAATGAAATTGCTAGTAAAAAAAAAGAAGAACTAAGAAAGATATGAAACTAAGAACATTTATTAATGCAGGAAAAAATAAAAAGAATTTCTTCAAAAGCTTCTCTATTCCCAAGTAGCTACAAGAGCTAGCAGTAGAGCAGCAGCACTGAGACACACACAGAGTGATCTCTTCCTCTAAAATGCCACAATGCAACTGAAAAATGGCAGATCTCACCCTGTATATATAGACCAGTTTTGGCCAAACACATCTGATCCACTTTTCTTTTTCGGATTGGCTCTGGAAATGCAAAGGAGGGGAAAGGACACCCCCCACCCACCCTCGGCACGTGGCTGCTCTTCTCACATGGCAGCTGAGATGTCATGTTATTGCTGGTCCCCAGGGCTCTGTTCACCTTGTATCCAGGGATTCAGTTGTTGGTTTCAGCCAAATTCACCAAATACTGAACACCAAGCCAATATCGCGCACATACCTAATATTTGGGAAAAGACTATTGGACTCAATGTTCAAAGGCATCAGCATGGATATTCAAATGATGTAATTAACACATACATTTGTGTATAAGTTAAAGTCAAGCTTATGTATAAGTTGAAAGCAAGTTTGGAACTCAAAGTATGTATTTTGATATAGCCTAAAAATAAGTTTATTTATTTATTGTTCAATTTCATATACCGCCACTCCCCGAGGGCTCGGAGCGGTTAACAAAGATCAATACAATGACTAGTAACAGTTAAAACTAAATTTAAAATCAAATTAAGACCAAATTACAATTCAAAGGCCTTGCGGAACAGATATGTTTTACATGCCCTTCGTAAGGCAGGCAATTCCTGCATGGCTCGGACTTCGGCGGGCAATGCATTCCAGAGTGTGGGGGCCACGATCAAAAAGGCTCTATGCCTAGTGGCAGTCAGATGGAAGATCTTGGGATTGGGAACATCCAACAGATTTTTATCTTCAGACCGGAGTGATCTCTGGGGTTGATAGAGGGTCCTTCTTCTGCAGAGAGGGAAAACATCAGTGCAGACTCAGAGGAATAGTACCTGACTGTCACCACCATTTTCCCATTCAGTCATTCAAAAAAAGGCAGAAACGATGCCACGGCAGAGACAATAGAGGGAAGTTGGTGCTCTTTTTTTTGGTTCTCTCAAGATGGACTAAGCTCATACCATTCCCCGCTGTACTCAGAGAAGGCGAGGCTTCCTTTTTTGGGTAAAAGTTAAGGAAATTATAGTCACATTGACCCATGGATAAGCCACCCAAATCTTTGGGTTGATCTTGACTAAAATTTCGAGACTTCTACATGAGTATATAAGGTAGTTATACGTGCCCAAGGGACCAGGCGTTTGCACATTAGCACGACACAGCACTTTAGATTGGAGTGAAATGGCAAACTGGTGGACATGACCTAAGGCTTCTATTATGGACAGAATACTGTTTTTAACCTATGTGAATGTATTTGATGTTTTTTTTAATGCTATTTGTATTTTAGTGTTAACTGCATTTAATGTATTTTAAATTTTGACTGTTTGTAGTTTTTATTATATGTTTACTGTGTTTTGGGCATTGAATTGTTGCTGTTGTGAGGCCGCTCTGAGTCCCCCCTCGGGGGTTGAGAAGATGCGGGGCAGAAATGGTGGAAATAATAAATAAATAAATAAATAAACTTTGCTAGTTGAACTACAGTGTTGTTTTGAGCTTGGGAAAAAATCAGGCTCGGATGACCACTTTTTAGAAACATCCTATCAACATGGTCACTGGGCTTTATGACTAAAACAATCAAAGAATTGTGATTCAGAAAGTAGTCTTTGAAATCATAAGACATAATCACTAGTCAACAGCTAATTTACAGACGTCAATAGTACTCAGCATAATAGTGACCTATAGCTCCAGTGGACATACTGGTTGAAGGATTATGGGAGTAACAGTCCAAAAAGTGTTTTATCTAAGCTCTCAGATGGATGAACAAGTCCAAGTGAAGTTTTAAAGTTTTGTCTTTCTCAAATGGCCACCCTCTTTTGAAAAAGAGTAAAATCCCCAAGGTAGATCACAGAAGCCTTCTATTCAAACAGGTGATAGGGTGTCAAAAACAACATCGTCCAGAATGATGGGAGCATTTTTATTATCTCTTTGGATGATATGTGTTACTTTAATCCAGAACAGATCCAAGAGGAGACATTTGTCTCACTTCCTGAAATCATGCAACCATTGCACATCATATATTCTGCTAGCTGTAAAAAGATAAGGAAATACCAGAAATGTTCAGTAATTGTGTAGGATTAAATGAACCCAGTGGTCCCACTGGGATCAATTGTGAATTGTTGGTTATTTGAAACCTGGCAGGCAAGTAAGTGGTTAATCAGGCATGGATGCTTATGTATTGGCCAACTTCTGTGTCCAAGGGCATGAGGTGGACCATGTCCCACTTGAACAGCTCTTTCATTTAAAGTGCATTGTTGCCAATTAGGTTTGCTTTCTTTGACATCAATATATCCATTGTGCCTTTTCTTGTCCTTTAATGACCTTACAATTGATCTAATCCTTTTTTGAACATGGCCAGCTAACCGCAGAGAAGCTGACATTCATTTTAGATGCTTAACTTGTTGATTTCCATTGTTAAATATAATTTCCTTGAGTCTATTGTTGCTCATTTCCATGGATGAGGTTTATAAATTGGCACATCAGAGAAGGCAAATTGCACCCAAATTCTTTGTGGCAATTAAGAGGAGGAGATGAAAAGCTCCCCCCAGCCCATGATGGCTATAAAAGGCATGACAAAACCCAACACAAGATAACAGGCACTTTTTCAAAACAGACTGTAGTTACAAATAGTCCTGAAAGATTTGAATCAACTGAATTTCATTTCTATTTATTTCTAAATTAAAACTGTTGGTAATGAAAAGACACATAAGAAATAAAGGCAACATTTTAAATAAGTTTCCTGTGGTCTTATGGTGACCCCATGAATTTTTCATTGGGTTTTCTAAGGCAAGGAATATTCAGAGATGGTTTTGGTAGTTACTTCCTCTGAAATTGGTGATCTCCCACTCAAATGCTAACCAATGCTAACCCTGCTTCCAAGATCAGACTAATTATTGTACCTTTGAGGTGTTTAGACAGTGTTGAAAAGTAACCAACTGCCGTTACTGCTTATATTAGTTTTTTTTCATGTCGGAAGCAACTTGAAAAACTGCAAGTCCCTTCTGATGTAAGAGAATAGGCAATCTGCAAGGATGTTGCCCAGACGGTGCCCATATGTGTTACCATCCTGTGGGAGGCTTTTCTCATGTCCCTGCATGGGAAGCTGGGGATGACAAACGAGAGCTCACCCCATCTCACCGATTCGAACCACCGACTTTCAGGTCAGCAGTTCAGCCGACACAAGGGTTTTACCCAATATGCCACCACAATGGTTCACCATATTAGTGAAAGCAGGTCACTTATATATTATTTGTTGCAGTATTGGCTGCTTTTGCACTACTTATTAATTTCTCGAGGGGGTAAATTCCTCATTGATAAGAGAAAATTGAAAAAGTCGTGTAAAGATACCTATGAAATCCTCTTTCATTTAGCTTTGGGAAATAACTAAAATTAATGACAAAGTAACTACAAAGAAGAATTCCTTGTGAAAATGCCTATGAGATGCTCTTTCAAGTAATTGTTCAGGAAAATGAAAAACTGTTGAAGTAACTACTAAAATTACTTGGAAGGTAACTAGTAATCACTAGTCAGAAACCTGTATCAGCTGCTTAGTTAAGTTTGCCTGACAGAAACCTGGCCAAACCCAACAAATCCATCATTCACTTATATTTCAGTCACAGGCAGAATGAATATCCTTCTCATCATGCAGTTGACGGCTGGTAAAATACATTTTTGTGGAGGGCAGAGAAACATTGCAATCTTGGCAATAATGTCACAATTGTGACTAAGGAGTATTCATGAATACAACAAAATTTCCTAGAATTCCTTATCCATAACTGTTTCATACTCTTGATAAATCCATGGTACAAACAGTGGAGTTTAATGTTGAGATAACTGATTTTAATGTTTATGTATGTGTACAGTCTATTTATGTCCCAGCATTGAATGTTTGCACCGGGAAGTGGTGCAGCTGGCTAAGTGTCAGCTGCATAAGATCTTTCTGACCTGTAGGTCATGAGTTCGAGGCCTGCCCGGGTCGGGGTGGGTGCCCGGCCTTAAGTGTAGCCTGCTGTCGACCTTTGCAGCCCGAAAGACAGTTCATTTGTCAAGTAGGAGATAAAGGTACCACATTAAGTGGGGAGACAAATTTTGACTGATTTATGAGGCCATAAAGAACTCCAGGAATCACTGAAAGGAATGCGGAAGAACAACAAGGGAAGCTGGAAAATGCTGAGCTCCCCCTGGTGGCCAGAAGTTTGTTAGAAGTTTGCCAGAAAATTGCCTCTTTGTTCATCTTTGTTCGTCTATGTTCATCAATATATGTATATGTATACATTGAACTGCAGGGATTGTCTGCAAGTATATGTACTGTAATCTGCTCTGAGTCCCCTTCAGGGTGAGAAGAGTGGAAAATAAATGAAGTAAATAAATAAATAAATTTTATATGTTGTGCTCTGTCTTGAGTCCCCTTCAGGGTGATAAGGCGGAATATAAATGTTTTAAATAAATAAATAAAATAAATAGGCATGATTTTGACACTGTTGGTATGATACCCAACCTACTGGGCATAAATTGCATGGAGAGAAGGGGAATCTTTTTGTCAATGTCCAGAGTGTGAGGCCCCTTCCATACAGCTGAATGAAATCCCACAATATCTACGCTGAACTGGGATAAATGGCAGTGTGGACTCAGATAAACCAGTTGAAAGCAGAAATTGTGTGTTATTCCACCTTGATATTCTGAGTTATATGGCTGTGTGAAAGGACCCAAAGTGAATGACATTTTTGTGGGCTTGAAGGGTAGATGAGTAAAGAGAAGTCACTTAGTAAAATACATTGTACATTAGCTGATATATGATTCTGGCCTTTATTTTTCATTGCACCATGAAATAACATGGAAATTGCAATAAATTTCCATGTTATTCGGTACATTAGTTTTGAAATGTGATGTTGTGCAGTTACTACTTCAAAAAGTAACCAATGCCTGTTAAAGATGATACTTTAACACAGGGCTGTCCAACTGGCGGCCCGGGGGCGGATCCGGCCCCCAGCCTGTTTGGCACGGCCCCAGCTATGCCCCCAGCCGCCATTTTTAATTTTTTAAAAAAAATCTAAATGTTTTTATTTAAAAAATGGCGGCCGGGGGAGGGGAGGCGGGGCAGGGAGGAGGAAGAGAGCTAGCTCCTCCTCCCTGCACCGCCCCTCCGTCCTCTCTCTGCGCCGAACAGGAGGAGTAGGCGGCGCCAGGGGCAGCGCGTCACGCCAGGAAGGGCGGGGGAGCCGCCGAAAAGGAGGAGTAGGCGGCGCCAAGGCCAGCGCGTCACAGGCCTGGCGTGGCAGCGCTGCCCCTGGCGCCGCCTACTCCTTTTTCCGCGGCTCCCCTCCCTAGGAAGGGCGGGAGCCGCCAAAAGGAGGAGGCGGAGCCAAGGGCAGCGCGTCACGCCAGGCCTGTGACGCGCTGGCCTTGGCGCCGCCTTCTGCTCTCCCTCCTCCTCCTCTTTCCCGGGCGCCGTGTCTTTCCCTGGCGCCGCGGCGCTCGGGACAGCCGTGGTGCCCGGGAAAGAGGAGGAGGAGGAGGGAGAAACGCTGTGGAGAAGGAAGAGAGGTGCAGAGAGGGGTTCCCCTTTGCACCTCCCTTCCTTCTCCACAGCGTCAAACTGGGCAAAAGGCATGGCGAAATCGCCGTGCCTCTTGCCAGTTGACGCTGTGGAGAAGGAAGAGAGGTGCAAGGGGGCCCTGCACCTCCCTTCCTTCTCCACAGCGTCAAACTGGGCAAAAGGCATGGCGAAATCGCCGTGCCTCTTGCCCAGTTTGACGCTGCAGAAGGAAGAGAGGTGCAAGGGGAGCCCCCTCTGCACCTCCCTTCCTTCTCCACAGCGTCAAACTGGGCAAAAGGCATGGCGAAATCGCCGTGCCTCTTGCCCAGCTTTGACGCTGTAGGAGGGAGGGAGGAGCAAGGGAACCCTCTTTGCTCCGCCTCCCTCCTCCTACGTCACTCCGGGATCGGCCCCGCCCCTGCGATTGGCCCCGCCCGCGATTGGCCCGCCCCTCCGGCCCGCCAGGTGGTCAGCCACCAGACGTCCGGCCCTTGGGCCTATAGAAGTTGGACAGCACTGCTTTAACACACTAATGAACCTTTAACACACTAATGTATCATGGCAAATCTGATGACTGCTATCGGGGCATGGGGAGCCCATCACCCCACACCTCGCATTGCCTGGCTTACCAGCTAAACAATCCCATGGGAGAAGCATTGACTATCCAGCTCCCCCCAATTGATCAAAGGCAACATGGAAGGCCTCTGGTGTTGCTGTCATGACAGTATCTTCCACTTCGCCACTCCTTTAAGCATGGAGCCTCTCTGGAAGTAGTAGTGCATTGTGTAATTGTCCCGGAACGATCTGGCCACGGTGATCCAAGCCACAGTCATCTCAAGGCTGGATTACTGCAACGCGCTCTACGTTGGCCTTCCTCTGTCGGTGACCCGGAAGCTCAGGCTAGTGCAGAACACTGCCGCCCGGCTCCTGTCTGGCACGCCAGCTGGCACCCACATAACACCTGTTTTGCAGGATCTGCACTGGCTGCCAATTGAGCACCGGATCACCTTCAAAGTGTTGGTCCTCACCTTTAAGGCCTTACACGGCCTGGGGCCAGCGTATTTGAGGGACCGTCTCACCCCATATTGCCCTCCGAGATCACTTTGGTCTGAGGACTCCAATCTCCTGGAGATACCTTCAGCTAAACTCGCAAGGCTGACTGCTACCCGCCGGAGGGCGTTCTCTGTCATAGCACCTACGCTGTGGAACGCCCTCCCAGCTGGAACTCGGGCTATGAAGGACTTGCTCCCTTTTAGACGGGCCTGTAAAACATACCTGTTTAAGCAGGCCTTTGGTGAGTAAGTCCTGCCCATGCCCCGCCATCTATTCGTTCTTCTGAGGATGATGTGCTGTTCATTGTTTTAACTGTGTTATTAATTACTGTACTGCTGTTGTTTTTAATTGTTTTTAACTGCTTATTGCCTGTATTTTACTGTGCCCTTCGGCTCCTGTAAGCCGCCGCGAGCCTCAGGGAGTCGGCGGCATAGAAGCCCGAATAATAAATAAATAAATAAATAATTGGAGCCGGCAGGCTTCTTGCTTAAAGGGGAGGCAAAATGGAGGATGCCACCAATTCTTCCCCCATCCGATGAGATTGAAAGAATGAACCACATATTTACCAGTGGCAATGACTGAAGATGCTAAAAACTGAAAAATGTACACAACAAAACGATTGAACCTGTGATACCAAAAAAACCGTTTCCCTATCCTGGCTATCAAAAACAAGTGAGAGAAACACAAACAAGAAACAAGGAAAACAAACCAACGCTTGTCTGGTTGTTCGAGTAAAATTCCTGACTTAAGCCACAAACCATGATGAACACAAATCACAGCTTAGCATGACATATGAATGTGCCCATTATTGGGTACTGAGGGCATAATCTGATGTACACTGGATGTATTTTGTTTTCTTGTTAAAACAAAATGGCAGCAACAGGTTGGAAGGGACTCTCACTGGGCATGCCTTATGAGAGAAGGAAATACTTTATTTCATCCTGGGATGGCAATTCAGACAATGAAAGAACAGCTGGTCTCAGTTCGGGGGGTGGGGGGATTCGGCTTGTGCATTTTGGCTGAACCTTCAGCCATTTTTGCTATCTTTATCACAGTGGACAAGCATATCCATTTTTGCGCACCTCCCGAAAATGGGTGGGTGTCCGAAAGGACCTATTTGATCGGCAGCCGGAAAATGTGGCTAGATCCAGCCCATTGGCAGCAATGGGGGACTTCATGGGTTCCCCTTCCCGTCATTTTTAGGGCTATCAGGATGAAAATGGCCAGACTTGGAGGACACATCTTCTACTTCTGGCAAGTTTCATAATGTTTGGGCCATCCCCTGAATTTTAGGAAATTCTTAAAGTTTCTACAAATAAAATCTCATTAAAAAACCCAGGTTTCTGGAAATAAAATCTCCTTTAAAAATCCTGAAAAGGTATCCCCCATTTGCCCCACCCTGTAACTTCTCCAGGAGCAGGAGCAGGGCACCATTCCTTCCTGCCAAATGTCAAACATTGTTGGGCTTGTGGCTCCTTTGGCTACCAGAATTGTGGGACCTGAAGTGCAAACAGATACAAGGGATGGGGATTTTCATGAGACAAGGGATGGGAATTTTCATGAGCTAAGATTCTCTGGGAACTTGTCTGTGTAAACTAGAGTGAGATAAGCAACACCTGCGTTGATAGTGCAGTCAGCAGAGAATGAATTTTAATTGGCAAAATTCAAGGCCTATGTTTTAATTAGAGAATCGAAAGTGGTTTGGTTGACTATTTTACTGCTGCTTGCTGTAGAGACCCCCAGTTTTCTGGCAACGTCGATGCAGGAAGATCCTTTTGCTTTGGGACTCAAGTTTCATGCTGTGGCTATGGAAGTTTCTAGTTTAAGTTTTTGGGACTTTGATTCTCTTGGACTTTATTGAACTCATTGGGATTCTATTGGATTTATTTCACCTGTACTGCTTTGGCTTCTGAAACCTTCCTGCTTGGATTATAGATGTGTTTTCTTTTTACCTTTTTATTCTTCTATATATTGCTGATATTACCTGCTTCCAATAAATGACTATATTGCAAGTGCTGGTGTTGTGTGATTACATCTAGAGGGTCCAGGTCCCCTGGAGTGTGACAAACATGTACTTCCACATCACACAACCCACTAAACACTTTCTTTACTAATAAAAATAACAGCAACTTCTTTCACCATTTCTTGCATTTCCTGTTCTCACAACATACTGGAAGTGGCTAGCAGCCCACCATCCACAAGCAAGCAAGCAACATGTCCCCTTATTAGAAAAACACTTCTATACGATCCAGAAATTATTAGGTACTGGTGGTAAGTGTAGGTAGGTAGGTAGTTGTCCTGAGAATGAGACTTTGCTGTTTGCTGGAATTCCTATAATTATTAATAACAATAATCTTTTAAAAGTACTTTCTGAAAGAGAGGAAGGAGGAGAGATAATAGAAGAAGCTAAAGGCTTTAGTAGAGGCTAAAGGTTGACAAAGCTCAGAGCAACCCTAAAAGAAAAGCACACCCACCCACAAGACCCCAAACACTGTGCAACCTGCACTTTCCAACTCCTAGTTCCACTAAATAAAGAATCAAGAAAATAAAGAAAAATAAAATAAAATAAAAACAGATCCAATGCTAGAGAGACATCAAGCCAAAAGCTAAAACTGAGAGCAAACGGCAAGGCAATCAGACTGAAACACCTTTTTCTAGGACAGAACTGAGCAATGAAGGAGGAGCTTGCCCTATTAAATAGACCCGGCTTGCATAAGACACATCACAGCTTTCTTCTATTCTGATTGGCCCAACAGGCAAGGCTCACAGTGAAACCCCGTGCAAACATGTGGCAACCTCTCTGCCGCCGCATGCTCCTAAATAGAGGAGAAGGAGCCATGACTTGCAGGCACATGATCCGGCTCTGTCGGAAAAACCATGGCGGTGGAGCTCTTGATGTTATGGGCATCCGAAGAAGCCAAAGGCAAACGGCCAAAATAAATATGTGCACAAGTCTAGAAGAAACCAAAGTGAACTCACAGGTAGATGCAAGCTTCTTTCTTTCCTTCAGAGCCCAGAGTAGCATAGCATCATCTTCAACATCTACATTACTTCCCCATCCACTTCCCCAAGTAAGCAGTAGCACCAGAGCTTCTGTGGTTTTGGATGAGGCACAAAAGTTCAGAGAACAGCTTCCTCAAGCCCAGGAAGTATGGATTTGGTTTAAACCCCCAAAGTTCCCCACCTGTGCAATACACTATTGTATTGTCATGTGCCTTCAACCCATTTCCAACTTATGGCAACCCTGAATAATACTGAATGATGGGGAGTGGAGTTGGAAAGAGAGTGTGGCTGACTAGAACACTATATTGTAACATTTTGTGGGAAGCTTCAGCTGTATATCATAGAAGAACAAACAACTGATGATGCTTCCTTGGTTCTGAGTCCCACTCCCCTCCTCCCTGCAATAATTTGCAATTTGCAGTAGATGAAAAACTCTAATCGGTTCTTGTTCTTTTACCGAGAAAGTGCTGGTCTCTCTGGATATGTAGTTACTGACTGAGGAACTGAAGCTCACAGAGGCTTAATTATAGATAAGTTGTTTCATGGGCAGAAATGTCAAACCAATGATTTACCATTACTTCCCAGTTGCTACGGTATTAGTTTGCAGCAATTATATTCATGCAAGCTATTACTCATTGAATGTGAAAAGGATAAACCACAATTTGTTGGTTTATTTAAAAATGTTCCCTAGATTCCAGGTCGCAAACGACATAATGTGTGCAAATTTATTAAAAATACAACCAGCTATTGATATCCAATAGTTGCTTTTGGATATGAAACAATTGCTATTCTTTTAAAAAAAATATTAAGAAAGTAAAAGGATTTTTTCATCCAGTTCAAGCAATAGGGATTGTTTGTAACTGATCTGGAAATGTGAAGCACAATACTTAGTGGATTCTTGCTGAGTATAATGGTATTTTAGATGAAGATGGATCATCATCATTGTGTTATTCTTCATCTAAACGTCACCTTTCCCCTATTACGTAGGTAACATTTGTAGATGGATATTTTCAAATCTCATGGAGCCAGCAGAATATATTGCCATTGATAGAGTGCTGAAACACCTGTGATGACAAAACTGTTGGCCATGATTACCTGATGGAGCCTCCAACTTCATGATAAATATGCTTCTGAATTCAGGAGCAGATCACAACTATCAGACTTCAGGCTGAATACAACTGACAATCTAGTCAACAGGTATCAGAAAGAGACATTTGCAAGGCAAAAAAAGGTACACTGCACCCTTAGTATCCACTGGGGTTTGATTCCAGGAGCTCCCATGAATGTCAAAATACATGGATGCTCATGTCCCATTATATACATATACATACTAGGGTTGGTTGATCCATGAAAAATTTGATTCTAAACTCGGTTGGGGGGGTCATTTTTTGGTTAGTTATAGAAATTAATACAAAATTTTTAAAATAAATTTCGTCATTGAAACGTTATTAATAACGAATTTTCATTTTTATTCATTATGCCAGCTGGGAGGCTAGAAAGGAGGCCTTGCTCTCCCTTCTTCCCTCCTTGCCCCTTCCAGCTGACAGGCATTGTGCGCGATGCCTGTCAGCTGGGAGGGGCAAGGAGGGAAGAAGGGAGTGCTTCCCCCCTACCTCCCCTGGATGGGAAAATGCGAGTTATTCCCATCCAGGGGAGGAGGGCAGATGAACCTGCCCCCCTCCTCCCTGGATGGGGATAACCCGCGTTTTTCCCATCCAGGGAAGGAGGAGGGCAAATGAACCTGCCCTTCTCCTTCCCTGGATGGGAAAACGTGGGTTATTCCCATCCAGGGGGGAGGGGGGCAGACGAACCTGCCCCCCTCCCCCCCTGGATGGGGATAACCTGTGTTTTTCCCATCCAGGGAAGGAGGAGGGCAGATGAACCTTCCCTCATCCTCCCCTTGATGGGGATAATACGCATTTTTCCCATCCAGGGAAGGAGGAGGGCAGACGAACCTGCCCTCCTCCTTCCCTGGATGGGAAAAATGCGAGTTATCCCCATCCAATGGAGGAGGAGGGTAGGTTCGTCTCAGCTCTCAGCTCGCAAGAGGAGAAAGGGTGCTACTGCCCTCCAGTCTCCTCTCGCGAGATGAGAACTGAAAGGGGAAAATACGATCTAATTACAAAAATTAAGAAAAATGGCAGCCCTAGTTTCGGTATAGAAATTACACTTCCGGGTTGGACCAGGTGGGTCAAAAAACTATGAAATTAATTTTATATACGAAATTAAACCGATTTCAAAGAATTTAAAACCGGAGATATCCAACCCTAATACGTACCTTGTATAAAATGGCAAAATCAAGGTTGGCTTTTTGAATTACTTAAAACATAAATTGTGGGTGGTTGAATCTGTAAATATGAATGCAGTAATCTGTAAGTCCATGAATGCAGAGGGCTAACTGTATATCTAGTGAGACTAAGAGTGGAAGAATCTCAATTAGAGTGGTTATTTTAAGTGCATTTAAACTGTTCTATGATTTTGATATAGTGTTACAACAATTGCAATGGGTGTGAAAAATATGTGACCACTGATGGATCAAGGTGTTTGTTGCAAAACTTTGTATTATCCCCCAGTCTTTTTCTTGCATCTTTTCTATTAGCCTCATTATCTTACAGTATATCCATTTGCCTGGAGCAGGCAAGAATATCCTCCTTTGAAATGAAATATATACTTTAAAAATAATTATGCCATACTATGTGGGCATTGAAGTCTTGGATGAAAAACCTCTTCTTTAAAATCAGATTATGAGTGTTCTAAAGGAAGCTCTTATGGCATAGTTTCAGGCTAAAATAAAAAAGGACACAGTTGAAACTAACAGTAAATTACATTTAGTACAAAGATTTTTTTTCAATAGTAGAGTTTCTCCCCTTTGCACATGTGCTGCTCAATAAGATATAGCTAAAACTGCCTTTGAGATAAGAATATCAGATTATCCAGGGCTTTCCTTCAAAAGAATGAAAGGAGAGAAATCTGTAGAAATGCAAAACTCCAAAAGTAGTTTGCTTTACATTTCCAATTAGATTTTTTCCTCCAATGGGTGCAATACAGCATACATTGTTCTTCTCATCGCCATCTTCATATGCTCTGGTTAGATGCACATGGTACCTAGTTACAACTAGGACTTCCAGTTCTCAGGGTGCTGTGTGACGTTTCAGAAAAATGCAATGCTTTTCTGGTTTTCCAGAGAAGAAAACAAATCTCAGGTCAATCCATGCTGCAGAGGAACATAACTTTGTTGTGTGAGGTTTTTGTCAAGCCACAATATGTATGCCTCCTAAAGATTTATAGTTCACCAAGGGCTTAGAAATTAATATATAAATTTTCCTTTATTTTAAAAATGCAAGAGTTTAAGGGTTTACAAACAGGGGTGCTCACACTTTTTCAGCATGTGAGCTACTTATGATAAAACCAAGTCAGAAAGATCTACCTGAGAGAGAAGCAGGGCGGAGCCGAGGGAGGGGCAGGGCCTGGTGCACCCTGGCTCCGCCCCATCCCCGCTCTGGCTGCAGCGCTGCCACAGCTTCTCTAGGCTAGAGGAGGGTATGCCAAGCCAGTAGTGGCATAGCTAGCCACTACTGGCCTGGCATACCCTCCTCAAGGCTGAATAAGCTGTGGTAATGCTGTAGCCAGGGGAGGGGGCGGGGCCTGGTGTGGCCTGGCTCCGCCCCCTCCCCACTCTGGCTACAGCGCTGCCACAGCTGCTCCAGGTTGGGGAGGGTATGCCAAGTCAGTAGTGGCATAGCTAGCCACTACTGGCTTGGCATACCCGTCAGGCTCCAAGCCTCACAGGCCTCAGCTTCCCATGAACAATACTGTAGCCATGATGGCTTTAAGATTCCTTCCAGGCCTACCTGTCTCTCTCATGAGAACCTGGTACGAAACAGGCAGGGTGAATCAGTCAAGGTTACCAAAACCATCCCCGGCGATAAGCGGAGAGGCCCAGGACTGAGAAAGGCCTAACTCCTTTCTGCAGCTGGAGTTGCTAATTAGGTTTACATTCTTAAAGAGCTGAGGTAGTTAAAACAACAGCTACCATTCATCATGTCCACTTTGACACTCGACGCAAAGTTACGTGACCAAGAACAAAGGGTCTGAACAGTATATCCGTCTGGGGTTGGCCCGAGCTTTATCTCGTGCCAACAGCGCATCCAGGACTAGGGATCTCTGAGAGAGGCCGCTGGGCCTTACTAAGGACTCTACCTGCCTGTATTGGATCTGGCCCGCCTGGGCAAAGCCTTGCTTCCTTGTTACGTTTCTGCTTGTTCTTGAAAAGACTTTCTTTGCTTTTAAATCTAGCTTTGTTCTTGATTGCCTCCGGCTGAGTCCTGATTGATACGGGACTATTTACTCTTTGCTTGGCTCCTGAGAACCGCTGCTATTGAAAGCACTATAAGATTGCTTTCAACTTCTTTCCTATACATTTATTCTAAATAAACCTGTTGTACCTCAGCTGTTTGCATGGTTTATCAAGGGAGGTCTTGGTCCAGAGCCTAGAGGGCGACAATACCTTCCTCAAGACTGAAGAAGCTGTGGTAACGCTGTAGCCGGGGAGTGGCCGGGCCTGGTGTGGCCTGGCTCCGCCCCCTCAGAAGCACCCCATCCAGCTGGGATCGACCTCCTAAGGTCCCGGGATAGACCAGTTGATCGCGAGCCACCTAATGAGCACCCCTGCTCTATTGTATCCACACCTTTTTATAAATGGTATCTATTTTTTTTCAAGAATTTCTATGTAACTTGTATCTTTTTGTGTACTATATCTATTTCTTATATATAAAATTGCTATATAAAATGTAAAAAGATGCAGTGTAGTAGTTCATTAGTCTTCCCCTTCTGACAATCTCTTGTGTTTCTTGCAGAATTTTAATCTCAATAGTATTTTTTTAAAAAAAGAATGTGCCACAAAAGTATTTTGCTACAGCCGTTTATCATGTTTTGCCTTGAGCAAAGGCTATATGATTATCTTTTTTTCTTGCATTACAGTGTAATTTTTTAAAAAATAATCCTGATATCTTTAAGGCTTCTGGGACTTTTGCAATGAATAGCTGAAGATGAAACATATTATAGGAAATGCATTGTTGCTTCTTTAAAATGTATACTTTAGAAGTCATACCCCCTTAAATGTGAGGTTTACTTTCAATTATTTTATTTTCAGGTTTCTAGTGCCATCTAGATAATTGTATAAAATGCAGTGCAGCTGAACATGGAGGTCCGCTCCCACAATTTCATGTCCATGCTTCCTCACTTCGTGATCCAAACAAAAGTAATATCACACATTACACGGAAGCTAGTCAAGCATATCCTGCACACCGTGGTGCTATGAATACAGTAACTATAGGATACAAGAGTACTTGATATATATTTAGCAAGCACATGTTCATTGCAACCACATTTATACTTTTAAGTTATGGGGGGAATATTATATCCCTCCAGTTGTCAACAACAACAACAACAAGACTTTATTACGGTCACTGACCAGCACAAAGCAGGCACAAGCGCCCTAAGAAGAGAAGGACAACTCCCCAGGAAACAGTTATTTAAAATTAGATTACAAATCAGTATAAATATATATATTTAAAGACAGGATATTGTTGCCTTACGGTGTCAATCATCCTCCGTCTGATATTAAGAGCAGCAGCACAGAACTTAGCAACACTGTAAGTTATTGTAGTGTTAGAGTCTGAAAGCAGCAGGGTGGAATAATATTTTTCACTGCGCCCCGGGTATTTTAAAAGCCATGGTCCAATGAGATTGGATCTAAGATCTCTGTAGAACATGCATTGAAGAAGCACGTGCTCAGTTGTTTCCACATGACCAGACTCACAGGGGCATAGTCTCTGCTTGAAGGGGATCTTCCGATACCTCCCCTCCAATACAGCCGATGGGAGGGCATGGCATCCTGCCAGGGTAAAAGCCCTTCGGTGTTTGGGCACTTCCAGGTCTGTTAGGTATGCCATGGGGGCAGTGAGGTATCTAGTGGCTTCCCTAACCCTCCAGTTGTCAAATGACTATTCCTCATCCTTGATCATGATGTCTAGGGCTGAAGGGACTTGTGGAGGGCCCCATGATTCCCACCCATGTAGAGGAAGGCTACCCTTGAAACTTCTTACAAGTGTGCTTAAAAATGTAGTGGCTGGAATGACTCTGATGACCTTATCACATGGATTAATTTCTCTGCTTCTTGGTGCTGCCAGCATGCTGCTGGCAGGGAGTCTGCTGGAGCCCATCAAATGATGCAGGGTTACTTCCAGCAATAGGCTCCATGCCAGCAGAGCTATCATACTGACTATTCTCCTTTATGGGTCTGAAACATGGGTCACCTATCGCAAACACCGACTCCCCGAATGCTTTCATCAGCACTGTCTTCACACAATCCTAAATATACACTGGACTGACTATGTGACTAATGTTGCTGTCCTTGAGCAAGCAGCATTGAGGCCATGCTATTGAAAATACAGCTGCGCTGGGCAGGGCATGTCTCTAGGATGGAGGACTACCGCCTCCCAAGGATACTACTCTATGGTGAACTTGCCACAGGTCAGTGCAAGAGAGGCACCTCCAAAAAGAGATATAAGGACTCCCTGAAACAACATCTCAGGCTCGGCCAGATTGATCACCAAAAATGGTCCACCCTGGCCTCACATTGGGATTCATGGAGAGACACTATCCACAATGCTGCGGCCTCTTTCAAGAAGACATGCCAAACGGGTCTCGAAGAGAAACAACAACGCAGAAAGAACCACAACTTGGAAACAACATCACCCAAGGAGACCTTCTGCTGTGCTTTCTGCAACTTGTCTATCTCGGATTGACCTTTTTAGTCATCAACAAGCTTGTAAAAAGCATGGGATGAGTCCTTCATAAGAATCTTCATTCGCGAAGTAATGCTGAGGAGGAGACTTCCAGCAATAGGCTCAATGCCAGCTGTGTACTGGCAGTGCCACGAAGTGAAGCCCATAAAAGTTGGGTGTACAAGGAAGCCGTGGACAGCATGGAAACATAGTGGGATGGGATCCCATGACCACTGATGGTAAGGGGACAAAACCTTATGCTGTTCCATGGTTTTCCCCACTGTCCCCCACTTTTTGACCCCCATGAGATTAGGTCCTGAATCTTATGTTATGGGAGTAGGTAGATGAGTTAGCCTGTAAAACAACAACTCCAGAAAATTGAGAGAATTTCCATTTTTTTAATTCAAGGAGCTTCTAGTCACATGGAGAAGTTTCAAACAGTTATCATCAATGGATTCAAATGTAGGACACCTTCAACCTAAATCAGCTGCACAGAACATTTCTACACACACACACACACACACACACACACACATTTAAAATCCTTGTTCTCTTTTTTGTTTAGAGATTCTGGGAGTTGTAATCTACTGAATGTTAGCTTTTCTGAGCTGTAGTCTAAACCTTGGCCTCATCTACACTGATTGTTTAATGCAGTATGAAACAACCTTCAAACTTTAGCAGCTAGACAATGCACACTGCGAAAGCACAATGCCGTGTACTTTAAAGACTTAAAACTAGGGGGTCCACAAACTTTTTATACAGAGGGCAGGTTCATGGTCCCTTAGACTGTTAAGGTTCAGACTATAGTTTGAAAAAAAAAACCCCATGAACCAATTCCTATGTACATTGCACATATCTTACTTGAAGTGCCAAAAACATGAAAGATCAATACGATATTTAAAATGAATAACAATTTCAACCAACATAAACTTACCACTATTTCATTAGGAAGTGTAAGTCTACTTTTGGCTGATGAGAGAGTCAAGTTAATTAATAATCTTGTTGTTGCTGTTGTTGTTTGCCTTCAAGTTATGTTTTTAACTATGTAAACCGCCCCGAGCCTAAGGGAATGGAGCGGTATATAAATTTGAATAATAAATAATAAATAAAGTTGTTTCAGACTTAGAGGGACTCTAAGCATAAGTTTAGGGAGGGGACCAAGTTAATGACACTGGAGACATATCTGGCCCACGGGCCTAAGTTTGGAGACACCTGCTTTAATCCAACACAAGGAAAGTAAGGGAAGAGTCTGAAAGAAAGTCCTCAATTAGCATCCACATGCTCCAATGTAAAGCGCAACATTAGGTTAAATCGACTCCGCAGAATGAGAATCTTCCCATTTCTTTACATATAATGAAAACTCCCTTCGACTCAGGAAGTAAAATGTCTTGGTTTAGTCCTGGCCCATAAATATTTCTTGCTTTTGAACTAGTTGATCCAAATTAAGATGTTTTGTTTGTGCTTGAAACATGATTAGTCTTCCTATTAACTATGTTGTTAAAAGGATAATTGTCCATAGGGCGGTCTCAAGACATTTTGCAGTGGACTCCAATCCACATGCAGAGTAGCAATTGAATTATGTTGAAATATGAAAGTGTCTTCCATTACACAACATGCTAATTTAGGACACATTAAAAAAAAACACCCCATGGCACAAATAGCTTGTCCTCCCATATTTTGCAGCCACTCTCTGCATCACTATCTGACAAAGCTGCCTCAGTCTGCCAAAGGGAAGGACC
The DNA here is from genome assembly GCA_030556195.1 of Anolis apletophallus. Lineage (NCBI taxonomy): Eukaryota > Metazoa > Chordata > Lepidosauria > Squamata > Anolidae > Anolis > Anolis apletophallus. The sequence goes on from JARBWK010000004.1 coordinate 148,803,096, forward strand.
GGCTCTTATTTATGCTCAGTGCATAGAAATTGAGAAAATACTGCAAGAAAGGGAAGCTATGGGGTGCTTTGGTGTCCAATGAACTTTCTGACATAGGCAATGAGCAACAACTGAATGCTTTAGTTGACATATTTACAAATTAAAATTTGGATTACTATGTGTTTTTTTGAATAGTATTGTCTTTAATTGTGCTAAGTAGAGCTGATCCTTTTTTCAACAAAAAATCTTGCTATTATTTCTTCTGCAGACACAAAACCAAGTACCCAACAGTTGTTTGAAAGAGAAGCAATCTTTATCAGTGGAGAGAACAAATCAACCTAATAAAATCACAGATGTTCAAAGCATTAAGCCTTTGTTTATATAGGTTTTATAGATGATGACTCCTAGGTGGAAACTAGTTCCTGATCTAAAATTTGCCTTTTGAGGATGTTTGGTACATTTAAAAGAGGGGAAAGAACTGGCTGCAAATACCGAGACATATGTATTTCTATAGTAACTTCTGTAGCCTATCAAGTCATGAGCTTGGGATTATTGTAAGGTACATGGAACACTCTGCTCATCTGTGATCTCACTTTGTGGTGTTACAGAATGTCAGAATATTTCAATGCATAGTATGCTATGTAAGAAAGTACTAATGTAGTGAATAGCAAAAGCTGTTATGTTTTCACTATGTCATTTATTCTATTCTCAAAGGGTACAGGATGCATCATTCAAAAGAGAGCATAGATTTGGATAAAATATGCATGAAACAATATCAATGTACCAATATAAATGTTAAAGAATTGTTATGTGCCATCAAGTTAGCTTCAACTTAAAGGTGCCCTTATGAACGAGACACTTCTAAGGGACCCTGTTACTAACAGATACACTGAGGTCTTATAAACTGAAGGTTATGGCTTCCTTGATTAGATCTATTCCATGTCATGCAGTTTCTCTCTTTTCCTTCTGCCTTCCACTTATCCCAGGATTATTGTCTTTTCCATGGAGTTATGTCAACTCATGCTAGGTCCAAAGTACTATATCCTCAGACTGAATGATAGCCAACAGTTTCAAAGGGGCATGCCTTCTTCTGCATGGGGACACCTCTTGTAAGATAGAATATTTCACATAGGGTACAAAAGAATGATTTGTTTGGGGTTTTGGTACAAAACTTATGCACCTTCCTTTTCTGGCCAAAAATCCATGAGAAATTTTGGAAAATATATATTTTATGTGAAAATTGTGTTTGTCAGATGAATTGTAATGGAGGGGGAGGGGGGGTTGTGTCAGGAGTGACTTGAGAAATTGCAAGTCACTTCTGGTGTGAGAGAATTGGCTGTCTGCAAGGATGTAGCCCAGGAGATACCCAGATATTTGTCCACGTATGGGGAGCCAGAGCTGACCCGTGTTCTCATCAGATTAGTACCCCTGACCTGTCAATCTTCAGTCCTGCCAGCACAAGTGTTCAACCCATTGCGTCACCATGTGAAAACACAGTGGATATATAGAAATATAGGCAGGGGAGACATTGACAAAAAAGAAGGGGGGGGGATTTGGCAGAAAACATCCCTATGTGTATTTCTGTTCACTAGGCATGAGAAAAAAGTTATGAAAATGAAATGATTCGTAAGAAATTCGTAAGAAATGCTACTTTTGAGTATTTCTGCATCTGGAACGCCAACCAGGAAGTGGACTTTCTTTATAGAAGTTCGGGGGCCAGGATTTTCTTAAGTGTCGTTATTAGGTCGTAATGGGGGCACCCCTTCTCTCTCACCACCCTCCCACCTCCCTTGCCAATAAGTATTATGGCAAGGCAAGCCCTAAACTCGCTCCTTCTTTCGGCTGGAAGCCTGGAAAAATGTAAACAGAGAGGTTTACTCAAGTAAATCTGCAAGGAGGGCACTTTGGATGAAGTGCCCTCCTTTGTGGATTTACTTCTGAGTAAACTCTTTTTTTTACATTTTTCCAGGCTTCCTGCCTCTCCTGCCTGCCAGCCAGGATCTAAGGCATCAAAGAGTATTGGGGTGAGAAACCAACCTAATGTATAATAGAATGAATGCTACTGTAAGTGCCACTGCCTAATATTATAAGTAATCCAACTGGTCATATACCTACATTCCATGCACATGCAATAATACAGCAGTAATAACAATGGGTATAAGAAGAGGTAAAATTCAAACCGAAGTATTCTGACTGTGGTCCCTCCTCAAGCGGTGCAAACTGCAAAAGGCTCTTCTCTATGAGCCCGGGAAAAGCCAAAAGCCCGGGCACAGCGTTTGCTGCCTGGGTGCACACACATACATATTCTTTGGGGGGGGATTTGCTGCAGAATCCCAGGCTCATAGAGAAGATTCTGCAGCAAATCCCCCAAAGAATATGTATGTGTGTGCACCCAGGCAGCAAACGCTGTGCCCGGGTTTTGGCTTTTCCCGGGCTCAGAGAGAAGAGCCTTTTGCAGTTTGCACTGCTTGAGGAGGGACCACAGTCAGAATACTTGGGTTTGAATTTTACTTCTTATACCCATTGTTATTACTGCTGTATGTAGGTATATGTGCATTGAATAGGTATATGACCAGTAATTACTTATAATATTAGGCACTTACAGTAGCATTCATTCTATTATACATTAGGTTGGTTTCTCACCCCAATACTCTTTGATGCTTTAGATCCTGGCAGGGCAGGAGGAGTGGATGGCTCTCCCTGCCCCTTCTGCCTGCCAGGATCTAAAGCCTTGAAGAGGCTTCATGAGGGGCCAACTTCAGCCCTCCAGGTGTTTTGGACTTCAACTCCCACCATTCCTCACAGCCTCAGGCCTCTTCCTTTTCCTCTCAGCCTGGGCAAACTTGGGCCCTCACTCCCTCACGATCGGGGTGAGAGAGGCAGCGCGAAGCGAGGGGGCTCCTCCTCCTTTTTGCTGCTTCAAGAATAGAATACCCCCCTCCCTCCCTCCCTCCGTCCTATTTGGAGAGTCCCATCTAGAATTCCGAGTGATTTATTCACGTTTTGGCCTACAACTCCCAGACATCCCAGCCAATTTACCAGCGGTTAGGATTTCTGGGAGTTGTAGACCAAAACCATCTGGCACATCATGCGCTGGCATACGAACTACTAACGAATTTCGTTAGTAATTAAGTTACATTTTAGAACTTTTTGGAAATTTTTTTGTAAGTCTTTCTTTTACTAATAAAAAATCCCCATTTGATTTTAGAATTGCGATTTCTGGGTTGAAACCATGCCTACTGTTCACAATAATGTAATGAAATATTTTTAGATGAACATTTATCTGATCAGAACTCTGTGGAATATTAGATAATTAGAAAAAATAGATAATTTAAGATGTGTTTAGGAGGAGGGAACGGAAGTCATGGTATGTTCTTTTTTTGGTTTTTTTTTCTTATTTTCTCTTTTTTACTTTTTTCTCTTTTTCTTTTGTTTTAGTCTTTTATGGTGATGTATTATTATGATGTTAGATTGGTTTGTGCTAGGTTAGTGAGTCATTTTGTTTTTTCATTGTTTTTAGTGTAATGCTTTGTTATGAAAACCCTAATAAATATTACTTCAAAAAAAGAACTGTGTGGAAATAGTTGTTTTTTCTCACAATGGAAATTAGTCCTCACCTCTTCTGTGAAAATAGTTGATTATCTACATGCCTACTTTTTCTTGCAAAATTTGTTAAGTAATAATCATAATAATAATAATAAAAACTTTATTTATATTCCACCCTTCTCACCCTGTAGGGGACTCAGGGCAGATCACAGTACACATACAAGCAGACAATCCCTGCCATTTTTGTATTTGACATATAGCCCATACAACATATGCAGTAGGAGGTTCTTTTCCAGTTGAGCCACAGGTTCTTTCCAGGTTCTTTCCAGTTGTGTCACCGGGGTGCTGTTGCTCCATTGCGCCACAGGGGGTGCTATTGCTTCATCCTCCTATGACGAAGAGCTTGCTAGCCCATTAGGACCTTCCACTTTCCAGGTCTTTCTTATTTATTGGCATTATAAAAGTCTGCCCCCACAAAGCGGTCCCTAATTTCTGTACTCATAGCTAGGCTGTTTTCGACTGCTTAGGTAAACAGAGGCAGGGCTGACAGCTGGCTGCCCAAGCCAGCCTGGGGTCTCAAACCTGTAACGTTCAGTTGATAAGATCTTTTAGCAGCTGTTGTTTTGACCGCTGTGCTAAACCTCCGGCCCAGTTATCCCTCCACATTCATTGGAGTTAAGGGCTCAGGAAAATCAAAATGAAAAGATGACTCTATAGTCAACTTCCACCAAAAGTTGACTGTAGAGTTGAAATGGAGAACCTAGAGATTCTTAGAGAGACAATATTAATCAAATCCACAAATAATCAAATCTACAAACGTTAGACTGATAAATGTGGAGGGCCAACGGTAATGTAATTTCAGGACATTGCTGTGAAACTGCCAATGATATGTGGCGAGGGAAGGATACTGTGATCATTGCAGGTCACTTGTTTCTGGAAGTGCTGTTATAGCAAAGAAAGAATATACTGCAAAAGCATTTCTCCCCTTCTTGTGTTATGTATGTGCTTCAGTGAAGTTCAAGGAGGATGCCATTTGAGCAGTGATAAATCACGAGGCTTGTGCTGCTGTGAGTAATTGATGCTTACACGATTTAACAAGTCAAATACTCGGGAGCAATCTGTTTCAGCATGCTTGTCAGACATTGATCTAAAAGTTGTTCCTCAAGGTCCCACAAGTAAAAGCTATGATTTTTCCATGGAGTGTTTTCCATTGGTATTCAGTGCCAAACAAATAATAACCCACTGTATAATGTTCCAGCGGTGAACTGCAAGACAGACTCCAGAACCAACTCTACTCTTCTGTGATCATCAGAAAAGCTTTGATGGAGGAGAAAGGTCAGTTGTTTGATCAGCATTCATCAAGAAAGATATCCACGATGATTCACAGACATAAAGTAAATATGTTATTTTTGAACTCTCGGAATATGCCCTGCTGTCAAAATCCTTTATCTGCTTCATTTTTAAAATTCCAGAGGCTTTTCAATTCCTTTGGATATTTACAAAATGTTACTCCAAATTATTTAAATTATTTGTTAACTTATATCTATATATATACAAGAGTCCCCCCACTTATTTGATAGATTAGGGACCAGAGCTCTGTCAAAACTGGAAATCGGCACATTGTGGAACCGTATGTCCATTTTCACTGTCATTTGGTTTACTTTATATCAGCTGAATTGTAATTTGGTTTTAATTTAATAAACAACCAAGTATTTAATTCTTTCCGTGAAACAGCTCTCAACTCAAAATGCCCTTCTCTCAAAGTGAATGAGGCACAGAGGCGGCTCCCTTGAAGCCCTAAAGCCCTGTACTCTCACACTAGTGCTCCTTCTGGTGCTAGCTCTTAACTCAAAATGCTAGTCTTATGTCAAAGTGAAACCTGGGTCGGGTGACAGCTCTTAACTCAAAATGCTCTTAAGTTGGGGTGCTCTTAAGCAGAGGTTCTACTGTACAGTAATTCAAAACAGTCAAAATAGCAGGTCTTATTAAAAAATGAAGGATATCCGTATAGCAATCAATTACATTATATAACCCATTCCGGAGGGCGTGCAAGACCATTCTCTTCAGATGTGCCTTCAACTGAAACTCAGAAATTTATTCTGACTACCGATCACTGTCTATTTACAGTTTTATGAATTTTATGGAATTTTTATGTAATTTTAATCATTCCACGTACGCTGTTGTTTTATGTAACCTTGTGTAAACCGCCCCGAGCCTGCAAGGAGGAGCGGAATATAAAATCGAATAAATAAACAAACAAATAAATAACTTATTTTACCAATTCCCATATCTAGAGCATGGAAAAGATATTTTGGACAACAACTCTGAGAATCCTATAACTTTCATGGACAGTGTTCCTGCTAGATGGGGGTTCCTTGAGCTCCATTTCCCCCAAACATTCATTTTTCAAATTCATGGCCATATTTGCCAATGTTTTCACACAAAAATAGGGTCAGTGGGTATTTACTAAAGAGGTGGAAAAGGAGAGTAGAAATAAAATAATATAGTTTTAAACTGTAGTTTAGAATTAGATACAAGCACAGTTTAGACAAGGGCCCTTTTATATTATACTAGCGGAGGATCCGGCGGTGCCCGGGTTATTTGAGGAAGGCATTGTATGCCAAGGTTGGTTCCTATTAGATGTTTATGTGGCTTGCAGTGGTCTCGAGAACTTAGTGAAGATATTGCGAGTACCCTAGTCAGGAAAATCAAGTTGAGGGAGCCTAACAATATCCCATGTGCTGAGGCCTAGTCAGGAAAATCAAGTTAAGGATGCCTTGTTATCAATTTTGGGCCTGGTCTGTGATGTATAGGGGCTACAGTGTTGTTTTGGAAGTGAATGAGGTGAAGGTACTTCATATCCCATCATTCGTGGTTCATCCTGCCCTAAACCACACCAGGTTGGGCCCATTTGCCAATTTTTGTCCTGATCCGTCACTGCTGTGGGCCGCAGTGTATGACTGACTGAGGCTTTTCCTTTTTCCTCTGAGTCACCTTAGAATGTTGGAATGTGGATGGCCATTCAGAGTCCGTTATGCAAATACGATTTCAGTGGCAGCCAATCCCCTCTGTCTGGGGCCGTTTGGGCATGGTATGTGATTTTTAGGGGCTACAGTGTTGTTTTGGAAGTGTATGAGGTGAATGTACTGCAAATCCCATCATTTGTGGCCCATCCTGCCCTAAACCACACCAGGTTGTGAAGTGGGCCATTGTTCCCGTTTGCCAAGTTTGGTCATGATCCGTCATTGCTGTGGGCCGCAGTTGGTGACTGCCTGAGGCATTTCCTTTTCCCTCTGAGTCACCTTGGAATGGTGGAATGTGGTTATGCAAATACCATTTCAGTGGCAACCAATCCCCTCTGTCTGGGGCCGTAGAATGTTGGAGTTTTGAGGCTGGCCAATCAGAGCCCGTTATGCAAATAATCCCACAGTGGCAGCCAGTCGAAACGCTTGCACACATTCCTCCCTCTGCTCGGTCGCTCGGCCGCACCACCGCCCACAAACACTGACTTTTATTATATGTAATAGATAGATAGATTTATATTGGTGCTATGATTCCACTTTTATTGCCATTTCAATATTCTATGAAATCTGGATAGAGGTCTAAGGCTAGGACAGACAGTGTGTTTTTGCCAAAAAGAAAACAAAAGGGTGTGTTCGTATGAGTATGTGTATGTGTGCACATGCATATCCATGATTTCATTTATCCATGTCTGACAAAATATATACCATACTCTCTCGGTTTTTTCAAGGTCCACCAGAGGAATGCAATCTCAATGAGAAACCTCAATAAAACCTTGGAATACTCCACAGATGAATGACTGTGGGGCTGAACAAGAGTTCCCCATTGATTTTATGAACATCTTTGTGCTCTTTTTAGTTGAGGTGCTTCAATAAAGTAAAAAAAATGTATTGTGGAAATTCAGACACTTTTTTTTAAAGATTCCTTAATAGGTGGGAAGATTAAGCCCAAGATATAAAGAGGAGATAATTAAATTCTTGGTTATGGTTTAGTGGGCTGAGTATGTTTTGTCCGCTCTTGCTGCTTTCTCCCTGTGTTGAAAGCGGTTGGCTATGGTGGAAAAGTAGTTAATGACATCATAAAGCCCAGTGATGCTGGTCCTGTGAGGCATGTAAACTCGATGCTGGCTTGAGCTGTTCTCCCAGTTCATTTCAGGGTTGAGTAAGAATTTGAATGCTGGTCTTCAACAGCGGGGCTTGCTACTCTGCTGACTGCACTTCAGTGTTTATATTTCAATCAACTTTCAGCATTTTTCCTACTGTTTAGGTGAGAAGTGACTAAAGCAATCTTCTGCTAATTTTTAAATTCATTAATCAACAGCTGTCTGGTTATTGTAAGTGTTGGAGTGCTTCTAGAAAATAGATTACCTTTGGAGAATCTCCAGAAAATACTGTGTAATATTTATATAGCTGTTTATGAGCATTCACAGAAGTTCGCATGCATTTGTCTGACAATTACAGCCCTCCAGATACATCCCTTCATACAGGCATGTAGCCAGGGGGGGGGGGGTAAGGGGGCTTCAGCCCCCCCCCCTGAAATTCTCAGGGTGGTCCGTGAAAAGGCCTTACTGGTACATTATTTAAACTGTTACGTTTATTCATATCATGATCTGATCACCATGCTCATTATATCCCACATTAATGGGGTTATTGGGATAACAATACAAAAGGTTTGCTAGGGTAGACCCTCTTCCACCCAGTCTCAGCCCCCCCTGAAACAAACTCCCCCCCCCCCGAAACAAAATCCTGGCTACGGTCCTGCCTTCATGTATTATTTGACTACAGCCCCCATCATGTCTATTCAGGTGGGGAATGACGAGTGTCGCATTTCAATAACAATGCTCCCTTTGTCTGCTTTAACAACAATTCTTCCGTTAACTCAAGATCACAGCCCTATGTAAAGCTGAAATATGGTATTTGACCTATTGCTTTCTGATGGCCAGACCAAAGCAAAATTTGAACTGGAGACTACTTAGTGCACACCTCCAACCAGGAATGAGAATCGTGCAACATTCCAGCTGTTGTTGAACTGCAAGCTTAGGATCTCATCACAAAAGACGGATTTTGGGGGCATACAACGTCGCCACCCTACTTCATCCATGGAACCCTCCATGGGTGATGTGGGGTGGAGCTGGCATATGTCACCACCGTGGAAATATGGGAGGCTTCCCGTCATGTCATTAGAAGCAATGGGGTCCATGCTTCCCCCCATGGGGTCACCAAAAACTGGATTCGGGTGTTGTGGGGCATGAGGCACCAGGTTCCCCATGCCCCCCAAGGATACAGAGTGATTCAGGGAGGTAGTAATCCTAGGTAGTAGGCATGAGAAAAAAGTTATGAAAATGAAATGATTCGTAAGAAATTCGTAAGAAATGCTACTTTTGAGAATTTCCGCACCTGGAACGCCAACCAGGAAGTGGACTTTATTTATAGAACTTCGGGGGCCAGGATTTTCTTAAATGTCGTTATTAGGTCGTACGGGGGGGGGGGGCACCCTCCTTCTCTCTCACCACCCTCCCGCCTCCCTTGCCAATAGTATTATGGCAAGGCAAGCCCTAAACTCGCTCTTTCTTTCGGCGGGAAGCCTGGAAAAAATGTAAACAGAGGGGTTTCCTCAGAAGTAAATCCACAAAGGAGGGCACTTTGGATGAAGTGCCCTCCTTTGTGGATTTACTTCTGAGTAAACCTCTCTGTTTACATTTTTCCAGGCTTCCCTGCCTCTCCTGCCTGCCAGGATCTAAAGATTCAAAGAGTATTGGGGTGAGAAACCAACCTAATGTATAATAGAATGAATGCTACTGTAAGTGCCTAATATTATAAGTAATCCAACTGGTCATACCTACATTCCATGCACATGCAATAATACAGCAGTAATAACAATAACAAGAGGTAAAATTCAAACCGAAGTATTCTGACTGGTCCCTCCTCATGTGGTGCAAACGGGCTCTTCTCTATTAGCCGGGAAAAGCCAGAGTTTTCTGCTTGGGCGCACACACATACATATTCTTGGGGGGGGGGGATTTGCTGCAGAATCCCGGGCTCATAGAGAAGATTCTGCAGCAAATCCCCCCCAAAGAATATGTATGTATGTGCACCCAAGCAGAAAACGCTGGCTTTCCCGGGCTCAGAGAAGAGCCCGTTTGCACCACTTGAGGAGGGACCAGTCAGAATACTTCGGTTTGAATTTTACCTCTTCTTATACCCATTGTTATTACTGCTGTATTATTGCATGTGCATGGAATGTAGGTATATGACCAGCCTGGGCAAACTTGGGCCCTCGCTCCCTCAGGATCGGGGTGAGAGAGGCAGCGAGGAGCGAGGGGGCTCCTCCTCCTTTTCTTTGCTGCTTCCAAGAATAGAATACCCGCTCCCTCCCTCCTTCCCTCCCTCCTTCCTATTTGGAGAGTCCCATCTAGAATTCAGTGTGATTTATTCTGTTTTTTGGCCTACAACTCCCAGAAATCCCAGCCAATTTACCAGCTGTTAGGATTTCTGGGAGTTGTAGGCCAAAACCATCTGAATGCGCATGTGCTGGCATACGAACTACTAACGAATTTCGTTAGTAATTAAGTTACATTTTAGAAATTTTTGGAAATTTTTTGTAAGTCTTTCTTTTACTAATAAAAAATCCCCCCCATTTGATTTTAGAATCGCCATTTTTGGTTCGAAACCATGCCTACTAGGTAGCATAGCCAATAGTAAAGAATGCAGGGATTTGTAGTTTGAAAACATCTGGGGCACTATCCAAATTTTAGTTCCTGCCTTAGGCATAGTATTCTGTGCTGCTAAATGTAAAGTCACCTATGGATTTAGCAGCTTGCCTTTTTTGCTTGCCTTTTCTGCATTCTTCAAAAGTACGTTTCTTCAGCTCTTATAAACAAATAGTTAGTTTGAATTTTCAGCTTAGAGCCTGAAGACTCAGAGTAGCTATCCGGAGTATGAGATAAATGGGTCCATTAGCTTTTCAAACAGGCAGTGAATGCATGGCAGACCAAATATTAACCAGCAACTCATATCAGCTCTAGGGCAAAGTAGGTGATGTAACAGATTAGGAGAATTCCAGTCCAGCAAAGAAAGGATGTTCCTGCTTTATTGGTGGGGGGCAGTGGTAGTAATGATGATGATTACAAATGACCAAACAAATGATTAAAAATAGAATTAGACCAGGGCAGAGAGTCAAGAGGACTTTAGTTCCCACTAAGACTGAGATGGAGGTCAAAGTCCTTTCAAATGATCTGGCAAAATTGGATCATAAATGTCGCAGAGCCTCTTCTTGAAGTGTACTAAATGCTCAAACATTCAGAAATAGTAGGACAGCGATTGTCATTGAGCCCTCAATAAATATTGCCTGAAGTCTATCCTATGCACAACTTCTTGGAAGTGACACTGAACTTCTAAGTACACATTGTATATGTAAAAATCTTCATATTTAAGGGTGGTTAAGTGCCAATGGATTGAGAATGAAGATGATCTTTCCACAGCTAATGATAACAAAATTAATTATAAATAATAAAAAATAGGTGAAATTAATAACGTTCTTCCTGCCAATGTTGGTCCTCTATACTTTAAAATAGTTGCAAGGAAGGTCCCTAGAAGTGGGGAAAACTGAATTTTCATATGTTCAATTCAGGTTCCTCTTCCATGGCTGTCTAGAGCAGTGATTTTCAACCAGTGTGCCATGGAACACTATTGTGCCGTGAGAGATCATCAGGTGTGCCGCGGGAAATTATTTTCGAACTTCATTCATATATAAACTGTAAGGCGCATCTGTCCCTTTAAGAAATTGAACCATAGCACTCTCACATCACCTAAGAAGTGATGCGAGAGGGCTATGGTTGCACCATCTTGAATTCGCTCAGATGCGGGTAAGTAAACAAAGTTAGAGTTAGTGCTGCAGCTGCGCGTAAAGTGACAGTGGCAATTTGGGATCACAGCAAGACAAGCAAGAGCTTCGTGTGTGTCTTTCTACCATTTCTGCCAGGATATCTATTTTGTGTTCATCGAAACAGGCCCAGGTTTCACACTAAGTGAGTGTATAAATACATTTAAAACATATTAACTATATGTATTACTGTGTTAGAGTGTCGTTTTGTGTCATTTTGGTTGGTGGTGTGCCCCAGGATTTTGTAAATGTAAAAAATGTGCCGGGGCTCAAAAAAGGTTGAAAATCACTGGTCTAGAGAACAATTCATTAACCTTTGAGAGTGGGGATAAATGGTGTACCCCTCTGCTAATATGAAAACAAATCAAGGCAACAATTTTGCTGAGAAACTAGTTATTCTTACTCAGAAGATAGATAAGTGCAGTTCTGTAGAGCAGCCACATTTTTTACATTTACAAAATCCTGGGACACACCACTGACCAAAATGACACAAAATGACACTCTAACACAGCAATACATATAGTTAATATGTTTTTAAATGTATTTATACACTCACTTAGTGTGAAACCTGGGCCTGTTTTGATGAACACAAAATAGATATCCTGGCAGAAATGGTAGAAAGACACACACGAAGCTCTAGCTTGTCTTGCTGTGATCCCAAATTGCCACTGTCACTTGACGTGCAGCTGCAGCACTAACTCTAACTTTGTTTACTTACCCGCACCTGAGCGAATCCAAGATGGTGCAACCATAGCCCTCTCGCATCACTTCTTAGGTGATGCAAGAGTGCTATGGTTCAATTTCTTAAAGGGACAGATGCGCCTTATAGTTTATATATGAATGAAGTTCGAAAATAATTTCCCACGGCACACCTGATGATCTCTCACGGCACACTAGTGTTCCACGGCACACTGGTTGAAAACACATGTTGCTTTCCCTCTCACTTTCAACTTTTCAACCTGATTTTCAACCTTTTTTGAGCCCCGGCACATTTTTTACATTTACAAAATCCTGGGGCACACCACCAACCAAAATGACACAAAACAATACTCTAACACAGTAATACATATAGTTAATATGTTTTTAAATGTATTTATACACTCACTTAGTGTAAAACCTGGGCCTGTTTCGATGAACACAAAATAGATATCCTGGCAGAAATGGTAGAAAGACACACACGAAGCTCTTGCTTGTCTTGCTGTGATCCCAAATTGCCACTGTCACTTGACGCGCAGCTGCAGCACTAACTCTAACTTTGTTTACTTACCCGCATCTGAGCGAATTCAAGATGGTGCAACCATAGCCCTCTCGCATCACTTCTTGTTTAAACATTATGCAGTGGCTGAGCTCAAGAATTTGGCAGCCATTTTACATTCAGTTGCATGACTTTGCTGCATATTTATGTTATGGTATCTTGGTATGTGCCTTTTTTTCTGTCTCTTTCACAGAGAAATTAGCTGTTCTGTAACTTTAATAAACACAGCACAACAAGCCTGCCCCCAGGGCATAGGATATGACCATTCTACTCTGATTGTTCGATTCAAATCAGAAAGTTCCCATTTGGAACTGTTGCCAGTTGGCCAAAACAGTTGATGAGATTATTTATTTATTTATTTATTTACGTTATTTATATTCCACCCTTCTCACCCCGAAGGGGACTCAGGGTGGATTACAGGTACATATACAAGCAGACAATCCCTGCCGTTTATCACAGTACAGTACATACACATATAAACAAACAGAGGCAAATCTGGCCACCATGGGGAGCTGACACACTCATCTCTCAGCGTCCCTCGTTGTTCCTTCTGCATTCCTGGAGTTCTTTTTTATGGCCTCATAATTCAGTCAATATTTGCCTCCCCACATAATGTGGTACCTTTGTCTCCTACTTGACAGATGCAACTGTCTTTCGGGCTGCAAAGGTCGACAGCAGGCTACACTTAAAGGCTGAGCACCCACCTTGACCCGGGCAGGCCTTGAACTCATGATCTACTGGTCAGAGAGATCTTATGCAGCTGACACTTAGCCAGCTGCACCACATTCTCGGAGATGAAAGGGGAGAGCAGCCATGAGGTTTTGTAGAAATCCTTGCCAATAGCTATATCAATGTGAAGCAAACTCTCACATTTTTCCCTGTGTATATGGAACATGGATCTTCCACTTCCCTAAGGTCCCAACTAATGGATCTCCCTAGTGGAGCTTCTGATGCACTGGGCAGAAGTGCATCAATCCACTTCCTTCATACACACAGAAAAATCAAAACACTATTCTCGTGCATATGCAACACAGGTCCATCTTCTTGAAGAAAAGGTAAAAAAACAAAATAAAATAGTATTACATGGTATTAGGAAAATTAGTGTGTATTAGAGACAATTCCTGTGCAATTTGCACCATGGCTTGCAAAATGCCCGAAGAAGGCACAAGGGTAGGGCAAAGATCACAGCTCCCCCTCCAATAATGGAAGGAGATCTGTGTGTTCCTCCTGGAATTGGGTCTGAAAAGGAGGCAGTGCTGTGAACTATCATCTCTGTACTCTGTCTGTATATATAATTAAATAAGCCTTCTGTGATCTCCTGCCATGAAATTGAACCCTGAGCGAATTAGAGGAACCCCAGAAACTACTCAATGCTCAGAAATATGTGTGGTATAATTGCAGCCATTGTTAGCTTCACGTGGAGAGCTATTTGCACTGTACTTGTGATAGATCGGTAATAATAGTGGCAGCAACAGTATCAGATTGCTGTGGATAAAATATAACCCCATGTGCTTTAAGCCTGCTGGTCTGGATGGGAATTCCGTTTTTGCAGTAAACGTTTCCTCTACCATGAATAGTAAACAGTGGAACTTTTGGTTAATAGGAGCAATCGTCCTATCACTTTGAGGATGGGATGATTTTGAATGGAGAGTTTAAGGACAGATTAGAATGACTATAACTGGCTTAGGGCCATCTGCACTGATCATGTAATGCAGTTTCAAATTGGTATAGTGCATATTATTACAAAACAAACCCTGGAGCCAGTTCCAATCCCAGATGGAGATGACACAAATGACAGAGCATTGCTCCACATTAAGGGCTTTCTTTCACACACTTTTGTGGAAGTTTGGTCTCTGGCCACAACAGTCTTTGAACTGCATTTTTTCAGTATTATGACAGCATCCTATGGAATTCTGGGATTGGCATTTCAGGGAGGGCTGTTTTTAGCCAGGAAGCTAGCATCTCGCCAAACTACATCCTAGGATTCCATAGGAGTTAAGATAGAATAAGAGTGCTGTAACTGGGTCCTGTGAAAAAATGGTAAAATATGAAAAAGAATATAGAAATGGGGAATCAAAATGCTGAAGGGACTAGAGCAACACTTATAATAATAATAATAATAATAATAATAATATACTTTATTTATATTCCGCTCTTCTCACCCCGAAGGGAACTCAGTGCTGATTACAGATACACATACCTAGCAGACAATCCCTGCCATTTCCACATAAACACATATAGACGAACAGAGGCAAACTCTGGCCACCAGGGGGAGCTGACACACTCCTCATCTCTCAGCGTTCCCAGCGTCCCTTGTTGTTCCTTCTGCATTCCTCACGATTCCTGGAGTTCTTTAATGGCCTCATAATTCAGTAAAAATTTGCCTCCCCACTTAATGTGGTACTTTTATCTCTTACTTGACAGATACAACTGTCTTTTGAGCTGCAAAGGTTGACAGCAGATTACACTTAAAGATCGAGCACCCACCTTAACCCGGGCAGGCCTCAAACTCATGACCTATTGGTCAGAGAGATCTTATGCAGCTGACACTTAGCCAGCTGCGCCACATTCCCAGTGCTCTGTGAGGAAAGGTTGCAATGCTTGGGGCTGTTTAGCTAAGGAAAAGGACAAGTAATGATAGACATGATAGAAATGTTTAAAATAATGTATAGTAGGCATGAAGTAGACAAGGGCAAGCTTTTCTTCCTCTTCATTAATACTAGAACCTGGGCTCATCTACTGAAAGTAAAGGGCATACAAAATCGAGGGTTGGGCACATACGACTTCATCACATGGATGTTTCCCCACCCCACCCCTGCCATTTTGCTAGCCCTGTACGCTCTCCATCATATGAGGGAAGCATTGCCAAAGTAGTGTTGAAATGTGCTGTCTCCATTGGAGCCTACACAACATGGGAGCCTTTCTGTGTTAGGACAGAAGCGTCCTACAAGACTTCCACTCCAGTTGGGGGCAGGGCTTCAACAGGAAGTTCAACAACATTATGCAATGGACAATGTGCCCATCCATCGCTGGGCTGTCCCTTTTAGTATCCTAGGATGATAAAAAGGTAAGTGTGATGACGTCCATAAACTCTGGAATTCACTACCACAAGGCGGTACCATAGTCACTCATTTGGAAGGCTTTAATACATGGATCACAGATTTGGTCCATGAACATCTACTGGCCAGGATGGTTAGATCTCAGGCAGTCAAGAGTGGACACGTTGTAGCCCAAGAGTAAGATGCAGCCTCAAGGTAATTTTAAGGCTCCTATGGTTTCCCAACATTTCTTAAAATTTTTGATTTTTGTTTGTTTGTTTAATTAGTTTTAAAAGCTGCAATTACTGAGTACAAAAGTGTATATTTCATCCTGTTATTCCCCCCTCATGACTTTAAGGCCAGGAGAAATTCTTTTAAAACCATGAAGTAACAATAGCAATAATGATAATAAAAAATTATCACCCACCCTCTCTCCCTAGGGGAACTCAGTAAACCCAAAGAGTACCTCGGCCATTAAAAAGTCAGTAACATTGTAAGAGGGGGAATATAGTGGGATGTGGGTAGAAAGCTCTCTCACAACCCCTAGCTATAGTATGAGAGGCACTACACATCTGTCTATCAGCTGTTGGAAAATGGAAATAGCGAGGTAGCTGCATTCATGTCCCATAGTTTTCCGTCGACCCTCCCCAGTGACTTCTTGGTATACTGGTGATAATAAGACTATATTGGTTTTTGAGGTTTTTTCCCCCAAGCTTAGTATCAGTTTAATGCTTGTGATCAAAGACCATTGCAAGTGTAGAGGAGGAAGAGAAGTAACAGCTAATACACACACATATACAGATATAAATATACACACAAAATATTAATTTTCAACAACTATTCATAAAAATGGCTTCTGAAATCCTAAAAGCCTTCGGTAAAACAAATCCTAAAAGTATCAGTAATCCTGGAAAGTCTGAGACATCCCACTTCCAATTATACAAAACATTGTCACAACTAAAAATTAAATATGAAACCTGACTGATGGATTTTCACAAAGCTCTCTTGAATCTTCCCTGCTGTAAGAGCGAAGTCAACTACGTTATAAAAACCCCCTATAGTCAACTGTCAACATCCTTCAATAAAAATATTATTTTTCTCTGTATCAAACTCTGTCTACCAAAAGAGTTAAATACATCTTTGGTCTGTCAAATCATCATGGTTCTTCTTCCGTTCTTGTGTTTGTTGATACAACTCTGTATACAACTGTCTGCCTTGCTTGGAGTCATCTCGAAACTTCCTCTGGGGACTAACATGTGGCGGAACGCAATATCAAAATGTATTCCTCCTCCTCTGCTATCCTGCATTTTTCACAGTTTAGGATGCAAGTTGTTTTACAAAAATTAAAATAGATATAACTGAAAAAAACAACCACAACATCATCCAAAAGTTAGAAATATTGTTAGACTATCAATGAAAATTAAAACCTGTTAAAAGCAAACCAGTATAAAGACAGTTAAAAAGAAGAACGAACTGTATATCAAAGGTTCCTTTCCCCTGAACATTCAGCCTACCAAGGTTTGCTGAAACCGAAAGGTTTTTGCCCATCTACAAAAAGATATCAAGGAGCATGCCAGTCCAGCTCTGTAGCCTAAGAACAGCTACTGAAATGGGTTTCTCCTGTAGTAGAATGAGATAAGAGTCTCCACAGAAGATCGCAGGACATCAACAGGCTCATATAAAGTGAGAGACTGAGTGTCACCATGGTCAACACTAGATCCACAGCTGAGATAGAAAATGAGCCTGGATTGGCATGGACGTTGACGTCCCCCAAGACAATGAGCCTGGGAAACCTCAAGGCCCACTCCGATACAGTCTCCAACAGCTGGGATAGACTCTCTGCCGGTGCGCTAGGCGCTTGGTACACCAGCAGAAAGGCTAGGCTCTCCTGTGAATCCCACACAAGGCCAGCACTCTCAATACTGGTGGCGTTCAGCGCAGGAACCGCCCTGAGAGATAACAGATCTCGAGAGAGCATCGCTACATCACCACCAACACCCGCCTCCCGTTCTGATTCTGGTGGGTGACAACATAACCTGGGGAAGCTAGATCTTGAAGGATGGTCTCATCTCCCTCTTGCAGCCACGTTTCCGTAATGCAAAACAGATCAGCATCTACATCGGTAAAAAAGTCCCTGATCGTGGCTGTCTTGTTCCTAACAGATTGAGCATTCACCAACACCAGAGAGGAAGGAGAGGTAACTGTATGCCTGTCATCAGTGTGCCGTGGGATAGACCGCAGGTCAGAGGGAGGTCGAATCCTACCACGATTCAGTTATTGGACCTCACAGCAGCGTTTGATACAGTCGATTATGATCTTTTGACGCACCGCCTTGCCATGGTTGGAGTGAGGGGGACAGCTCTAGATTGGCTGTCCTCATTTCTCCACAATCAGAAGCAGCGAGTGCAGAGGGGTGGGCTGGTTTCTGGGGGATCCCCCCTGTCTTGTGGAGTCCTTTCCCCTTTGTTATTTAACATATAGATGCGACTGCTCGCTCAGCTAGTACGTAGCTTTGGGCTTGAGTGTCACCAGTATGCTGACAACACTCAGCTCATTCTGAGGATGGAGGGCCTGCTGGAATCCGTACCCAATAATTTCCATCTATGCCTTGAAGCCGTTACTGGATGGCTGCAAGCCAGTAGGTTGAAGGTGAATCCGGCGAAAACAGAGATCCTTTGGCTGGGTCGTCCGGGCGATGGGGAAATCCAACTGCCGACCCTGGATGGCGAGACATTACGCCCATCATCATCAGTAAAAAGCCTGGGTGTCCATTTGGACTCTCTGCTGTCAATGGAGACCCAAATCTCCAATGTCAGCAGAATCGCATTCTTCCATCTGTGACAGGCGAAGCATCTGGCTCCCTATCTCTCACGGAATGATCTGGCCATGGTAATCCAAGCCACGGTCATCTCAAGACATGACTACTGTAACACTCTTTACATTGGCCTTCCTTTGAATGTGATCCGGAAACTCAAGCTAGTGCAGAATGCTGCAGCCCGACTGCTTGTGGGGGAACCCATGAGCTGCCGTATAACACCTATACTGCAGAACCTGCACTGGCTACCAATTGTACATTGGATCACTTTCAAGGTGTTAGTTCTTACTTTTAAGGCCTTGTATGGTCTGGGGCCAGTGTACTTACGGGATCGCCTGATTCCATATAACCCTCCAAGATCACTTCATTCAGAAGACCAGAATCTTCTAGACATCCCTAGTGTGAAGTCTTTCCACCTGACTTCGACAAGGCGCAGGACATTTTCAATCATCGCCCCGGCTCTTTGGAATACGTTGCCAGTGGAAACGTGGGCTCTCCGAGATTTGGTCACCTTCCGGAGGGCCTGCAAGACACACTTGTTCAGACAGGCCTTCGAAAGCTTGTAATTTTAGCTTCTGATTTTAGCTGCGTTTTATTTTGCTGTTTTACTTACTATTATATGTATGTTTTGTCCATTGTTTGTTTTATTGAATTGTGTTGTAAACCGCACCAAGCCGCTGGGAGTGGCGGTGTACAAGTCCAAATAAATAAATAAATAAATACATATAAGGATACATGGTCCTTCAGATAACCTGGATTGAAACCATAGAAGACCTTGAAGGTTGCATCCAGAGCTTTGAAATATGTCCAGAAACAGATAGGAAACCAATAAAGTAATCTTTTCAGCATCCTGAGCTGTGTCCCAATGCAAAAGACTCATACATACGGGGGAATCCAATAATGTGAACATTGCTTACAAAAATGCCTCCACCCCCCTTCCCCCCGAGAAGAAAAGAAGACTGATTTTTAAAACAGGTAATGACATCTTAAGAAGCTTGTTTTGCAAAGAGCTGGATTTGGGCTACTGAAGCAGCAAGAAGAGCTGTTTAATCACATTAGCTGTAAAATATTCATTTGTTATGGCATCTTATACACCAGAGCTTTCTTTAGCATGAGGTAGTCTAACATAAAGCTATTCACCTGCCCTGAATCTCACCTTCCTTCCTGTTCATGCTCATCCTAAGTAATGAAAGTCCTTCTCTGAGGACACATTGAGTCCGACATCCAGCCTGTCCCAATTAGTAAACATTTTGCATCACTGATTTTAAAATTAATAGGACAATAGTCTTCCACTCCTTATGACATATTGATTACATCTCAAACACTATTAATATCCCACTGTCAGGAGGATAATATGCGCACACATTTTGGTTGTCACTGTTTTAAATTACGAGCATCCATTCCCCACCCAGCTGAATTCACTTAAAAGTGTTTCTGTATGTTGATATAAACTGATTGATTGCACTCAGGCTCTGTGGTTAATTCTTCTCACACTTACATCATCTGAATTCACTGTGAGGTTTGCTGCTTGTTCTCCCCCCCTCTGCCTCAAGACATCAAGGCTGCCGTTTGGATTAACTCTGATTGCTTGGAAACTCCAGGCATTATTTTGCTACAGGAACTGTAGATGGGAGACTTCTTTTTTTTTTCAGTAACACTTTGGTTCTAATTCATAGTAGTTGGGAAGGAGTGGGGAACTTGTGACCATTCAGATAGTGATGGACTCCATCTCACATCAGCCCCAGCCAGCACAGCTGATGATCTGGGATCATGGGAGCTATAGTCTCAAAACATTTGGTGGGCTTGTATGTTCACTATCTCTGTGCTTGAGGCTGAATTGTTTTTATTTATTTATTTATTTATTATTTCGATTTGTATACCGTCCTTTCCAATTGGCTCAGGACGGTTTATAGCATATTGAACTATAACATCGGAACAATAAAAAAACAGATATCAGAACATTAAAACAGTGTCAAACTACAACCAAGGGTGACTAAAGATCAAAAGCCTGGTGGAAAAGAGCTGTTTTACAAGCTTTCTGGAAAGCCGGCAGCTCACTTCAGGCAGTAGAGTGTTCCACAGGCTCGGTGCCACAACAGAGAAGGCCCTCTGTCTAGTTGAAGATAGACAGACAGTTCACAGGGAAGGGATCTGCAAGAGGTTGTGATCCTCGGATCGAAGAGATCTCTGGGGAACATATGGGAGTAGATAGTCCCTCAAGTACACCAGCCCCAGACCATGCAAGGCCTTAAAGGTCAAGACCAACACTTTGAAGATGATCCAGTGCTCAATTGGCAACCAGTGCAGTCACTGCAGAGTTGGAGTAATATGGGCCCTGGCCGGCACCCCAGCCAGGAGTCTCGCTGCCGCGTTCTGCACCAGTTTAAGCTTCCGGATGACCAACAAAGGAAGACCAATGTAAAGGGTGTTACAGTAGTCTAGCCTCGAGATGACCATCACCTGGATCACCGTGGCCAGGTCACTTCCAGTGAGATAGGGTGCCAGCCGCCTAGCCTGTTGCAGGTGGAAAAAAAGCTGATCTGCTAACAGCTGAGACCTGAGCCTCCATTGTCAGCAGTGGGTCCAACTGGACCGCCAGGCTCTTTACTAAAGACGACGGGTATAGTGCCTTGCCGTCCAGAGTAGGTAGCCGGAACCCACACCCACCTGGGTGACCCAGCCAAAGGATTTCCGTTTTCGATGGATTCACTCTCAACCGACTGGCTTGTAGACAACCAGTCACGGCTTCAAGGCATAGTTGGAAACAATCGGGTACAGAGTCTGGCCGGCCATCCATCCTCAGCACCAGCTGGGTGTCATCAGCATATTGGTGACACTCCAGACCAAAGCTCTGCATGAATTTGGCAAGTGGCCACATATAGATGTTAAATAATAAAGGGGAGAGAATGGCTCCCTGAGGAACCCCACAACTTAGGGGGAGCATCTCAGAAACCATACCTCTCCTCTCCACTCACTGTCCCCGATTTAGGAGAAAAGAGGACACCCATTTAAGAGCAATCCACCTAACCCGTTACAGCTAAGCGGTGGGTAAACAACGCGTGGTCTACCGTATCAAAAGTTGCCGTGAGGTCCAATAACACGAGCATTGTTGATGCTCAGATCTAGGAAGGGGTCTAGAAGAGGCAGTGATACTTGTTTATCTCTAAATGTTGAATCTACTACTTCAACTGAGATTGGGAAGGTTCCAAGTACACTACCAGGATGCTTCCCCGACAGAGTCCACAGGATGCTGTCACATGACATAAGGTTAGTTTTGGCGGGGCTCCACAGAGGAAGCATCCTGGTAGCATGCTAGGATGCTTCCCTGTGAAAACAGGAGGCTCCATGTGTTCAATAGAGAAGAACATTATCTTGGAGTTAGGGCATGGAACCCCCATGAAAAAGAAAATCCACAAATAAAGAAATTACTATTATTTTACCCGACTGAGCACCTCTTTAGGAATGTTGAGGACTTTCAGCATAACTAGAAAGCATTCACCGTAAAGCCACACTGGAGGAGTTTGAGATTTCAAGAAGGAACTTTTCACCGAATCGTAAATACTAAAATTCACAAAAATCAAAACCACAAATGTGGAGGGATGGTTGTATAACTGAAATATACTCTCTTTGAGGCTGCACTTGAAGACTCGTAAGAAAGCCTCAATTAATCCAAAGATAGGGTTCTTTTCCATTATCTGGGCAGAGGTGCTAGAGAGAGGATAGTTCATATTATGGGGGTGGACGATGGATTTAAGGAGTAAAACCCCTATATTCCCACCACCCATGTCCCCATTGTGGAAACAACCCTTGTTTATGAAATGGGAAGGGGGAGGGGCATAACCAGTGAATACAGGGGAAATTGTTTCTTCAACTCCCCCCCCCCCCCATAAATGGACGAACTTCCTCTTTCTAGTGCCTCCTAGAGGCCTTTGCCCAGATAATGGAACAGTAGCAAAGATAGCAGCTAACCCAATATTTATGAGTATCTCTCTGGCTACCATGCACTTATTTGGAGCCCCACTGACTATGGCAAGACTTCCTACTGAGTAAATAAATTTAAGATGGCAGTAACAGAAATGCTTTACTTCTTTGTTGCATTATTTATTGTAAATTACTGTGAATCTCTGAGAGAAAAGTGATGATAAAATTGCTTTGAAGTAAATAAGCATTTTTATGTAGCACTAAAAAGTATTTATTCTGGGGAAACTAAACCTGAAAAAAGCATCCTGGTCTCAAAGAGTGGGAGATAAGATGTGTGCATTTCTGGGTTGTGAACACCACCGGGTAGTGTTCAGCATGGGATTCTTAACCAGTAGAAAACCAGTAGAACCAAAGAGCAACAAGACTTAAGGATATGGAATCATAGAGTTGGAAGAAACCAAAAGGGCCATTCAGTTAATGCATGCATAATACAATCAAAGTATTCTTGATAGATGGCCTCTCAGTCTCTGTTTAAAAAACATCCAGAGAAAAAGACTCTACCACACTCTGAGGCACCATATTACATTGCTAAACACCTCTTACTACCACATTCTTCATACTATTCAGGGGGAATCTCTTATTCTTTCGTTGGAATTCATTGTTCTGTGTCTTGTCTCTGGAGAAGCAGAAAAGCCTGCTCCAACATCAACATGACAAACTTTCAAATAGTTAAACATGGTTATCATGTTACTTTTTAGCCTTCTATTCTCCAGGCTGAACCTATCCAGTTCCTTAATTCACTTCTCATAGGGCATAACTGTTAATCACTTACATCATAGTACTTAAGAGGAGCTAATTTCAGGGTTTTCAGGTTGAAAGGTCTTTCCAGATAAGAGTTCTTTCACAATGAAGTTTCCAGACTTTGGTTCATGTATGATAGTTTTCTTTGAACTAGACGGCATTTATCAGACGTGTCAAAGCCTTTGTCATGGCCATTTTGTCTTACTTTACCTGATGCCCAATACTACACTTCCATTGTAGGGTATTTTTCAGAGGTGGCTGGCTACCAGAAGGTGACCACATGACAAAAGGACATGGCCCCTGTAGCTTTAACAATTGTGTGGAGTAAAGACTCAAAGAGGTGAAACTGACATGATGTGCTATGGCTTATGAAAGTCATTCTTATGTACAATAGTACAGAAGTCCAGTTCTCTCTTACACCTGGCTACTAGGCCAGGTAATCTCCTATTTAAATTTATTTGAAATTCATTTTTTTCTTATTTAAAATTATTTCCTTACTTTACCGACCCTCAGACCCTAACCCAGAATTATAATTTCTTTACTGAACCTGGGATGGCAATTTTTCTTTAATTTTTGTAATTAATTTTTCCCCTTCTCCTCTCGCCAGCTCAGAGATTCTTCTAACAGGAATATTTATCTCCTCCAAAATTGCTTTTCAGGGACACTTACAGACATCAGAGTCCTGTCCCTGCCTTCTGCCAGCTCCCAGGAAAAAGGAAAAGCGCGCGAAAGCTTTGCCGAAAACCGCAATTGGTTGCCAGAGAGAATGGATCGGATCCATTGCTCTGGCAATCCATTGCTTGGGTCTGCGGTTTTCGTCAAAGCTTTCGCGCGCTTTTCCTCTTTCCTGGGAGAAGGCAGAAGGAGGGGACAAGACTCATACTTTATCTGTGCATTTCATTTGCATTTGCATTAAGACTCATACTTTATCTGTGCATTTCATTTGCATTAATTGATTATTTGTTGATATAGCTTGCTTCTATGATGTTATTAGTGATGTTTAGGACTGATCCAGGCTTGCCCTCCTTTCTTCCCTCCCAGCTGAGGTCACGAATAATAACGAATATTTGTTATTAATAATGTTTTAATCACGAACTTTTTGGAAATTTTTTTGTAAGTATTTCAATTACTAATAAACCCCCCCCCCTCCCATTAGTAGTTTAGAACCAATTTTTAAATGGATCAACCACCCCTTCTGGCTACCAGTGAGGCAACAACATCAAAAAGAAAGCTAGGGAATTTTTTTTGCAGATGCATACCCTTAGAACCTTTTGTCAAAGGAATAGTTAAATCTGCAATCAATACTAGATGATTAAAATGTTTGTCATTTTTAAAAGTATGTATGTCCTGTAATGTGTTTAGAATTTTAGTATATTTTACTCTTTTGTTGAAAAGTTTTAATGAACCTTGGACTATGACTCTAAAACCATTGGGTGTCTTTAGGCAAGTCACATGACCTCTTCATATGTTCCACTGGAATCACCAGAAATTATGGCAATTTCAGCAGTGCCCATCCAGGAGCGTGTGGAACCCATCGCCCCACTTCCCACATCACCCAATTCACTCATGTTCCCATCCCATAGGGGGAAGCATCTGCTGCCCAGCTTCCCCCATTGATCCAAGGCAACACAGAAAGCCAGCTGTGTTGCTGTATCAGCAGCATGTGCCACTTCGATTTCTCCTTTAAGATGGAGCCTCACTGGAAGTTGCAGTGCATCATATAATAGGAGCTGGTGCGCTTTATCTTAAAGGAGAAGGCAAATTGGTGTATGCTGCTGATTTTGCCTCCATGTGATGAGGTCAACAGTCTCTCAGAGGAACACAAAGGCAGATCCCCTGACAAGACAACTCTGTGATAGGGTTGTCTTAGGGCTGTCCGAAGTCTAAAATGACTTGAAGGCAAACAACAACAAAAATGGAATCAATTAAACTTGTCGCTGATGGGGAGAATCTTAACTAACGATTAAAATGAATATATTACCAAAACTCTTGTTCCTTTTCCAAAATCTCCCGATTCTAAGGACTAATAAATTTTTCAAAGAATGGAACAAAGCCTTACAAAAATTTATATGGCAGGGCAAAAAACCGAGGATCAAACATGACCATTTAATTGGGGCAAAGAAGAATGGAGGTTTTGGGTTACCAGAATTAAGACTCTATTATGAGGCAGCAAATCTCGTTTGGATAAAGGACTGGATCACACTTAAAAGAGAAAATATCCTGGCCTTAGAAGGATTCGATTTGAGAACTGGTTGGCATGCCTATTTGTGGTATGGTCAAGAAAAGAAAGAGAAAAATTTTAATAATCATTTTATAAGGTCTGCCTTACTAAAGACATGGCAGAAGTACAAAGATAAGTTCTATAGGAAGACACCGCTATGGCTATCACCACTAGAGGCAGACCAGAGAAGGCTGTTAGGTTGGTCTCAATGGCCCACCTACAGGGATATATTAAATAAAGAAAAGGGAGAACTGGTCCTGAAATCCAAGGAGAAAATCACAAATAAATTTAAATCATTCTCCTGGTTACAGCTGATACAGGTCAAAGAGCACTACAAAAAAGACAAGGTTATAGGTTTCGCGGAAAAGGATGAATTTTTTGAAAAAATCGTAATCAAAGAGAAAAAGAATATCACAAATTTATACAATATACTACTAGAATGGGCTACAGAGAAAGAGTTAGTAAAAGACTGTATGATAAAATGGGCACAAAATATTGGTAGGACAATTGCACTGAAAGAATGGGAAGAAATATGGCAGAAAAAAAATTAAATATACATATGCTACAGATTTGAAAGAAAACTGGTTTAAAATGTTTTATAGGTGGTATATTACACCACAAAAATTAGGACTAATGTACAAGACGGCGAACAGCCACTGCTGGAAGTGTAACAAGGAGGTGGGCACTTTCTACCACATGTGGTGGACTTGTCCAAGAGCAGCATCATATTGGAAGGACATTCAAAAAGCTTGTGAAAAAATACTACAAAGGAAAATCAGCAGAAAACCAGAATACTTTTTGTTAGGGATATTGGACGAGGAGTTAGACCTGGATACAAATAAAGAAATTTTGTTTACCTATTTGTGCACAGCAGCTAGAATGACTTTCGCCAAAAAATGGAAACAAAAAGATACTCCTACAATTGAGGAGTGGCTTAACAAGGTAGATGAAATTAAGGATATGGACAAACTAACATACGCGATGAAGATATCTTATGGTAGACCCATTAAAAAAACGGATTGGAAAATTTATGAAACATTCAAAGACAGTAAGTAAAGACACAAGAGGGGACAATGTAGGAGTAACTGTCGGAACACTAGAAGTAAAAAAGAAACAAATAGTTATAGACGATAAAGGAGTAGCCAAAGGCAAGAATGGATTATGGAAACAAATAAAAACAGAAATCGAAGAAGGAAGATTTGGAAGTCAGATACCCCCATTCCCAAGTGTATTTCCTTGCCTACCCTCCCCAAGTCCATTACCCCTTCCCTCCCCGGATCATACCATCCCCATTATCCTACCCAAGTCCAATAGATAGGGATTGTGTGTCTTTTTTTTATATGTACAATAAGTGGAAAATGCTATGAATAAAAATTATTTACAAAAAAAACAAAACAAAAATGATCCTAATTAATCATTAATTATATAGCATTTGGTACAATTAATTACAGTATTTGCAACCCAAATTTTTATCTAATTTTGGCCCTTTAATACCCACAAGTTGTGCAGGTCTTGTCTAAATGAAAGGACATGGTTGAATTGCACAATATTTCAGTACGAACACTTCACAAACTTATTAAAACTTTGCATACGTACAAGTAGGCTTTTCCCATATATGCACACTTGGTGAGGTGCAGAACTTATTATTGGAGCATCTACAGCTGGATATGAAAATTCTTTCTCAACTTTGATGCATGTGTGACACCAAAAAGCATTCTTTCTTCATTAGAGAAAAGCTTTTGAAGATAACATATTTGAACGATAGTTATAAGTGAATGGTTTCTCCACAAATTTTCAGAAAAATCATTTTATTAAAAGTTTGGATGACTATGCAAATTTATTTTATATCTACTGGCATTTATTTTACGAGATTACTTTGCATCTCGAAAATATTGTATTTTAAATGGTGTTGGCTGATATCACTCCTGTATTAGCATGCCAGAGCAGAAGTGGATATGGCTCATCACATGAAGTTAAGTGATAGAACTATGATACAAAATGAGACAATTGACAGGTTTTTCCATCAATAAAAGGGAACTGGTTTATCTTGGGGAGGTGGCATCACAGCATCCGTTGTATGCAAAGTCATGTGATAGGCTTCAATGTCGTTTTGCCAACTTCATGTCCAAAGTCTCACAACATACTTTCTGATGCTTTCATTGTGGATTATTTTTATCATCTATATATATAAAATCCTTCATGTGGTGGTTCCTGTCTTATAGACAAAGAAACCACACAAGGTAGACACACAAAAACAGCCCACATACCCATAAAACCCTACGAGGTATGTATACCACAACCCCCCCCAAAGAACCAACGGTCACAAATCCAAAAAAACATTATGGACTACAACTCCCATGATCCCCCACACCACCTCCTTCTGGCAGTTTAGAGTGTCGGAATGTTGGTGGAGCTGCCAATTAGATGCATTATGCAAATACTCAGAGCTGTTATCAGAGCAAAACAGACAGGTAATAAAAGGCAATCCAAAAGGTAGAAGCTGGTGAAGGGACTAGCAAAAGAAAGGGAAAAAAGGTAGAGAGGGAATGGAGGGAGGGAGACTAGGGGAGCAAGAACTGAAACAGAAAGGGGAGGGATGGCAGGAAGGAGGGAAAAGAAAAAAGAAAGGGAAGGAGAAGGGGCAGGAGGACAGAAAGAAGAGAAAAGCTGAGGGATGAGGGGGAGAGGGAAGAAAGGAAGTATAAAAGGCAGGAAGGGATGTTTCTGTTGGTCTTTGCCACATGCACACACATATGTACATATAGACATGCACATATACACACATATATATGTGCACTGAAATATACACATGCACACATACATACACATACATACACACATCTACACATATACACGCATATACATATACAAAACACACATATACATAAGTACACACATATACACATACATACATATACATAAGTACACACACATATACACACATACTGTACATACATATGTACACATAGACACAAATCCATATATATATACATACATACACACACAAAACACACACACACACATATATATATAGACTGGGACACAGGAAAGAGAAAAAGCCACAGCAGCGCGTGGCCGGGTACAGCTAGTTACCTATGAAAAGTTTATTATACAGAAAACCTTTTAATACTGACTGGTGCCCAAACTATCTGTTTTCCTAACTTTTATCTCAGCTCCATAGACAAAATTTTCTCACTACGTCCATGCATGATGAGAGCAATTGCTGGTCCCCCATATTACAGTATATAGCTGAAGAAGCACTGCTCTAGGTAATTTCCCTCCTAAAGCCCACAATTTCACTAAGAAACTATTGTAGCTGGGTTGAATTGCTATACAAATGTAGATTAGGAAGACTAGGGCAAATTGGCCTTTGAAGCATATCTGATGCTATCTGAGACCTCTTATTATTCCCCATGAAGTCATTCAACAGCATCTGCCAATTTTTAATTAATTTCCTGGGGATCGTCATTAGTATAGATTAAAAATCAAACAGAAGTTTTGGCAATAGAACTGTTTTTTCATGAACGGATTCACATGAGCTACCTTAGGATCAGTTGTGCCTACTCTTTTAGCTCTGTCTTAATAGAATCAATTAGGTTAATATGATTGTATTCTATGATAACTGCACAGTTTGAAGTAATGCAAACTCCTGGATGCTTCATTTATCCATTTTATGCTTAGACTTAATAGCTTCCTCGATGAAATATTGACGGGTATAAGCTCTGACTTTATGTAGTTTACCTTGAATTGAGATGTCAAGCCACACTGAGTAATTTTGCACACAAAATAACAGTAGAGATAATAGTGAGTTTGTAATGTATGATGCTGCACGTCAAAAACCACACTTGGAAGGCAGTGGTTGTATAAACCACCAGCAAAAATGCTATAAGGTACACATAACAAATGTGCATATAGGTTAAGTTTCCCTTATACAAAATGCTTAGGAACCAGAAGTATTTGGGATTTTGGGTTTATTTCAGATTTTGGAATAATTGAAGTCATTCCACACTTGCCCTCAAAACCTGTTTCCATGGTGCCGACCCCAGGCCCGGATTACCCATAAGGCCACCCTAGGGGGACAGCAGATTCGGACCCCCCAAAGTAAAAAAAAATTCAAAAAGTGTGCATGCGCACAGCGGCGGAAACACCATCCATGGCTGCCCCGCACCCCCCTTTGCTCTGCTCCCCTCGGCTCCTCCCTCCCTTGCTGGAAGTCTCGCCTCCCCCTCCTCGCTGCTTGTGCCGTCCCCGCCCCTCTTCCTTCAGTGAAGGAAGAGGGGCGGGATCAATGCTGACGTGAGTGAGGAGGGAGGACCCCCCACAAGCGGCCCCCGCAAGCGGTCCCACCCTAGCAAGCAGCCCCAACCCCTGGGGCGGGGGCGGCGCTTCCAGAGTGTGGCCTAGGGCACCACAATTGGTTAATCCAGGCCTGGCCCACCCTGTTGCACACTGCCATAGGTGAATGCTAGATGTGTGACTTGCCTTCTTTCTCCAAAGGGGAAAGTGGGTGGTTGTGGCAACAAGTTTAAGCTTTTGAAGTATTTTAGGTTTCAAATTTCCAGATAAGGGAGAATCAACCTATATGAAATAGAAGAACAGGAGGGGAAAATATCACACATTTGTGTATAGCTAAATGACAATCTGCAACATGGTAACTATGGGAATTGGTTGCTATTGTGTGCATTCAAGGCAATTTACAATGCCTTTATTCTAGGGATTCTTTGTAAGATTTATTCAAAGCAGTCTGCCATTGCCTTCCTGTAAGGTTGAGAGAATGGGATTTGCCTAAGGCCACCCAGTGAGCTGATTCCTGTTCTTCCAGAGCCTAGTGCAATACTCATACCCAGTGGTTCTCAAACTGTGCTCTGCGGAGCCCTTAGGGATCCATGAAGCAAACTGAGGGACTCCATGCTTTCCTCCCCACTTCTGCTTCAAGAGCAAGCAGAGGCAGGGAGGGAAGCGCTGGTCAGTTGGTTGCTTCCCCACCACTCATCACTTCCCTTCTGCAGATGCATGGTGACATCAGGAAGCTCTTTCCTACACAAAGGGCAGGGGGAAGGAGTGGCTAAAAGATACGCATGTGCACCAAGCATGGGATTGAATTCTAATGCTGCCCAAGCACACAGTTCTCATTTCCTTTCCTTGTTTGCATCCTTCCCTTTCCTCGCTCATCACATGCACATGCTCTGCAATGCTCCAACGGTTGTTGGGGAAGGCAGGCCGAGATAAGAGGGCACACAGGTTGACCTCTCCACCTGGGCCTTTTCCCCACCCCTGCCTTCTCCACGCTTGGGAGAAGACTGAGGGGCTCCAGTGGCACAGGCTGGAGGTTGGTGAAGGAAAGAGAGAGGGAGGCAGGTTGCTTAGTTGGTGGCCCCTTTCCTGCCCCCTTCTCATCCCATATTTCAGTTGTCATCTAGGCCTTTGCCTAAGACAGGGGTGCTCAGAATGGTGATCTCGATCACCAGGGTGATCTTTGGGCCTCATCCTGATGATCTTCAGGCCCCTGACCAGGTTTTTTGCTGTTGGTCCTCTTCACGCGCCCCTGCACGCTGCAAAGAAGTCCTCCGTCGTTGGTCCTCCCCGCTCCCTGCTCGTGCACCGTCTCCAAAATCTCCAGAGTTCAAGAGGCAGAATGGGACCCCTCTTTTGGATTCCTCCTCCTCCCTCCGTCCTTCTCCAGCCACTCAGAGTCATAGGAGACCAAAGGGGGCGGGCCTGGATGACGCGATGCATGGCTGGCCCCGCGCGAATACGCAGAAGCGGCCATTCTGCCCCTTGTACTTCTTGTGAGCTCTTGGAGGCGGCATGCATGCTGGCAGCGTGGAAATAGGAGCAACGACGGAGGAGGAGGAGAAGGACGCTTTGGGGTCATTTCCTTACCGCATCTCAAAGGTCGGTCTTTTTACTTTGGGGTGAGTGCTTGATTGTTCTGTGGCATGTCTCTTTGTTTATTTTTAATGTTTAAAAATATATGTTGGGGAATATGGAAATGTGGGAGAAATGGAATGGTTGGATGTATTTTTGCATGCCCCTTTGTTTACCTTGCTGAGTATTAAATGGCCTTGCAGTTCAAAAGCCTCTCTTCTTACTTTCTAGCTGATAATATATGTGGTAATATGGCAGTGTGGGAGAAATGGGGTGGTTGGATGTATTTTTATGCTCTGTTTTATATTGTTGTTATTAAATTGAAATGTTGATGTTTTATAACTTCATTTTATGTAAACTGCCCCGAGCCTGCTGGAAGGAGCGGTACATAAAAATGAATAATAAATATAAATAAATAAGAAAATAGTTATACATTTTACATTTCTGGGCAGGTGATCTTTGGGACTTGGTTTTTTAATCAGTAGCTCCCATGCTGAAAAAGTGTGAGCACCCCTGGCCTAAGAGGTGCTATCACTGAAAGGAAACAACTCAAAAGCCCCATCTCTTTCCTTCCTTCCCTTTCTTCCTCTCCCACCTTCCCTTTCCTCCCATCTCTCTCTTTCCTTCCTTCATGTGATCCTGGTGGTGGTGACTCCTGCCTGCACTCCTACAGCCACTGCCATTAATATTTTAAATAATTGTTTCCTTTATATCTATTATATAAAGGGGTTCCCGTCATGGGACGACAGTCCCAAACAGAGAAACCTTACAACGCAGAAACACCAAACTTGCCAACAGAAATAGGCCTCAAGCAAGGTATGTTTGTAGCAAAGAAACTTTCCCCCCCAAAACCTAAAAGGCCCCCAAAACAACAAGTAAAAAACTACATTTCCCAGCATCCTCCGGGGCTGCCAACGACTCTCCCAGCCTCTACATTCTGACAACATGATTGGCTGCCAATAAGGGCGCATTTGCATAACGCCTGTACTGGCCAGCCAACATGAACATTCCGACCCATAATAAACTGTCAGAGAAGGATAAGGCAAAGGCTGAGGCACAAACACAAACACCAAATTCACTACCCACAGAAAATTTACACCCCTACAAATCACAGACCACGCCCAAAATTGACAGTAAGGCTTCATTAACTTAATTTCCCTGACTAGGCCTCACTTAATGGAATGCTGTTTACGCTCTGAATTGACAGTAAGGCTTCATTAACTTGATTCTCCCGACTACGCCTCAGCTCATGGGACATTGTGTATGGCCTGAATTTACAGTAACATACCTTGGCACACAGAGCCCCTATTACCCACGCTACATTCTACTACAGTTTGGAGGAGGGTGGACCATGGATTATCGGGCTTGAAGTACCTCCATGGATAATGGGATTTGTACTACTTCAAAACCCATCATTCCCCACAGACCACTGTGCCCCAGAACCAAGACCGATAAAGACCAAACTTGGCACACAATGCCCCCCATGACCCACACTCCATCCGACTGCAGTTCAGAGGAGGACACACCATGGATAATGGGATTTCAAGTACCTCCACTCACTTCCAAAGTTAACTTCCAAGCATCAACCTCTACATCAACACAGCAGATGGAAAGACAAAAAACATTGCATATCCACAAGCTATGCAGAACGCCAGCAACACCACACACCAACAACTCCCCAGGACTTCAATATCCCACCCACCAGAACAACCCACAACGACACAGCCAGGGCCCCAACAACACCATAACTAACAACAATTCCAACCTTTGCATACTCAGACTTTCTCGCATCTCCTAAATAGGGCACAGCAACGCGTGCCAGGTACAGCTAGTATAATATAATATAGAATATAAGGCAAAGGTAAAGGTTTTCCTTGACACTAAGGCTAGTCATGTCTTACTAGAGGATGGTGCTCATCTCCATTTCTAAGCCAAAGAGCCGGCGTTGTCTGGAAACACCTCCTAGGTCATGTGGCCAGCATGACTACATGGAGCGCCGTTACCTTCCCACACAAGCAGTACCTATTGATCCCACACAAGCAGTACCTATTGATCTACTCACATTGGCATGTTTTAGAACTGCTAGGTTGGCAGAAGCTGGGGCTAACAGCAGGAGCTCACCCTGCTTTCCGGATTTGAACTGCTGACCTTTTGGTCAGCACGTTCAGCAGCTCAGGGGTTTAACCTGCTTTACCACCAGGGCACATGTACATATGTCCAAATACAGGTATTCCAAAATCTGAGGGAGGGGAGAATCCCAAATATTTCTGGTCTCTTATCTTTCAAAGAAGGGATATTCAAGCTGTATTAACCTGGGGGTATACACTTGTGACTTTTACATATTCACAATTTCAATACAGCTCCTAGCTTAAGGGCTACATAGGAATGGTGAAAGTCACTCAATCTCTGCCGACTGGACAGCAGCTGCAGGATTTGACAGAGGTCTGTATCTGTTGCCCAAAAGGTGGCTGGCTGATGTTCTCAACTCTGCTTATCTCACAAGCTGTCTCTGGCACAAGGGGAAATTGAAAGCAGGACCCTAATTCTGCATGTCAAACTGGGGTCCCTTCCACACAGCCCTATATCCCAGAATATCAAGGCAAAAAAAATCCCACATTATCTCACTGTGGACTCAGATAACCCGGTTCAAAGCAGACATTGTGGGATTTTCTGCCTTGATATTCTGAGATATAGGGCTGTGTGGAAGGGCCCTGGTGATCACTTCTGGAAGGTGGGTAGAAAGGCAGCCTCCCATGCAACAGGGAATCAGCCTTTCATTGATCACAGCAGCTGCTGCCCAGTAAGTGGAGATGGGGAGGGATCAGACCAGGATTTGCTAATTTCTGGCCATACTACAACACATTATATCATTTTGTAGTAGAGATGTTCTTGAGTTCTTAACACTGTCAAAAGTAATAATTATAAAGGTAATACCATTACTTCTTTTGCCAACCTGGCAGTTCAAAAACATGCAAATGTGAGTAGACCAATAGGTACTACTCCAGCGGGAATGTAGTCATGCCAGCCACATGACCTTGGAGGTGTCTACGGACAACGCCAGCTCTTCGGCTTAGATATGGAGATGAGCACCAACCCCCAGAGTTGGACACGACTGGACATAATGTCCGGGGGAAACCTTTACCTTTTGCTATTACTTACCAGTAGGAGACTCCGGTGGCACAGTGGGTTAAACCCCTGTGCCAGCAGGACTGAAGACCGACCGGTTGCAGATTCAAATCCGGGGAGAGCGCAGATGAGCTCCCTCTATCAGCTCCAGCTCATCCAGGGACATGAGAGAAGCCTCTCACAAGGATGGTAAAAACATCAAAACATCCGGGCGTCCCCTGGGCAACGTCCTTGCAGACGGCCAATTCTCTCACACCAGAAGCGACTTGCAGTTTCTCAAGTCGCTCCTGACACGACCAAAAACACAACAAAAACCAGTAATGCTGAGTAATTTGCTATTTTCAAGCATGCTGTTTCCTAGTGTTCATTAATAGCACATTTGAAATTCCCATCAGAAATCAATTGCCTCCTCCAAATTGTGCTAACCTGTGAAACATATCCTCCAAGAATACACCCCGGATGTTTTTCAAAGCATACAGTGAGCAGGATATCAATGTCGATCTTTGAAGTGTCCCCTTTAAAGAAGATGAGAACTGGCCTGCAACACAGAAAAGCTTTTGCTGAATATATTTTGTGGCCATTGGACTCTTTGTTGTCTTTACAAAGAAAAATCTTCCCTTTGCATCTCTTTTTGTATCTTTATTGTAAATAGAAGCTTTTTGGAAGACAACACAACAATTTGCCTTGCCTTGGATGATCCAACACACACTTATTAAGAGGCAAACCACAGTGTTTCCATAGATATATATTGATTGATGCATTACTATAGCAGCATGATGGGAGACAAAAGAACCTCTGGCCCTTACCTTTAAGAATATCCTGTTTAGTACTGAGAGAGATATAACAATTGTAGAAGGGAAATACTCAAGCCTTTTGGCTGTCATTTCTTTCTAGTAGATCCATCCTGTGGCCACACCATATTCAGGCTTTGAAATCTGTAGATGTAAACAATTCCAAACTATCCCCTTTCACTTTAACTACAAAGCCTCAAATGCACATCATTTCTCCTGGACCAGTTTTCAGGTGCTTTCAATTATTTACATGTCTCCTTTTTCTTCTACAGATCGGTTGATTCTGCCTATATCGTAAGTCCAAGGCTTATCATAAATATTTTTTGATGGAAAGTGTTCATACTTTGACATGCTGTTATTTTGCTTAACTGCTCATTAAAGGATGCAATAACTTTCTTTGCGTAGGCCAATATGGCAGGATTGCAAAATCTGATCTAAAGAGAAAAGAATCAGATCCTCCATTATTGGCATTTCATCAATTTCTACCATTTTCTTGGTAGGTACTATCCCTGCCCCCTTCCACACTGTCCCTATATTCCAGGATCTGATCTCAGGTTATTTGCTTTTCTCAGATTATCTGGCAGTGGAGACTCATTTTATCCATTTTCAAAACAGATAATCTGGGATCAGACTCTGGGATATAGCGCAGTGTAAAAGGAGCCTCTGTTTTCCTTACACCCCTTCTACCATGCCCAGATTACCCATAAGGCCAACGAGGCCATGGCCTAGGGGCGCAAGCCGAGGGGGGGGCGCAGATCATGGTCCAAAAAACCACAACTGGTCTGCGCCCCTCTTTCCCCCTTGCTCATGCCCCTCCTCGCTCTTTCTCCTGGCAAAATCTCTGCTCCGCCCCCGTCTCTCTCTCTCTCTCTCGCACGCTCTCTATCGCTCTCTCTCTCACGCTCTCTCTCTCGCGCTCTCTCACTCTCTTTTGCGCGCGCTCCCTCTCACGCTCTCTCACGCTCTCTCTCGCTCTCTCTTGCTCTCTCTCGCTCTCTCCCTTGCTCGCCCTCTCTCTCTCACCCGCTCTAGCACATGCTCTCTCTCTCGTGCGTGCGCTCTCTCTCGGGCGCTCTCTCTCTCTCTCTCTCTTGTGCGTGCCTTTGGAGCAAGTTTGCACCTGCTGCACTCTCCCCAAGCCTCCTGATTTCTGAGGAGACCGTCAGAGCACAGCAGAGCTTTCCAGCCGGTGGGAATGGGGACTTTGGAGGTGGCGGGAGGTTGGCTTAAAGGGGGCATAATTCCAAAGTGTGGCCTAGGGTGCAAAAAAGTGTTAATCTGGGCCTGCCTTCTACACTGCCATATAATCCTGATTATCAAATCAGATTATTCACATTGTCTGCTTTGAACTGGATTAAATGAGTCTACACTGCCACTTAATCCAGTTCAAATCAGATAATTTGGATTTTATATGGCAGTGTAGAATGAGCCACAGATACATATTTACAAACACAAACATAAACATATACACAAACACACACACACCATATGCCATATAATGGGCAACAGCATTGACCACTTACTCATACATGTCTAGGAGATCCAGATCTGAGACAGGCTTGGAAAGTTAATAAATTTGCAGTTTATATTGGGGGAGATCTTAGACTAGATGAAGGACTTGAATGGACTGCAGCTGCCAATATTCCTAACAATTGCATAGTATTGCCCCACTAATATAATGTTTTTTAAAATCATTTCCCACATTTCTTAAAATTTAGAGAAAAATAATAGGCAACTTGAGAAAAGGAGAGGGCAGTTGTACAGTCAAAATGACTTTCAAGTTCTTGTTCTCTGCAGTGCTAAACATTTCAAGATGATAGAAAATTTAATTTGGGGTGCCAAAATACTTAGTCGCAAACGCAATGCCTTCAGTATCATCTCATAGCGATACCCCTAGAATTCCCCTTCCACATTTCCTGAGAATAAGCCTCATTGAATTCAGTGACTTTTATAAGTTTATACGCTTAATTTGACTTGGTGGAGAAGGCAGTTTACAATCTTAATCCAAATAGGAATTAATGGCCCCAAATTCTTTGGTACAGTGTCCTGGAGAATGGACATTTTCTAGCACCATCATAATTACTCCTGCATAGCATGGGGTTGAACTTAAGGCCGCTCCTAACTTTTTGGTTCTATTTGATCATTCTTACCATCTCCACAACCATTTATCTCTGACCACATCCTGATAGTTCAACACTCCGTTCAAAGTTCCATTACTGTGCATTGATTTTCACTTATTGTCAGGCATCTTGGAGGCTGATTGTCTATCAGAAAAGTAAGATATGAATATTTTAAATAAAAGAAATGAATAATAGCCCTAGTGAGATGAAGGGATAAGACTTCACATATTCTTATAAAGCTACTGATTTTTCAGTGATCCAAAGAGCAATGGAAGGCTTATTGAAAAGCTCAAGTGCATTACCTAGTAGATTTGCAAGGGTTTCTTTGAAGAGGTGACCTGCATGCAAGATTGCAAAGCTCCCCTGTGTTTCAAAATCCATCTGCCAAGTGACATAAGAAGTTGGGCATTAGAGAAACCTAAGCCTAAAAGCTTTGTGGGAATTGTCACACAATTCTTAGAGCCAGGCCAGTGTTTTCAAATCTTGTGACCAGCAAACTGGGATGCAATACACAACTAGGTCCCTTGCGCCAATAAGCATTTATGCAAGTGGGCAATGTCACTCTCATTCTAACAAAAAGAAATTTCTAATCATTTATTTTCATTCTGCTCAGAAACACAATGGCTGTAAGCACTGAGTTGTTGCCAGTAGATGTGATCAAGTAATTAACCTTGAGCTGTCACTTTTTTGTTGTTGGCAAAGTACACTTAATAACAAAATATGGAAATGTTGAGATCTTTGGAAAGGAAACATGGAATGGTTGGTATTAAATTATATTTCCTTGCTTTGACAGCTGTTGTGTCAAAAAGCTGCACAACTACTTAAAAGAAATGTGTTTTTAAAGGAACAATTGCAAAATGGCATCCATGTTTCCAAGGGAGGGGGACTTTTGAACCAAGTACGAGTTGCAGAGCTATGAAAGACACCAAGAAAAGCTGAGTAATTCCTTTATTTGCTGTAGCTGATTGCCCCTTCTTACAAGAGGAAGCTGCTGGTCTGGACTTAAGGCGCTGCACATCTATGTGAATGGCAAGTCAAGAGCAACTGTGTTTAGCACTTAATACATAAGACCTAACAACTGTCAGGTAGAAAATTCTGTGTTAGTTAGAAATGCATTTTATGCAACTATGTTGTGTAAAAAATACAGTTCTAATGGGCATGTGGTCACAGGACATTCCACTGAATGGTTAAGCAAGTGGAAATGTGGAACTAGAGCAGGGGTGCTCACATTTTTTCAGCATGTGAGCTACTTACTGTATAAAACAACCAAGTCAAAATGATCTACCTACCCACTACAAAAATGGGAAACATATAACACAATATCTGCTTTGAACTGGGTTTTCTGAGTCCACACTGCCATATAATCTGATTCAAAGCAGATAACATGGGATTTTATTCAACTGTGTGGAAAGGACCTCAGATAACCCAGGGCCGGCAGCAGTTGGGCTGCCTTCCTCCTGTCCTGCCTGCGATCTACCAGGACACTCTACACGATCTACCAGTAGATCGCGATCTATCTAATGAGCACCCCTGACCTAGAGGGACAGATGAGTCATGACCATGTGACAGGCATGACAAGAATTGCATCATTTCCTTTAGTCCCTGTGAGTATATAGGAAGTGGCAGAAAGGTGCGGATCCTCCATGATGTCTTCTTTGCCATGATGCCCTCTTGCCACATGATGCTCTTGTTATTCTGATCACTTGCCATGTGGATCTTGTGCCACACTTCATGTGTTGTTGTGAGTATATCTCCAACAACACATGGACTGATGTGTAAATAACTATATATAACAATGAGTGAAAAATAGAGCCTCCAAAGGAGTTTGGATGAAAGCCAGAGCTCAAGTGCCTTATTAAGGTGGTGAGTGGCAAACAAGATCAGGTGCTATAAACCTCTGCTAACTACAGATAAGGAATAGTTTTGGTTTGAGTTAACTGCTTGCCTTGGGAGACATTTAGTTTCATGCACAGCTCTGGGAGGACACGAAAGGGAATAATTCACATACATACCCAGTAGGTGTTTGCTTATTTTAACCCCATGCTGACAATAACATCACCAAGAACCTCTCCTGGATCTCGGATTCTGGCCAGGAAACCTTAAGACTAGGGTTAGCCCTGAACTAGCAATCTTATTTAGATCTCATTTCCCTGGACAATATTAGTTTTCTGTTAAAGCAGAGCTGCGTAACACAAGTTAATCTGGGGATCATCATCTGATTTGTTGGTGGGAGGGGCACACAAACAAAAAAGTTAGGACGAAGTAGCAAGATGCCTACTCCTGGCTTTGCAAAATGGTTAAGCAAAGGTAATTGTGGGGGTGGCGAATTACTGCTCTGGCAGGCTATAAGAAGAAATGTATATCTCCTGCGAAAATGGGCAGTATGGAGATATCTGGATAGACATGAGTACAAAAACAGCTTTAAGGATTGCACTTTCAAGGCTGCTCCTGAGTTGAAAGTATCAGTACTCTGCTATCACAAGTATGCCCTTGTGAGGGTCCAACTATCCTAAATGTAGCAGATCCTGTCTGATCTTGGAAGCTAAACAGGGTCAGTCCTGCTAGGAAACCGCCAATGAATATCAAGTACTGTAGGTTACATTTCAGAGGAAGGAACTGGCAAAACCACCTTTGAGTATTCATTGCCTAAAAAAACCCTATGTAACCCAAAAAGTTGCCATAAGTCCACTAGGGATTTGAAGACACATACATAGACTCCTGTGAGGCCAGTACATTTCTAGTTATTGTATTACTGATGGAACAGCAAAAGTAAAATGGAAACTTCCAGGAGTCCACCAACAGCTGCAACTAGTGGCATGGAAGCATGTTTAAGTTTAGGATATGGACCAATCTATAAGCAAATGCTACCGTGTTTTGGCTACTGAATTCACTAGGAAAACCAGATAATATGTGAAGAGTTTGGAAGCTAATATTTGGGTGCCCACCTCCTTTCAGCTCGGCTTGTAACATCAACTCCTAAACCTACCTGTTATTGGATTTCCCTCTGCTTTCAGTGCATAGCAGTGGAATTGTTGCCTTGGATACTCAGTCAGCTTGCAGCATTAAAACAATAATAATAGACACTGTGATCAGTGACAGTAAGTTGATCATCACGACTCTGCGTAGATGTAATGTTGCTGAGCAAAAGGCAATTGCTTAAGTAACACTCGAAGTCACGCAGATACACAAGAATTGTTTGACAAAACACCTACTGGGGAGTTGGGCTATTGCAAGCATTCATTACAGCAATAATTGTGACATAAAGCAACTTTCACAGAAACTAACCTATTATGGAGCTACCAATGAGATATCATTGTCTATAGCTTGCTGGAACGGCTGGCTGCAAATTTACTTCTTTTTTTCAAGAGAGAGGTATTCCTGTTTAAAATTGTATGTTTTCAGATATAATGCTATACCCCCAATAGGAGCCCAACATTGTAATACACTGTAATGAATTTAGTACCTGAAGAACTGCATCTAAGTTCAAAGTATTCTAGATGACCACTAATAATCTCACTAAATACTGGGTTATTGTGTTCCTATTCAGTTTATAGTATTTGCTCCCATTTCCACATCCAGTAATGTGGCAAATATGCTGGAGTTTCATGTTCTACTGGAGTTGTGGGCACAGATTCCTTCCGTTCTGTTTTTCATCCATGAAGCACAATATCAATGGAGAAACAGGATGGATGAAGACAATAGATACTACCATGGGAAGTTATTCCTGCTGATATTTCTCATGTTTTTTGGGGGGTGTTTTATTTTTAAGAAACACCTCTTTGCATACTTTAGATTTCAGAAACACCAGCTAGTCACAGAAATTCATAGGAAATAAACTAGTGACCTCATCAAGCGAGGTTTTGTTTGGTGTCATATGCCAATTCCTCTTAACTTTTGTGACGGAACCCACTGGCTCCCATTCCACAATATACAGTTACTTAGGGCGGGGCTCTGATTCTGATGACCAATAGATAGATAGATAGATAGATATTTATTTACGGTCAAGGACCAACGTTGATGACCAATAGGATGAGGTCATTTGACACACATTGTTTGCATTTTTAAAAGTTATATGTACACTAGGGGTGGATATCTCCGGTTTTAAATACTTTGAAATCTGTTAATTTTCGTATTTGAAACTATTATGACCCTATATCGACCCTCCCCGTCCAAACTGGAAGTGACCTTTCTAAATCGAAACCGGGTCAGCCATTTACGTAAAGGGTGCGTTATTAGGTCGTTTCTGCTCTTTGGTTGTCAGCTGGCGAGAGGGGAGTGGAAGGCAGCATCTCCTCTTGCCAGATGACACCCAAACACGGGTTAAAAAAACCCCTGTTTGGGTCTCGGCTGGCGAGAGAAGGGTGCCAGGCTGCCCCCTCCACCCTCCTGTCGCCATCTGACACACGGGTTAAAGGGAACGCACGTTGGTTTCTGGGCTGGCAGAGGGGAAGGGAGGCGCCTCCCTTCGCCCCTGCAAGTTCAGAATCCAGCCCACGTTCCCTTTAACCTGGGTTGGTTTCTGGGCTGGCCACAAGGCATCCACTCCTCCCTTCCTCCCCTCACAAGCTCAAGGCGTCCCGGGTTATATTTAATCCGGGACGCCTTGAGCTTGCTGGGGAAGAAATGGAGGAGTCGATGGGAACAAGCCACACCCACTCCTCCCTTCCTCCCCCGCCTGCTCAGATGCATACCGGGTTAAATATAACCCAGGATGCTTTGGAGGGGGAGGGAGAGGGAGGAAGAGTGGCTGGCTTGCTCTCCATTCTTCCCT
Organism: Anolis apletophallus; assembly: GCA_030556195.1. Taxonomy (NCBI): domain Eukaryota; kingdom Metazoa; phylum Chordata; class Lepidosauria; order Squamata; family Anolidae; genus Anolis; species Anolis apletophallus. Next base: position 148,845,250 of record JARBWK010000004.1, read on the forward strand.
GCCTCCCCACCAGCTGAGAAGCATTGTGCATTAAATTCAATCCATGATGCTTCTGAGCTTGAGGGGAGGGAGGGAGGGAAGAGTGGAGTGCTTGCTCTCCATTCTTCCCTCCCAGCTGGCATAACAAATAATAACAAAAAATCTTTATTAATTACATTTCAATTACGAAATTTATTTAAAATTTTCCGGAATAATTTCTATAACGACCCAGCAACGGAGATCCCCCCCACACGAGTTTAGAATCAATTTTTTTTATGGATCAACCACCCCTAAAGTACACGTATACTTCTGAGTCTTTTTGCCAGTCCAGTTGAGTCCTCAGAGTGAACAGAGAAATTTTGGAGGGATGGTAGTTGATGAAGAAATCCTGGCACTCTGTCCTTGCATGCCCTGATTACACCACATCAATAGTTTCTTCTAAATGGAACAAGGAGGGAAATATGGAAGTCAAAAAGACTATACAATAATGTGGCAAGGAGAAGAATGCAGTCATTGACACAGAATAAAAGCAGGTTATACAAAGCAGCTGGTTCTACTTCAAGGAGGAAAGTCATCGGCTGTTGTAACCAGGGATGCTGGGATTCCAACTGAGGGATTGTTTCTTGTGATCCGATGTTGGGGTGTTGAGAATCTGTATGGCTATTGGAAGAGGATAGACTAGGGTATTGTTCACATCAAATGTCCTGAAATGAAATTTTCTGTTTGTTCCTGCTTTGAAAAAATGTTGTGTGGAAATCAGTGTTAACAATTGCTGTTATTCAGCCTCAAACACATCCCCCAAACCTGATGCAATAATCTCCTATAGTTCCAAACCGGAAAATATACACCACATTATATTATCAGAACTGTACTCAGGTCTCAGATTTTGACCTCAAAAACTTAGGGTTTGAAACAATCCTGAATTGGCAACCCTGAGTGCTAAATTTACCAAGTAAGAGAAGAAGCAGGACTGTTGTTAAATATGCAGCAGAGGAAATTTCAGCAAACAGTGCTTGTCATGCCAATAACACCTCTTGTTATTCCTCTTGAAATTCCTTCTTGTTGTTATGTACCTTTACCCTCCCAAAGGATTTATAGTTCACCAAGAGACCAAATAAGGTTCAGAATGGTGTAAGTTTGAGGCTTGAGAAGATCGGGAATAAACCCAGCAGTAGATGTATCCCCATGAACTATGTATGAATTTATTATTTTTGTGTAACTTGTATCTTTCAAACTGTAGACTGCATTGGATTCTTATATGAGATGTATATAAACTGTGGTATCAAAATGTAGCCTAGAGACAGCCACCACTCTGTGACCCTATTAAGATAATCTCCTGGGAATTGAAAAGGTCAGTCAAATCCCTCTGGCTATTTCCCAAGCCTGGTAATCATCAGATTAATTGTGTATATGCAAAGATAGGTGATTTTCTTTGCCAGCCAGCCAAGCTCAAAATATTTGTACAATTCATATTAACCTGAGAGTTTTCCACTCCTTCACGGAAATAGAAGCTTAGAGTATGTGCATTCATTAACTCTTTTATTGACAGCCAAGTCATTTTTTAAAATGAAATTTTTATTGTTTTCAAAAAAGTAAATACAATACAATCAAAGTGGGAGAACAATATAAGATTATAGGAAAGTACAAAAATAAAGATAGAGCAAAGATAAAAAGGTTATAGTCCTTAATCCCAGAAAAGAAAAAAATAGTTTATATATTATATATATATATATATATATATATATATATGAATAAAAAGAAAAACAAAAAATAAAATTTTAAGAAAAAAGAGTTTTTGTGACTTCCATTCTTCTTCCAGTCCTTTCTTGAATTCCTTGATTACCCAAGATCAGCACCTTTGTCTTTTGAGTCTTGCACCTTTGTTTTCTGAACACCATATCTTTATTTGGCATGGAACTGGGCATTTGAGCTAATCAAACGTCCATCAGCATATCTGTGCCATTTGTTTTCCTTGGACTACATTTTGCCAGGGGGTGTCTCTGCAGCAGATTGGTCCTTCACTCTGACTAATCTCCCTCCCAGGCAATCCTGATTCAGATCCTGGCTTGCCTCTTTTTCAGTCAATCAAGGAAGGGAGCAGGAAGTCTGAATAACTGTCAGAAATGTATAAGATGTCTTGTATTTTTCTGTAAATTCATGCGTGTACATTTTGAAGCAAACTGCTATACTTGCATCCTTTTTAGACAAACATAATACACCTCTGTGGCTTGTCTTCAGACTGGTGAGCTGGTTTCTCTGTTCTGGCCTATCTGGTTTAACATATGCTCACCAGGCTCGGACTCTCTATCTGCATTCCTAGCTACATAATAGTGCCTCCCTATTATGGAGGGGTTTTTTGTGTGAAGATTTGTTCAAAAGGGTTTTGCCTTTGCCTTCCTCTGAGGGTGGGGGAGTATAACCTTCTTAGGGTTCTCCAAGGGGCTTCCATGGCTGAGCCAAGATGTGAACCCTGGTCTCCACAGTTATAGTTCAGTGCTCATATCACAATGCCATACTCTTCTACACAATACTTAAGAAGACAAGAGTCCTGTCTCTTATCTCTCCCGACAACCCTAACCACTACTCAGTGTCTCTTAAATCTATATCAACTAACTATCTATCTATCTATCTCCAGGAATGCACTCTCAGTTTCATTATGCCTTTCAGTTGAGTTATGTTTTAGGAAGTCATCTCATTTGTAAGTGAGTAGTAGGAATGTTCAAAAATCCTAAAGCCATGGTTCTCAATTTGTGGGTCCCCAGATGTTTTGACCTTCAACTCCAGAAATCCTAACAGCTGGTAAACTGGTTGGGATTTTTGGGAGTTGTGGGCCAAAACACCAGGGGAGCCACAGGTTGAGAGCCATAGCCATAAAGGCATTTAATCCCATTTGATCTTGGATGCTAAGCAGGGTCAACCTTGTTTAGTGCTTTAATGAAAAACCACCAGGTGCTGTATGCTGTATTTCAGAGGAAGAAATATTAGGCAAGTAATATCTGTGAGTATTCCTTGCCTAACAAAATCCCATGAAATGCATAGGGTTCATAGGTAGTCAGGCAACTTGAAGGCACAAACACATATTATAGGAATGGGAGGTTAAAGTAGCAATTCTATATGAAAAGTACAGAAGACCAGGTTCAATGGAAAATTCTTCCTTGTATGTTTAAAGCCCCTGTTCTTATTAGCTTCTTCAAAAAGAAATAATTTATCATTTTACATTCTCCATCTATTGTTCAATACTCACAAGATACCACTGCTTAGCTATTCACAGAAATGTATTTTAAGGAAAATGTATTTATACATATGCATTATTTTATAAAAATAGCTGGTATTAATATATATGACTAGCTTATATTCACATCTTATGTACTCCCTTCTTCCTCCAGTTTTTGTTCTTCTTTTTTGTAATCTTCATTTTTCAAAATCCAGTGTTTATTTTTTAAAAGGAAACCATTCTTAGGGAAAAAGTAGAAAACATCTAAGTGCAGAGCCTGTCTTAGCAACAGGAGATATAAATTAAACCAGCAAGCTAAAATTACACATTTTCTCTGTCTTAACTTTCTCAGCTTTCTATATGCTAACTATAGCAGGATTGCTCTCCACTTCATCACTTTATCATGTAAACTGCAATCTTTTAGTTATTATTGAAAATTTCTTGTAACCTAAATGTCCCTTTTCATTTAAACCCTTGAGATTGATTTCTAAGATGTGCTGGTTGAATCTGACAAATTGATTGTGACATTCTTGGCCACACACCCCTCCCCCCCAAAGAAAAAAGTCTCTTGGATGGGATGGCCCATAGGGCAGGGACTGAAGTATAGGTGGAAAATTGTTGTAAGTTAGGCAGAATATTTGAATCAATTGAGAACCATCAGTGACTTCCTGGAGGAATGTTTCATCTATATATGACCAACAGGAAGAATATGACAAAGAAATTGAAATAACGGGTCTTCATTTAGCCTTTAATATTTCTAGATCCAGAAAATTGGTGGAAAACCTGCAGAGCTGATATACCAGCCATTTCCTGACAGATTTTGAGATAGACAGAGGTTGAGTCACTGCTTGTTAGCACCCACGGTATTTAAAATCCCCAAGGGTGTCTTAAAGTAAGAGAAAGGTTTATTAGAATGAACTTCATTTTTCAAAGATAATAAAGATGAGGCCAGCTACCAGCTGGCTACATTACTAAGAGGTGTATCTAGTGGGGCAGAGTACGTGGGAGAAAGTAAAGTGAAAATTGAGAATACTGGTGAATGACATGAGTAGGGAAATATGAAGTAGTTAAAGATAACTTTGGAGCCTAAATGTTTTATGTTGTGTTCGTGATGGTTGTTTATAGCTTTATAGTTTTAATCATTTAAATCTATTGCTATATGTGGTTAATTTGATATGTAGGGTGAGAAAAGTGGTATAGAAATAAATAAATAAAGTAAGTAAGTGTCGGAGGGGCCACTTCTCCCATTCCTCTCCCCCCCCCATACTTCCCCCCTTCCTTTCTCTTATATTCCTTACCCCCTTTTCCTTTCTTCCCCTTCTCCCCTTTCCATGTCCTTCTTATCCTTCTTTTTCTCTTTCTTTTTCTCTTTCTTCTCTTTCTCTTTCTCCCTGTTCGACGTCTGAGAGAGCCTACCTCACAATATTTCTGTGGCAACATGGTTTTCTTTGTGGCTCTTTTTTTTCTTTCCTCCCTTCATGTCACCTTAGTTTCCCAGAGAGCCCCTTCACCTAGCAACACCCAATCCAGTGACATCACAGAGGACCACTTCACCTAGCATCTGCTTTTGTGGTACAACAGATAGACTGATGAGTGGACAGACAGACTTTAACAGATAGGTAGATAGATAGATAGGAATCAAAGTACAATATTCACATTGATCTATGGATAAATTGACCCAAGGTTCAATTTTTGACTAATATTTCTAGACCAGGGGTGTTCACACTTTTTCAGCATGCGAGCTACTTATAAAACAACCACGTCAAAATGATCTACCTACCCACTACAAAAATGTGAAACATATAACACAATATCTGCTTTGAACTGGGTTTTCTGAGTCCACACTGCCATATAATCTGATTCAAAGCAGATAACATGGGATTTTATTCAACTGTGTGGAAAGGACCTCAGATAACCCAGGGCCGGCAGCACTTGGGCGGTGTCAGGAGCCTGTAGGGCGGGACTGAGTCTTCCTCCCAACCTGCCTGCGATCTACCAGGACGCCCTACGCGATCTACCAGTAGATCACGATGTACCTAATGAGCACCCCTGTTCTAGACTTAAACATGTGTATATGCACTACCTGTTTCTGCCTTTGTTGCCCCCTGTGGAAAATAAGTATTTATAAATGTTTGATTGCACCCTTTTCACTTCCAGCACTAGGGAGGGTAATACTATACAGTAATCCCTTTACATTTATGGGTTTAACTTTTTCATATATGACCATAGATTCACCCTGGTGGACCCAGGGATTCCTAGAAAGGTGTTCTCTGAGGTTAAAAAAGGTTTTGATTCATGGTTTCCCCACTTTTACAGGTCAGTGCTCCTCTAACCTTAGTTACTATGGAGGGCTGAGTAGAGTAGATTGACCATAGTGTGTTTGTATGACTAAGGCCCTGTCTCTACTGAGGACAGATATATTTTTTGCATTGGGTGTATTTGAATATCTCAGTCAGTTCTGATGCAGATGTAACAGCACTACCTGCCCTGCAAAGAGCTACGGGTTTTATCTATGTGAGTCACTTTCCTGAACTGCCTTCCTTTCCACCAACACAGATAAAAATGACTCATCTAGAAATGGAAGGGGGTTATCTTTCCTGAGAGTTGACAGCTTTTTATGTTACACATACTATGAAGGTCAAATTAGATGTGACAACAGAAAGGGCTGGCTCAGTCAGCAGATATGAAGGGGCAGGGAGTAGTAATGCAGTATTATTGGACAGTGACATATGGCTTGTCATACTTCCCTAAAGTTTGCCTGGCCTGGTCTGTCTAACACAGCTTTCTTCCTCCACGTGTAGTAGAAAAAATTGAGACTTTTGCCAATGTGAAAGATTTTATCTTGTCCTTTGTTTCAAGGGGCAGAAAGTCTTGGGCCAGTTCTGACAATGCAAATGGATGTTTTTCTTTTCTGGCCTGGTTGTTTGTTTGCTTGCTTGCTTGTAAATCATAACCATGGAATAAGAGCCATATGGTATAGATGTTTGAATATAGGACCAAGACTCCAGGATGGCCTTGGACAAGTAACACTCTTAGACCCCTTCCACACAGCTGAATAAGATCACATATTTTCTGCTTTGAACTGGAATATAATGCAGTGTGGCCTCAGATAACCCAGTTCAAAGCTGATATTGTGGGATTTTCTGCCTTGATATTCTTGTTATGTGGCTGTGTGGAAGGGCCATTAGCCTCCAAAGAAGGTGATAGCAAACCCCTTATGGAGAAATCATGTTACAAAATCCCCATTAAAGAGTAACATGAGGGTTTCAGTAATCCAGAAATAACTGGAAGCCATAATTCTACAAAAACAAACTGTGGGAGAGTCTTAGTGAAGAAGTCTAGGAAGAAGTGAGTTTAACATTTATATCATAGGTTTAATAGCACCGGGAATGTGGCGCAGCTGGCTAAGTGTCAGCTGCATAAGATCTCTCTGACCAGTAGGTCATGAGTTTGAGGCCTGCCTGGGTCAAGGTGGGTGCTTGACCTTAAGTGTAGCCTGCTGTTGACCTTTGCAGCCTGAAAGACAGTTGCATTTGTCAAGTAGGAGATAAAGGTACCACATTAAAGTGGGGAGGCAAATTTTGACTAATTTATGAGGCCATTAAGAACTTCAGGAATCGCTGAGGAATGCAGAAGGAACAACAAGGGATGCTGGAAAATGCTGAGAGCTGAGGAGTGCGCCAGCTCCCCCTGGTGGCCAGAGTTTGCCTCTGTTTGTCTATATGTCGTATGTTCGTCTATATGTCATATGTTGAACTGCAGAGATTGTCTGCAAGTATGTGTACTGTAATCCGCTCTGAGTCCCCTTCGGGGTGAGAAGAGCGGAATATAAATAAAGTAAAATACATAAATAAACAAACAAACAAATAAATAAATTTAATCCAGCCTATTCACACAGGTAAAAAATTATGACAACAAAGTTTGTGCCTCGTGTGCAAAATGGTCTGTGTGCAAAGGACAGATGTGAACATGACCTCTGCCTGTCACCCTCCAAGTACTAGTAATGGCTCTTAAATTTTTTTGTACATGTCAGGAGTGACTTGAGAAACTGCAAGTCACTTCTGGTATGAGAGAATTGCTGTCTACAAGGACATTGCCCAGGGGATGCCCAGATGTTTTGATGTTTTACCATCCTTGAGGGAGACTTCTCTCATAAAGCACTAAATATTTTGGATCCAAGTTACCTGAAGGATTGCCTTCCCCTGTACAGTTTGCCCTGTACTTCAACCAGCCAGAACTCAACTGGCAGGCATCACCCAGGGGACCTTTTCATCAGCTGCCCTTAGACTATGGGATGACCAGCTGGAAGAGACATGAAAGCTAAATGAGTTGTCAGAATTTAAAACGGAATAAAAGACATATCTCTTCTGACAGGCCTACCCAATAAATTTTAAACAATTAATTTTAAATTGGTGTTTAAATCTTCTGTTTATGTTTTTATCAATGCATTTTAACTTTATGTTTTTCCTAGAGATCAACTATCAACCAGTGGAATGATTTTAATTTCTTAGTAGTATTCACATTGATTAGCTGCAACACTTCAGAAGTTCAGATAGAAGTTTTCCTGGTCCTTCCTGGAGATGGTAGGTCCTAGAATCGGTAAACACGTTTTCCCTGACAGTAACCCATAGTACAAGTAGGTAAGATGTAGTGCTCCCTAGCTCAGATTACGGCCTGTCCAGGAACTTGCCTTTCGCTCATCCAATCCATGGTCAAAAGCCATGGACATTAAAAAATGGCATAGGAAGTGTTTTAAAGAACTTCTTTAAAATAGAAGGGGAAAAAGAACATTCTCTTATGGTTGCTTAAAGGAGGATACTAACTGTATTAAATAAAAGCTGATCAAAGCAAAAAATGTAGTGTTTGGAGGCTATGGAAATATTGGAGGAGGTCATTAAAATCATGTAGCATCCACTTGCTCAATATCTTCATAAATTAACAATGAGACTGCAGGGCAGAACTGTGTAGTGATCACTGTGGGCGGAGGTCTCCCTGTAAAGCCAGCCCTCAAGTGTAATATTATACCGGGAGGCAGATATGCCAGCAGAAATTCTGTTACCTACTTTTGTGGAGAAGTCAAAGAAAGTATGAACACTGAACTCCAAGAGTACGTATGGTTTCCATGTTTTCTGAAGTTTCCTTTCATCTTTACATTTTGTGCCTTAGCACTATTGGTTCCTATTCTCCTTCTGCTTCACTCTTCTCCTGTTTTAGTTTGAACCAAACTACACATTATACAGAATTGCATGGGCCCATGACTTCACAATTCCCTATTTTATTTCAGAATAAAATATGGAAATATAGTGTATGCATAGGTTCTGGAGTCCCCCTTTCCCAACAATCAGGAAACTATAGATGGAAAGTTTTCCTGCATCTTCAGATCTTTGTGTAGAATCAAGATACTTCTGCTGTTAATTCTAAAAGTTGGTAGGCTTCTTTTGAAAGTGATCACTATGAAAAAAGATTTACTCTATCATTTATCTCAAAAGGGGATAAGCACATATGTTTGCATATTTGTTCAGATGCTAATTTTTAATGATGAAAATATAAATGCGATGAGATTAGGGTTCATACCAAATAATGTGTTCCCATAATCTAGAGTTACCAGGTTTTTGAAACATCAGTAAATGATAAGCAAAATTAATGTGGTTGACTATCAGGAATATATAAAAATATTAATATGATGTCTTCTGCCTAAATATCAAAAAAAAAGTTTAACTTATCCACATGTTTATTTCTCAAATTAACATAGTTTCGTTGACATAAATTATATAATACATAGACTTCTGGCTTTATGAAAATTAAGTTGTAAACTAAATCCATTTTAATTATACCAAAAATGCTTTGGTTAAAATTCAGAGTAAACCTTTTCTCAGATTTGGTTGGATCTATAGAAGATTTGATTTTCATATTGCTCTCATTTATAGAGTACAGAACTGGGAAATCTTTTCAACAAAAGCATGTGACCCATCGTACACCAAAACAAAAGATTCTAAACTACGGCAACAGTTGCATTCAAATCCATACTCTTGAATAACAACCCAAGTTGACTTCAAGGACTTTGCAGAGGGCCAAAACTCTTTAACATTTGTGGTACAGAAAATATGTCAACTTTCAGATTATTTTTATTCACGTTTTCTGAAACATTCTGAGCTCTGTAATTTCTGCTTGATTTAGAGTGATAGAATGCAACAGAAAACTACCCATAGATTGGATTCCTGGCACGGGATGGGATTAAATGCTTTTTGGGAGTCCTTCCAACTTTAAGTTCTATACGATTCTAAAGATGTACATGATGAAAATATAAAATTCAAATCCCAGCTTCTCCATAAGACATATGTGGATATCATGAGCCAATTGCTTGGGTCATGTATATTTTTGGCATCCCATTCAGTCTATATGCAATATACTTGAAGGAGCGGCTTACCCCATATGCGCCCAGAAGATCACTGCATTCAGAGGGGCTCAACTTACTTGATATTCTCGGGTATGAAGTTCTGCAGATTCTCTACCACGCGGCAGAGAGCGTTTTCAGTGTCTGCGCAGTTTTATGGAACTCGCTGCCGCCGGAGACACGTGCTTTGCGGGACCTGATGGATTTCCGCAGGTCCTGCAAGACCTGGTTATTTAGGCAGGCATTTGACGTGTGATGTCCGACGGTGCATGACTAATATTGCCACTCTGTATAAACCAGCTATGTCTGGCTATGGTTTTGTATGATCGTTTTTAAGATGTAATTTTATGCGTTTTAATCTTAGGTGTTTTATATGCTGTTTTTATATGCTGTTTTTATATGTTGTAAACCGCCCTGAGCCTCGGGAAGGGCGGTTTATCAAGTCGAAATAAATAATAATAATGATAATAATGGATTTCCAATATCAAATAAAGGTAAAATAAGGAACACCCCACAACTCTAAAAGAGACTAGATTTCAGGCCATCAAATGAGGGAGGGGACATCCTTTATAGCAAGGGACACCCGGTAGACCTATTCTGACTTGTTCATCCCTTCTCCCACTTCACATTCATGTCTTCATGCATTCACGTGGTGGCAGGAGCACAGTTCAGGTCTCTCATTAGGCTCTTTGTTATTGGAGATCATACATCATGAACTAATATGTTGCTATTGTGGAAATAAGATTTAACAACCAGTTGAGTTTGCTTTTGCAAATGGATTGGAGGTGGAAATCATCTTATCCTTGACCTCAAGCAGCAACATATCCAGATCAAGTCTTAACTGATAATCACTATTTTGCAACACAGATGCTCAGTTTACTATGCCTTGGTGAACAATGGCCAGAATCCTATTAATGACATATCTAGGCATAAGTTGTGCTGCTCATATGGTGTGGTGTTTTTGGACACCACTCAATGCACCCTCAGCATGGATGCATCCTGCTAATGGCCCACACGTGAAACCACTGCAAATTTATACAAATGCACCTTGTGCAATGTATCACTGCATGTTTATTATTTATTTATTTCCAACATTTCTACCCCGCTCTTCTCTACGCCCGAGGGGGGACTCAGAGCAGCCTAACAAAAGGCACAATTCGATGCCAACATAATAAAATACAATATGAAACCAAAAACATACAACATTAAAATACTTTAAAATACAATTAACATTAATACATCGTACACATTCTCTTAAGTTAAGACAGTATTTCGTCCATAACAGGAGCATTTAGCCATATCCATCAACTTGCCATTACAAATCCTATCCAAAGTGCTGCATTGTGCTAATGTGCAAACGCCTGGTCCCACAGCCAAGATTTCACTTTTTTCCTGAATGCTAGGAGGGATGGGGTTGATCGTATGTCGCTTGGAAGCGTGTTCCACAGACGGGGAGCCACCACCAAGAAGGCCCTCTCTCTCGTCCCCACCAACTGCATTTGAGAAGTTGGTGTGAGTGAGAGCAGGGCCTCCCCGGATGATCTTAAATTACGAGGTGGGACATAGAGGCTGATGCGTTCGGACAAGTAAGCTGGGCCAGAACCATATAGAGCTTTAAAAGTCAAAACCAGCACTTTAAATTGAGCTCAGAATTGGACAGGCAGCCAGTAAAGCTGACACAGCAGGGGGGTGGTATGCTCCCTGTATGTAGGTCCAGTTAGTAAGCTGGCTGCCGCCCATTGGACTAGTTGTAATTTCCGAACTGTCTTCAAAGGCAGCCCCACATAGAATGCATTGCAGTAATCTAATCGGGATGTGACCAGAGCGTGGACGACTGTAGCCAGATCAGACTTCCCAAGGTACGGGTGCAGCTGGCGCACGAGTTTTAATTGTGCAAAAGCTCCCCTGGCCACCACTGAGACCTGTGGTTCCAGGCTCAGCGATGAGTCCAGGATCACTCCCAAGCTGCGAACCTGTGTCTTCAGGGGGAGTGTAACCCCATCCAACACAGGCTGTAACCCTATGCCCTGTTCGGCCTTTCGACTGACCAGGAGGACCTCTGTCTTGTCTGGATTAAGTTTCACTTTGCTAGCCCTCATCCAGTCCGACACAGCAGCCAAGCACCGGTTCAAAGTCTGGACAGCCTCCTTAGTGACAGGTGGGAAGGAGTGACAGATCTTGAAGTTATCTGCGTACAGATAACACCTTACTCCGAAACTCCAAATGATCTCTCCCAGTGGTTTCATGTAGATGTTAAATAACATCGGGGACAGTACTGAACCCTGAGGGACTCCACAAGATAAAGGTTGCGGAGCCGAACAGGTGTCACCCAGTAACACCTTCTGGGTACGACTTTCCAGGAAGGATTGGAGCCACTGCAAAGCAGTACCCCCAAGCCCCATATCTGCAAGGTGACCCAGAAGGATACTGTGGTCAATGGTATCGAAAGCCGCTGAGAGGTCCAGCAGAACCAACAGGGACACACTCCCCCTGTTGAGCTCCCGGAGTAGATCATCTACCAAGGCTGTTTCAGGACCATGTCCCAGTCTAAAGCTAGACTGTGCTGGATCAAGATAATCAGTGTCTACCAAGAACCCCTGGAGTTGTGAAGCCACTGCACGTTCCATGACTTTGCCCAAATAGGGGAGATTGGAAATTGGCCGATAGTTCACTAATTGAGTGGGGTCCAGTGATGGTTTTTTCAACAGCGGTTTTATAACAGCTTGCTTTAAGCTGGCTGGAATTTTACCTCTACTGTAACCCACTCTGCCAAACCCCCTCTGGCGTCTTTGATCAGCCAGGATGGGCAGGGGTCTAGGATGCATGTGGTAGGCCTCGCTTCTCCAAGGATCTTGTCCACATCCTCGAGCTGAACCAATTGAAACAAATCCATTAAAACCGGACAAGCAGATACTCGTATCACATCCTCAGAGACTGCCGTTAAAGTGGTATCGAAATTGGAACGGATCAGTGCCACTTTATCCGCGAAGAACCGAGCATGTGGTAGCATTTCACAATGAACAATGAGGTAACAGCTATAAACAGTCATTGTTTGTAATAAGTTGCACTACTGTGATAATCTGCATAGAGATTGTGCTGTGCTTGTGTGGAAAAACTTGGCAGGTGGATGTTTGAGCTCCTGAGATGATTTAAGGCCCTGACCTATTTGTATATGACTAGTGGCTGGAGGATTGACTTGCACAAAGGTCCAATTCTAGACATCGCATTCAGAGATGACAGTGTTTCCCAACCTTTTTTTGAGCCGCGGCACACTTTTAACATTAAAAAATCCGGGGCACAAAATGACACTCTAACACAGTAAAGAACGGCTGGGGTTGGTGGCCTGCTGGGAGCAGCTGCCAAGTTCTGCACAATGCTGGCTTGGCACTGTCCCCTCAAGGCTGGAGACATCGCATTCAGAGTGGGCGGGGCTCCTCCACGCGGCTTCAGCGAGCGAGGGGCAAGAGTCATGGTGGGAGTCATCCTCCTCCCCCAAGCAGCAGGAGTTCGGCAGAGGAGGGGGAGGAAGGGGGAAATTGTCACAGTGTCTGAGAAAGACTGATCTATGAAATTGTCACATCTAAAGCGCAAACATCAGACAGAGAGGCATGCACTGTCCTACTCTACCACTCTATGTAAGCTATTAGCATTAAATGTAACATCTGCACAGAACATAGTCCTAAATCAAAGTAAAATATGTATGCCATTTATGCATGCATTAATCATCTTTCAAATTTCTTTAAAATGGGATACACATAGTCTGAACTCTTTAAGGAAACCTATAATCATTTATACATCAGCTTGAGTTTTCAGGAATGAATGAGATGTTTCTGTTTTGTGACTCAGAAATACGATGGACTTCTCTGTAAGGCTGGTAGCTCTTATCTTTAGAGGATTATGTGACAAAACAGTCCAAACAGTTTGTAGCAAATTGCTTCCTTGTTGCAGGTCTGTAAGAGTGTTTTAAAGATAGCAAGAGCAAAAGAAAGAAAGTGGGGGAGCTCAACTGGATGGGAGAATCACTCTGTAATTTGGAGACAAACAATGATTTCTGCAAACAGGGGATGGCACTGTTGTACTGCAGCTTTCTCAGCCCTCCATTTTTAAAATGCCTGTTTACAAAAGACTGTCATATTTACTAGGAGGAAAACAGACAAACCACTTCCATTACAGCTTCTTTGGTTTTTAAATTGTTCCGTGTTAAATATATTGCAAAAAAAAATATATCCCAGAGGTTACTGGTTGAATTGTGTTTTGATAACTGCCCTAAAGGAAGGAGTTAAGGTACACTATAAAAGGATTTTGGATTTATGTTTCTAGCCACATTAAATTAAAAGTTCTTCTTATGGCATCTTCATGCGTTTGACAACAATGTGAAAGAATTTCTGCTTACAAGCTATGCTCATCATTAAAGGAAATGAGCAATGTTCCTGAAATGTTTTTGGGGGGTGGGGAGCAGGATAAGTGTAAAATGATAATGTATGTTCTATGTGGTGTGTGTGTAGTGTGGAAACAACATCCCTCCATGAGTTGTCTAGACAGCAACACAGCCTAGAAAGTCAGTAGCATGGCTCAGTTGTCTAGGCAACACAGAAATGCTTCCTTGTCTTTTAGGGATGGGATGCACTGGAAGACAATGAAGCATGACTATATTCATCAAACTGTTGAGCTCCAGTGTGGGAATCTGGAGCCAGAGGCCTCTGATTCTCTAGGATAGGAGTGCATCTCATCTCCCACTAATGATCTCTACTGGTAAATGAGAAATAGACTTCTTCCTGCTATACCCAAACAAAGAGGCAATGCATCTTCACACAGTCCTCTTGCCATATTCAGAAATCGGAGGTGCGTAGATCATGATTTGCAAAGTGAGGGAATCTCTTCCAATGTGAACAGTAACAGCCCTCTCCAAATCAGATGCAGGAACAACCTGTGGACCATTTTAATCCTCCCTTTGGTCATATCTCAAAACCAGAAGTGATCAGAAAGTGGCTTTTATTCTTCTTTGAAAAGGTTATTTCTGGACGAATGCACTATGTAACATGATTTTTGTTCATGGATTATAAATGTCATTTCCTAATTGGCTGTATCATAAAAACATGAAAAAAGTTTATTAAACTGCAAAAAAAAGTTCTTGCGGGACATCTTACAGCACATTGTTGCCACAGTGGTGCAATGGGCTAAACCGCTGAGCTGCTGAACTTACTGACCAGAAGGTTGGTAGTTCAAAACAATGGGACAGGGTGAGCTCTCGCTATTACCGTAGCTACACAAACAGAGCAAGGGTTGCTAACTAGAGCAAAAAACTACAGCTAGCACACAGCACAAGCAAAGAGAATAAAATACAATGTAATGAATAAAGCGATATGAACATCAAAGTTGCTCTGGAGTACATAATAATAATATATCATACAAAACCACACAATATGGGGGAATCGTCCAATCCAAGATATAGTAGAGTCCAAGTGTTTCAACGAAAGTCAGTGGTGGAATTGGAGAAAGTTCACGATCCCATATAATCCGATGTAACACGAAGGAAGGGTGCAAAGGTACTCCGGAGGGGACTCAGTCAATATCAAAATCCCTATTGTAGACACGATGTAGGACAATATAATAATAAATCCATGGGATAATATTCCCAGAATCAACCCAAAAGCCGACAGAGCAGCGTGAGCGTAGCACATTTTCTACTGGCCAATATGATCCATTTCACACAGCAGTATCATGGCTCGCTTTCTCAAGGCTTCGGTTATAGATAATTCAGTGTCCTCATAATTGTTTTTTGTAGCATAAGCATAACCTCACATATATGTATGTGAGGTGCCCCAGCCTCTCCTAACCTAGCAGTTTGAAAACATGCTGTGAGTAGATCAATAGGTTCTGCCCTAGCAGGAAGGTAACAGCACTCCATGCAGTCATGTCAGCTAAATGACCAAGGGGGTGTCTACAGACAACACAGGCTCTTTGGTTAGAAATTGAGATGAACACCACCACCCCGCCCAGAGCCAAAGATGATCACCACCCCTTAGAAGCTGGAAGGGGAAGCCTTTACCTTTATCTGTGTTTGATTGTTTCTAGGCATTGAATGTTTGCTTTTGTTTTTGTGTATGTTGGAATCCGACCAAGTCCCCTCTGGGACATAGGGTGGAATATAAATAAATACATTATTGTTATTGTTATTATTGTTTTCCAATGAATATCTCATTGAGTCTCATCTAATTCAACATAGTTTGTTGTTTGTGTTGTTCAACACAAACAAAGTTTCTGGAGTATAACAACTATTTTCAAAGTACTGCACAACAAACAGGAATAACACTAGAAACGAATTTTAAATTTTTTGGTTACATAGTGATATCTAGTAGTTGTTGTTTATTCAATGCTTGGACTATAGCAACTCACGTTCTGAAGCCAGAGTGAAGAGGGGGAGCCAGGAAGACAGATTTCCACCATGTCTCCTGGGTCATCGGTGGGCAGTCCCTCCCCCAGCAACAATACTACATCTCCCTGCCACCTCAGGAGGAGAAGGAAGAAATACTGCTGCTTCTCCCTCTCCCCCACCCCCAAGCCAGCTGAGAGGAGAAAGGGGGAGTGTGGAAGTGACTTTAAAAACACCTGTCTCCTGGCTGTTGCTTATTGTTTCTGTTGTGGTTTTTATATTGTATTTAATGTTTTTATGTGCATTACTTGCTGTCTGTAAACCGCCTTGAGTCACCGAAAGGCTGAGAAAAGCGGTATACAAATATCAGTAAATAAATAAATAAATAAAGGTCTTTCATAAATAGGACAAGCAAATAAATACATAATAAATAGCAAATAAATATATACCTGGGAGGAGCACATATTATTCAAATTGTCAATCTGTTTTGGGACATTATTGGACCTTGGTATCTTGACTTTTTTGTCCGGCTTGATAGTGTTGAGAAGTCTGGGTGAGCGACATGTTGTCTACTTCTTTTCTAGAGCCATTAATTATTATAGTAATATCTATGTTATAAAAATGATTTCAAAAACACAGTATAATTTCTGTGTATTCACTAGGGGCAAAGGTGCCTTCAGTTTATAGCATAACAACATGAAAACCTATTAGTACATCTAGAATTCTCATATCAAAACACCATTTTGTCTCTTCTCCCTGACTCCTGGGGTCACGCAACTAGTAGTCGGAAAATATCATACGACAAGTGCAAAGGAGTTACTTCCCCTTTCAAGGCAAACAATCCCATGATTGTGTTATCCAAGGGGGGGTGAATAATTGATCATCAGAGCAGACCTCTCACTCTTACCTGCACACAGGAATGCCCTGAGAATAAAATTACATCATGACTTTGTCTCATTCTCAAAGCATGAAACATTTACTTTTTTTAAAAAAGTGTCTACTGTTCTAGTTACAAGGCTAAAAACAGCTGTCATTATGATTAGGATGTTTTAAAAGAAATTCTTTATCTTCTCATTTCTAATAAGTTTTAATTACTGTAGAAATGGCAAAACTCTCTGACCTTTGGGACAAAATGTATTCTTTTTCTCCTCACTCTGGCCCTTCTACACTTCCATATAAAATCTACCTTTTCTGCCTTGAATTGGATTATATGGCAGTGTAGACTCATATAATCCAGTTCAAAGCAGATAATCTGGATTTTATATGACCGTACAGATGGGCCTTTGTTCTCATCCCAACATTCACTACAGATCCCAAGGGAGCAGTATGAAGCACAGCATGAGTCAGTCCTACAAATCCGCTATTTTACCCAAGTGTAACTCTAGCTATTTGTATAATTCCATGGTGGGGAGCCTCCTTAAATGATGAAGGAAGGAACTTCTACACTGTAGAATTAATGCAGTTTGACATCATTTTAACTACCATGGCTCAATGCTATGGAATCACGGGAGTTTTATAAGTTTCAGTCTTATAAAACTCACGTGTTTCCATGGTTAGAAACCACTAAATGTATGAAGTTATCCCTTCCTAAATCACAAGGTCATATAGTAATTGGACGGTGTGGCGTTATGCCCATCGCCTTCTGTAAAGAGCCAGGGAGTTCACTTGGACTCCCAACTGACCATGGAGACTCAAATCTCCATGACCAGTAAAGCAGCTTTTTTCCATCTGAGACAGGCAAGGCGGCTGGCCCCCTATCTTTCCCGGAACGACCTGGCCATGGTGATCCAAGCCACGGTCATCTCGAGACTGGACTACTGTAACACGCTCTACGTTGGCCTTCCTCTGTCGGTGACCCGGAAGCTCAAGCTGGTGCAGAACACAGCCGCCCGACTCCTGTCTGGTTCCCCAGCAGGTTGTCACATTACACCTACCTTGCAGGATCTGCACTGGCTCCCAATTGAGCACCGGATCACCTTCAAAATGTTGGTGCTCACCTTAAGGCCTTACACGGCCTGGGGCCAATGTACCTGAGGAACCGGCTTTTCCCATATTGCCCTATGAGATCACTGTGATCAGAAAACACCAACTTGCTGGCTATTCCATCTGCTAAGTCACTCAGGCTAACTGCAACCCGTAGGAGAGCATTCTCCGTGATTGCCCCAATGCTGTGGAATGCTCTCCCAGTCGAGACGCGAGCTCTCCAAGACCTCATGTCCTTCAGGCGGTCTTGCAAGACATTCCTTTTTCAGCAGGCCTTCGGCCTATAAGACGCCATTAGCACCTAGCTGGCTTGTTATTGCTGCGTTATACTGCATTATGTTGTGCGCTGTACTCCATACAGCATATTATTGTTGTTTTTAACCCATGATATTTTATAGTATGTGTTGTGTTTTTAACTGTGTTTTTATTGTATCTCGTTCTGCTGTGAGCCGCCCCGAGCCTCCCGGGAGTGGCGGCCTAGAAATTTGAGAAATAAATAAATAAATAAAAATAAATAACGTATTACAAATTATTAGTTATGGGTAAATTATTGCTTCCAAGCAGTGAGTCCGTTAGAACATGCTTTCCCAGAAATGGGAAATTTCAGTGAAGTTTTGTGGGAGCTGAATTTTTCAGTGAAAATATTGTAAGGGCAGGAGTATTTGTCCAGCTCTATCTAAGATTAGACTGCAATCATTAGGTTCTCTCCATGTTGAAATAAGTTCTTGTTTTCAAGGCATAGATTAAGACTGCAAGTTTATGCATATGCAAAGGGGCCTACTTCTGAGTAAATGTCCAGGTTGACTGTTCTGCATTTCAAGAAACCTATCTGTTTACCTAGAGACTGAAATATGGCAGAGAGGAACCATCTTCCGAACTGGTCTCTTGAGTATCTTGCACAGATTCATCTTTAACGAGTGATGATGAATGCTCCCATCTCAAGCTAATCTTGTCTATATGCCATTTCGGCATTCAGCACTATTGAAATTGGGCTCTGAGTCAAAACATTGATGACCTACCGAGCACTGAAATGAGACTGATGATGCTCAAAGTGGTGGAATGTTTATTTCCATACATAGCTGATGATGCACAATTTATTTTAAGACTATTGAACTGTGTAATAGTTACATCATTTATGAAAGGCAGTTATCAAACACACTAGCTATGTATCATACATTTAAAATGCCAGCTATATTGAAACCAAGGCATTAAAACGGCTTAGCATCCCAATTTGGAGGTATACCAGAAACCACTCCTCTGCTTCATATATATGTCTCTAGTTATATCAGTAGCACACATAAAGATGTCCACATGGAATTTATCATGTAATTTCTTAAGACAGAATAAGGGAGAACTGCTATTTTGAATTTCAGCTCCTAACAGTCCTACAAAATAAACAGAGCCACTTGTAAGAGAATTTTGGAGTTGATGTTTAAAACATCCAAATGCCTACACATTTCTCCACCCCTGCATTAAAGGATGTTGATGGTGTCTATGAGTGTTTGTGAGCACAAGCTCCTATGGGTGGGTGGGTGCCTAGATGCTTATGTGTTTGCATGTATGTGTCTATGTGCTACTCTGCTGTGAAACTGTTCTTTAGCAAACAAGTCTGACACTGCCTTCCATTGGAAGAGTGAGCTATGCATAATGGAATGCAAGAAGCAAGAAATGGCTTGTGAGAGCAAATGTTAAGGCAAGAGATTTAATTTTAATTTTTTTAAAAAAATTATTCAATTTCTTGGCCGCCACTCCTGGGTGACTTGGGGCGGCTCACAAATCACAACAGAGTACAACAAACATAATGAACATCAAAATACATTAAAATACAGCAATTTGTTTAACGTTAAAATCAATATATACAACTAAGACCATCTCAGGTTGCAAAGGCCTGTCGGAATAATCAGGTCTTGCATGCCTTCCGAAAGGTGTGGGTATTGCTAGAAGGAAGGAAGACGGCTCCAAGGAAAGTTTCCACAACACTCCCAAGGCAATTTATGGATGCTAATAATTATGATTTCGCTTTGAAAAAACCCGACCTTCGGTGAAATGGTCCTATTGTGGGCCTTTACTTATATGCATTTGCGAGCTGTCGGCGAGTTTAAACCTTGATACTGTGGAGAACTACGTCTTCCTCTTGCGCCCCCACATCGGATTTTGGACAACAACTTTATCTTGCGTGTACCACTCCAACCGGAAGCTTGGATTACAATTTGTTTTACTGCTCCATCGGGAACAGTGGATCTTGCAAATTACTATTCATTTAGGCATTGACCGAATTGTTTATGTTAAGCGTCTCCAATCGGGAGACCGGGAACTTTACAAAACTTGATAAATACAGAGGACTATATCTACCTCGGATTATATGAATAACTTCCTTTGAACTTTTCAATGACGCTCCGTCTGGACTATTGTGGTACTAAAGACTGAACCATATATGTGAAATTGATAATAATTGTGATACTTTCAATATACCATTATTTCCACTCCACTTCCTTCATGTTTTTTGGTATTGGTCTAGCCAAGAGTTGTTACTTTCATGCCTTCCGAAATGCCATAAGGTCTCAGAGTGACCTGATCTCTGGCAGTAAGGAGTTCCAAAGCGTGGGGGCAATAATAGAAAACGCCCTTCTCCCCATCGAGGTAAAGTGGTAAACTTTAACACTTGGAATGAGGAGAAGATCCTGATCTTCTGATCTCAGCGATCTCATGGGACGATATGGGGTAAGGCGGTCCCTCAGGTACACTGGCCCCAGACCAGTGGTGTTGTGTAAGAAGCAAGAGAGGGGGTAGGGGGACATGACACATTGTAAATCCTTTGCCAGATGGAATATTTCACCAAAATTCTGATACGAAATTACCAAACTTCAAAACCCATCTTCTATAGCCCCAAAATAACCCAAATTATATATTTTGAATGTATCATGCATTGATTTGTTCTAAATTGCTATGCTTTTGTTTCATGTGGTTAAGGAATCCAGTTTTGAACATGGATTTCAAAAGCACAAATATGTTAAATATTAAATAACATATGATATAAATTAGATAGATAGACAGAATTTTGCTTTACCTTTTATAAACCATTTTAGTAATAAATAGCATAAGTCAAAAGCAGCCAGAATTTAAACAGTTGTTGGGAATCAAACCAATGTTCTTCAGATTATGAAGGACATTGTTAAGTCAGGGCTCTGAGCAGCCACCCAAGGTCAACTAGGAGGGACAGACACAACAACTGGAGGTAAAGAACCAAAACATAACAGAGCCAAGCCAATCTTGTTCCAGCAAGAGGAACAAGAGTTAGCCAAAAGAGGAAATATTTTACAGTACTTTTTCCTTGAAAAGTTTCAATGACCAGCCTAGGTAGCTTGTCAAGAGTATTGGCTCTCAAATTTGAGTCTTGTAATACTGTCGGATTGCATCTACTAGAATTGGCATGTTGGTTGAAGTTTCTAGGTGTAAAAGTCTAAGGCCATCTGGGGACAATTGTTTGGGAACCACTGGGTATGTATGTGCATTGAAGTCACACATACATATGGAGAACCCATGAATGCCATTAGAATTTGTCTTACAGCCCTTCTATATTGCCATATAATCCAAATTATTAAAGAAGATAATCCAAATCATCTGATTTGAACTGGATTCTATGTGTCTACAGTGCCATACAATCCAGTTCAAAGCAAACAATTCTAATTTTATATGGCAATGCAGAAAGGGCCTTAGACAAGGTGTTGTAGTCTGCCGAACATCAGATAAGCTTTCTGAGTGCTCAGAGGATAAGGAAGGGGATGATGGGTTGCAACCTGTAGTTTCCGAGGAGTCTATGGAAGATGGCAGGGGCCTGGGGGGAGATGTTTTGGAATCTCCAGGCTGTTCCCAGGCAATGGGAGAAAGTGATATCAGTTTCCATGAGAATAGACCAGAGTGGTCTTTGGAGGAGAATGTGGGAGTTGAAGGTTTTTCCAGGTTGAGTCACATGGAGATTAGAAGGCAGAATGTAAAACAAAGACAAATTCATTTTTCTCAAAGGCTTAGATATAAGGAGAGACAAAGCAGCAAAAGAACCTTCTCTTCGACTAGTATAGTCTGGTTTTTTGTTTTCTTTGACACAGACTTTTGCTTCAAATATCTCCTTTCCTTGACCGGGACTGAATTTGGCTAACTATTAACTCTCTCACCCTGACTTAGTTGTTTTTGGAGTTATGGTGGCTACTTCAGTTTTAAACGCTGTACATCATCTCCAGCCAGTTATTCTGATAATGATGGGCACTCATTATGCCTTCTTTGCTTGAGGGAAGGGCATTTGACCCGGTCTTGCCCAATTTGTATGGTGTTTACACCTCAGACAAGAAAGAATAATGTCGAGGCTGATGGCCGTGGGCTCTGCCCCTCCTCCTCAGCCTAAACATCTGATGGCTGCGTTGTTCCCCTCAGGGGAAAAAAGACTTGATTGTAATGGCGCCTGAAACTACTTCGCAGGTGTGTGCGAAATGATGTCATGGGAGGGGGGGTTTGAGGTCTTTTAAGTGGTTTCTGGACTCTCAGGTCTTTAGTGGGAACAATGTTGTAAAAGGGGGGAAACAGCTCCTGGTTTCCAGTTCCTGGTACCTGTATTTCAAGATTCTTGGTTTGATTCCTGTTTATGACTTCATGTTCTTGAAGACTCTGCCTTTCCTGTGTTCCTGTTTCTGGATTTGTGTGAACTCAAGTCTCAGTGGATTGTTTTTTGATGCTTTGGTTCAAAAGCTGATGAATGCCCGATCTCGTTGGGAATTACTTTTTGTACTTTTGCTGCTTTTAAACTAGGTTTTCTTCCCTTTTATACTTATTCATTAAAAAACTTTTACTTATTGGATTATCTGAACATTGTGTGGTGTTGGGTGAAAAGGTGCTCTAGGGCTACAGTGAAGGTCTATTCCTATTGCACCTGAAATTTATTGGCCATCTCTAATCTAAGTACTAACTAGGGCTGACTCTACTTGACTTCCACGATCAGATGGGTTATGGACCCTTTAGTGTATTCTAGGCCTGAGAACCACCACTGGTTAGGAAAAATACCAAATATTTAATAAAGTGCAATTCATTATATTGTGGTGTTGCGTTTATCCATGCTGTCTGTTTGTAATACAGCCCCAATCTATTTGCATCAGTGGTGGCATAATAGCCACCGGTAGGGCCTCCCATGCCAGACAGGTCACAACCGAAGGGACTGACAAAGAGCGTCAAAGGGCAGGATGGGCTCTCTAGCCTTTTGGCAACCATCCTAGGAGAAGGAAAACTCTGATTTCAAACCCGGGCAAATGGTGCTTGCTCTTCTAACCCTGTAAGGTCAACCATCTAAGAGAAGGAAACTCGAACCAAACCTACGACCTGAGGACCTCACTGCCACTGTCCTAAGCTTACTAGGCCCCGGCAGACGAACCTTTGGTTTAAAGGGTGAGGCCAGTTCTGTGCATGCTGCGCTCCACCAGATAAATCCATTGCACAGGCTCGAAAGAGATATCCAACCTCTGAATAATCAACGCGCTTGTAGAAAGTGTGAGAGGAGTCCTTCCTGAATCTTCATTCACGAAGAAAAGCCAAGAAGAGAGTATTTTGCAGATTACAAAAGCTTTCTGATTATATTATTTTAGGAGAAAAGACAGAAATGTCAAAAGAGTACACCTACCAGGAGCAATTACACCTCTGTTGCAGAGCCTAGTGATCTTAAGACTACAACTTCTAGAATCCCAAAGCTAACTGTGATGCCCCCTAGGGGGCTGTTTACATCTGTATTTGTATTTCACCTGCATGGCTCTTTGTTCTATAGTCCCTTTGTTCTGCCATGTGTTCACTCAGGGGAGGGGCTGCATCCTGGCTCCAAACCTGGCGATCCGCCCTCAACTCCACCCTTTTCCAGAGTTTACTTTAGGGGCTGGACATCCCCTCTGCCTTCATTCCAGAGGTATCAAGGACAAGCAAGGTTGGAATCTAGTTGCTGGGAAAAAGCAACCTTATTTCACCGACAAAGTCTTCCTTTGCTCTCAACCAAGCTACAGTGCATAGGAGGATCCTTCCTCACCAGAAGCTGTGGATTTTGGGACTTTTACAGAACTTAGTGCGTCTACAAAGGTCAGAGAGCAACAGAAGAACCTGGGATCAAGAGAGGCACCATCGCTTTGCATATATAGGCAAGTGATTGTTATACCTTGTTTAAGGAACCCCTTTTTGCAACCAACTCGAGCATTTTTGAGCCACCAGCACCTTTCTGGTTGTTATTTCAATAAATCCTGTTTGGTTCACCCTATTTTTGAGTCCTGCACTCATTCTTATAGAGATCCTGGGTTTTCCTGCATGAGGGAAAGCTCCAACTCTATTCCCAGGGCCAAAGCTTGTTTTGTCCACTCTTTTAAAGCCTTTTTAGGCCCTGGGGACAGAAGACTAACACAACCAGTTTTGCAGCAGCTTGGCAAGATGATATATGTAAAAATGAGAAACACTTTAGCTATTGCATTTCTGCTGTCACATGACAGAACATTAAAATGTTTTCAGCCATTAAATACTGGTAGCTTCCCTGTTGATAAGGTGATGACTATGATCTAGGTGTTAGTCCAAACTTAAGAGAGCTGTCTGTAGTGCCAGTCCTATTTAGTGAGGATATTCAGCCTTTTGGGCAGCTCCTTTACAATTTGGACTAAAGCCCAGAATGGATTCCCCACCTCATTGTTATGGAAAACAGCAACCCCCCCCCCCCCCCTCGTCACAATTCAGGCTTTAACTGGCAATAAGTACTTTGAGAATGCATAGCACAAATTCTAAATGAAGTCTAGGCAGTAATTTATGAAATCTCTGCCTCTTCTTAAAATGTCTGCTGGGTAAAGACCATTGAGCAATGATTCTCCACAGCCAAGGATAAATGAAACAAAACACAGATCTGTGAAATATTGTCTAATAATATCACACTCTGCTTAATTGAAAACCAAGCAAACAATCCAACTGTGCTAGTAAAGCATTTGGCATTAGCTCACATGCTTTAATTTGACAAGGGATATGAGAGTAAACAAATAAAATTAATAAAGTTAAGCAGAATCAGGGCTACATTCTTTCTAGTATGAAAGAAAATAGTCTTACTGCAGTTTGTTTCCACACTAAGGAGAATATAATAACAGCACATTTCAAATGTTGCAAGCACTTCAGATGAATTCAGTCATCATTACAAGTGGGGCTGTGGAGCTAGCTGATTAAAAGGACTAGGAAGTCTCGTATTTTGTTCCTGTTTTTTCCCCTGGTTTTATTTTAGAGGCCTGTTTATGTTTTCTGTATCCCAGAATACAGCTCCTGGATTGATGGGGCATCCCGAAATCCCTGCCTCATTCTGCCTAATGATAGGGCCAGCCCTCATTACATCCACACACAGAAGAGTAGGCCCAGAGGTTCCCCGTCCCTGTTCTAAACATTACATTGAATCTCAATAGCTCAAACATGGTTTGAAAAAAAGACTGTTAATGAGTCAATGGCTGAGATGGTATTTCAGTTAAGGACATCCAACCAACACAAATACACCAATTTTAGATCTGGTTATATAGGTACAGGTCAGCAATGGAAAACATGCTCAGAATTCTGGGTTCGTAATGCCCTTCCTAAGGCAATTCTTTTCTAAGCAAAACACACTAATTAGGTCCTAGGATTTGAAGTCCTTGAAGTTCTTATTTTTAAGGAAATTTCTGCCCAAAGTATGGTTCACATGAGTAGTAACATTTGAAAATGAAAATTCTTAATTTGGGCCAAATAGAAAATCTTAGAGTAGGGTTGAACTGGGAGTAAATAGCTGGATCCAAATCTATTTGGAATAGACCCAATGGGATTTAAATCTTGTTCCTTTCAGGGATCTTTGGAGGTAACCTAAATTCTTGTATTCATTAACCCAGTGATTTTCAACCTTTTTTGAGCCGCGGCACATTTTTTACATTTACAAAATCCTGGGGCACACCACCAACCAAAATGACACCAAATGACACTCTAACACAGTAATACATATAGTTAATATGATTTTAAATGTATGTATACACTCACTTAGTGTGAAACCTGGGCCTGTTTCAATGAACACAAAATAGATATCCTGGCAGGAATGGTAGAAAGACACACACGTCTGTGTCATAATTTTGTCCAGGGCCCTGTTCGGCATTTGCATTTTTCCTTCTCAAAAACTTCTCCATCACTGTCACTCACTTGTCTTGCTGTGATCCCAAATTGCCACTGTCACTTGACACGCAGCTGCAGTACTAACTTTAACTTTGTTTACTTAGCCGCGTCTGAGCGAATCCAAGATGGCGTGACCATGGCACTCTCACGTCACTTTTTAGGTGACGCGAGAGTGCTATGGTTCCATTTCTTAAAGGGACAGATGCACTTTATAGTTTATATATGAATGAAGTTTGAAAATAATTTCCCACGGCACACCTGATGATCTCTCACGGCACACTAGTGTTCCGCCGCACACTGGTTGAAAATCACTGCATTAACCACTTCTTCACATGGGCTGATTAGCCCATCATACACTACTTCCACTTCACTTTCAGCATGGAGCCCATTAGAAAATGTGCAGGTACTTCTGGCCAGGCTCTGTGCCGAAAGAGGAGAGGAAGTGCCATGGCAACACAGAGCCTTCCCATGTTGCCTTCCCAGCATTGGGGGGACAATATACACAGAAAGCTGAGTTAAACAGTAATCAGTAAATACAAATAGCAATCGCATCAATGGTGTGATGTATCCAATAAATGCAAAACAGCTGCTATCCCCCACTCAATCGGGTACCATGGAAAGGGGGCATGGGGAGACACCCCAGGAAGCCACAGGAGCAATGCTCCGGTGTGCTAAGTCACCCAAGGAATGCCCAGGCTTCCCTAACTAACATAAAATAATTGACATGATATCCAATCATAAGGATAAGGCGCCTGGTGGCCACGTATGTGCCAAAAATCACAAACAGAATCAAACCGCAAGAAACCTCAGGCGTAGCCCCAGGCTCAGCTGCCGTTCCGAATGGAACCCCGGAGGAAACGGTAGGTGGATCCTGGCCCTATGGGAGAGGGCCCCCCGGGGGTGCAGGGGGACGGACGGAAGCTCCGTGAGCTGCTGTGGGATGGGATGGGTCCGCGGAGAAAGCTCCTAAGGCGAGGAGAGCCGTCCGCCCTTGCCGCGGCTCCCTGGTTGTGACGTCACAGGTAAACAAAGCGCTCAATGATGACATTGACGTAGTGGGCGGCTGGCGAGGCAGCGGGAGGCGGAGTCAAATCGTCGGCGTGATGGCGTGGTGGCGTGTGCGGAGGGTGTGGTCTCGTGAGAGGCCCGCGGAAAAGCCCCGTTTAAAGGGCTACACACCAGGCCATCTATATCCTATGTACAATAATCCCCTGCTGTATGGATGCCGGAGGGGTGGTAGCCAGCCAAATGGCTAAGGGGTGGCGTCTTGGTCCTGGAGGGGCGACCCCCCTCTGGAAACTGAGTAAGGGTGCCGCCCGAGACTCCCGTATGGCCCCGGGTGGCTGTGGACGGACGCAGAGGCAGAGTCCAATGTTCAAAAAACACACATGGATGCTAGGATATACAAAATATCGCATAAAGTTTATTGGGGCCACAGAAATGTTGTGCACCTCTGGCGGATATGGCTGCCACAACACCAATACAAAAAGGCCAGTCAATGCAAATGAGTAGACCCAGCGGAGGGGCTGGCTGCACCCCTCGCCGTGGCACCCACGCCATTCGGAACGGCAGCTGAGCCTGGGGCTACGCCTGAGGTTTCTTGCGGTTTGATTCTGTTTGTGATTTTTGGCACATACGCGGCCACCAGGCGCCTTATCCTTATGATTGGATATCATGTCAATTATTTTATGTTAGTTAGGGAAGCCTGGGCATTCCTTGGGTGACTTAGCACACCGGAGCATTGCTCCTGTGGCTTCCTGGGGTGTCTCCCCATGCCCCCTTTCCATGGTACCCGATTGAGTGGGGGATAGCAGCTGTTTTGCATTTATTGGATACATCACACCATTGATGCGATTGCTATTTGTATTCACTGATTACTGTTTAACTCAGCTTTCTGTGTATATTGTGTCTCGGACAAGCACCCTTGTGTATAGTGTGCAGCATTGGGGGGAGCCAGACAGCAACACTTCCTCCCATAGGATGAGGGGTAAGCCAATTTATGCAATGCAGGGCATGAAGTGATGGCTTCTCCACACATCCTGCCAGGAGCCCATGGAATTGCCATAATGTGGGGTGAATCCATGGGTTTTTATGATGAGATTGAAAAAGGTGCAAGCTTCCAATGTCAGAAATTCATCCTGGAGGCTACTGGAAAGATAAATAAATAAATAAATATAAAGTATTGCTTTCAAGGCATTTGGTTATGCTTCCAATGCTTTGTATATGTGGGGTGGAATTTGACGTGGGATTTCAACCCATCGCTGTCCCTACCTCTTCCAGGTCAAGGTGGTGGAAAGGGGCATTTTTAGGGGTGCAGATGATGAGGGAAGTGAGAAAATACTTGGATTCATTGCATAGGTTGGAATTCTGTTCCAATGACACAACAACCAAAATGGACACAAAACTAGTGAGCGTGTCAATTTCCATGTTGGATTTTATTTGGGGGGGAGATACATTTAGCTACAACTGGATGCACTGCAAAGATGTAATCTGCAATGACCTCCTGAGAACCTCTCAAGGTTTCTGCAATGTTTTCAAATATAGGAAAATTAGCTGGACATTTTCAGGCTTTCCTTTTTGCTAACAAGGTTTTGAGGCTAGAATTCAGAGACCTAGGCCACATCCACACTGACCATTTAATTCACCTTTTAGCTGACAACAAATGGTGGCGGATAGAAAACGCACACTGCCAAAGTGCACTACAGCACAAATTAAAGGACTTAAAGCACATCCAGCAAAGTCATGAGGAAGTCTGAGCTAAGTCCCTTAATGTGCTTCAGTGAGCTCTATATCTAAACCACATTGCATGATGAAATCGGCTTTGCAAAATGCAGTATACTTTAAAGAGAAAAGCCTGTAATAATATTCAGAACATGTGGGGACAACAGTCCAGTTACACCCAAAACAGTTCCAAACTGAGCCAAGTGGTCAGCGTAGATGTGCCTTTAGTTACCTATGTGAAAAACATCTGTCTCTGCATGCAAGATCTTGGGCAGAATTTGTGTTCTGCGGAGCATTTCATTTATGCTGAATAATTCTTATATTAAAGTTCTACAACATTGGTACCCTCTATAATAGATTGGGAGAGTAGTAATGTTTGAAGTACAGCTGTTTGGTGATCCCACTTGGTGAAATCATGGATGAAGCAAAATTTGAACTGGGGACTGAGAGCTAACACTTTCCAGTATGGAGAAGCTTGAGTATATACATGCCTGATAGAAATCAATTCCATCTAGTTATGAATGGCTATCATATAGTATATGTCTGGATGATATGCTGTGCTGTATATCTGCCAGGCCTCTTGATGTGTAGCCACTGCAACATCCATAATCAAAGAAGGTTTCTGTGTTGCATGTCAGAACATTCTCATTAGAGAGGAGTAACAGCTCCCAATGATCAAAAATCCCATATGCTGAAAAGAGACTAGCAGATGGCATTTTATAAACCCCATGCTTCCTTGTCCTACAAACAGAGATTACCAAGTACACAATGAACACATTGCAAGAATGATATTCATTGCCCGGTAGTTACATACATTAGTCATAAGTGGGCAACAAATTCCCTTCTGCCACTCATTGTTCATGCAATCTGTGACACGTGGTACTATTACAAGGTTGTGTGCTATGGTGTGGTTACATGCGGCAATGTGGATATTAAAAATGCTACCGCTGTTTTTTTTACTGATTACGTCCCTACTTCAACAAGGTTTTTGTGGCAATATTATGCTTCACTAATAATATTTTCCAAGAATGAATTTCACAGTTAGAAGGCATGCTTTCTTGTTTCTGTGTGGGGAAGCCACAACAACCAACACACACACACACACACACACATGTATTTATGTATATGTATGTGTGTACAGATAGATAGATTCATACAGTGTTTCCCAACCAGGGCGCCGTGGCACACTAGTGTGCCATGAGTGATCATCAGGTGTGCGTGGGAAATTGGAACCTCCAATACCCTTTCTTCCCACTCCTGCCGAACACTTTTTCTTCTCCACTCGGGCTCCCGTCTTCCCAGCCTTGCTCTGCTTGCTTTGCCTTGCTTTGCTCACGCTGCTGCTTCTGTGGGAGGGGGGAGGGAGGAAGACGTGACCCGTGTGGGCGCTACTGCGCAGACTCGCCCCACGTCTTCCTCCCTCCCCTCCACAGTGCTCTCTGGATATAGGTGAACTACAACTCCAAAACTCAAGGTCAATGCCCACCAAACTCTTATAGTATTTTCTCTTGGTTATGGTAGTTCTGTGTGGAAAGTTTGATTCCATTCCATCATTGGTGGAGTTCAGAATGCTCTTTGATTGCGGGTGAACTATAACTCCCAGCTGTTGAGCAAGACCTTCGTGTGTGTCTTTCTGCCATTCTTGCCAGGATATCTATGTTGTGTTCATCGAAACAGGCCCAGGTTTCGCACTGAATATATAAATACATTTAAAAACATATTAACTATATGTATTACTGTGTTAGAGTGTCATTTTGTGTCATTTTGGTTGGTGGTGTGTCCCAGGATTTTGTAAATGTAAAAAATGTGCTGCGGCTCAAAAAAGGCTGAAAAACACTGGATTAATAGATAGATTGGTTGATTTTGAAGTATCAGGTTAAGTAGTCCTTTTGGGGGGCCCTGGTGGTGCAGCAGGTTAAAACACCGAGCTGCTGAACTTTGTGACCAAAATGTTAGCAGTTCGAATATGGGGAGCGGGGTGTTGTTTGCCCCAGTTCCTGCCAAAAACATGTAATTGTGAGATCAATATGTACCGCTTCTGTGGGAAGGTAACAGTGTTCCATGCAGTCATGCTGGCTACATGACCTAGGAGGTGTCTACAGACAACACTAGCTCTTTGACCTAGAAATGGAGATGAGCGCCACCCTCCAGAGTTGGACTCCACTACACTTAATGTCAGGGAAAACTTTACCTTTACTTTTAGTCCTTTTGTGATGCATACCACCAGTAACCAAAAAAAATGCTTCTTAGAATAGTAATGAAAATGAAGAAAGTGGAGTGAAAATGATCTTATGCCAACATTGCTTTTTAACCTTTACCCACTGGCCAAGGAGCAGCAGACCCCCCCTAACTCTGCCATGGACCAGCAGCGCGGGTCGCCCCACCATCGAGGCCGCCGACCCCCTGGACCCATGACCTTTGCTACTGACCGCCTGGGAGAGGGGAGGCCTGCCTCGCCCGAGCCCAGGTTCCGGAATTCGTTCCGATCCAGAACCTTCTGGAGCTCGGGCTTCAAGCGTCGGAAGCTTCCCCAGACAAGTTTGAACCAGGAGAGAGACATCTTTCTAGCAGGTCTGACACCTCTTGTCAGTCCTTTGGACAGAGGGAGCCTGGCCATCTTGAGCCAGTTACGAGGGATCATTTTGAGACCGCCTATGCTTCCTCCCTTTGATGGCAGGGGAGGGCCCGCTTAGACTCGGCTGGGCCCCTTACTGCCAGACTTCTATTCCCTATTTCTGCCCTCCCCTTTTTTCCTCTCTTGTTGTATTGTTGTTTTGTTATTGATTGTGTTGTCTTTCTGTCAGACTTGTGAACCGCCCTGAGCCTCCGGGGAGTGGCGGTGATAGAAGTCCGAATATTAAATTAAATTAATTAAATTAAATTAACCTAATATTTTAAAATGTGGTGGATAGTTGCTGATAACATTTTATCTTTGTTTTAGATTTCATATTGGGCAATGTTTGACCATTATCAAGATTTGATTCCTGACCAATCATGGGATATTGGATCTTTAGCATTTGTACTCAGTAGTTGAAAACATTTGATTTTCAACAGGGATGCTATGTAGATTATAAAAACCGGCAACAATTCGCAGACAATATTTGCCTGAATTAAAGCAACAAAGATGTCCCCAAAGGCTAAAGCATCCTAACTTCTAATTCTGGTAAAAAATTGTGATATTCATAACTATTGAAGATTTAACATGCAGACTTTGAATTTTCCTGATTTGGTGATAACATGACATGTTTCCAATAGTTATGAATATTTGCACCAGTTATGTGAGACTCAGTGTTATTTACAACAGCTGTAACAAACATAGCTAAAATTTTACTGTGTGCAAAAGTGAAAACTGTATTGAACTACCTGCAAAATTAAAATGATCTGAAAATTATAGCTTATATTCTATATTGCTTGCTTTGTTATACATTCATAACGAAATATGACTCTTAGTTTGCCACTCAATCTACATTACCAGGAAGCAGCTGCACTGAGAGATTGAGATTTATTCTACTAGTGACTGGGACACAGCAATATATTTCCGCCTTCTCCTGCCAGCAAGCAAGGCTGCAAAAAAGGAACTGTGACAGGGATCCTCATTCTGATTGTCAGTGAATTGCCTTCCAGTTCTGGAACCTGTGTTCCCTAGGGAACAAGTGGCTACTGGCTAGCAAAAGTACCATGATTCTACCTACATCGCATTTACTGAATACAAAGCAGTTACAGGTCTGTGACTTTGGATTACAAATTTATAACTACAATGCAAGGTCTTTTCCCTTTGAGCAGAACCTATGATGCCATTTTTAAAGCATGTGGACACGCATTTTTGGGTGTAACTTTTGCGAGTTTCCTTTTTTTCGGGGTGTGATCAAGTAGACTCTTGAAAATCTCTAGGTCCTGCAGCACAACTGTATGGTTCACTTCTTCCAGATGCTGGCTACAGAATTATAATGCCGAACTAGGGATTTCTAGACAGAGCATATAAAGTCACAAAGAGGATCTAGAGATTCTAGAGATTCCTATAGAAGTGTTGACCCATATTTTAAAAAAGATTATTTCTAATTCCTTTTTTCAACTTTGTGGGGGTTCTGCACTCCTAGCCACAATGAATGTGGAGGGTCTCAGTGTATTGTTTGCTGGAAAGTATTTGGTTACAATGCTATTACTGATATTATTATTATTATTTTAAAAAATGGCTTATTTAAAAGATAAAAATATTTCAGAAGTGTTGAATGCATGGAAAACCGAATATATACATATATACGAATTAATTTTGAATTTCCCCCCAAAAAGTTCAGAAATCAATCATATTCGAAGCGCCAGTGTCCACTAAATCTGAAACTAGTTTTGAACCATTTTTTAATTGACCAACCAGGCTTTTTATATATGATTGATTTCCGAATTTTTTGGGGAAAAATTCAAAATTAATTCGTTAAAATTCCAAAATTTTGGAATGGCTTTGTTAAT
This sequence comes from Anolis apletophallus, assembly GCA_030556195.1. NCBI lineage: Eukaryota > Metazoa > Chordata > Lepidosauria > Squamata > Anolidae > Anolis > Anolis apletophallus. The sequence continues at coordinate 148,878,553 of JARBWK010000004.1, forward strand.
GGCAGACACTTATGTTTAACCCAGTTTAAACATGACAGCATCTGCTCCAAACTGGATGTTTTAACCGAGTTTGGAAGCCCATGCCTTCTCTCTGCATCTGAAAAGCCCATTCAGATGGGGAGGGATGGCATGGGCTTCCAAATCTGGTTTTTCCTCCACAGCTGAATGGGGCTGTTTAGATGGGGAGGGAAGGCATGGGCTTCCAAACTGACGGCCGGGGAAAGGCAGCCGCATCCAAACCCTTTCCGAAAATAGGAGCTCCAGCTTCAAAATGGAAAATTCACTTCCTGGTTGCTTAAAGTGCTTCAAACCCATTTTGAAAGTGAATTAAATCTGAATTGAGGCTTGTTCTACACTGCCATATAATCCAGATTATCAAAGTAGATAATCCACATTATCTGCTTTGAGCTGGATTGCCATACAGTTCCATAAAATATTTCTTCACCCAGAGGGTCATTGGGTTACGGAATTCACTTCCAGAGGAGGTTGTGACAGCTGTCAGCCTGGACAGCTTCAAGGCAGGATTCGACAGATTCATGGATACCAAGGGAATCAGTAGTTACTGAAATGGACATCCAAGTGCCACCTCTGTGTTGATTGAGGCAGGCAGGATTTCCCCGGGCACTGGTTGTGGGGGGTCGGGAGCAGGTGAGGGTTTTGCCTTCCTTTCTGCTAGAGATCCCCGTGTACAACTAGTGGGCCACTGTGTGACACAGAATGCTGGACTAGATGGGTTGAGGCCCGATTCAGCATGGCTCTTCTTATGTTCTTATGTTCTAAATCCAGTTTGAAGCAGATAATCTGGATTTTATATGGCAATGTAGAAGGGGCCTGATAAATCATCCCTCATGTTCAGCTTTCAGATCAAGCTGTCGGATTAGTGGTTCACCAAAGCATCCTGTTAAAACTGCTGAGAGTTTGAAGCCGGAGCCACTCAAAACACCCTAAAATCTACTAGTGGATCTCAATCTGCTTCTTTCTGTCCTGAAGGGAGGGTAATCAGAATCAAGTTACTTATGAAGCTCAGACATCTGAGTTTGCATCCTGTTTCTTACATATTAAACCTTTTATTGTATGTAAAATAGAGTTTAATTATTCTATGTTGTATACAACTCCCTCCCTAAGATGCCTACCTATTTTGTGGATGGACTCCTCTCCCCATGAGCATTGGCTGGGAATATGTCTATGAGGACTATGAGAGATCTCCAGGACCTGTATGCCAGAAGAAAAGCTGTCTTTCTTGGTCTCCTGGGGTCCTCTAGAGCAGTGTTTACCAACCCGTGTGCCGTGGCACACTAGAGTGCCGTGAGCGATCATCAGGTGTGCCGTGGGAAATTGGAACCTCCAATACCCTTTCTCCCCCCTCCTGCTGAACACTTTTTCTTCTCCACTCGGGCTCCCTTCTTCCCAGCCTCACTCTGCTCGCTTTGCCTCGCTTTGCTTTCGGGCAGGTCTACGCAGTAGCGCCCGCACCGGTCACGTCTTCCTCCCTCCCCCTCTCCTCCTGAACACACTCACGCTGCCCCCTCAGATCAAAATGGCAGCAAAAGCGGTAGTGTAGAAGAAAAAGTAAGTGTTCAGCAGGAGGGGGAAGAAAGGGCGCAAAGGGGAAGGGGGAGGAAGAGGTCTCTGTCGAAAGCTGGCATGGGCAAACTTGGACTTTCCAGGTGTTTTGGACTCCAACTCCCACCATTCCTAGCAGCCTCAGGCCCTTCCCCCCCCCCCCCCCCTCAGCCACTTAAGCAGGAAAGGGCCTCAGGCTGTTAGGAATTATGAGAGTTGAAGTCCAAAGCACCCAGAGGGCTGAAGTTTTCCCATGCCTGTTTTAGGGACCTTAAAGTGGTGAGCCTCCTTCCAACATTGTGATTCTGGATAGAAAACTAACAACAACATAACATTGTTTGAGTCCACAGTGCTCTCTGGGTGTAGGTGAACGACAACTTCCAAACTCAAGGTCAATTCCCAAGCAAACCCTTTCAGTACTTTCTGTTGGTAATGAGAGTTCAATATGCCAAGTTTGGTTCAATTCCATTGTTGCAAGAGTTCAGGATGCTCGTTGATTGTGTGTTAACTATAAATCCCAGAAACTTTAACTCCCAAATGTCAAGGTCTATTTTCCCCAAACTCCATCTGTGTTCACATTTGGGCATACTGAGTATTCATGCCAAGTTTGGTCCTGATCCAACATTGTTTGAGTCCACAGGGCTCTCTGGATATAGGTGAACTACAACTCCAAAACCCAAGGTCAATGCCCACCAAACTCTTATAGTATTTTCTCTTGGTTATGGGAGTTCTGTGTGGGAAGTTTGTGTCTTTCTGCCATTCCTGCCAGGCTATCTATGTTGTGTTCATTGAAACAGGTCCGGGTTTCACACTGAGTATATAAATACATTTAAAAACATATTAACTATATGTATTACTGTGTTAGAGTGTCATTTTGTGTCATTTTGGTTGGTGGTGTGCCCCACGATGTTGTAAATGTAAAAAATGTGCCGCGGCTCAAAAAAGGTTGAAAAACACTGCTCTAGAGGTCCAGAGGGATGACAATGTCATCCTAACGTGAGCTGTGAAAGAGAGCTCCAGGTTGACTGAATTGTCATTGTCCTCCCACTGAATGGCTATATAGAGGAGTGCTCAGCCAGAGAACAAAGTCTAAGCAGGCAGGGAGGAGGACAAGATATAACTATGTCCAATGGAACTTTATGATCAACTATGTGATACAGGATCTCAGCTGTGAATGCTGTATAAAACTTTTGTTACCCTGTTATTGTTTTATAATGCTGTATAAAACTCAGTTACCCTGATGTCCAGCCACATTCTAAATCCAATCTGATGCTAGGAGAGTGAAAAGTGGTGCCGGGACAGTATTACTAAATGTGGCATACATTTACAGCCTTTAAAAAAAAAAAGAGAGAACAAGATCTTCATTATTTTCTTCTCGCTCCAAAACCCCGCCGGATCGTATAGTATGGCCTCTTACCCACTCTCCTCACGCCTCACAGATTCGCCGCATAGTTAATACACACTGGCCCATTGTGAATTCCATCCCGGGCCTTGAGAAAATTCCCATGATTGCATTTAAAAGAACCACGAACTTTCGCCAGCTCCTAGTCCACACACGCCCACGCCAGGAGACCCCAGGACCAGTTGCAAAACAACATACTATACCGTGCACTCACTGCTCCATATGCAAGCACATATCGACTCAAACCACGATTACTGACTTGCGCAACAAACATACTTTCACTCTCCGCTCAGGGTCCTCCTGTCATTCAAAAAATGTCGTGTATTGTTTAATCTGTGCGTGCTCTAGGTACTATATAGGTGAATCTGGACGTGAATTAAGAGTGAGGGTCCAAGAACACCGCTCGAGATTCAGGACGCGGAATGAATCCTCAGCCCTATACAGCCACTTCAAAAACTCACACCACTTTGATGATTTTAAGGTGGTGGTTTTAGAGCGCATTATCCCTTTACCACATCAAGATGTTAAACTTCTATTACGCAGACGAGAATGTGCCTGGATAAATTCCCTTTGTTCTGAGTTGCCTTTAGGTCTTAACGACCAATTAAACCTTAATGAGGTTCTGATGTAACTCTTTGTCTAGTTAACACCACACAATTAACCTTTACTCTGCATTTAAACCGGCCCTCCTCCTCAGCCCTTTGTCCGGGCATCTGGTTGCACCGGTGGCTGCGTCCACCCATTCCAGGATGATGACTAAATATATACATTTGTAATATTGGTATGTATCTTATGTTCATTAAATGTACTGTTGGGCATGTACTTGGCGGGTTCTTTTACTTTTGTTCTGTGTTATTTACCTAGAAATGTACTAGTCACTTAAAATATGTATTATTGTATATCCTAGGATACCCGGATCAGTGGAATGGTCACTTTATTTGTATTACTCATACTTGGGTTCTGAAGAAGCCTCAATACAGGCGAAACGGCGGGGCCTTTCTCAGACCGTTGACCCATTTCTCTCTCTGACTGTCCCATGAAGAAAATATTATTGCTGTGCCATTGACTTATGATTTTTGGGACTTTGTTGGCCAGAGAATGTACTGATAGTGACCTACAACTACCTGCATTCCACTTCTTAGTTGACTTTTGGATGAATATTTACTTTATTATACGAAGATTATATGAAGATTAAAACCATTGAAATATACCCTTTACACCCGTCTCTTTCGACTCCTTGACGTCTCCCAAGTACACCCAGTCTCCTTTCCTTACTCAACCCTCTAGGCGGTTTTACAGTACAAGATGGCCGAATCAACTTATTTTGAATCCTTCAACATCAAACAAGAAGAGGAACTCACTAGTCATCACTCCCTGTTTGGTGACTCTACTGCCGGCGCCTCCCCTGAAGAAAATGAACGAGTTAACAACCTGACCTCACTCAACAACAAAGAGCTTCGTAAAACCAGGGTCCAACTCAATATAGCCACCCTTTCTGACTATGTAAAGAAAAAAATTACCCCAAGAGGCCTGCGAGTGCATATCCCCCCTGGGATATATGCCTCTGACCCCACTTTCATCCAGAATTGGAAAATATAGTGCAACGTTGCTCTAAGGACTTAATGCTTTTGGTCATCCAAAAAGGAATGATGGAACTTAGTACTCTAGAGCAAGACATTGATGCCATAAAAGCTACTATTGATCCCCCTCTCCAGACAGTCGATTTGGACGCTATTAAGTCTGAAGTTGACAAACTTTACAATGAGATTAAGGAGGACAAACTCAAGAAACTCAAGAGGGATCAACATGACTTTGCCAACAACTGCATCTTCAAATGGCAACTACGCACTTACCAAAGAACGTACCCCCGTAACGTTCACTTCCAGGGTGACTCCACACCCTCCGGCAGCAGCACTGACGAAGGAGGAGCCTTCTCCGATGGTTCGACCAACTCCAACTCGAGCTCGAGGTATTTTTTCCGGAACCCCAGACCTGAGGGACAGCCCCCCCGCCAACAGAGGAAGAAAATTTTTCAAAAGGCCAAGGAAAAAACCCCAGCAACTTGATAGTGAATCTTTCCGACCTTTCTCTTACCCCACATGATATGGACATTTTGGACAAAGGTTTTTCTTTTGTATACACCCCCAATTGTTCCACTTTAAACATCCGTAAGGACTTAGCTACCCTCTTCCGCACCATGCGGCTTAAAGAACACCCGTCTCTTTCGACTCCTTGACGTCTCCCAAGTACACCCAGTCTCCTTTCCTAAATCATCCCTCATGTTCAGCTTTCAGATCAAGCTGTCGGATTAGTGGTTCACCAAAGCATCCTGTTAAAACTGCTGAGTGTTTGAAGCCGGAGCCACTCAAAACACCCTAAAATCTACTAGTGGATCTCAATCTGCTTCTTTCTGTCCTGAAGGGAGGGTAATCAAAATCAAGTTACTTATGAAGCTCAGACATCTGGAGATTGCATCCTGTTTCTTACATATTAAACCTTTTATTGTATGTAAAATAGAGTTTAATTATTCTATGTTGTATACAACTCCCTCCCTAAGATGCCTACCTATTTTGTGGATGGACTCCTCTCCCCATGAGCATTGGCTGGGAATATGTCTATGAGGACTATGAGAGATCTCCAGGACCTGTATGCCAGAAGAAAAGCTGTCTTTCTTGGTCTCCTGGGGTCATCTAGAGCAGTGTTTACCAACCCGTGTGCCGTGGCACACTAGAGTGCCGTGAGCGATCATCAGGTGTGCCGTGGGAAATTGGAACCTCCAATACCCTTTCTCCCCCCTCCTGCTGAACACTTTTTCTTCTCCACTCGGGCTCCCTTCTTCCCAGCCTCACTCTGCTCGCTTTGCCTCGCTTTGCTCTCGGGCAGGTCTACGCAGTAGCGCCCGCACCGGTCACGTCTTCCTCCCTCCCCCTCCCCTCCTGAACACACTCACGCTGCCCCCTCAGATCAAAATGGCAGCAAAAGCGGTAGTGTAGAAGAAAAGTAAGTGTTCAGCAGGAGGGGGAAGAAAAGGCGCAATGGGGAAGGGGGAGGAAGAGGTCTCTGTCGAAAGCTGGCATGGGCAAACTTGGACTTTCCAGGTGTTTTGGACTCCAACTCCCACCATTCCTAGCAGCCTCAGGCCCTTTTCCTCCCCCCCCCCTCAGCCACTTAAGCAGGAAAGGGCCTCAGGCTGTTAGGAATTATGAGAGTTGAAGTCCAAAGCACCCAGAGGGCTGAAGTTTTCCCATGCCTGTTTTAGGGACCTTAAAGTGGTGAGCCTCCTTCCAACATTGTGATTCTGGATAGAAAACAAACAACAACATAACATAACATTGTTTGAGTCCACAGTGCTCTCTGGGTGTAGGTGAATGACAACTTCCAAACTCAAGGTCAATTCCCAAGCAAACCCTTTCAGTACTTTCTGTTGGTAATGAGAGTTCAATATGCCAAGTTTGGTTCAATTCCATTGTTGCAAGAGTTCAGGATGCTCGTTGATTGTGTGTTAACTATAAATCCCAGAAACTGTAACTCCCAAATGTCAAGGTTTATTTTCCCCAAACTCCATCTGTGTTCACATTTGGGCATACTGCCAAGTTTTCATGCCAAGTTTGTCCACAGTCCTGATCCAACATTGTTTGAGTCCAAACTCTTATAGTATTTTCTCTGAATATAGGTGAACTACAACTGCCAAAACCCATGTTGTGTCAATCCAGGCCCACCAAACTAAAAACTTATAGTATTTTTGTCATTTTGTGTCATTTTGGTTGGTGGTGTGCCCCACGATGTTGTAAATGTAAAAAATGTGCCGCGGCTCAAAAAAGGTTGAAAAACACTGCTCTAGAGGTCCAGAGGGATGACACTGTCATCCTAACGTGAGCTGTGAAAGAGAGCTCCAGGTTGACTGAATTGTCATTGTCCTCCCACTGAATGGCTATATAGAGGAGTGCTCAGCCAGAGAACAAAGTCTAAGCAGGCAGGGAGGAGGACAAGATATAACCATGTCCGATGGAACTTTATGATCAACTATGTGATACAGGATCTCAGCTGTGAATGCTGTATAAAACTTTTGTTACCCTGTTATTGTTTTATAATGCTGTATAAAACTCAGTTACCCTGATGTCCAGCCACATTCTAAATCCAATCTGATGCTAGGAGAGTGAAAAGTGGTACCAGGACAGTATTACTAAATGTGGCATACATTTACAGCCTTTAAAAAAAAAAAGAAAGAGAACAAGCATGTTTTCACTACACCCATTGTCATTGCCCAATGGAGTAAGGAAATGAAGCAAAGCAAAAGATGAAAAGTAGTACTATGTTTGAAGTGACCTTTAAAAACGTGTAATTTTGCCAAATAAATAAATTGATTTCCCAGTGCAAAGCTGCACTGGATCTTTCCCTTAGCTCTAGAAATCAATTTCCTCTAAAAAGCAACAGTTTTTACACCAGTGCAATGACACCATTGTATTCAGGCGATAAGCAGGAAGTTTCAAGCTGGACTCCTTCCAAACTGCTTTTTGCCCTGCAAAATTGTGTCTCTTGATCCTGAGCCTAAATGCTTTTTCTGAATGAGCTGTAAAATGTTCCCTTTCGGGCTGGCATTTGGTAGCTAGGAGCCGGCAAGTTCTGGGAAACTTTCATTTAACCGGGTATTCTTTTAAATTACCTATGGGGGAGAAGTGCTGGTTTATTTGTGCTTTTCACTTTGCTTGAAAAACACAAGCAAAGTGCATTTGGGAAAGCATTGGATGAAAACATAACAAATTCAATTATGGTAGCATTTATTGTGATAGTTATTTGCGAAAGTTTATAACAGTTGCAACTTTGGAAAGAATTTTGTTTTGAGATGTGCAGTCTGGTGCATCCATTGCATAATGAAAGCTGATACCATATTTAATAGGCCTGTTTTCGAACAGAAAAATGCATTTCGGAAGTCGATTTGGATATTGGTTTTGCTCTGGCTTCAGATGTGAATCACTTCCAATTTTTTTATTGATGTTATCGAAATGGAATCGGATGTATTCCGATATTTGGAAGTATTTGGAAATAGCGTCCGCGATTGCGCAATGTGCAAAAATCAGCAGAAGGGAGAGTCAAAACTATGAGGAATCCCTTTTCCTTCCATTTTTGACCATTACTAATGACAAAACTAGCCACTGGTACAAAATATTAAGCACTGTTAACACATTAATAAACAATTTTTTAAATGGGACATAAAATTGGCATCACTACCAATGACATTTGAGCCCTTTCCGAGAATGGCTACAGGGCTCTCGGAATGGTGAACCCACTTCCTGTTTGGGGCGCTGTGCTTGATATCACTTCAATTATCGGAAGTCTGCAAAAAACATCCGAAATTCGGATGTATCCGATTATCGGAAACAGGCCTAAAATTTAAGTTCATAATAGTTGCAGATAGATTACCTTTGTAAGTCTCTGGGAACATCCTCCTGATCAATGGAAAATGACATAACGTGCTGCAGTTAACATCGCTGCATTATCTGACTCTCATATTATATCCCTGAGTATGAGATCTACATTTTAAAATTTCTCACTGCAGTTGGAATTTGCTGTCTGGGATCTTTTACATGCCAGAACCAAAGAAAGCATGGTAGAGATGGCTGATCAAATGAATTTTTACAATGACTCTGCTCAGAGAATTCAGGGACGTGTTCCAGAATTTTCTGGCTGCCAGATTTCAGTGGCAGTGGGTGAAGTGCATGCATACGCTTGGTTTGACCTCAAAGAGAAGAAAACAGCCCAGCGTTTTTCCAAGGAATGAGAAGCAATTGTGACATTGTCATCTGGCAAACATCCAAATTCAGTCTTAAGCTTGATCACCCTTAATAGGAAACTGCTCCAATAGCAACTTGTGTGGTTGCCTTAATGGGCCAGGACTGCAAAATTGCCCTTACCAAAGTGTTGGATGACACCATAGATATTTGGATCTCCCCACTCTCTTGCCTGTTTGCAAACTGGCTTCTGGTTCCAGTGAGTACCCATTGGTGATGGCAGTACCTTGCATCTCTTGAAATACTGGCCATCTGCCTCTCTAAAGCAGGACTAAGTATATGCAGACTGTATTCAGACTGTGCATTTTACTTTTATTTATTTATTTATTTATTTATTTATTTATTAATTATTCGGGCTTCTATGCCGCCGACTCCCTGAGGCTCGCGGCGGCTTACAGGAGCCGAAGGGCACAGTAAAATACAGGCAATAAGCAGTTAAAAACAATTAAAAACAACAGCAGTATAGTAATTAATAACACAGTTAACACAATGAACAGCACATTATCCTCAGAAGAACGAATAGATGGCGGGGCATGGGCAGGACTTACTCACCAAAGGCCTGCTTAAACAGGTATGTTTTACAGGCCCGTCTAAACGGAGCAAGTCCTTCATAGCCCGAGTTCCGGCCGGGAGGCGTTCCACAGCGTAGGTGCTATGACAGAGAACGCCCTCCGGCAGGTAGCAGTCAGCCTTGCGAGTTTAGCTGAAGGTATCTCCAGGAGATTGGAGTCCTCAGACCGAAGTGATCTCGGAGGCAATATGGGGTGAGACGGTCCTCAAATACGCTGGCCCCAGGCGTGTAAGGCCTTAAAGTGTGAGGACCAACACTTTGAAGGTGATCCGGTGCTCAATTGGCAGCCAGTGCAGATCCTGCAAAACAGGTGTTATGTGGCGCCAGCTGGCGTGCCAGACAGGAGCCGGGCGGCAGTGTTCTGCACTAGCCTGAGCTTCCGGGTCACCGACAGAGGAAGGCCAACGTAGAGCGCGTTGCAGTAATCCAGCCTTGAGATGACCGTGGCTTGGATCACCGTGGCCAGATCGTTCCGGGAGAGATAGGGGGCCAGCCTCCTTGCCTGTCGCAGATGAAAAAAGCGATCTTGCTGACCGCAGAGACCTGGGCCTCCATGGTCAGCTGGGAGTCCAAATGGACCCCCAGGCTCTTTACGGTAGGCGATGGGCATTACACCGCACCGTCCAGGCTCGGAAGCTGGACATTAACATCACCCGGGTGACCCAAATGTTTTATGGCTCCCAAATGCTTCAATTCCCCATTGTAAAAATTTCAAACACATTTTGCTTCCACAGAATCACACAGAAATCCTCCAAATCTATTAACACACGTCCGGGTGATGGGGATGTCCAGCTTCCGACCCTGGACGGTGTGGCGCTATGCCCATCGCCTTCTGTAAAGAGTTTGGGAGTTCACTTGGACTCCCATCTGACCACGGAGACCCAAATCTCCATGGCCAGTAAAACAGCTTTTTTCCATCTAAGACAGGCAAGGCAGCTGGCCCCCTATCTATCCCGGAACCACCTGGCCATGGTGACCCAAGCCACGGTCATCTCGAGACTGGACTACTGTAATGTGCTCTACGTTGGCCTTCCTCTGTCGGTGACCCGGAAACTCAAGCTGGTGCAGAATACTGCCGCCCGGCTCCTGTCTGGCACCCCAGCAGGTTGCCATATTACGCCTACTTTGCAGGATCTGCACTGGCTTCCAGTTGAGCACCGGATCACTTTCAAAGTGTTGGTGCTTACCTTTAAGGCCTTACACGGCCTGGGGCCAATGTACCCGAGGGACCGGCTTACCCCATATTGCCCTACGAGATCACTACGGTCAGAGAACATCAACTTACTGGCAATCCCCTCTGTCAAGATGCTCGGGCTGACTGCGACACGAAGGAGAGCGTTCTCAGTGATAGCTCCAACTCTATGGAACGCTCTCCCAGCCAAGATACAGGCCCTCAAGGATCTCATGTTCTTTAGAAGGTCTTGTAAGACATTCCTATTTCAACAGGCCTTCGGCCTATAAGACGCCATCAGCGTATCAGCCTGCTTATTGATGCTCTTGTTTTATATTGTATTATGCTGTGCGCTCGTATTTTGTACAGCATACTGTGTTTTTAATCTATTATATTTTAGAGTGTGTAATGTATTTTAATGTATTTTTATTGTGTTTTGTCATGTTGTGAGCCGCCCCGAGCCTCCCAGGAGTGGCGGCCTAGAAATTCGGCAAATAAATAAATAAATAAATAACACCCTCATCTCACACCCTGTACTACCCCCCCCCCCCCAAGTACCTCCATTTGCCTCACAATTTTGAGCGGTGGGGTATAGAAAGCGGTATGTGACAGGAAAGGAATTGCATTTGTTCTTGCGTTTGCTCAACCCTGCTCCAAATATTTTTTAGGATGTGTGTGTGTGTGTGTGTGTCTATGTAATCTTGCTGGAGATAAAGCAAAGACACTCTCAAGGTCTCATTCTTGTCCCGAGAATGCAACTGATTTGTGGGCGAAGATTACAAGGGCCTTTGGAAGCTTTTAAAGATGCCTTAGAATATACCTATGACAGTTAAAGTGGAATCATAGTGTTATAATTGTGTAGTGTGACAGGACTCCTGCTTACTCTTTCTGTCACTGTGGGCTGAAAGGAACAATTGTGCCACAGTTTCCTATAAGAACTAAAATGTGTCCTCCTGCTGTAGTCAATTCACCACAGTGGGATCTATTGTCCTTTAAGCTCCTATTTCTACCTTCAGATCTTCTATACAAGATGACTCCAGGAACCCAAAAGTGGAGAAACTAGGGAACATTTTCCCTGAATTTAGATCTGAATTGCACTGCCCACGGCCTGGACTTGACATTACAAATACATATTATAATGGTTGGGTTGATGCCATCTATTATTTTTCCGATTAACTAATACTGATGGGAATAGGAAAATGGCAGCTGTTCCTGTCTTTGTGGGTCCTAGCCATGGGAAATCCACTCACTCTGTGGAATTACTTTGAACTCTGTGTACAAAGTCGAATGAAAATGAATGTTCTCCCTGAAATAATGGAGATGCAAACCAGAGCTGGGAATGCAAGGATTATTGTTATGTTTGTTTTATGAAATCTAAGCCAAAGCTGGATCAGAAGTGATTATTGGTGTCAAAGCAACTGAGAGAAAAGGGGAAACCGCTAAGAATTCAAGGACTGTGAGTTCTACAGATTAGTTTTATTTTTCTGTGGCATAATGTCTGCTACAAAGCAGTATACTAATTATAGTACATGTGCTAAAACAAATCAAAAGCAATCAGAACACTTACTTGTGTATGGGAAGGGGATAAAAAAGAACAAAACCAGGTGTGTATTGTTTTAGCAGATAAGAAAAAATGTTGAGATGTCAAGTTTGGTCAAAATTAAAATTTGCTCTCTTGAACAGAACTTTCCAAACTATGTGCTGTGACATGCCAGTGTGTTGGCTGCAATGTGTTGGCATTTAGTACAAACATAATGAGAAATGACAAAAATCTTGGAAATGTGTGTTATTTTCTTACAAATCATATATTTTCAAAAATGAAAAGGTTTCATGAGATATATTGAGATTCATTATTATAATGTATGCATATATCTGTCTACCTTATCACATGGAGGAGCCCCTCCCCCCATGCTGTTTCAGCAGCAGGCATGACGAAATGGCAGGTGTGAGGCGGCATGGTGACACTTTCCCTATCATAAAAGGGAAGCATTGCCCAAATAAGGCACAACACATCCTATGTTGTGGGAAAAGGGTCTGGTGACGCTTTTACCCCAATTGGGGGCACCATCTGATGGCTGCCATAGGGCTCTGTCTCCAAAGAAAGCTCTAAGCGTCCTAATACACTGATTATGAACAATGTAATGAGGCCCTGAATCTCATATAAGGGGTTGGTTTAACACCTAATTTGCTGATAAAACTGAATTACTGTGTTGCAGAATGATGCATGTCTAAAAGGTGTGTCACCATCATGAAATGTTTGGAAAGCTCTACTATATAGTATGCATAGAATAGACATATCTCAATAGACATATCTGCTTGGGAAGATGTAGACATAATGACACCATCAAGATACTGTTGAACTGCAATTCCCAACATACCTCACCATTTTTGGTAGGGCTGATGGGATTTGTTATCCAATGAAGTCTCAAAGGATACATTCTGTCCACTCCTGGTTTGGATTGTAACTAGAGTAGTTGACAGATAGAGATTAAAATCTTACTTCGATTTACAACCTCATCAGATGGGGCAATTTGCCCATCATACATCACTTGCTCTCTCCTTTAGCCAAGGAGCCAATTACATGATGCACATCTACTTCTTCCATGGCGAAGAGGTGTACACCTCTGTGGTACAACATAGGAGGCTTCCCATGTTGCTTTTGAAACAAGGGAAAGAAACCGGGTGGCAGACGCTGTGGGATGAAGACGGCTGTAAGGCAATGTGACAGGTTCACCATGCCCCTCGATCCTCTTAGATAATATACTGCTAGTAACTTTAGTGACTCTGGTCCTATCTACAGTGACCATTTAATGCAATTTGAAGCCAGCTTCAAACTGTGGTGATCAGACAACAAACTTCCAAAAGAAAGCCCTTAATAGTCATAAGTGCTCTGTGTTTTGTGTAATCTGTCACGATCACGGACTTAGCGGGCCCCTTAATCACACACACAGAGACGTACTGAAGGCTAACTACTTTATTGAGTATAAGAACAGTTTCAAGGAAGGTATTGTCCAATAGTAAGCAATTGTCCAAAAGGTTGTAAGCAAGAGTATCCAAAATAACGTAGCAAATAAGCTTGAAACTTGGCAAGGCTCCGCAATCCAATGCGGCTCAGGAAAACAAGGCAAGGCTTCGCAAACCAATGCGAATCAGGAACAAAGCAGGGCTTCACAAACCGATGCGAATCAGGATGCAAGGCAAGGCAAAACAAGGCAAGACTTGGTGACCACAGCTTGTGGTCCAACTCCGTTTCGCCAGTACAGGTACGACGTGGCCGGAGAACTGAGGATGCGTTCCCACGGATCCTGTACTTAATCCTTCGGCCGAGGTCCGTGACGCTCTAGGCTTCTCCGTCTCCAATCTCTGCTCACGGACCTCGGTCGGTCTAGGACCCTAGACCAAGCCCTCCTGGAAGACTCAATGTCTCGTCTCCTATCGAAGGAGCGACCTTGCCTCTCAGCAGCTGTGTCGCTATCTTCCTGAGAACTTTCCTCCCGAGCACTTTCCCATTCGGCTTCGTCCGTGTTTACACTTTCAAGTTCTTGGGAATTCCTCCCCCCCGGGTGTTCATAACTCCTTCGCTGCTTCCCATCTCCACCTGGTGATCGGAATCTATGCTAGGCCCAAACATCATCTCATCCCATTCCAAGCTCTCTGCAGGCGACTGAGGCCCATCCGAAGGGCCCTGTGCTTCACCCCAGTCATCTAGCTCATCCTCTGAATCCACCTCTGCTGCTGCAGGCCCTAATGCTAATGGAACCCCAGGACCTATTCCCTGTCTTCCAGGCACAAACGAGAACTGCTGTGCTACACTATCCCCCCCCCTCAGGGCCCCTCCGAGGCCGCCCCCGAGGCTTGGGTTTGTCAGGGTATTTGCGGTGAAAACGGGCCACCAGATCTGGAGCATGGACATCCCGAGCCCGGTTCCATGAGCGTTCTTCCGGGCCCAACCCCTTCCAGTCAAGCAGATACTCCAACTTCCGGTAGCGGATGCGAGCATCCAAGATGTCCTGGACCTCCAACTCCTCCTCGCCATCGCGCATCACAGGGGGGAGGCGGCTGCGTCACGTCAGGCCGCACCCTCTTCGCCGGGCGGAGCAACGAACGATGAAACACCGGGTGGAGCTTCATGTCCGCCGGGAGTTGTAGTTTGAAGGAAACAGGCCCCACCTTCTCCAAAACTTTGTAGGGACCCAAAAATCTGGCGTCCAGCTTGCGGCTGGGGCGCTGCGTGGGTAGATTTTTGGTGGACAACCAAACTTTATCCCCCACTAGGATCGCCAGGCCCTCCTGGCGCCGCCGATCAGCCATCCGCTTGTAGTCAGCCTTCGCCTGGTCCCATTGAGTGCGCAGCAAGTCTTGCAAGGCAGTGAGCTCTCGAAGCCAATCCTTAGCCTCTGAAACATCCGCCGACGGGTCCACCGGCGGGTAGAACCGAGGGTGGTGTCCATAGTTAGCAAAGAAAGGAGTCTCTTTAATGGATTCTTGCGTCGCATTGTTGTAGGCAAACTCCGCCAAGGACAACAAGGACGCCCAGTTGGTCTGCTGATAGTTGACATAGCAGTGCAAGTACTGCTCCAAGGTGGCATTAACCCGTTCGGTTTGCCCATCAGTCTGTGGGTGATGCGCCGTGGACATCCGCACATCAATCCCCAGCAATTTCTGGACAGCCTTCCAGAACTGGGAAGTGAATTGGGTGCCCCGGTCCGTCACCAAGCTCTGTGGAAGTCCATGCAGCCGAAACACATGTTGCACAAACATATCAGCAGTCTCCTTGGCAGTAGGCACCCCCACGCAGGGGATGAAGTGTCCCATCTTGGTGAAGCAGTCCACCACGACCCAGATCGAGGTGAAACCCTCGGACTTGGGGCGGTCGGTGATGAAATCAGCCGAAATCATCTTCCAGGAGCGGGGGGTCGGAGCGGCTGGAGCAAACCGGCCGGCTTGCCCCCCTGGTTCTTAGCCCGCTGGCACACAGGGCAGGAACCCACATAGTCCTCCACATCCCTCCGCACTTTAAGCCACCAAAAGTCCCGTAGGACCAGTTGCAGAGTCTTGAAAAGCCCAAAGTGGCCCGGCCCAGCTATCGTGGCAAAGCTTGAGAATGTCCTCCCGCTCGGGCCCAGGGGAAACATAGACCGAGTCCCGGTGGTAGAGCACCGTTCTTTACCTGGAAAGGGGCTTGGGGCCTTGGTCAGCTGCTCTTGCACCCACGGGTCGGTCCGCTGGCGAGCGTGAACGCGGACACTCAAAGGTCTCTTGTCTCCAGGGGCCGGCGGGGCCACTGGAGGATGAACAGGGAGCGCCCGAGCAGCCGCAAAGTTTTCCGCCTTGAGCAGCGGGGCCTCAGACGGCCCGGCCCCATCACGAACGTACTCCGGCTTTCGGGACAACGCATCAGCTTGCTTGGTCTGCTTGGGGTCACATAGTGAATGCGGAAATTGAATCGCTCAAAGAACAGGGACCATCTCTGTTGCCTCTGGTTCAATTTGCGCTGGGTCTTCAAGTGCTCCAAATTCCGGTGGTCGGTGTGAACCTCCACGGAAACTTGCCTTCAAGCAGGTGTCTCCAGACTTCAAACGCCACCTAGATGGCCAAAAGTTCATTCTCCCAAATGGTATAGTTCTTTTCCGGAGCCGTCAGCTGCTGGGAATAGTAGGCACAGGGCAACAAGTCCGTCCCCTGAGGCTGTAGCAGGATCGCTCCCACCGCCACATCCGACACATCGGCCTGGACGATGAAAGGGGTGCGGGGGTTGGGGTGCTGCAGAAGCGGCTGAGTGGTGAACAGCTGCTTTAACTTGCGAAACCCTATATCAGCCTCCGGAGTCCACCGGAAAGGCACCTTTCCCCGCAAACACTGGGTGATAGGATCAGCCCACTTGGCAAAGTCAGGAATGAACTTTCTGTAGTAGTTGGCAAAGCCCAGGAATCGTTGAATGTCTTTTTTGCTGGCCGGGGCCGCCCAGTCGACCACGGCTTGGACCTTGGTGTCATCCATGGCGATGCCCGTAGGAGATATACGGTAGCCCAGAAAGTCCACCTCCCGCAGATCAAAAGCACACTTCTCCAGCTTAGCATAGAGCCCGTGAGCTCTGAGTCTTTGGAGCACCTCCTTGACATGGCGGTCATGGGTCGCCTGATCCGGAGAAAAGATCAGCAGGTCATCTAAGTAGACCGCCAAATAGCGGTCCAGCAGGTCTCGGAAAATGTCATTCATGAAATGTTGGAAACAGGCTGGGGCGTTGCACAAACCGAATCCCATCACCAGGTATTCGAAACTTCCCCACTTGGTCTGGAAGGCCGTCTTCCATTCATCACCCTGGCGAATCCGGACAAGGTTGTAAGCCCCCTCAGGTCCAGTTTAGTGAACACCTTGGCTCCCGCATCCGCTCAAGAGCTCGGGGATCAAGGGCAGGGGGTAGCGGTTCCGGATCGTGATCTTGTTGAGTTCCCTATAGTCATTGCAAAGCCGCAACTCCCCCGATTTCTTCTTGACGAACAGAATCGGCGCCCCGGCCGGGGATTGGGAGGGCCGAATGAACCCCTTCCGCAGATTCTCATCCAGGAAATCTCGGAGAGCCTGTTGCTCCGGTTCCGAGAGAGGGTAGAGTCTCCCCCGCGGAATCGGGGCTCCCGGCTGCAGTTCGATGGCACAGTCATAAGGCCGGTGCGGAGGCAAGCGTTCCACCTCTTTCTCACTGAAGACATCCCAAAATCCGGCATACTTCTTGGGCAGGGTGGCCACATTCTCCACTTCTTGAGCCTGGCATGCCCGGGCCATCATGCAGTGGCCCTGGCAATGGTCGGAAGAAAAAATTAGCTGTCTCTTGGCCCAGGAGATCTGGGGGTCATGGAGCGCAAGCCACACAATGCCAAGGACAATGGGGAAATCAGGGAGCTTGGTCACAAGGAAAGAAATGTCCTCTTTATGGGAGCTAGTCCACATCCTGGTAGGGGCTGTATATTGAGTTACAGCCCCCGTCTTCAAAACTCTCCCGTCGATAGTCTGGACGCCCTTGGGCTCTTGGAGATCAAGAAATTTTAATCCAGCAGACTTGGTATAGTCTGCATCAATGAAGTTGTTGGTGGCCCCCGAGTCTATCATGGCATGGACCATCATCGGCCCCTTCTCGGGCGACCACAGGCTGACCATTACAAGGAACAATTGTCCAGTCTTGGGTTCAGGGGGGAGGTTAGCGACGTCGGCTGAGTGAGCGAACCCTCTTACACCCGGCCGGCCCCTTCCCCCGTCGCCTGAATAGCCTCTTCGGCCTCTGGGGCCCCTCCGAGGCGGCAGAGGCCGAGGAGTCTTTCACGCGGTTTCTGGGGCACTCCTTTGAAAAATGTCCAGCCCCCACAGTACCAGCATAAGTTAAGACGCTGACGCCGTGCCTTCTCCGCCTGGTCTACTTTGGGCCGCACTGTCCCCAACTGCATGAGCTCCGGGTCGTCAGGACCCGCTGGTATCGGCAATTGCCGGGGTTGGAACTGCCCGGCCCCCCCTTCCTTCCTAGCCACCGGTTTCTCCAGCGGGGCCTTGTCCCACCGCCTCCTGGTCTGCAGTCCTGCTTCCAAACGGAGGCTCAGGGCAATGGCGGCCTCGAGATCAGCGGGCCGTGGATGTTTCAACATCTCCTGTTGCAGTTCCGAGGTCAGCCCCGCCGTGTAGTGATAATGTAACGCCGATACGTTCCAGTCTACCTGGGCGGCCAGGACTCGAAAGCGGGAGATGTACTGGGAGAGGGAGAGATCCTTGATCGTCAGCCGGGCCAAATCCCTCTCCGCCAGCTCTTGATTCACGGGGGACCCCCAGGTCGCCCGGATCGCGGCTAGGAAAGCCTGCAGCGTGTTGGTATGGGGAGACTGGGCCCGGATCAACGCGGTGGCCCACGTTGCGGCAGTCCCTTCCATCAGGTTGTAAACAAACACCACCTGGGCTCGATCCGTGGCAAACTCGTTGGGGCGCTGCTCCAAGTATAATTCCACTTGGCACACAAAGACCTCCACCTGAGCCGGGTTGCCATTGAAGCGGGCCGGTGGGCTCACCCCCGGGTGCCGTCCGGCCCGGGTACATAGTTCTCCCAACTCCTGCTGCATCTCTTGCACTTGGGCATCGGTCAAGTTAGCCATGGCTACCACTGTCGTGGAGCGCTTCTTGCGGCGTCCCGAGCGGCGTCCCGTGGTGTGATAAGGGGTTCTTGGAGTTCTCCGGCCAACTGTCACGATCACGGACTTAGCGGGCCCCTTAATCACACACACAGAGACGTACTGAAGGCTAACTACTTTATTGAGTATAAGAACAGTTTCAAGGAAGGTATTGTCCAATAGTAAGCAATTGTCCAAAAGGTTGTAAGCAAGAGTATCCAAAATAACGTAGCAAATAAGCTTGAAACTTGGCAAGGCTCCGCAATCCAATGCGGCTCAGGAAAACAAGGCAAGGCTTCGCAAACCAATGCGAATCAGGAACAAAGCAGGGCTTCACAAACCGATGCGAATCAGGATGCAAGGCAAGGCAAAACAAGGCAAGACTTGGTGACCACAGCTTGTGGTCCAACTCCGTTTCGCCAGTACAGGTACGACGTGGCCGGAGAACTGAGGATGCGTTCCCACGGATCCTGTACTTAATCCTTCGGCCGAGGTCCGCGCGCGCCTAGGCTTCTCCGTCTCAATCTCTGCTCACGGACCTCGGTCGGTCTAGGACCCTAGACCAAGCCCTCCTGGAAGACTCAATGTCTCGTCTCCTATCGAAGGAGCGACCTTGCCTCTCAGCAGCTGTGTCGCTATCTTCCTGAGAACTTTCCTCCTGAGCACTTTCCCATTCGGCTTCGTCCGTGTTTACACTTTCAAGTTCTTGGGAATTCCTCCCCCCCGGGTGTTCATAACTCCCTTCGCTGCTTCCCATCTCCACCTGGTGATCGGAATCTATGCTAGGCCCAAACATCATCTCATCCCATGCCAAGCTCTCTGCAGGCGACTGAGGCCCATCCGAAGGGCCCTGTGCTTCACCCCAGTCATCTAGCTCATCCTCTGAATCCACCTCTGCTGCTGCAGGCCCTAATGCTAATGGAACCCCCGGACCGATTCCCTGTCATCCAGGCACAAACGAGAACTGCTGTGCTACATAATCATCACCCAGAACTCAAACTCTTTCCAGGATTTCCCATGGAATCATCTGCACGGTAAAACCACTTTCTTCAATACCAGTTTGAAATTGCATCAAATTATCTGTGTAGATTGGGCCTTTGTGACAAAGAGAGTGGCTAAGCAAAACCTTTAGAGAACCAGCATAGTACAGTGGGTTGAGTATTAGGTCTCTGGAGGACCAAGTCTGAAATTCCCAATGACCCATGCAACCACAGAGTGAAATTAGGAAAATTGCAATCTCTCAGCCTCAAGGGAAGGCAATGGTAAACGTCTCAAA
Source organism: Anolis apletophallus (assembly GCA_030556195.1). Taxonomy (NCBI): domain Eukaryota; kingdom Metazoa; phylum Chordata; class Lepidosauria; order Squamata; family Anolidae; genus Anolis; species Anolis apletophallus. The sequence goes on from JARBWK010000004.1 coordinate 148,898,472, forward strand.
ACAATATTGTCACAACTCAGAGAGTCTTAAAGAACCAAGCCCAGTACAGTTCAAAGTAAAGTTTATTTGCAAACACAAATTATGGCAAAAAGAGCCAAAAAAACACTAAAACTTCAGTGTGAGAGTGGAAAGAACAAAACCTAGTGGCAAAAACTGGCCAAAACAGTCTTTAACACAAAATCCGGATATTTCCCTTTAAACTGTATTATATTTCCCTTTGACCCGGATTAAACTCCAAAAATGCAGCACAACAAAGAAAAGGCGCACTAAGACAAATATAACAATGTCGTCATCAATGGGAGAAGGCAAAGAGCAAAGAGATGTCAAAATGGTCCGGAGGTCTCAAACGGGAAGGCAGCAAGGGCGTGGACAAAACTGGTCCGGAGTCAAAATGAGGAGAAACAGTGGCGTAGACAAAAACTGGTCCAGCGTCAAGATGGGAGGAAGCAGGAGTGAAGCCAAGCCAATCTGGGTCCAAGCAATGAGGAAACAGTAGTGACAATAAACTGATGCAGGGTCAGCACACAACTAGGCAGCAGCAACTAGCAAACACGGTGTAGCCAAAAGGGACACAAGATGTGCCACTGGGCAGTCAAACTTCTGTAAACCGCTCCGAGCCTTTGGGGAGTGGCGGTATACAAGTTTGAAGTATAAATAAATAAATAAATAAGATGTAGAACTCGGCCTATACAATACCCGTCCACAGAAGTAGATCAGGATCCCGACTCACATCCAAGAGGCAGTCCATTGCAATACTACAGCACAGGACACGGGCACCCAACAACACCTTGCCAATTGCAAGGAACCCCATACTCCAAACCTTATTTTATTCACAGATCCTCATCAGAGCTTGAACGAGCCAACACCTCCTCATTAGTCCTCTCAGCTGCCCTTGCAGCTTCATGTGCCGTCCTTTGTCTCTCCTGCCAAGCGCTCCTTCTCCTGCCATGACTTAGTTCACCCCAAGACGATGTTTGGTCATCAGAAATCCAGTTCCCATCCCCAGAAAACCCCACAAACGTATCACTACTCATTAGTTCTACACAAACATCTTGCATTTCCTGTACTTTAGTCCAGGGCTGTCCAACTAGCGGCCCGGGGCCGGATCCGGCCCTCGTAGCCTGTTGGACATGGCCCTAACTATGCCCTCAGCCGCCATTTTTAAATTTGAAAAAAAATTGATTTTTTTTTAAAATGGCGGCGGCCGGGGCCGGGGGGGGGGAGGCGGGGCAGGGAGGAGGAAGAGAGCTAGCTCCTCCTCCTTTTGGCGCCCCCCTACCTAGGGCGGGGAGCCACAAAGGGGGCAGAAAGGTGGCGCCAACAGCAGCGCGTCACAGGCCTGGTGTGACGCGCTGCCCTGGCGCCGCCTTCTGCCCTTTCGGTGGCCCCGCCTAGGCAAGAGGGGCATAAAAGGGAGGAGTAGGCGGCACCAAGAGCAGCGCGTCACAGGCCCTGGCGTGACGCTGCTCTGGCACCGCCTACTCCTCCTTTCGGCGCCTCCCTTCCTAGGGCGGAGCGCCCGAAAGGAGTAGGCGGCGCCAAGAGCAGCGGCGTCACGCCAGGCCTGTGACGCTCTGCTCTTGGCGCCGCCCTACTCCTCCTTTTCGGCGCCCCCTCCCTACCTAGGGCGGGAGCTGCCGAAAAAGGGCAGCAGCGGCGCCAACAGCAGCGCGTCACAGGTCTGGCGTGACGCTGCCCTTGGCGCCTACTCCTCCTTTCGGCGCCCCCTCCCTTCCTAGGGGGCGGGGCGCGAAAGGAGGAGTAGGCGGTGCCAGGGTCAGCGCGTCACGCCAGGCCTGTGACGCGCTGCTGTTGGCGCCGCCTTCTGCCCACCGGCCGTTTAGGGGGCGGGGCCTGGGGTTGGGGCGGGGCCTGGGGGGCGGGGCCTGGGGGCGGGGCCGAGTGGCCCCCTAGGTCATCAGTGACCTTTTATCCGGCCCTGGACCCGTAGAAGTTGGACAGCACTGGTTTAGTCAATCCATATCACTAGACACACCTTCAGAATCCCCATTCCCACTTCCCATAGTTGGTTCATCAAGATCAGACCCATCATCCCCAGAGAAACCCTCAAAGGAATCATCATCAGTAGGTTCACTAAGTATTTGTCGGAGTCTTTTCTTGTCCCACTCCTCATCTGACTCCTGCTCTCGAGTAACCCATTTTGCCCTTCCTCCCTCAACCACCATGCTTTCAGCATCACTCAAAGACTCATCTACACCAAATATTGCCAAGAAAAACCCTAGGAAAGGATTGCCATGTCAGAGTTGACTTGAAGGCACATATTAATAAATAGATATACATGTCCATGCTTACTAGACAAAGAGCTCAGGAGACTAGAGTTTAAATTCCTGCTTTGCTATAGAAACCACAAGGTGAGTTGCTTTCAGCTCTAGGAAAACCCTGTGATACATTTGCCTTTGGGTTGCCGTAAGTCAGAAATGTCTCAAAGGCACACAACAACAGCAACAATAAGCTATGAGTCAGTCTTGGATGGTTTGAATATCTTATTCTTTGTTTCCAATAACCTCTTTCTTGGATAGACCCACTTTGCCACCAGCTACTGCCGTTAGGAATATCCAGTTGCTGTAGGCAAATGGGATGGGATGTGGGAGGAAGAAGAGAGATGTTGCAACAAGGATATGTTTAAAGATGGATTATTTTACTTGAGGCTGAAGATTTTATACCATTTAAAAGAAAAGAATAAAGTCTTCTAGCTAAATGTGTGCTTTTTGTTCAGGTGTATTCGATTTGGAGATTAAGGTAGAAGTTATTACTTTTTTGCTGATGTCCTATGGCTAAGACAAAAAGCCCCAAATAATCTGATTCCTGTATAAAATATTTATTATAGCTCCCTCCCCACAGTAGCTTTTAAAATAAAATGCAGTTGTTAGGTTTCATCTAGAATGAGAAAGGTCAATTCTTTTTAAATATCCCTGAAAGTAAGTTCCATTCTGTATATATACCTATATGGGATTTTCTTGCAATTTAATTGAACTTGGATTCAAATGAAACTGAAATCAGAGGGACAAATTCATCATTACTTGTGTCCAATTGATTTCAGTAGGGATTAAATCCAATTAACATTGCCCAGATGAGCCCCACCATCATTCTGTAAAGCAGTGTTTTTCAACCTTTTTTTACATTTACAAAATCCTGGGGCACACCACTAACCAAAATGACACAAAATGTCATTTGGGAGTTGTAGTTGCTGGGAGTTATAGTTCACCCGCAATCAAAGAGCATTCTGAACTCCACCAATGATGGAATGGAATCAAACTTCCCACACAGAACTCCCATAACCAAGAGAAAATACTATAAGAGTTTGGTGGGCATTGACCTTGAGTTTGGGAGTTGTAGTTCACCTATATCCAGAGAGCACTGTGGACTCAAACAATGTTGGATCAGGACCAAACTTGGCATGCATACTCAATATGTCCAAATGTGAACACAGATGGAGTTTGGGGAAAATATACCTTTACATTTGGGAGTTGTAGTTGCTGGGATTTATAGTTCACCTACAATCAAAGAGCATCCTGAACTCTTGCAACAATAGAATTGAACCAAACTTGGCACATTGAACTCTCATTACCAACAGAGAGTACTGAAAGGGTTTGCTTGGGAATTGACCCTGAGTTTGGAAGTTAGAACATAAGAACATAAGAAGAGCCATGCTGAATCGGGCCTCAGCCCATCTAGTCCAGCATTCTGTGTCACACAGTGGCCCACTAGTTGTACACAGGGATCTCTAGCAGAAAGGAGGGCAAAACCCTCACCTGCTCCCGACCCCCACAACCAGTACCCGGGAAATCCTGCCTGCCTCCATCAACACAGAGGTGGCACTTGGATGTCCATTTCAGTAACTACTGATTCCCTTGGTATCCATGAATCTGTCTAATCCTGTCTTGAAGCTGTCCAGGCTGACAGCTGTCACAACCTCCTCTGGAAGTGAGTTCCATAACCCAATGACCCTCTGGGTGAAGAAATATTTCCCTTTATTAGTCCTAACTTTCCTACCTTGGAGCTTTAGGGAGTGCCCCCTAGTCCTAGTGTTGTGTGACAGAGAAAATATTTTTTTCTTTATTCACCTTTTCTATCCCATGCATGATTTTATACACTTCGATCAAGTCATCTCTTAAACGCCGTCTTTCAAGGCTGAAAAGACCAAGGCGTTGCAACCTGGTTTCATAAGGGATCTGCTCCATCCCTTGGATCATTTTTGTTGCCCTTCTTTGTACCTTTTCCAGTTCCGTTATATCCTTCTTGAGGTGCGGTGACCAGAATTGTACACAGTACTCCAGATGTGGCCTCACCATAGATTTGTAGAGAGGCAATACAACATTTGCCGACCTATTTTCGATTCCCTTCCTGATCATGCCAAGCATAGAATTTGCTTTTTCGCTGCTGCAGCGCACTGGGTTGACATCTTCATTGAGCTGTCCACCAAAACCCCAAGATCCCTTTCCTGGTTTGTCTCAGAAAGCTTTGATCCCATCAGTTGATAAGTGTATTTGGGGTTCTTTGCCCCGATGTGCATGACTTTACACTTGTTTAGGTTAAACTGCATTTGCCACTTTGTTGCCCATTCACTCAATTTCGAGAGATCTTTCTGGAGCTCTTTACAGTCAGTTTCATTTTTAACTACCCTGAACAGTTTAGTGTCGTCTGCAAACTTTGCTACCTCACAATTTACTTCTACATCCAGATCATTTATGAATAAATTAAAAAGTAACTGTCCTAAAAGTTGTAGTTCACCTACACCCAGAGAGCACTGTGGACTCAAACAATGTTATGTTGTTGTTTGTTTTCTATCCAGAATGTTGGAAGGAGGCTCACCACTTTAAAGTCCCTAATCCAGCCCTCTGGATGCTTTGGACTTCAACTCCCACCATTCCTAATAGCCTGAGGCCCTTTCCTGCTTAAGTGGCTGAGGGGGGAAAAGGAAAAGGGCCTGAGGCTGCTAGGAATGGTGAGAGTTGGAGTCCAAAACACTTGGAAGGTCCAAGTTTGCCCATGCCAGCTTTCGACAGAGACCTCTTCCTCCCCCTTCCCCTTCGCACCCTTTCTTCTCCCTCCTGCCGAACACTTAGTTTTTCTTGCTGCTTCTGCTGCCATTTTGATCTGAGGGGGCAGCGTGAGCGTGTTCAGGAGGGAAGGGGGGAGGGAGGAAGACGTGGGGCGAGTCTGCGCAGTAGCATGAGCAGAGCGAGGCAAAGCAAGCAGAGCGAGGCTGGGAAGAAGGGAGCCCGAGTGGAATAGAAAAAGTGTTGGGCAGGAGGGGGAAGAAAGGGTATTGGAGGTTCCAATTTCCCACGGCACACCTGATGTCCACTCACGGCACACTAGTGTGCCATGGCACACTGGTTGGGAAACACTGCTGTAAAGAAAATGTTGCCTTTCCTTGATGAATTAAACAGCTAAATGGAGAAAATGCATGGAAATATCTCCCACTGTCCATCAGGTTAGCAATATTCAATGAGGTATCTGACACATTTATTGCAGGAAATTAGTGGTGATCCCAAAAGATCATGTTGAAAGATACATGGCTATAATTCAAAAAGGAGGTGGTGACAGATTTTGTCTTTCCAATGGGAAACAATAACTATTGCAACTACCCCTTTGTGCAACAGAGAATAGTTACTATAGTAGACATTAAGTTATATTGCCCCCCCCCCCTTTGATAGCAAAAGAAATTTGAATGAAACAACTCAGTAAATTTCTTAGTTAATACATACAAAGTGATCTAACACAGTTCCTGTTTAATAGGGGGTTTTTTGGAGAAATTATAACCTTCTACAAAATAAGTCGTATGGAAATGAGTGTTAATGCAGTGAGGCAAGGAGCAGGGGTTGTTTGTGATACAACAACTGCCCCAACTGGATTTCTCATCCTTTAATGCTTAACCAATGCCTCAGCATTTCCCTAAATATCTTATTTAGCACTTAACTAGCTTCTTACAGAGACTGGAAATGGCTATTATTGGTCGAGAGTCTCCTTTTTAACTTGTCTTAGGCTACTTCCAGACAGATATTTATTATGGGAGAAAATGGGTCTGCACGGGTGCCCAAAAGAAGTGGGATTTTTCATGCATTGTCCCCATTGTAGCACAACCACGCTACAATGGGGACAATCCAAACCTCTCCCTAAAACTTTTAAAATAACATAAAAACTTAGTAGGCTGCCATTACGCATCTTTTGAGCTTCCTGGTGCTTACCAATGTTGTGCCAGGAAGTGGGGATGGGGAGGAGCAATTTGCCCTCCCACTTCCTAACGCAATATTGGTATATGCCAGGATGCTCCAGACATGCAAAATGGTGACCTGTTAAGTTTTTACATAGTTTAAAGGTTTTAGGGGGGATTTGGGAAGGGGTGGGTTCCCTCTTTGCTTCTCTGGACCCACAGGGCCTGAAGAAGTGATTTGGGCTGTGACTGTGGACGGACCCCTGGGTAGTCCTACACAGGGATCAGTCACCACAGGGCCCATACTCAATTAGACCTGGGTTTTTCAGAAAGACCTGGATCTAATGGAGTATCAAATTAATTTGGGACAAAACAGGGTTTTTTTCTGCTTTGTCTCAAATTAATTTGGTTTTACCAGAGATGTTATTTGTATGCCTGTGGTAAAACCACAGGAGCTCCTGAAATATTTATTTATTTATTTATTTATTTATTTATTCGGCTTATTAGTCGTCACTCCTGTCAGGCTCGGGGCAACTTACATATACTAAAAACACCATAAAAACACAGCTAAAACATCAAGATCAACACCAGTTATTAAAACTATACAATAGTGTGCAACACACAATAAGATACTCGCATGGCCGACGGCTGCAATGGCGGAAGACCTGGAGTTATTTACTGGCCGAATGGGCCCTTAGTGTTCCTTTATTTAATGTTCTTTATTTTGACTGCAGGAGACAATTTGTGGGGTGTACCCATTCAGATTAATTACCATTCCTTGTTAAGGGACTTGGAAGTGTAGGAATATAGTGTATGACACTAAAGGGTTGGGAAAGAGGTAGTGGGTCTTTGCACGCTTGAAATTTGTTCCATCCATCAATGGCCAGCAGCAGTGGAGATGGAGTGCTCTTTATAGTGGCAAGGAAAGGCCAAAGGACTTCCACTCCTTGGATCTGGCCCTTGAATCTAGGTAGGGTTTCCCAAGAGAAGACTGAAAGCTTTCAATAGCCCTTAAAATGGGTGTTCACATTTAGCACTTCACTAGGTATTTGTTGTGATTATTTAATTATTTGTGGTTAATAAAGAGCAATGTCTCTTCAACCTAATTGGTGTTGTTACATGCCTTCATTATGGACTCTGACATGGCACGGGGTATTAAGGAAGAGTGAGAGAGATGCTGGCATTCAATAATGATTTTAGCCACTGTCTCCTGCATAAAGAATTACCTTTCCTCATTTAGAATTAGGTTATGTATTTATTTCATTTAATTGCTTTGTCTACTACTTTTGAGAGTGAACAATGGCTAAACACCAGAGCAGTGTTTTTCAACCTATTTTGAGCCGCGACACATTTTTTACATTTACAAAATCCTGGGGCACACCACCAACCAAAATGACACAAAATTACACTCTAACACAGTAATACATATAGTTAATATGTGTTTAAATGTATGTATATACTCAGTGTGAAACCTGGGCCTGTTTCGATGAACACAACATATATATGACTTCCTCTCACATATTTATACATGGCTGTCATGTCTTCTCTCAGCCTTCTCTTCTTCAGGCTAAACATGCCCAGCTCTTCAAGCCGCTCCTCATAGAGCTTGTTCTCCAGACCTTTGTGAAATTTCACCCTGAGTGAAACTTGCTTCCAGTTAACTATGGATGTCATGAAGCTGTTATAAACAGTTCCTTGGGGGGGGGGGGGGAGGCAACTCTCGAAAAATCCAGTAAAATAGTAAAAAAAAAAAAGAAGAAGAAGAAGAAACATTTCCAAACAGAGAGGCTCAATTTGTTTCTTGGAAACCTGTGAGGGGGCTGCTAGGAGGGGGAAGAGTGCCAATTTCCCACGGCACACCTGATGATCGCTTACAGCACACTAGTGTGCCATAGCACACTGGTTGGGAAATACTGCACTAGAGAATCTGTGAAATACATGAACATTTGCACTGGGCACTGAAGGACTCTCATGTATGATGCTATGAGATGCCTACAAGTTGTCATGGGATTTTACCTAATGTGCACTATACGAGGTTGTTTCAATTTTAAGTTGGGTACAGAAGACTTAGGTGAAGCAAAATAAATTTTATTTTTAATTTGTTTGACTTTTTTCCAGTGATTCCTCCAAGAAGCTTAGGAGGAACCATCCTTCCCTCTATCTTAATCTTTGCAACAACTCCAACAAGTTAGTTAAATGGAGAGATAGTGACTGGTCTAAGTTATAGAAAGAGAAAAAAAATCACATTTATCCATTTCAAAATTGAAAGAATGAGATGGAGAAAAAAATGGGTTTATGACACAGAAAATACTGTTTCCTATTCGGGAGATAGATTTTCTGTGTAGTAAGAAAATAAATAAATAAATTTATGTATTTATCCATAGAATAATTCCTCCATAATATTTTGGGAATGTTCAAAAACAGAGAACATGGTGGAGAAACATTTATTTTCTCCTTAAGCAGAGAGAAAACAATAGTAATTATTCATCCTTGCACATGGGAATGAAACTCTACATCTCTGAGATTTCTAGTCACGTAGGGATTTGAAGTTGGGTCTCCCCATCCAGCTCAAAGGAGACTGTGAAATATCACATGGAGTAAAATCCAGTTCTCTGCGGGGAATTCCCTGTAGGAAATACGAACACATAGTGTAAGATGGGTGCACTATGTAAAGCCCAGGATTGCAGAATAGGTTTTTTCTTGCTATGCAGAAAGTGACTGGAATTAATCCAAAATACCTAGAAGACAAAGTTAGGAATAAATGGCTCTAAACCACTATGGTAGAATATTTTACCTTCCAGGTGATTTATAGCAGAAGTACCAATAGATCCACCAAGAATATCAATAGGAAGGGATTGTGGGAGCTGATAGCTAAAACATTTGGACAGCCAAATGTTCACAAGTCCTGTTCAGAACTATGATCAGGAGGCACACTTGTCTGTCACCTGTAAGTGAACCATATGGATTTGTCTGAGAATCAATGTACTATATATACTACTAGCTGTACCCGGCATGCGTTGCTGTGCCCTATTTAGGAGATGCGAGAAAGTCTGAGTATGTAAGGGTTGGAAATGATGTTACTTACGGTCTTGGTGGGGTCATGTAGGCATGAATTGCGCACTTTCTATGTGTGCTCCAAATGATGTCATCTGGAAGCATGAGTTGTATTGTCTTATATAGCGGAGGAAGTGTTTTGATTCTGGAGTGTCTCCACTCAGCAAAGTTTGTAGTGGTTGTGGAGGAGTGGCAAGTGGTGGTAGAGAGACTTTACTGGCTAGGCAGCACATTGCTGGTGTTTCTGCTGGGTATTTCAGGGCTTTGCAGTGTGTGCAGATGTGCGTTAGGGTGCCAATGTCGGCCTCTGGCGCCATGCTGTATTCTTCTGCAGCGTTGTATCTGAAGGCTAGGCGGTGGAATTGGTTGTGGTGTTTTTGAAGTTTGTTTTCTGTGTTGCGACGTCGTTTTTCTGCGCTCCTTGCGCGCTGCTGTTGTGTTGCATTTCTGCGTCTTTGTTGTTCCTGGATGCGCGCTTCTTCTTGTCGTGCTGTTCTTTGCATTTGGTTCTCAGCTGTGCGTCGTGCAGTGACCTGTTGTCTGTGTCTCTGCTGCGCAGTGTGTTTCTGTTCTGGCGTTTGTTCTGCCCTTTTTTGTTTGATGTATGTAGCGCTGTGAGTGTGTCTTTCTATGCTGTTATTTTTATAAGGCATGGCTTGTCTTTTGGGTCAGTTTATGTCTGTGTGGAAGGAAGGAATGGTTTTTGTTTGTGGTGTTTGTAGGTGTTGTGTGTACGGGGTCCCATAAGGTTGGTGGGATGGGTTGTGATTGGAAGTTGTGTTGTGTTGTGTGGGTAGGAATTTGCTGGAGAATTGCTCCCTCAGAGTTTGGTTTTGGCAGTTTAACCCTCAAACACCAACTGAAATCTCTCAGCAATCTATCCTAGCCTTGGGTGGCTCTTGCCAGCATTGCTATGGTTACAGCAGTTATGCAAATCCGCCCTTATTGGCAGCCAATCATGTTGTTCAGAATGTAGAGGCTGGGTGAGTCATTGGCTGCCCCGGAGGATACTGGGAAATGTAGTTTTATTTTTACTCATTGTTTTGGGGGCCTTTTAGGTTTTGGGGGGGAAAGTTTCTTTGCTACAAACGTACCTTGCTTGAGGCCTATTTCTGTTGGCAAGTATTGTTTTTCTGCGTTGTATGGTTTCTTTGTTTGAGGTATACATCACATGACGTGAACCCATTTATATAATAGATTCCTTATCATGGGCAAGTCACTTACAAAGAACAGAAGGGGAATGAAGCATCTAGGAAAAAGGGTACCTACAAAAAAAGCATTAGAATTATAGTTTTCCCCCATTTGGATGTGTCCCTGTAAGCCATCATGTATAAGGGACAGGATGGGGAACTGAAAAGAGGATGTGCTAACATATGCCTTGAATTATATCACAATATCTGACTGTATAAGAAGCAGAAGTAGTTATAGGATCCTTATTTTTCAATGGTGAGGTTGGTGATGATGAATACAATGAGACAGAAACCAACTTAGGTTTTAATGATTTACATTTTATTGATTTGATTTTTGAGGTCTATTTTAGTTTTGACAGAGTGGATTTAATAAGAACATAAGAACATAAGAAGAGCCATGCTGAATACCTCAGCCCTAGTCCAGCATTCTTTCACACAGTGGATTTGCCAGAAGGGAGGGCAAAACCCTGACCTGCTCCCGACCCCCACAACCAGTACCCAGGGAAATCCTGCCTACCTCAACCAACTCCGAGGTGGCACTTAAATGTCCTTTTCAGTAACTACCGATACACTTGGTATCCATGAATCTGTCTAATCCTGCCTTGAAGTTGTTCAGGCTGACAGCTGTCACAACCTCTTCTGGAAGTGAGTTCCATAACCCAATGACCCTCTGGGTGAAGAAATATTTCCCTTTATTAGTCCTAATTTTCCTACCTTGGAGCTTCAGGAGTGCCCCCTAGTCCTAGTGTTTTGTGACAAAGAAAATAATTTTCTTTATTCACCTTTTCTATCCCATGCATGATTTTATACACTTCGATCAAGTCACCTCTTAAACGCCGTCTTTCAAGGCTGAAAAGACCAAGGCGTTGCAACCTGGTTTCATAAGGGAGCCGCTCCATCCCTTGGATCATTCTTGTTGCCCTTTTCTGTACCTTTTCCAGTTCCGTTAGGTACAGAAAAGGGCAACAAGAATGATCCAAGTTATCAAGGACTTCATTATACTTACTTTGAACAGCATCCTAGGCTGCTTCTATCCCATCTTCAGGATGGAGCCCCACACCAGACATCACATGATGGGGTGAAAGTATCACTATACTCTATCTTCCCAGCATGGGAGGCTTCCCATGTTGTACTGGCTCCAATTGAGCCAATGGACCAGCACAGGACCTCTCTGGAAAGCAACACGTAGGGAAAGTGTCACTGAGAAGGAGCTGTGCAAACGGTGATGGATTTGCTCCACTGTCTCTCTCTTTTCTTGTGGAATATAGTAATAATAATAAAACTTTATTTCTAACCTGCATCCATCTCCCCGGAGGGGACTCGGAACGGCTTACATGGGGCCGTGCCCGAACAACACATCATAAAATATAACAACATAGAAGAACAATAAACAGAATAAAAACAATAAACATAATAGAATACATCTGTGAAAACACAACAATACAGGTGAATCTAATAACAAAACCGACAGGGCGGGCCGCATGGACATATAGGATATTTTAAGACTCGGGGGAGAACTGGAGTAGTGTCGGACACAAAGGGTCACATAGGGGAAAAAGGTCTCACGGAAGCCAGGTGAAGACAGATGCTATACCTGGCCTTTCTGATGAGGCCCCAAGCGAGCTTCTACAGTTAAATAAGGATTCAAAATTTAGTTTCGCTGCATCTTAGTCTAACATTAGGTGCTAAGCAATTTAGTAAACACTTTACCTAAAGCAATGAACTGGTTCAAAAGAAGATCTTTGAGTAAATTATCAATGATCGGTGACCCTTCGTGGCCACAGAGCCCCTAGATCTGCAGAGGCCTTCGTCGGTCCTCCAGAGCGGAAGAAGCTCAGAGTGTATAACTCGAGGACACGAAGGAGGTTCCACTCTAGGACTTTTTGGAGCACAAACTTTGGGCACTGGGAGCACTCCTCAGTGGGTTCCCAGCCCTGGAGACAGGATGTCCAAACTGGTGGGAGGCCGACCTCTCGATCGCAGGGACCGGGGGGGGGGGGGGGGTGGGGTGGAGATGGTCTCCCTCCCTCTAGATCTGAGATCCTCCTTGGCTTTCTAGAAACCCCACAGCTAGCTTCTTTTGATTGTCGACAGATGCCACCTTGAGTCGACCCTCAGCAAGGTGTCAGTCTATGTGGACTCTGGGTCCACCCAGCCACTGTCCCACTGTCCTTTTATGTCTGTTGTCCCTATACCCTCCCTCCCTATTGTTTATGTATTAATTCTTGTTACTCTTTTGCTGTGTTATGTGTCAAACTATGCAAACTGTTCTGAACCCCCGGGGAGTGGCGGTATAGAAGTTTGAAACATAAATAAATAAATAAATAAAATGATAATTGTATATGGGCCATTCCAAGATAGTGAATGGTGTTTTTTTAAAAAAAGAAAAAAAATACAAACCTAAATTGCCGCTCCTGTTTTCTATGAATGAAATAGAAGAATCTTAGAAATAAACAGTGATGATATCTGGTCAGAGATATGTATCAAGGTTGGTGGCTTATTTGACAGGAATATTATAAAGAAGAGTTATCTTGAGTGACTTACACTTGCTTAGTCTTGAGTAACTTTCTTGGACTCAGAGAAAGGTGCAGACAATGACCTTTAAAATAAATTCTTAAATTGCCTCAAGCGAGTCATTCCCTTTTGTCCTTGAGTCACACTCTCCTAGCCTCAGTGGAAGTTTTGTCATCACTTCTCCTTTTCAATTGGTGAAGAAATGCCAGCCACTTGCAGCTACATCTGAGATATAGATATAGATAGATATAGATATAGTGGGGTGGGGAAGTATTTAGTCAGATACCAATTGTACAAGTTCTCCCACTTAAAAAGATGAGAGAGGCCTATAATTGGCATCATACTATGAGAGACAACATGAGAAAACACATCCAGAAAACTACATTGCCTGATTTTTAATAAGTATTTGGTCCATAACAAAAGTTCATATCAATACTTTGTTATATATCATTTATTGGCAATGACAGAGGTCATACATTTTCTGTAAGTCCTCACAAGGCTGGCACACACTGTTGCTGGTGCCCTTGCTGATGGAAGGAGGTTTGCACTCCAAACCCCACGATACATGGCCTCATTTATTCTTTCATGTATACGGATCAGTCGCCCTGGTCCCTTTGCAGAGAAACAGCCCCAATGCATGATGTTGCCACCCCCATGCTTCATGGTGTTTTTTGGATAAACTCGGCATTCTTTCTCCTCCAAACACGATGAGTTGTGTTTCTGCCAAACAGTTCTACTTTGGTTTCATCTGACCATATGAAATTCTCCCAATACGCTTCTGGATCATCCAAATGCTCTCTAGCAAACTTCAGTCAGCCCCAGACATGTACTGGCTTAAGCAGGGGAGCACATCTGGCACTGCAGGATCCGAGTCCCTGGTGGCATACTGTGTTACTGATGGTAGCCTTTGTTACATTGGTCCCATCTCTCTGCAGGTCATTCACTAGGTTCCCCATGTGGTTCTGGGATTTTTGCTCACTGTTCTTGTGATCATTTTGACCCCACGGGGTGAAATTTTGGGTGGAGCCCCAGATCTAAGTAGATTATCAGTGGTCTTGTATTTCTTCCATTTTCTAATTATTGCTCCCACAGTTGATTTCTTCACACCAAGCTGATTGCCTATTGCAGATTCATTCTTCCCAGTCTGGTGCAGGGCGACAATTTTGTTTCTGGTGTCATTCGACAGCTCTTTGGCCTTCACCATGGTGGAGTTTGGAGTGTGATTGCTTGAGGTTGTTGACAGTTGTCTTTTATACTGATAACAAGTTCAAATAGGTGCCATTGCCACAGGTATTGAGTGCTTGTCTGTGAGACACAGAAATCTTGCTTGTTTGTAGGTGACCAAATACTTATTTTCCACCACAATTTGCAAATAAATTCAATAAAAATCAGACAATGTGATTTTCCGGATGTGTTTTCTCATGTTGTCTCTCATAGTTGAGGTCTACCTATGATGTCAATTATAGGCCTCTCTCATCTTTTCAAGTGGGAGAACTTGTACAATTGGTATCTGACTAAATACTTTCCCCCCTACTGTATATATAAGGGGTTCTTTCCCCAAAATGGGATGCTTATTTTAATTCAATTAGTTTGCAGTGGCTAATGAAGGGAATGTTTGCCAAGTTTGGTCCAGATCCACCTAGCCATGCAGAAGCCTTTGAGGATCAAACACACACACACACACACACTTTGATATGGATAGACAGTGTACAGAACAGCTCTGTATTGTGGACAGCTCCTCTAAAATCAAATGTTCCAGAGCAGTACTTTCATATGGAGCTATACATGTATGTATAGCATGCTTCCTGTCCTATTCTGTAAAGCAGAGCAAAGTTTTTCTTCCCCTGAATATGCACGCCAAAAGTTACCAGCAAAGTAGAAGGAGCAAGAGCTTTAACATAGTCAGTCTGTCTGAGGTACATACAAGGAGATAAATCAAGATGTCCATCTGGCCAATCCAAGATAATGATAACAAAGTCAAAGTCAGATACCATGGAGTACATGAGATACACTGCCAGAGATCTGAAGCAGAGTTTTGCAAATCAGTGGTCAGCGACAAAGGGTCAGAGTTACAGCCTCATCTCTCAATTGTTCCTTAATTGCCAAGCATTTGTGATAAAAGTGTCAGAACCTTCTAAGTCCCTCTCTTTCTTGTTGGTGTTCCAGCAAGGTAGGTATCTCTGTGCTTTCCTGGTAAACTGGCTAGGATTTCTGGTAGTTGAAGTCCAAAACACCTGGAGGGCCAGTAATTGCCCACCCCTGCGAGGCTGCTAGAAAGTGCTGCACTCAAGTTCAGTTGCTTGAACTTCCAATTCCAACTTGGCTGGCTGCTTGAACCTGCACCTCTCAGGCTCAGCAGCTGGCACTTCTACCTGTGCTTCTCCTTCGCCATCAGAGTCCTGACAGCAGGGCATGACACTTCCAGTGAAGACTGTATTTCATCACATAAAGGTATCACAATCTCATCTTTGATATTTAACATTTTGCTTCACAGCTAAGGTAGAATGGATGAGGCAACTTGATAAAGAAAAACTGACAGTTTGGGCAGGTGTTAGATTCTAATGACACGAAGTGCCGTCTTAACGCATGGACATGCTGACCAGTTGCCTGAGGGCTCCATGCTGATCTATGCTCAGACCAGAATTTTACACTAATTTTCTGATTATCCACCTCAACATTAATAGTTCCTGGTAACTCAGTAGAAGGAGAAAAATTACAACTTGTAGTGGAGAGTTGATGCGTCTGCATACACAAGAGAAATTTTTATTGCTTACAATGTCATGAAAGCAGAATATTATAACAGAGTCACAGGAGGCAATTCATGGCTGGGGACAACAATTGTTGATAGTGTGCATTTCCATTATCTAAAGCAAAACTTCTGCTGTTTGTGTTTCAATAATTCTATTTATGTGGCGAAGTAAGAAAATGTAGGGCCAAGTACACTTCTTTGTCTAGTGGTCTTTAATGCTGTTAAGACAGGTGGTTGTGATTGAGCCTTCAGCTGCTACTGATAGTAGTGATTCAGAAGACTCTGATGGCTCAGCATCTGGGGAGAGTATGGAACTAGGTGGGGCTGTTTGTAACAGGAGCACTGGTATTTGCAGAAAGAGGTTCTTTCACATGAGTCAAGTGAGTCTAGTGAAGAGGATCACTTGCAACTCAAGAGAGTCAAGCAAATAATTACAGCACCTACAGACTCTGAGACATTTGAGGGATTCTCTGGGAATGATGGGAGTCAGAGGACACTTCTACTGAAATGGATTGGACTCAAATAAGAGAAATTCAGAGGGCTTGTGAGGAGCCCACAAGTTCAGACACCTGGGTAGGATTCACTGATGATCAGGATTGGCCCTCAGAGTCCCCAGACAATGGGGGGGGGGATGTTCTAAGTCTTAAGCACAGGTGGAAATCTTGGAGGGTCAGTCAAAGGGCAGCAGCTGCTGGGAGAGTAACACCTGAGGATGATGATAGGGCGTCGACCTCATCAAGTGGATCTGACTTGTAGTGAGCTTAAAAGGTGGGCATTTTGGGACTAACCTCTGTGGCTAGCAAGGAGTTGCCTTTGGATCCTAGGACCCTTGCATCTTGTATCCTGTCATCTTGCATCTTGAAGCCTTGTTTCCAGACTGATTCTGCTGCTTCCTGTGGTGGAGTTTGAACTCCACTGGATTGCTCCCCAGTTGGATTGTGGGTTGTGTCTTCGCTTCTACGTCTATCTCCTCTCCTTGACCTTGGCCTGGCTTCTGGATTACGTCTCTCTTATGCCCCTTTGGATACCTTCTTGGACAACCCTTTGATGACTTCAGTGCTGATGACCTTGGATTGATTCTGATGATGACATTTTCTCTGCTGCCCTCAGTGTGCCTTTCTCTGTTTGTTTTGCTTTGATTTTGCTAAAGAGTTTTTGGCGTTTTGAATGCAGGCTTTTTCTCCCTGTTTGTTTTCATGCCGGTTAAGGCTTCCTTTTGTTAGCATTTTCACTGACCACTAAGTGCTTTTGTTTTGCAAATACTTATCTCCAGAGACTCTGTGAATATTAAAACAAACTATTTACACTTCAATTGGGTTTGGCTCTCTGAACTGGTGTCTGCTGTGACAGCAGGCCTGCATCTTCTTTGATACTATAGTCCATCATCTTTTCCAGAGGTTGGGGAATATTCAGCCTCCCCATATATCTTGGCTTACAACACCCATCAGCCACAGGCCAAGTGAGGGTGCTGTAGTTGAAAATATATGAAGAACCAATGGTTCCCTGCTGCTCATCTATTCATTGTTAAAGGATTTAGGACCTCGGGGATTTAAGAATGATGTCTAGGTCTCTTCAAAAGCAAGGAACTAATTGTTCCCTTCATTAATTCATTATGTGAGTTACAGACACAGACCATGACAAACTCAATAGACAAGTGTCTCTTTAGGCTTCTTCTTTGCTCATTAAACTTTCTCCCACATTACTACAGTCTTCACTGTTTCATCAGTTAAATATTTATTTGACTAATTTATCAGTCAAACTGATCCAGCATTCCAGTACTAAATGTTAATTACTTTTATAGGCTATAGCCTTCTCTCCATGCTCTACCCTACAGGTTTGGATGGAAACCATTATCATGAATAAGATTTATTGCATTTTGTCCTAAACCTAATAGTGTGCTAGTGGATGTCCACTAGTCTTCTGGGATATTTTTCTCCCCCCCCCCCCACACACAAATGCTTTTGAAATATTTGTAATAGGTTTTAATGATAGAAAGGAAGTTGTAAGGAGGAGAAGCCATACCCCTTTATTGGGTCCCCTGATGACTATTATCCATTGATTTCCCCAGCAGAATTACCCATTGGATCACATGAAATAATTCTGTGAGATAGATTAGGATGACCAGGATGGCTGCCCCCAAAGAATTTTTTCATCGAGGGTCATAGTGGAGCAATTGAACCTCAGTTCACAGATGGTCCTGAGCCTATACAAAACCAGATGGACTCCAACCACGACTACAATCAACATTTTAGGAAACCCACATCACACTTCTGATGAGGGAGTATACATTTTAGGGATAGTATGAGAATTTAACACAGAGCTGATTTTTCTTAAAGAAAGAAAAGCAATAACCCAAGGCCTTTTCCTCCACTCTCTGAAATACGTTTTTGAAGCGAGGCATACAGTGAAAGTTGGACTAATGTTTCTATTATCAAGCCTTCATTGCATCTATTATTGAAAGCAATGGTGTGTATGCTGAACTTGATGAAGAGCAGCCTTACATAGAAGAAAACAAAAAATCCCTTGGGGAATATTCTTTGCATTCCTCCACTGATGGCTGGCTGGCTGGCTGCCACTTATGTGAATGCTTCCAGCAGAATTTAAAATATAACCCTCACTGTAAAAATAGGCTTTGCAGAATATCTTCATTTTTGAAACACTGAAGAGAACTCAGCATGAAAATCCTACATCAGTGGGTTTGACACTGGTATGCCAGGGAATTCTGGGGTGCTTGGAACCTTGTTACGGACTTTCCTGACTGCCCATCTTATTCTTTTCCTTCTAGTAAGCAAATGAAGCCATTGTTCCCTGGCCAAATACAGGTGCTTCATACAAAAGTCTAAATTTCATCCTTGTAGGGATGTAAAGACTATTTGTAATTTTTCTTGACCACAGCAAGAAAGGATTTATCTACATTTGGAAACACCCGCCTCACTCCCGCCTACTTCTCAAATGCGGTTGGTGGGGACGAGAGATAGGGCCTTCTCGGTGGTGGCTCCCCGCCTGTGGAACGCACTCCCAATTGATATACGATCAACCCCATCCCTTCTGGCATTCAGGAAAAAAGTGAAATCCTGGTTATGGAACCAGGCGTTTACACATTAGCACAATACAGCACTTTAAATTGGATTGAAATGGCAAACTGGTGGACATGACCCAATGCTTCTATTATGGACGGAATACTGTTTTTAACTTATGTGAATGTATATGATGTATTTTAATGCTAATTGTATTTTAATGTAAACTGCATTTTAATATATTTTAATTTTGACTGTTTTTGGTTTTCTATTATATGTATACTGTGCTTTTGGCATCAAATCGTTGCCATTGTTAGGCCGCTCTGAGTCCCCCCTCGGGGGTTGAGAAAAAGCGGGGTAGAAATGGTGGAAATAAATAAATAAATAAATAAATAAACACCCCACTGGGGGAATTGCCAAATGCTTGGTCACCTTTCATAGTTAAAAACTACTTTATGAAAAATCTTTTAAAAAAACAAACAAACAAACAAAACCTTTACAGGTTTTTTAAAAAAAATTGACTCTTGTCTAGAACACAGTGTTTTTTTGACCAAAGCAATGTCTTGTATATCTTTTGCTTAAAAAAAAGTAGGATGAAAACTTATGGTACGGATTTGCTGTCATAGTGGTCCCTTGTACTAAAAAATACATAGTTTTGCATCATTTACTTTGGTCCTAATAGCTATGGAGGGGCAGTGATACACAGCATGGAAGATTGGCTCCTGGTCACTGGGAATTTTATGTTGCAGTTTGCCTGGCTTCTGAGATTTCACTATGTTGCCTTTGCACTTTAAAATATCTTGATAACCACACATGGCTTGAAGGCACATGAATATTGCAGCTTTACTGAAGCTAAGCAGCAGTGCATCCAGACAGACGGTTCCTGGCATTACCACTCAAAATTGTGAAGCTATTCCACCATTCCATCCATAATAGATTTTCCATAATAAGAAAAAAGATGGAAGAAGTCTAAGGAAAGGGTTACAAATGAAAGACAATAACATGCAAGCCCTCCCCCTCTCTTGATAAAATTCTGCAAATGAAGGAGGGGAATTACAAGATGGAATAATAACACTAATAATAATAATAACAACTTCATTCTTGTACTCTGCCACCATCTTCGCAAAGGGACTCGAGGTGGCATACATAGAACAAATGTCCACAAGACAATAGACAATGCAATCCATTAAAACAAAGCACAATTAAAATAAAAAAACATATTCAAATAAAAAGTCAGTTAAGAACACAATTAAAAACATAAAAGTATGAAACATTACCACTAAAAACTCCATCCAATCCATCCAAGAACCAGGACTACTAAAATGGGTGTCATCAGAGTATCAGAGCTGGACATGGGAAAGTGCAAGGCAGCAAACTATAGGGCCAGGGAATTGGGTGAGGTAAAGAGAACATAGTACTATTTAGCAAAGCTAGGGACTGGGCATTTATAACTAAGAGCTGATCATTATCAAATGCTTGCTGAAACATCTAGGTTTTCAGCTCCCTGCGAAAGATGGATAGGGTGTGGGGGGGTGCCTGGAGCTTAATACCTCCCTGGAGAAGGAGTTCCAAAGTCGGGAGGCCATCACTGAGAAATCCCCCTCCCTCGTCTTTACCAGCTGTGCTTGTGACAGTGGTGGGAGCAAGAGGAGCCCCCAGTGAATTTTAGAACCCATGACAGTTCACAGGGGGAGATGCGGTCATGAACATAGGCAGGGCCTGAACTGTTTAGGGCTTTGTAGATGACTTTGAATTGGGACCGGAAACTAATTTGGAAGCAGGATAGTGCCTGGATAAGAGATCACATTGAACTTTCCAGAAGACAAGGCATGACTTCACTATTTAAAAATAGGAAAATAAAAACGCGTTAGAAACGTTAAAAATTAAAAACCCCATGAAATCTCAAATTATTTGGAAGTTGAACTGTATGAGCTCAGTTGCACAATCTCTACAGTTCCTCTTCTCTTTCTTTTACAAAAGCCCCAAGCATATCTGCTATACCAGTTGTCTAAAGCAGTGTTTCCCAACCAGTGTGCTGTGGCACACTAGTGCGCCGTGAGTGATCATCAGGTGTGCTGTGGGAAATTGGCACTCTTCCCCCTCCTAACAACTCTTTCTCCCTATTTCCCTTCCCAAAGATCTGCCCCGAGGCAAAGGAAGGGCTCCGCCGAATGCCAGGGCCAGGCCTGCCTTGAGGAAGACTTCAGGAGCCTTGACTCAGCATGGCTCCAGCTCCCGCTCAGGGCTACTTCAGCCTCCTGATACGTTTCATAGATCTGTGTGGCCTCTTTCACTGCCTCCTCCGCAAAAGCAGAGCACTAGGCGGAAGCGATTGAGTCAGCGTTTTTGCGTTGGCTTGGATTTCTCGCGAGAACAAAGCCGGAAACTCCACGTCAGTGAATTGGGCAGTGAGCAAACCTGGGAGCATCAGGAGACTGAAGCATTCACAGGTTTCCAAGAAACAAATTGAGCCTTTCTGCTTGGAAATGGTTTTTTAAAAAACTATTTTACTGGATTTTTTGAGAGTTGCCTGTTTATAACAGCTTCATGACATCCATAGTTAACTGGAAGCAAGTTTCACTCAGGGTGAAATTTCACAAGGGTCTGGAGAACAAGCCCTATGAGGAGTGGCTTGAAGAGCTGGGTATGTTTAGCCTGAAGAAGAGAAGGCTGAGAGAAGACATGATAGCCATGTATAAGTATGTGAGAGGAAGTCATATCTATGTTGTGTTCATCGAAACAGGCCCAGGTTTCACACTAAGTATATAAATACATTTAAAAACATATTAACTAAATGTATTACTATGTTAGAGTGTCATTTTGTGTCATTTTGGTTGGTGGTGTGCCCCAGGATTTTGTAAATGTAAAAAATGTGCCGCGGCTCAAAAAAGATTGAAAAACACTGGTCTAAAGAATTTAAAAGTTGCAACTTATTATTGGTCTGGAAGGTAATGAACAGATTCAGTGGTTAGCAATTCTTGCTAAAGGGAAATACCAAATTTTGGTTTTGATGTGCAAAGGACTAGGCCCTTTACAGTTGGTGTCCCATTTGTCTGAAAGAATTTTCTCTCCAACATACCATCCTCAGATTTGAAGTTTCACAGATCTACAATTCTCTGTAGGAAAAGTGAGATAAAATCTTGTTCTTTCAGCCCCCTTATACACTGCCATATAATCCAGTTCAAAGCAGAAATTCTGGATTTTATTTGACAGTGTAGGGGGGGGGGGGACTTAGATCTCTACATTGAGAAGAAAGGATGACACTGTCTTGAGCTAGCTAAGTTTAAAGTACATTTTCATTGTTCTCTGTGTAGTGAGGCCACACGACTAAATTTCTTTATTGCTTTTCCTTGCATTTACTTATTCCTATTCTCACCCTTTTCCCAGTCATTGCTTTACCTGCCATTTTATTTGTGTTGCTCAATTGGACACTATAACAAAAACAGCTTTCGAAGTCATTAAGAACACGTTTAGCTACAGAGTGCCAATGAAGACTTTGGCTCCATATATAATTGCCTATTGTCCAACAGAAACGTGTTGGGAACAGAACCCATCAGACAAACTGTGTCAAAGACTGAGGACTGCTTGTGTAACAATATTCTCATGTAGACTAATCTCAAAAATACTTTTTTCAGAAGAAAATTCAAGCCGAAGCCCATAACCGTGCCAGTTATTTGCCACCTTTAACATCTTTTTGAGATCAGATACTGGCTGCGATGAAGGTCTTTTAGTTCAGGATCTCTCTTTAAATGACTTGGCTTCTTCTTTGATCATAAAGTAGCCTTAATTGTTATTTCATTGTTGCTGCATGGATCTCTATCTTGACCGCCAACAGTTGATTTACCATAGCCATTGGCTGAGGCCATGTCTTTCACTGCACTGGCAGTTTCATTTCCCCTCCTTTTACAGAGCCAATTATGAATCACAAATTGTGTTGTCTTCTTCCTCCACTTTCTGCCTTACTGACCATTTCTTTTCCTTCTTTTCATTAGCCATTTTATGACTAAGCATTGTGAAATGAGACCCACAACTATTGTTTCAATTCCAGCTGTGTACACGGCCCTCAAAGAATGAAGATTCTAGATATGTTCAACAGGAGATGTTCCATCCTCAAGGTTTACTCCCATTTATGTCTATATTTTTTATTTAAGTCACTTGTTCCTTTGTGGACAGTCTCAAAAGAAGGCATTGCTTGTTGGAACCATGAAATAAATGTTTGCCTTTAAAGGAAGAAAAGTATAGTTTCAGTTCAAGCACCAACAGACCCCAAGTCAGTACAGTAATGTTTATATGTAACTGCTGTATATTTCTCCGACTATACCACTGCTAGTTTCTCTACACAATCATATATATAATGCAGACTATGGAAGTGATTCACTGGATGGTGTGAACGCTTGTGTTACAAAGAAACAGGGGGGGGGGGCTGGCTGACCCACCAAATACAGTAGAAAGAAAGGAATCGCAAAACAAATGACATTCGATGTTCTTTAACGTATATACTATTGAATTCTCAAGTTCCAAATACAAAATAATATACTCATTCAATTATTCATACAATATATTCATGTAACACATACTATTATCTTCTTCTCATACATATAAAGCAATCACGGGCAGTAAACTCACATGCAAGTGAGCAGAGACGTCGCAAAATGGCGGAAAGGAGTTCCTGCGTCATCAGTAAGGGACATGGTCCCGGATGTCTCCAAAAGTCATAAGCCAAATACACAATAATAATTACACAGTCCCGGTTTTTATGCCAGTATTATTTTCTTCAAAAAATATATACCAGGGAGACTATCCACTGTCTACGAAACTACAAATTGATGCGCGCCTTCATTTCGCCCCCGAAGGGGCTTCCTCAGGACCAGGGGCGTGGCCTAGGTGGCGAAGTCTCGCGAACGTCTCAGGCAGGAACAACCCTGAGATATAATAAAATACAGAACTCAATATACAATGTGAGTGGGTTCCAAAGTGGGAAACAGCCAAGGGCAACTGGAAATGGTACAGGTATTTAATAGACAGATAGGGATACATACCAATGCATGAAGGAACATGAGCACCGCAAATGCTGACGATATCCGTGGATGTCGGGCTGGAGGCGCAAGAGTGCGAGAGAGCCCAGATTAAATAGGGATTCTACAGGTGAATCTAGATGAGTAATTCACTGATTGCTAGCTGATTGTTTAACCCTTGGGGTTCCTCGCATTGTAAATTTACTATCCATTTATTTTCGAGCTGTAGGAGCAATTGTTTTATATTCTGATGGGGTTGGGGGTGGGCTTTCTCTAATACCAATACAGTAAAGTTGTCATGGGAATGGTTGCGAGCCTTAAAATGTGCATATAATACAGAATTGTCACAGCCCGTCCGAAAGCGTGATCTGTGCTCGCAAATTCGAGTACGGAGTTCCCTGGTGGTCTCCCCGACATAAAGGCCCCCGCAACAGCCGCAAATTATACAGTAAATTAAATTTTTTGAGTTGCATGTAGCCCAAGTGTAGATCTTAAAGGGTTTTTTGTTATATGGACTCGTTATATACTGTAGGTGGAGGTGGAGATGTGCTTGCATATGCTACATTTTCCACATTTCTTTGTGCCATTTGAAAGGGGATTAAGGGAAGGTGTGTCCATGGTAGAATCTCTAGTGTGTACTAGCAGGTCTTTAAAGTTTTGGGTTCTTTTGAATGCAACAAGAGGAGGTCTTTCTAAGCCAACAGCTGAGTCCCTTTCCTGCTAAAGTGGCTGAGGGGGGAAAGAAAAAGGGCATGAGGCTGCTAGGAATGATGAAAGTTGGAGTCCAAAACACCTGGAAGGTCCAAATTTGCCCATGCCAGCTTTCTACCTTGTCGCTATGATTATGGTGCTGCTTCTTTACATTGTCCGCAAACTGACTGTGTTATTGTGCAGATCCCGGAACTGACATAGGATAACATTGTGAGGGTACACTTTGTTTTTTGCACTCACTTCTGTGATTTTATCAAATATTGCGACTTTTCCATAGAGGAGCGTTCCGTGAACTCACTACTTCCTGGTTCGCAACTCCTCCACTCTCTGTAGCGACCACGCCGAACTACCTGTCACGATCACGGACTTAGCGGGCCCCTTAATCACACACACAGAGACGTACTGAAGGCTAACTACTTTATTGAGTATAAAAACAGTTCCAAAGAATATATAGTCCAATAATAAGCAATTGTCCAAAAGGTAAAAAGCAAGTTTGTCCAAAGTAACGTAGCAAATAGACTTGAAGCTTGGCAAGGCTCCGCAATCCAATGCGGTTCAAGAAACGAGGCAAGGGCTCCGCAATCCAATGCGGATCAAGAAACAAGGCAAGGCAAATGCAAGGCAAGGCTTGATGACCACGGCTTAGCTTGTGGTCCCACTCCGCTTCACGCCTATTCAGGAAAGACGTGGCCGGAGAACTGAGGATGCGTTCCCACGGATCCTATACTTAATCCTTCGGCCGAGGTCCGCGACGCTCTAGGCTTCTCCGTCTCCAATCTCTGCTCACGGACCTCGGTCGGTCTAGGACCCTAGACCAAGCCCTCCTAGTAGACTCAATGTCCCGTCTCCTATCGAAGGATCGACCTTGCCTCTCAGCAGCTGTGTCGCTATCTTCCTGAGAACTTTCCTCCCTAACACTTCGTCCATGTTTTCACTTTCAAGCTCTTGGGAATTCCTCCCCCCGGGGTGTTCATAACTCCCTTCGCTGCTTCCCATCTCCACCTGGTGATCAGAATCTATGCTAGGCCCAAACATCATCTCATCCCATGCCAAGCTCTCTGCAGGCGAACGAGGCCCAGCCGAAGGGCCCTGTGCTTCACCCCAGTCATCTAGCTCATCCTCTGAATCCACATCTGCTGCTGCAGGCCCTAAAGCTAATGGAACCCCAGGACCTATTCCCTGCCCTCCAGGCACAAACGAGAACTGCTGTGCTACACTACTTCATGTAAGACTTCTGATTTTCTCCAGCAGGATTGGGTACTTTGAATGTGTTTTTTTGCGTATGATTATGTATGATTACTTGTGCATTTTGTACTGTGACGTAGCGGCACTCCTTTAATAAGGTTCCAATTTACTGCGGCACACCAGGTGATCGTTCACAGAACACTAGTGTGCCGCGGAACAGCAGTTGGGAAACACTGTCCTAGGACACCTATTTTCATCAATGTGATGCAGTCCTTTAAGGGAGTGATTGATGGAGTTTCCATCTCCTTTTTAAAAGATCCATGACATGTGGGTCTGGATGATATTTTAACCAACTAAAATAGTTTTTATACCTCTTGTTCTGAAACCTAATACAGCTATACTTTTTGCAGCAGTTATGCCCTTGATTCCTGTTGATTGCAGGAATAGTACCTCAAACTTGTAAACACAATAATTTTGATTTTAATTGCTATAGACTTGTAAGGATACTGTACACTAAATACTGAAAAGTTAATAAGTAAAGATGTTTGATGTTTATTATACTGGGAATAAGGTAGAGGAGCTAGTAGCAGTTACTACTGACTCATTTGACAGCACTTAAAGACAGTGCTTGAGGCACTGCTTAACAAGACAAAGTGGAATATTTTTATAAGCCAAATTCTAAACTGAGGAGGCGGGAAACCTCCGTGGCTCCACTCAGCTCTTTTCAAGCCTGTCCATTTGCACAATCAGCTGCCATTCACTGTGTATCATTCAGCATTAGAAACTTAAAGTGAAACAAGTGTCCCTTCCAAGTAAATAGTGATGGCTGGATACCTTCATTCAGAGTTCCAGTCATCCACCCATGGCTGCTGCTGCGGCTGTTGTTGTTGTTGTTTTGTACCTTCAAATCATTTCTGGTTTACAGCTAACCTATCATCAGGTTTTTCTGAGGCTGAGAATGCATGATGTGCCAAAGGGTCAGTGGGGAATCCAACCCTGATCTCCGGAGTCGTAGCCCAACTCTCAAACTCTGAACTATGGTATTTACATTCCACCTCAGTGAAATTTCTTCCTCTTTGATTGTAACCCCCTCACACACACCACAATGTATTCTGTTTCTTCAGATTTGTATCTAAATGGTCTCCCTGAGTTTTGTAAATAGAATGAATGATGCGCACATGTGTTAACCGACTGCAGTTCAAGGAATCTCCACACTACACAGTTGTAGCATTGTGACACTCCTTTAATAATTCAGATTTGCCCCGTGGAATCTGAAGATTTCTAGTTTGATGAGGAACTTTGAATTCCATGCTAGAATTCTCTTCCTGAACTACAGTTAATGCTTTCTAGTGGATTATTCCATTTCACATTAATAATGTTATACCTCCCGGTGGAGCCCCCAGTGGCACAATGGGTTAAACACTTGTGCTGGCAGGACTCCTGACTGAAAGGTTTGAAGTTCGAATCCAGAGAGTGGGTTGAGCTCTCATCTGGCAGCTCCAGCTTCTTAGGCGGGGAAATGAAAGAAGCTTCCCACATCATGGTAAAACATCTGGGCATCCCCATGGCAACGTTCTTGCAGACAGCCAATTCTCTCACACCAGAAGCTCCTGACACACAAAAAACCCTCTTTGAAAGCATTTAAATACCAATTTAGCTGCCATGCCTCTGTCCTATGGAATCCTTGGACTTATTATTTTCTAAAGTATCTGCTGGCGATTCTCAACTGCTGGACAACAATAAATTTTCCCCAGACTCCAAGCCCCAAGATCCTATATGATGTAGCCATGGCAGTTAAAGTGAACTTGAAGTGTTATAACTGTGTATTTATGAAAGACTCCAAAGTTCCTCACCAGAGTAAAAATCCCAAGATTTGATAGGACAGAACCATGGTAGCTAAAAGGGGTTCAAAGTACTATAGCAGTGTAAACAGATGCATCCTCGATGCCCTATATATGAGTTCTACAAAATTGCTCACTCTATGGTCGGTTAACACTTAATATCTTCCAGCCAAATGTGCAAGCTATCTCAGTGGAAAAACACTGTGCTTGAGGTGACATGACAGTTGTCTTTCTAGTGTTTGATTGGTGATGGCTCAATTGCACAGACAAATACAGTCATCAAGTGATTGCTATAAATGAGGATGAAGTGAGAAATGTCTCTAACTTAACAGAGCAGTCCTTCTGGTTTGAGGCTATCAATGATTCCTGGCATGCTTTCTTGCAGTCACTGAAATATTATTAAAATTCTTCTTCTTCTTCCTTTTCCTCTTCCTCTACTACTACTACTATTACTCAGGCCCGGATTACCCATAAGGCCACCCTAGGCCATGGCTTAGGGGTGCAAAGCCGAGGGGGGCGCAGTTCACGGACCAAAAAAATTGTTAAAACGAAACTGCAACGTGCGGCATGGAGATGACTCTCTCTCTTTCTCTCGGGGGAGGGTGGGGGAGAGCTCTGCGAGGGGGTGGGGGAGGAGGGAATGGCGCCCCCCCTTGTCAAGGAAGGAGGGTGCGAGGAGGAGGCGGAGGGAAGCCCCCGGGGCCGCTGCCAGGCATGCTCGCGTGGCACCCAGGAACATGGCGGAGGAGGCAGAGGCGCTCGCGCCCTCCTGTCGTGCATGCGCGGTAGTGGCCCTGGGGGCTTCTCTTCCTTCCTCCTTGAGTCAAGGAAGGAGGGCATGAGTGAGGAGGAGGAAGGAAGGGAAGCCCCCAGGGCCGCTGCCGTGCATGCCCGGCAGCGGCCCAGGGAGCAAGGCTTCCCTCTGCCTCCTCCTCCACCTCCTGCCCTCCTTCCTTGCGTCAAGGAAGTAGGGTGCGAGCGAGGAGGAGGAAGAAGGCAGGGAAGCCCCCAGGGCCGCTGTCGGGCAGTGGAAGGAGGGAATGTTGGGGGGGGGGTTGTGGTAGAGCTTGGTTTGGGGGCGTAATTCCAAAGTGTGGCCTAGGGTGCCAAAAGGGGTTAATCCGGGCCTGCTACTACTACTACTACTACTACTAAAAGGCAGATTATATTTATAATTAACTTCTCCTTAAACATGCAAATAGGTTTACTGAATCATAGCAATGATGATGATGATGATTTCATTTCCTCTTGACAGTTTGTTTCATCCATCTTTTCCATAGCAAAAATTACATAATGTGTGGGCAAAGGTGGCCTTTGAGAAGACTGAAGCAGGGAGGATTTATTTGCGTGTAAAAACTGTCGGTAGTATGTATTTGGTAGAAAGCACTTAAACACTAAAGCAAGGCATGTACTAGCAGTGCTTCTACTCTGTTGAATGAATGCAGTTTGATACCACTTTAACTTTAGTGGATCTATGCTATCAAATCTAGTGTTAAACTGCATTAATTTGAAAGTGCAGAAGTATTTCAAAGTTTTGCCAACAGGAATCAGGAACTGCTACGAATGACTGCACAGAACTGAGCTGTGCTTTGAAGGCCTGAAAGCCGCTGCACTTGAACCTACTTCTGAGTGACACCAGCTATGCTTTCATACTTGAAAAGGAAATGGTCAAATTGGGCAGGTCAATAACATTTTATCCATTCCAGTTGCTTTGTCCCCAAATTGTGCCTATTTCATAAAATAGGGGACCATCACAAATGGAAATACCGTATTTCATCACATTAGTCACCATACCGGGGGTAAACCCCATAGCTGCAAAAAATTACCTCGTATAATAGTTGCAGAGGTGGCGGTAGCTCAGCGGGTTAAACTGCTAGCTGCAGAAAACTTGCTGACCAGAAAGTTGGCAATTCGAAGCTGTGGGTCAGGGTGAGCTCCCACTATCAGCCCTAGTTTCTGCCTAACTATTTATTTATTTATTTCCACCATTTCTACCCTGCTTCTTCTCAACCCCTGAGGGGGGACTCTGAGCAGCCCAACAACGGCAACAATTCGATGCCACACAGTATACATATAATAAAACCAAAAACAGTTAAAATTAAATACATTAAAATACAGCTAGCATTAAAATACATTAAAATACAATTAGCATTTAAAATACATCATGTACATTCACAACAGTTAAAAACAGTATTCCGTCCATAAATGCATTGGGTCTTGTCCACCAGTTTGCCATTTCAATCCAATCTAAAGTGCCGTATCGTGCTAATGTGCAAATGCTTGGTCCCATAGCCAGGATTTCACTTTTTTCCTGAATGTCAGGACGGATGGAGCTGATCGTATATCAATAGGGAGTGCATTCCACAGATGGGGAGCCACCACCAAGAAGGCCCTATCTCTCGTCCCCACCAACCGCATTTGAGAAGTAGGCGGGAGCGAGAGCAGGGCCTCCCTGGATGATCTTAAGTTATGAGGTGGGACGTGGCGGCTGATGCATTCGGACAAGTAAGCTGGGCCAGAACCGTATAGAGCTTTAAAGGTCAAAACCAGCACTTTGAATTGAGCTCGGAATTCGACAGGCAGCCAGTGGAGCTGATACAACAGGGGGGTGGTATACTCCCTGTATGTATCTCCCATTAGTAATCTGGCTGCCGCCCATTGGACTAATTGCAGTTTCCAAACTGTCTTCAAAGGCAGCCCCACGTAGAGTGTGTTGCAATAATCTATTCGGGATGTAACCAGAGCGTGGACGACCGTAGCCAGATCCAACATCCCAACGTACGGGCGCAGCTGGCGCACGAGTCTTAACTGTGCAAAAGCTCCCCTGGCCACCGCCTAGACTTGTGGTTCCAGGCTCAGCGATGAGTCCAGGATCACTCCCAAGCTGCGAACCTGCATCTTCAGGGGGAGTGTAACTCCATCCAACACAGGCTGTAACCCTATGCCCTGTTCAGCCTTTCGACTGACCAGGAGAACCTCTGTCTTGTCAGGATTAAATTTCAATTTGCTACCTAGCAGTCTGAAAACATGTGATGTAAGTAGATGAATAAGTACTGCCTCGTTGGAAAGGTAAAAAGTGCCCAGCAGTCATACCAGCAAAAAAAAAAACAACAATCAGGAGGGTCTACAGACAACAGACTCTTTGGCATGAAAAATGGAATAAGAGCACCTCCCCATGGCCAGAGTTGAGCATCGTCTACAGACACCCGAAATTGAAAGGAAAACCTTTTCCTTTTTTGTGTATTGTATGCCATTGTTCACTGTATAAAAAAGGCATTGAATGTGTGCCTATATATGTGTATAGTATACTGTAATTGGTGAGATAGAGTGGAATATAAATAAAGTGTATTATTATTATTGCACCCCCTTTTTTCCTGAAGAAGTGGGGAAACTGAGGCTATTATGTGATGAAACACAGTATAAATAAATCAGATACTATGCTTTGCAAGAGTAGAAATACTTTCTGCTACTGTGAAATTATTGTTGAGCATAATTCCTTGAAATTTTGTTTCAAATACTCTTACCAGGTGAAATAAGGAATAGGGCTCCTGTCCATTTACTGGTAATTTCCGCAAGTGTTGCTTGTTATGAAAACTGCACCAGCTGCAGTTTCCTCTTCTATAAAATCACCATAGCGCAAATAACCCCATCCTTAGTTCACTTGGGTACTTAGTTTTAAAGGAAAGAAATGTCATGCTAGATAAAGACCAAGCAGGTTGAAACAGTGATATTCAAGACAACAAAGGGCAAAGGCATACTATGATTTTACAGTTCAAATTGATGCATATCTCCTCCAAAGTAGATGCCTCAAGTTCAATGAGGCATTCCTGCCAAGCGGAACATATATGTAGAATTACAGATATTTAAAATGGTTCCTTCTTGCAAAGTAATTCTGGAGATTATCAGGGCAGCCTAAAACATTTTGCAGCCTGAGGGACAACAGCCACTGGCATCTGCAACCCATCCAATTCAGTGTGTGTATTTCCCCAAACCAGCTTAGTTATTTTGATGAATGATGTAAAAAAATCCAAAATTGACTCTTCCTCCCTTTTGCTATAAAAATACGAGGGTGGGTCAATAAGTCCGTGACTTTTTGAATTTCCCAACTCTTAACTGAAAGGGCAACACTGCTCCTGTCAACAGGCATATGTTAGTTGACTCCTGTCAAAATTTGAACAAGCTGTGTCATTTAGTTTGTGTTTGACAGCCATTGATAGCAGGCTACTGCGTAATTTGAGGAGAAAATGGAAAAAAGTGAATTTTGTGTGCTCATTAAGCATTATTTTTTGCGGAAAAAACCATCACTCAAACCAAGGCTAAGCTTGATAAATACTATGGGGACTCTGAACCATCAATTTCAATGGTAAAAAAGTGGTTTACTGAATTTCGTTGTGGCCGTACAAGCATGAAAGATGGCGAACGTTCTGGACGCCCCGTTGAGGTTTCTACACCCGAAACAATTGAAAAAATTCACGATATGGTGTTGGCCGATTGGAGATTGAAAGTGCGAGAGATTGTGGAAGCCATAGGCATCTCACATGGCTCAGTGGTTTCAATTTTAAATGATCACTTGGGTATGAGAAAGCTTTCCGCAAGATGGTTGCCGCGTTTGCTCACAATGCAGGACAATGCAAGGGTGCACACATGTGCAGTATCCATGGCAACAATCCATGAATTGGGATATGAATTGCTCCCTCATCCACCCTATTCTCCGGATTTAGCCCCGAGTGACTATTTCTTGTTTCCAAACCTGAAGAAATGGCTCGGCGGAAAGAGATTTGACTCCAACAATGAAATCATCTCACAAACAAATATCTATTTTGATGATCTCGACAAATCATATTTTTTGGAAGGCATAAAAAAATTGGGGAAATGTTGGACAAAGTGTATAGAGCTTAAAGGAGACTACGTTGAAAAATAAAATATTTTTTTATCCAAAAACCTGTGTTTCATTTAAAAAGTCACTGACATTGATCCGCCCTCGTAATAAACATAAATCAGTACCAACTTGCTGCCCTTTTCACGAGGTTCAAAATTTCCTTGCCGAGGAATCCCACTAATCATAGGGCTGGCCCTGGGAAGAGCTGATTTGTTGGAGGAGAGACTACAGATCTTTAACAGAATTGTCATCTTTTTGCCAAACAGCAATGTCCAGTAGACATTAGAATAAGCCATGGAAGAAAAGCAAACCTAAAAGTGCAGCCTAGATGTGTCAAAGATTTAAAAATCAGTGCAATAGAACAGAATCTCTCTGGCTGAGTGTCTGGTATCAGAAGCATTGTTTTGAACTGCTTCTAGTTAAAACTGGGAGAAAAAGCAACAAATAAAGCCTGAACTGGCTCAGGTGGCAAATGACACCACTGATTGACTTTCCTGTCTCCACAGGTTAAACCCCTTCGGCCTACTATTTCAACACATTCCGGGATTGTAATGACTGTGAATTTTGCAGACAGCCTGCTTTGTGCAGTTGCAAAGCCCATTCGATACAGGTAGAACTTCTCATTTCACGTTTATTCTGAAAATGGAAATCTGGATGATGAGGATATCATGAGTGGCAAGCTCTCAAATTTCTGAAACAGCTTTGCAAGAAGTGGAACGCCGATAAAATGGTACCTACCGCTCAAAGGTGGAATCTGCAAAAAAGGCTTATGCATTAATGTTGCTGCCTTGCCATATGTTTGGGGGAAAGGTGCTGGTATTCCACTGAGACACCGAGTCCAATGGTTTCTTTATGTAATAATACATTAGGCTGACTTCTCTCTTGCACGCCAGTGATGGGATATCATGGCAAGTCAAGCATGTCTTCTCTATGCAAAAGGCTGGCATATCAGTGTGTTGAATTTGGATGTTGCTACAAGACAGTGTAAGAGTTCCTTGTTTATCAATAATAAACAGAGGACTGTCCAATGCTGCCTGGGACCAGGGAGAAACTCATTAGTCCCAAGTACAGTACCTAGTATACTTTGCACAGTAAGAATTTGTACAGTAAGACCAGGAAAGAAATGTTATCAGCATTGTTGCTATTATTTGAAACTGCAGATACAAATGAACACCAAAAAGTTAGGTTACTTCTGATCCCAAAATATCACAGGATTGAGTTAGAGACACTAGAGAATCCTAGAAAATAGGCTTGTGCATTTCGAGTGAATTGCTATCTATTTCTGCTTACTGGATACAGGAAGCCCACCATATCCATTTTCCAGCGCCTCCTGAAAACAGGCATGCTGCCGAATGAGCTTTTTTGTTCTGCAACCAAAAAATTGGATATTTTCAGCCCTGGAAGCCTTTCCTTTCTTCCCTTCAAGGTAGCCCAGTGTCAACAATAGGGTTAAGAAAGCACCCTACCCAGCCCGTTATTGGATGGGAGCGGGGACTTCCTACAGGTTCCCCTGCTTCATTAAGACCTGGAATTTTTTTTTAAAGCATCAGAGTTAAGATACCACTCTTACTGGATCCTTTACCTTTTGTTTGTAGAGGAGATTGTAGAGGGCCGGAGAGATAGCACAGCGGTAACAACAGCTGTATTTGCAATCTGAAGGTTGCATGTTCTATTCCCAGGCTGGTCTGGACATCCAGCTGTGAGCCCTGTCCACTGTCCACCTAACAGATCGAAAACAAGCCAGCTGTGAGTAGATGAATAGGAACCGCTCAGCGGGGAGGATTTTTATAAGGACTTTACAACACCTGAATAAAAATAAGGAAGATGGGCTGCCAGGAGGTGGAATGCAGAACCAGAGGCTCTCGTCTGAGGATGAAACAACAGCACCCCCTTGTGACATAATAGAGCAACCGCACCCGCGACGCAGCCAGAAGAGAAAAAATCCTTCTAATTACACATGTTTGTCTGCACATGTTTGTCTGTACAATGTATTGTAATTGTATGTCAGCCGGCAGGGACTGTCTGCCGTATGTGTAATGTAATCCGCACTGAGTCCCCTTCAGGGTGAGAAGAGCGGAATATAAATAAAGTGTATTATTATTGGGTTTAATGCTTCTTAAAGCTGTTTCTACTTTAGAGGAGACTATTCAACAGCACCAGCACACCATGCAGCTTTCCAAGAGGCATTTTAAGGAGGCCCAGAGAAGGAAGAGCGATGACCTGTAGCTCAGTAGTGCTATCCTCCCTGGATTACTTTAAAAATCCCCTCTGTTTTCAGGAACTACAATCTCCTTTCTGATTGCTGGTTTTGCTTCCTTAAAGCTGTTTCTACTTTCTGCTCTAGTAGAAGAGGTAGGCTTCTCTTTTGGTTTGCTGGGATTACTGTTATTAATTATAATTATTGTCTTTAGAAGTCTTTACTGAAGGAGAGGAAGGGGAAAAAGCTAAAAGGATGACTCTCCAAGCCCCCAAATGCACATGTGCACAAACACCCTACTCAGTGTCCCTCAGGTCCCCAACTACCAGTCAGTTTGACTAACTGCTGAATAGGGGAGAAGCCAAGATCAGCTCCCACTTGTTTTAGTGTCGGGCAGGTTTTTGTACAGGGGGGCTTATTATTACATGCTCCTAAAGTACCAAAGGTACAGAAGGAAATGGAGAAAAGAGGAAAATGAAATCCACACACATGCCTACCAGAGAGTTGACTTCTTTAGGAATTTGCGAGGTCTTCCAATGCAAGTCTATGAGAACATCCAAGGAAACGAAACCATATACTTGCTTGGTGGGCTGAGAAAATTCCTAGATAGACAATTTTCCCCTGGGTGTGGGTAATGAAATGGTGGATATAGGGGTGTTACTATATTTGCACATAGCTTGGTCCATAGGGCTATCATATAGAGCAAAGCTTTCTCAGTGCTAACACCCCAGTGATGGAACGCCCTCCCGAGATGTACTTGTTCTCTTGTCTTTCAGGTTAAATGGATCTGTTTGTACAAGCTGTTGTGGAATAATGGCAGTGAAAATTTTGTTTTGAAACACTGCTGTTTGTATTGTTTTTATGGTATTTGCTTGTATGATTTTAGAAATGTGTCATGTGCCGTTCTGTAATTTTTAGACTCACACTCCTAGATCTTTCTAATTTGAGATTTCCATGATATTTTATGCAAGAGAACTAGCCACCCTGTGTTCTTATGAGGAAGGACATGCATACATAAAATAAAACCCTTGCCAATTCAAATCAATATGCTCATTATCAAACATAACCTCAACATCACCATTGTTGTAATATATGAAGTAATTTGTGTTCACATACAGTTTAATAAGCATTACCATTCACCATTTAAAGAATTAAAAATAGTTTTTCTTCCTATTTTGTTCCAATGAACTCAAGGAGGCATGCATGGATGTCCTCCCTGCTTTATGACAACAATCCTGTGAGTTAAATCAGCCTGAAATAGTTTATATGAGCTTAAGTCCAACCTAGAGCCCTTCCACACAGCCATATAATCCACAATATATGCTTTGAACTGGGTTATCTGAGTCCACAGCACCGGGAATGTGGCATAGCTGGCTGGGTGTCAGCTGCATAAGATCTCTACTGACCAGAAGATCATGAGTTCGAGGCCTGCCCGGGTCGAGGTGGGCTCTCGACCTATTGTGCAGTCTGTTGTCACCCTTTGCAACCCGAAAGACAGTTGCATCTGTCAAGTAGGAAATTAAGGTACCACTTAGTGGGGAGGCTTAATTTAACTGATTTACGAGGCCATTAAAAAGATCTTCAGAAAACACGCTGAGGAATGCAGGAGTGTGACAGCTCCCCCTGGTGGCCAGATGTTAAATTGCCTCTGTCTGTCTTGTGTGTTTGCGTGTCTAAATGTAATGTGTACATTGTAATCCACCCTGAGTCCCCTTTGGGGTGAGAAGGGTGGAATAGAAATGAAATAAGCAAGCAAGTAAATAAATAAATATATCCCAGTTCAAAGCAGATTGTGGGATTTTATTCAGCTGTGTGGAAGGGACATTAGAGGTAATTAAGGATCAGTGAGAGATAGTCAGTGGGGGGGGAACAAGGTATAGCTGGAAGTGCAGACCAGGAATTGAAAGTTTAGTACATGGCTGTAATTTAGATTTGTCAAAATAATGGAATGCTAAAACAATTATTTGGGGGTACATGGGGGATATCTGTACTTGTGCACCTCTGCAATAGAAGAAAACATGTTTGCAAAGGGGACAGGTTATCTGGCAGAAATAGTTATGCCTTCCAATGGCAATGAATGGTTTTGTCATTACTGTTCTAGTGCCATCTTCCACTTTAGGCAGCTACGGATGGGCTAACTGGCTGAAAATCTCCCCTTTGACTACCAAGCACCTCTTTCAATGTGTGCTCACAGGACAGTGTCAACCGTGTTTAAAACACATTTTCTTCATATGGTCTCATGGTAAGGCCCAATGAAATAAACTCAAGCGTGTAATAAGCTATTTGATACGGCAAATTGACAGGCACCCATGTACCAAGGACTGGCACCACATTTGTGCCCACTGGCTATAACTGTTTCTTTCTTTGGCTGGAAATGCGCTGTGGACTGGCAGCCAATGGCTCCTGGACAACACCAGTCCATGAACCACCACTTTTAGTAGCACAGCACTGTTCCAGAACATTCCTAGAATAATTTGCAATGCACAGTAGTTTCCTGGCAGACATTTAGAGGTTTTGTTGCAGCCAGTTTAATACGGAAAGTCATCTCTAAAAGCAGAAATACTGAATTACTCTGGCACCATCATAACCTCTTATGCCGTGGAACCTGTATCTCACCATACACATCTCTTTTAAATCATTGATTGGAGCACAAATTAAAAGAGAAAATGAGGTTTGGAATAGATAACTTCTATCCCAATACACTTTAAATATAGGGCTATATATCGGAAAAATTCTATACAGACGCCTGGGTTTTCTGCTCTCCTCCACAACATCAGTCAGTGGCCTATAGAAATATAAATTAGAATTAATTTTTGTTAAAAATGTCAAAATAAGGAAACTTCATATTGATCTTTATCTTAGAGGGCAATTGCCTGGATTAAATGTTTTTATTACATGAGTATAGTATTTAATGGCTTGGCATTGATTCGTAGGAAATTGCATGTGCAAAACTAAAGCCAGTAAGTGAAGATGGTTAGAAAGTGATTCACTGGTTTAACACATGCCATTTATAAAACCTCACAGACTCACACTTACAAGAAAAGATATCTGTGGCTGGTATACATTGAATACTTCATTATTTTAACTTTTCCAGATCTTCTTCCATATAAACATTTTAATTCTCACTTGCTTTACAGAGTCCCAAATGCACATTCAGACCTGAATCCTAGTGGTAGTTTTATCTACTGTGGAACCACTGAATTAGTTACTGAGTGGTGAGCCATCCTAATTTTAATGCAGTGAGCCTATTCTGTTTGGGGCTTATTATAGGAGTCAGGAGCGGTCCTACTGGTAGGCAAAGGACGCCGCTGCATGGGGCGCCATCTGGAGGGTGAGGCGAGGAAGGGCGCCTCAGGCGGTGCACGGACCCTTCTTGTCTCTCACGCCATGAAGCAAGCGTGTGTGCACCGCCTTGCTCTGCCAGGGGACTGGCTCGCTCTCACGCGCACGCTCTCCTCTCCTCTCCGCTCGGCCTCACCTCCTCCACCTCCTCTCTCCAGCCATTTTAGGTGACTGAATGGATAGGTAGCAGTGGTTTAGGCTCCGCCCACTTCAGTCAGCCCAGCAGTAAGGAAAGCTTCAGCCCCCCTCTGCCCGCTTGGCTGGTGGTGACCTCAAAAGGTGGGGGAGGAGCCACAGCCGGCTCGTGCTTGTCACTCAAAACGGGTCAAGGGAGGAGAGAGGGAGAGCATGCGCCTGCCTGCCGAGGGGGGGGGGGCAAAATAATGTTGGGGGGGCACCAAAATAATGTTCGCTTACCATTTAAAATTACCTTAGACCGCCCCTGATGGGAGTCCAGGTCATAAAAGAGCCACTAACTGGAAGACCATTTCTTGTACGCAATCTAAGTTTGTCAGATAGGCTAACATAGTTTAGTAGTCTACATGGTGAAGGATTCTATACAAAAACTATATTTGATCTGTGAGGACAAATCTTTTGTGGTCTAAGAGTGCTCCCATGATTGTCCACTGCCAATATTTAGTGGAAGAATTGACCAGAAGGCTATTTCTAGTCCCCACTCCTCTCCCTCCCTCCCTCCCTCCCTCTCTCACACACACACACACACAATTATTCACATTTGTTCTTAAACCTAGGCATAATAAACATTTTTAAATAACTCACTTTTCCTGAAGCATAATTGTCTCCATTGCAACAAGAACAATCTTGAGATTTTTGTGGACCTTGAAAAGTCACAAAAATGAGCAGGAGGCATTTGAGGGCAACTTGTTTTAGTCTGTAAGGAACTGTTGGCCATTTATCTCTTTGACAACACAGAAATGACCATAGTTCAGTGTTTCCCAACCTTTTTTGAGCCGCGGCACACTTTTAACATTAAAAAAATCTGGGGGCACACCACCAACCAAAATGACACTCTAACACAGTAAAGAACGGCTGGGGGTTGGTGGCCTGCTGGGAACAGCTGCTGGGAGTGCGAAGCCGGGGAGGGGCGGGCCAGGCTGTGCCATGCCCCGCCCCTACCCCTGGCTTCACCTCTCCCAGCAGCTGCTCCAGCCTTGAGGGGCAGTGCCAAGCCATCGGTGCCAGAGCCAGCACAATGCTGGCTTGCCACTGTCCCTCAAGGCTGGAGCAGCTGCTGTGAGTGCCGAAGTCGGGGGAGGGGGCAGAGCCAGGCTGCGCCATGCCCCGCCCCCTCCCCCCAGCTTCAGCTCTCCTACAGAGGAGGAGCATGAGCGGTGGGCGGGGCTTCTCCTCCACACTGCTTCAGCGAGCGAGGGGCGAGAGTCATGGTGGGAGTCATCGCGGATTGGAAGCTGGCTGGGGAAACGGCCGAAGGAGGTGGCGCTCCGGTCCCTTCTTCTTTTTCTTTGCCACTGCCCGGCCCTTCCTCCTCCCCCAAGCAGCAAGAGTTCGGCAGGAGGGGGAGGAAGGGGGCAGAGAGCTTTCTCGCGGCACAGCAGGAGGTCCGTCACGGCACACTAGTGTGCCACGGCACACTGGTTGAGAAAGACTGGTCTAGTTATCAGAGGTACTTTGAGTAAACATCCTCTTATGTCTTTTAATTGCAAGCTTCTACAACTGGCTAAATACTCAGTATTTTATTCTAATCAAAGCAGGGGTGAAGGACAGGTGGCTCGCCAGATATTGCTAGACTACAACTCCCATTAGTCTTAAACTCTATTGCTGATAATGAAGAATGTTAGAGACTTACAGTACAAGACAATAATATCAAGAGGGACACACTTCCCTGATCCCTACAAACTGGTGGCCCTATTTATACAGGTTGTCCACTCCTGTATGATCACCTTTTCATTGGACTAGATGCTACTGTAGGTAAGGACCATGGCCTTTTTAGAAGGTGACTTCTTGCCTTCAAGGATCCCAAACCCCAGGAGGAAGAGGAGGAGGAGGGTATGAAAATTCAGCTATTCTGTTACTGCTGCAGAGGATTATGAAACTGTATTGTTTTCAATGGCTGAGAAGAGAGGTGTAACTTTGTTCAACCCTGTCCCCCCCACCCCACACGCACAAAAGAAGAGATCTTACAAGCCTTTGCCTTATGTTTTAACTGCAAAAAAGTAATACAAATAGCAATTGTTTTATATCCCACTGATCTGTAAGTAAACAGCATGTCATCTGTCAGGGATATTTTGAACGTGCTTTTCCTGTATGGCAGGGAGTTGGACTCTATGGCTCTATGACTGTATAGCAGGGGTCTCCAGACTTTTAAAGCCAAGGGCCTTTCATGGTCCCTCAGCTTCTTGTGTGGGGTGGGGTGGACTATAGTTTGGGAAGGGGGCGGGGACATGAACACATTCCTATGTACACTGCATATGTCTTATTTGTAGCACCAACCCCCCCATGAAATAACAATACAAAATTTAAAAGGAAGAATAATTGTAACCAATGTAAACCATACCAGTATTTCAATAGGAAGTGTGGATCTGATTTTGACAGATGAGAGAGTCAAGATAATAAGGACTATGTATTGTCAGACCTCACCACCTCTGAGGATACTTGTCATAGATGCAGGTGAAACATCAGGAGAGAATGCTTCCAGAACATGGCCATACAGCCTGAAAAACCTACAACAACACAGTTAATAAGGACTGTTGTTGTTGTTGTGTGCTTTCAAGTAATTTCAGACAGTGACAATTTCTGAAGATCCAAGGTAGGAAAATTAGGACTAATAAAGGGAAATATTTCTTCACCCAGAGGGTCATTGGGTTATGGAATTTACTTCCAGAAGAGGTTGTGACAGCTGTCAGCCTGAACAACTTCAAGGCAGGATTAGACAGATTCATGGATACCAAGTGTATCGGTAGTTACTGAAAAGGACATTCAAGTACCACCTCGGAGTTGGTTGAGGTAGGCAGGATTTCCCTGGGTACTGGTTGTGGGGGGTCGGGAGCAGGTCAGGGTTTTGCCCTCCCTTCTGCTCGAGATACCCTGTTCAAGGGCCACTGTGTGATACAGAATGCTGGACTAGATGGGCTGAGGTCCGATTCAGCATGGCTCTTCTTATGTTTAGAGTTTGATGGAGTCTCCTTCGCTGGTCTTTTTCAGAAGAGGCAGCATGGTCATCTGTCAGGAGGGTTTGATTATGGTGGGGTGGGGGGCTTATAGTATATTAAATCAGTGTATAATACAGTCAAGCCCTCTAACAGTCAGTATCAAAAAAGCAACAAAGAGGTAATGCAATGCAATGGTTTATATACATCAATCAAAATAATATATCATGCAAAGCATCACGATGCACAAGCATCTAAACAAAGAAATAATGAGGTGTAAACCTCTCACTCTATACAAGAATGCAGACCGCGCGTAGTTCACAGTTCCCCGTTTCTGATATTAATAAAGTAAAGCACACAGTGTTGGGAAATCCCAGTACTGAAAACCATCAACTATATGGTTGTAGGACAAAAATAAGTCCCAACAGAACGTAAACAAACCCCTGAGTGACTTATGGCTGCAAAGCCGCCGAACCCAGAACTCCGGGCAGGACGAGTAAACAAAGCGTCAGGCGGACGTGACTCCGCCCCACCCAAAGGAGGGGGCAAGGAGGGAGATGCCCGTGAACAGGATGCTAGTGAGCGTTGCAAAACGGTCCAGGCAAATGCGGCGTGGAGAGGTCCCCAAACGTAAAATAAACCCCACGATGGGTGAGGCGCTCGTCAACGAGATGAAGTACTGAGATCTTTCTCGCTTTCGGTGCTTCCTCAGGACGATTCGCGACCGGAAAAGTACACAACTATATGGAACAAACACAACATAAGTCCCCATAGGCATAGAAGGGTTGATGGGCAGGGTAGGAGAATGAGCTTACCAAGTGTTGTCTTCAGAAGTCCCCTATCGGGAGCAAACCGCTGATGCGGTGGAAAATAACAGGCCAATGGCTGGTGATGACCGAAGATCCGGTCCAGGTTAAGGCCTAATCGAAGGCTATATCCTAAAAGGCAGGAGAGGCACAGCTGAGGCCAATGCGGAGGAGTCTTGATGCAGTGTTAGTTTAATAGGCATTTAAACTGACAGGCTCGTTTAATCCATGGGGTTGCTCACAAGCACATTGTACAATGTGTTTTAGTTCGGTCTTGAGTAAGGTAGATTGCAGGTCAGTGTGGGGTGACATCTCCACTTTTTCTAATCCTACGAACTAGAAATCCGGAATGGAGTTGTGTACTTCTTGAAGTGTCTATATAAGTACACATCTTCATTGCCAGAAAGAATTTTCAATCTGTGTTCCCTAATCCTTGCCCTCAGCTGGCGTTTGGTAACCCCAACATAAATCAAGGGGCACGAGCAATACATGAGGTACACACATTTTTCAGTGGCACACGTACAGAATTGATGGAGTTTGATAAACCTAGATGTGCCAGGAATTTGAATCTGCTTCAACGGGCTCACAAAGTCACAACAGATGCAGTGCCCACATTTGAAAGTCCCAGCTTGAAAACTACTTGTAGTTTTTTTCTTGGCACCCAAATCTGAATGGGTGAGCCAGTCCCCAATGTTGGTGGTACGGTTATAAACTGGCATTGGTGGTTTCTCCAATCCTGCAACATCGGCAATAAGTGGCCAGTGTCGTTTGACCACATTGAGGATTTTTTTGCTCTGGGAGTGTACTTGAGAGGCCAGATTAGCCTGTCTGGTGTGGTCTTGTCCTTATACTTGAGGAGATCGTCTCGTGGTATGTCATCTGCTTTGTGTTTGGCACGAACGATTAGATCCAGAGGGTATCCTCTCTTTCTAAAGTTTTCCATCAATGTGGTAGCTTGTGTCTCGTAGTCCCTGTGGGTGGTGGAATTTCGTTTAATCCTGATTAGTTGTGAATAAGGAAGATTATTCTTTAATGGTGATGGGTGGCAACTCCCATAATGCAGCAGAGAATTCTTTGCAATAGGTTTCGTGAATGATTTTCACTCCCAAACCATCATCACTCTTGAAGATGGTCAAATCAAGGAAATTCACTTCTTTATTATTATATACAGTGGTAAATTTAATGTTGGGATGCCAGGTGTCTAGCCACTGGTCACAGTCTATGTGGCGTGTGTCGGGTTTAAGGAGGAGCAGGACATCATCGATGTATCTCCACCAGTGCAAGACTTTGGCGGCGGTTGTTCCGGATGATGTCTGGGAATGAAGATGTAGGTCCTCCAGTGACCTCACAAATAAGTTCGCAATGGTGGGTGCGGCTGGGGACCCCATGGCCACACCCTTTTTTGGATATAGAACTGTTGATCAAATCTAAAATAGTTGTATTCCGTAATGCAGTCATATAGGTCAAGGAGGAAGCCGGTGGGGGGTGAGAGAGGTTTGGTTCTGCTATTGAGAATGCTCTCTATGATAGCTCTGGATTCTTCCAGTGGGATATTCGTATAGAGCGAGGTGATATCTGAGGTTGCCAGAATGGTGCCCACAGGGAGTTTGATATGTTCTATTTTAGTGATCAGATCCGTCGTATCTTTGATATATGAGGGCATGGACCGCACAAATGGTTGAAGGATGTAGTCGAGGTATTTGGCTAATGGTTCCAAAATACTCTCCCTAGCCGAGACAATAGGTCTGCCCGGCATCGAAAAGAGTCCTTATGGGTCTTCGGAAGATGGTAGAATACCGGTACCCTAGGATTCTCTTTAATAAGGTACTTGGCTAATTTGGGGTCTATATAACCCTTGCTCTCACCATAATGTACAATTTTGGAGATATTTTTCAAAAATCTCTGTGTGGGATCAGAATTCACCTTTTCGTTCTGTTGGGACTTATTTTTGTCCTACAACCATATAGTTGATGGTTTTCAGTACTGGGATTTCCCAACACTGTGTGCTTTACTTTATTAATATCAGAAACGGGGGAACTGTGAACTACGCAGCGGTCTGCATTCTTGTATAGAGTGAGAGGTTTACACCTCATTATTTCTTTGTTTAGATGCTTGTGCATCGTGATGCTTTTGCATGATATATTATTTTGATTGATGTATATAAACCATTGCATTGCATTACCTCTTTGTTGCTTTTTTGATACTGGGGGGCTTATAGCTTGTGCCTG
This sequence comes from Anolis apletophallus, assembly GCA_030556195.1. Classification (NCBI taxonomy): domain Eukaryota; kingdom Metazoa; phylum Chordata; class Lepidosauria; order Squamata; family Anolidae; genus Anolis; species Anolis apletophallus. The sequence continues at coordinate 148,942,506 of JARBWK010000004.1, forward strand.
GCACTCCCCTTTTCTTCCCCCCAAAAAGATATAAATACTATAAAAACTGTTAAAAGCCATGAAACTAGGGCCCTGATCCCCAAGAAGGAATGAACGAATGAACATACAATAATAAGGAAGTCAAGGAAAGGAGGATGGGAGGAGAGAAAGAAACAAGGGTGGGAGGCCTGTGGAAAGGGCCAGTGGAAATTTGTAGAGGGTTGCAATTGGCCCCCAGGCAGGACTTTGGACATTCCTGCTCTATAGCAAGACAGTTCAAGGCATAGTTTTCGCTATTATGTGACAGCACACCCAGGGAAATCATGAGAGCTACACTTTTCAAGTAGATGCAGTATGTCCATGCTTTTTACGTAAGAGCAGGGCTGCCCAGAAAGTCTATCGCGATCGACCAGTCAATCCCGGGACCGAAGGAGGTCGATCCCAGCTGGATGGGATGCTTCTCAGGGGCGGAGCTAAGCCGTGCCAAGCCCCGCCCCTTCCCCAGCTTCGGCACTCCCAGCAGCTGCTCCAGGTTTGTAGAGGGCAGGGCCAAGCCAGCCTTGTGCTAGCTATGCCACCACTGCCTTGGCATTGCCATCCTCAAGCCTAGAGAAGCTGCTGGGAGCTCCAAAGCCAGAGGGGAGGGGGCGTGGCTTGGCGTGGCCTGGCTCCGCCCCCTCTGGCCAAGCCCCGCTCCACCCTCTTCCCTCTCCAGCCTTGAGGAGGTAGGTAGATCTTTCTGACTTGGTTTTAATATAAGTAGCTCGCATGCTGAAAAAGTGTGGGCACCCCTGTGTAAGAGCATCACATGGTGGTAGAAACAGCAGGACCCTCCAGATATTTTCTGGATTTCAGCTCTCAGCATTTTCTACTATTGGTTGTTCTGGCAAGGGCCAGAGGCCCCTTCTACACTGTCATATATATATATATATATATATATATATATATATATATATATATAATCAAATCAGATTATCCAGATTATCTGCTTTGAATTGGATTATATGAGTCTACACTGCCATAATCCACAGTTCAAATCAAATAATCTGGATTTTATAATTTGGGAGTGTAAAAGGGGCTTGAGAGCAAAATGTGTGAAGTTGCATTATAGCATCCAGTTACCAGAGGCAAAGCATGCAAAAATATGGGAATGGCCAACTAGCCACTTGACCCTTTTCCCAAATGTAATTTTTAAATTTAACTTTGTGTTTATTTTTCAATAAAACTAGCTTGGGGACACGGCGGTGCCCGGGTTAATTGAGAAAGGTATTGTGTGCCAAGGTTGGTCTTTGGTACTTCAAGTCCCATCATCCACGGTCCACCCTCCTCCAAACTGCAGTACAAGATGGAGTGGGTCATGGGGGCTCTGTGTGTCACGTTTGGTCTTAATCATTCATTGGATGAGGGTTGCAACAGTCTCGGAAGGTGAGTGAAGGTACTTCAAGTCCCATCATCTGTGGTCCATCCTTCTTGAAACAGCACCAGGGTTTAGAGTGGGTCAAGAGGGCTCTGTGTGCCAATTTTGGTCTGTATTGGTCATTGGATGAGGGTTGCAGTGGTTTCAGTAAGTGAGTGAAGGTACTGCAAGTCCCATCATCCATAGTCCATCCCCCTTAGAACTTCAGCAGGATGTAGAGTGGTCATGAGTAGTCTGTGTGGCAAGTTTGGGCCTGGTCTGTGATTTGTAGGGGCTACAATGTTCTGAGGGAATTGAATCAGTTGACGGTACTGCAAATCCCATCATTTGTGGCCCATCCTGCCCTAAAGTGCTCCAGATTGTAAAGTGGGCCATTGGGCCTCTGTGTGCCAAGTTTGGTCCTGATCCATCATTGGTGTGGGCCACAGTGCTCTAAGCACTGCAAGTCCCGTCATCCATGGTCCATCCTCTCTCACACTCCACCAGGATGTAGAGTGGGTCTTGGAGGTTCTGTGTGCCAAGTTTGGACTTGTTCTGTCATTGGGAGGCCGCAAAGTGTTTTGGCCTTAAACTCCCACCATGCCTGACTGCCTCAGGCCTCCCCCCCCCCCTCGTCACTTTAGAGTGTCGGAATGTTGGTGGTGCTGGCCAATCAGAGGCGTTATGCAAATACTCCCTCAGTGGCAACCAATCAAAATGCTGGCACATATTCCTCCCACCGCGCCGCCGCAAACACTGACTTTTATTATATACATAGATATATATCAGAAAAGAATAGCCCCAAAACAAACTGCTGAGGCTAGGATTATGCTGTTTAGAGTTGATTTCACAATGCCCCTCTGTGCATCTTCTTTGGCTTACATTTTCTAAACACTTTCTAAACTTCCCAACCTTGGCCCTTGCAAAAAAAACGACCTACTGGTCTTGCCCCCTGCTATCCAAGGACTGACGCTGCAGCTTCTTCCTATTGCAAAAGTCAGCCCTGGTCTTCAGCTTCGGAGCCACTTAATAATGTGGTGAACATCCTGCCTCTCCACTCATTTTTTCCCCTCCTGGCAGTGGTTTCAATTACGGCTCTCTGCTCGCTCCTGAATGAATTAGTTTTCTCTGGATCCTGGTGGCTGTATATTTAAAGGCTCCTCACGTTTGGGGGCCTGCAATCACTGATGTGTTTGTTTTGAGGGAATGAATCTGTCTTCTGAGTCTAGCCACGTCCGATTTCGGCATGGGATTTCATTGAAAATTAGTATTTTCTCCCTCGAATCACAGTGACAACACAAGCAACCCTTCACGAAGGACTCCCCCCCCCCCCCCACTGCAAATGTGTGAGAGGGAATTCTCTCATTGAGCTCTTAAACACACAAGATTTAAGATCAGAAGGTGAAACCGATAATGTGCTGACTTCAGCAGCGCAATCCCTTGGATTTCTCATTGACAAACCTCATGTTGTCAGCTTCCAAGCGAGGAGGTTGTGGCATTGAAAGTGTCCATCCCAGCAATGTCTTGAACTATAGTAGAGGCTTCTATGGACCAATCCCAACTCAAATCATACATGAAAAGATATAGGAGACAAAACAGGCATCCTAAATGAAGGCTCTCAATGCTTGTAGCTGAGTGTGAAGACAGAGGGAAGGCCATTTTGGCACAGCAGTTGGATGGGAAGCCATTAGCTGTGTGTAATTTTTTCTTAAGTCATATCAAATTTGCTAAATTCATTCTTATTATGTGATATCTGACACTTGGGTGCAGCCTGCACCAAAAACTTACCCAATACCTCTTTGTTTGAATTTTGAAAATCTCGGAAGCCTCCCAAAATCAATGTATTGTTGAAGGCTTTGATGGCTGGAATGGCTGGGTTTTTGTAGGTTTTTTGGGCTATATGGCCATGTTCTAGAACAGTGTTTCCCAACCAGTGTGCCGCAGCACACTAGTGTGCTGTGAGAGATCATCAGGTGTGCCATGGGAAATTACAGTGGAGAGAGAGAGAGAGAGAGAGAGAGAGAGAGAGAGAGAGAGCCTAGCAGGAAACTTCAGGCAGTGGAAATGAAGTTTTCCTGGCTGAAGCAGCAATGCCAGCCTGCCTGTCTGCAGTCAGGAAGAGCCCTCGGCGTCCAAAACATTCCTACCTCCCTCCTCTCTCTCTCTCTCTCTCTCTCCTTTCCTTCACTCCCTCTGCGTGCCAAGGGCTACCTGGCCGGGCTGAGGCTCCTCCTGCTTCCTGGTTCCTGGGCGCACTTCTGCCCTTCTCCCCCCTGGCAGCAAGGAGGAGGAGGAGAGAGGAGGAGTCCGCGGGAGCTGCCCCCGTCCAACCCCGCTCTCGGAGGCTCAAGGCGAGGTTTTCCGCCCTCTAGCTCCTCCGAGCCGGGCAAAGGGAGCAACCCCTCATCTCCTGGCCTCTCCTGGCTGGGCTCTGGGTTTGCAGCAGAGCAGAGCAGAGCAGAGGCTGGGATGCACAGCTCCATAGCCCAGATTGGTTCCTTCCCGATCTGGCCCCAAGGTGACAGCAGGGAAGCAGAAGGGACGCGTGGGGAGGGAGGCACTCCTGGTGGGGGGGGCTGAACTCCTTTGGGAAGGAGAGTTGGGGTGGTGACGACTGCGAGCCTCCACTGCAGTTTGTTCCGAGGCTCACAGCCACCCTGTGTGCTCAATTCCTATTCATCCTGCTCAGCCGAGCCTGCGTGCGCTTCGCCCACTCAGCGCAGCCCTCCTCCGTGGGACGGAGACAGGCATGGGCTTCCGGGGGGTTGGCAGAAGCAGCGGCGTCGCAAGGGGGAGGGTGACAGTAAAATGAGAGTTTGAGTGTCATTTTGTGTCATTTCGGTTGGTGGTGTGCCCCAGGATTTTGTAAATGTAAAAAATGTGCCGTGGCTCAAAAAAGGTTGGAAATCACTGTTTTAGAAGCATTCTCTCTTGACATTTCACCTGCATTTATGTCAGCATCCCCAGATGTTGTAGTTTTTATATGTTGTTTTTAAATACTTTGAAAATTCCTCCAAAAAACTGTGAATGAGTGAAACTTTCCAAAACATGAAGGGCTAACAATGGTAAATGTGTCCTGCCATGGTAGCAAGTTTCACCCCAATAGCTGTAAATATGAGGGAGAAAGGAGCACCTGAAATTTCCTTACTTGTGCAATTACTATAATGGAAAAGTAACAAAATTGTGTTACTCTCGTTATAGTAATGGAATTTTCACTAACTATAGAAATGCTTTAGAACAGGCACATAGCCAGAAAAAAATTTCAGCAGAGGTTGAAACATTTTTTGCCCAATACGACATTTCAGGTCACTGTCTCCCGATCTGACACGAGATCCCAACAAGGTCCTGAAATTACCATCATTGTGCAAAGGTTCTTCACAGGTTCTTCACATTGCTCCCTCTTTAAGCCTGTTCTTGTTGGCCACAAAGGACAATTGTTTTCACAATTGACAGGTGTTTCTTTCTGTTTTGTTCTGCTTTCTTCTTATTTCCTTTATCATGATGATAGGTCACATCAAGACATTTTCCACTGTGAATTAGCAAGAAGTTTCAGCCAAGCACAAGTTGTTCTGATGGTACTCTGATTTTTTTTATTGTCTGTTGAGACTTCTATTGCATTTTCTCATTACACAAATGGTTTAGAAACCAATGCACCAAGCTTCTGATGACCACCTTTACCCCCAATTTCTCTTCCAAACACCACACTGTACTTGCAGAGCGCACTTTGTACATGAAATTCATAGGCTAACCAGGCAAATCTTCTGAACCACTTGGGTTGAAATCTTAGATGCCTCTTCTTATCCACAGGGAATACATATCCTGGCAATGGAGTCTGTGGATTTTCCACTAATTGAGCTTTCACTTGATCATCAGAAACAGTCTTGTTCGTATAAAGTCCAAGATCTAACAATGACACCACTTCTAGTCTTTGCTCCTGTTACAGGTTTGGTTTTTATTTGGGGGGGGGGGGAGTTTTGGATTAGATCCATGGTTTCCAACCTCTTTATGACCAGGAACCACTTGACCAGGAACCACTCTCCAACGTTAGTACCGAAAGGATTACGAAACAGCTTTTGGTCAACTTTAGATTTGGTTTGGTTACTTGGGGTGCTGATTCAGAAAATTGCATTGGATAGACCACACCAGCTCCGCCCCCTCCCCGGCTCCGCCCTCGCCCCGGCTCCGCCCCCGCCCCCGCCCCTGCATGCATACAGTCAAATATAATCTTTTACTGAGATAAAATGCAGGGTGGGCATTCAAAAGGGGCATCCATACAGTCAAATATAATCTTTTACTGAGATAAAATGCAGGGATAAGATATTAAATTATTTTAATTTAATATTAAATATATTTAATTCAATCCTCCCCTCTGCCCTTATTTTTATTTAATATTAAATATGTTTAATTCCATCCTCCCCTCTCCCCTTATTTTATTTAATATTAAATATATTTAATTCCATCCTCCCCTCCCCCTTTATTTTTATTTAATATTAAATATATTTAATTCCATCCTCCCTCCCCTTATTTTAATGTATCCCATCTCCCTTATTTCATCTTTAAATATATTTAATTTTATATTTAATACATGAGGGGAGATGGGGGGAGGGAATGAGGAGCCCCCTGCTTCGGCCTACCTTTTCCAAACGCGCAGGATCCAGGAGTACCCGGACGACGACAGAGGTGACAACCGACTGAGTCGAAGAAGGTCCTAATCGCGTCTGTGGGCCTCAGCGATCCAGTAGTAGAGTAGCCAAAGAGTATCGCGAGAATACGCAATCCACACGGGATTTCACTGTCAACGCCGGCGTGATCTCGCGTTGACAGCGAAATCCCTTGTGGATTGCGTATTCTCGCGATACTTGCTCCGAACCCAGAAGTAGGTATTTTTTTAATGTTTATTATTTATTTTATTTTTCAATTTTTATTTTTTATTAAAAAGCTTAGGGGGACGGAGGGAAGGGGCTGGGGGGCCGTATATGGCCCCAGGGCCGCCAGTTGGACAGCCCTGATATACAGTATATGTGGAATGTCCAGGGTGGGAGAAAGAACTCTTGTCTGTTGGAGCTAGGTGTGAATGTTGCAATTGGCCACCATGATTAGCATTTGATGGCCTGGCAGTATTTAGGTGAGGCTTGTTAGTGCTTGGGGGAATCTTTTGTTGAGAGGTGATTAGCTGTCCCTGATTGTTTCCTCTCTAGTGTTTCCCTGTGTTTGAGTGTTTTACTGTTAGGATTTAGAGGTTTTTTTAAATACTGGTAGCCAGATTTTGTTCATTTTCATGGTTTCCTCCTTTCTGTTGAAATTGTCCACATGCTTATGGATTTCAATGGCTTCTCTGTGTAGCCTGACATGGTGGTTGTTGGAGTGGTCCAGGTAATCTTTGTTCTCAAATAATATGCGATGTCCAGATTGGTCCATCAGGTGCTCTGCTATGGCTGACTTCTCTGGTTGAAGTAGTCTGCATTGCCTTCCATGTTTCTTGATTCGTGTGTGGGCATTGCTGCGTTTGGTGGTCCCTATGTAAGCTTGTCCACAGCTGCATGGTATGCGCTGGACTCCTGCAGAAGTGAGAGGATCCCTCTTGTCCTTTGCTGAACATAGTATTTGTTGGTTTTTCTTAGTGGGTTTGTAGATAGTTTGTAGATTGTGTTTCTTCATCAGCTTCCCTATGTGGCCAGTGGTTCCCTTGATGTATGGCAAGAACACTTTTCCTCTGGATGGATCTTTGTCTTTACTCTTGTGCCTTGTTCTCGGTCTTGCAGCTCTTCTGACGTCTGAGGTGGAGTATCCATTAGGGGTGGATATCTCCGGTTTAAAATACTTTGAAATCTGTTTTTTTCGTATTTGAAATTATTACGACCCTATATTGACCCTCGTCCTCCAACCCGGAAGTTACCTTTCTAAATCGAACCCAGGTCAACCATTTTACTTAAGGGCGTGTTTTTAGGTCGTTTCCGCCTTTGCTTGTCAGCTGGTGAGAGGAGGGTGCCAGGCTGCCCCCTCCATCCTCCTGTCACCATCTGACATGCATTTTAAAGGGAATGCACGTTGGTTTCTGGACAGGCAGAGGGGAAGGGAGGCATCGATGCCTCCCTTTGCGCCTGCCAGCCCAGAATCCAACCCACGTTCCCTTTAACCCGGGTTGGATTGCTTCTTTCTTAGCAGGGAAAGAGGTGTGGATGGTCCAGTCCTCAGAAATAAGCCGTCTTAAGCCTTCACTCCTATGTTCCTCCCCCCACAAGAACAGAGGCATCCCGGATTAAATATAGTCCGGGACGCCTCTGTTCTTGCGGGGGGAGGAACAGAGGAGTGAATGGCAGAGGGAAGGGCTTGCTCTCCATTCCCCCCTCCCTGCCCTGCCAGCTGAGAGGCATCATTCTTCCCTTCCAGCTGGTGTAAGGAATAATAACAAAAATTCATTATTAATTACGTTTCAATCACGAAATTTATTTCAAAAAATTCGGATTAATGTCTATAATGACCCACAAACGGAAATCCCCCCCCCCCAAACCGAGTTTAGAATCAATTTTTTTATGGATCAACCACCCCTAGTATCCATCATTTTGGGGGCTGGTTTAAACCCCTAAACCCCGGTGGTGCAAAGGGTTAAACCAGGCCCGTAGCCAGGATTTTGATTGGGGTGGGAGGAGGGCTCAGTTTGATTGGGGGGGGGGGGCTGAGTCTGAGTAAGAGAGGGTCTACCCTAGCAAACCTTTTGTACCGTTATCCGAATACCCCCATGCATATGGGATATATTGAACATGGTGATCAGATCATGATATGACTAAACATAACAGTTTAAATAATGTATCAGTAAGACCTTCTTGCGGACCACCCTGAGAATTGGGGGGCTGAAGCTCCTGAATCTCCTCCCCCCCCTACATGCCTGGATTAAACCCTTGTGCTGGCAGGACGAAAGACCAACAGGTAGGAGGTTCGAATCCGGGGAGAGCGTGGATGAGCTCACTCTGTCAGCTCCAGCTCAAACATCCGGGCGTTCCTAGGCAACCTCCTTGCAGACTGCCAATTCTCTCACACCAGAAGCAACTTGCATTTTCTCAAGTCGATCCTGACAGGGGTAAAAACCAACCCTAAGCCGCCCCTTTGGCTATGGGTTTGCATGAAACGCCTGCACCCCCTAATTTTGCCATGAGTTTCGGAACATTTTCGTTTCTTTCAGCCCTAGAAGAAGCCATCCCTCCAACTTTTCAGCCTTTGGAGAGCGCCACTCGTCCTTTGCCTTCGAGAAAGGCTGAATCCAAGCCAGGGAAGATGAGAGAAGGCCATGGAGAGCTTCTGAAATCCTTCTGGGCTGGGAAAGGAACTGGGTTCCTTCCTTGGCCTCCTCTGAGGCTTCCTTGCTTGTCATGGCTGGAATCACTGGGTTGTTGTAGCTTTCTTCGGGCTGTATGGCCATGTTCTGGAAGCATTCTCTCCTGACCTTTCGCCTGCATCTGTGGCAAGCATCCTCGGAGGTTGTGAGGTCCTTGCGACTTGGGGATTGGTCTCTCCAGGAGCTGAAGCCTCCCTTTTAGGCGAACCGATTGCCATTTGCCATTGAAAGGCAGAGCTATGGCACCAATCGGTGCACCTCCCTCTCCCTCTCTCTCCCGCACTGTTGCCTTTTTCGCCCAGACTATATTGAGGAGTGAGGCTCTGCAATCACGTGGTCCTCTGCGGGGGGGGGGGGAGGAGGAGGAGAGAGGGAGGAAAATCGCGTGGCGAAGAGAAAGGGGAGGGGGGGCTGCCTCCGCAGTTTGCTGTTCGCTGGGGCCCAGGGACACACATCCAGGCGCGCGCGCGCTCGCGGACCACATACACAGACAGAGAGGAGAGCAGACACGCGCACAATCTCTCCCTCGCGCGCGCGCGCGCACTCTCTCGCGCGCACACACGGAGTGCCGCTGAAGTCTGGAGCTTTTGCTGCCTGCTCGCTGGTTGCTGCTGCTTCCTCTCTCTCGCTCGCTCTCTCGCTCGCTGCTGTCGCCGTCGCCTGCTCGAGCCAAACCGGGATCTATCTATTTCCTCTGCTTCTCTTTTTCCTCTCTTTCTCAAAGACCCTTGCTTTTGGGAAGGCGCTGGCGCTGGCACTTGCTCCGTCTCCGGTCCTGCTTTGGCTCACTTTCTCCCCAAAGCGTGGGAATTCTACTTAGGGCTTGATTTTCCGGATTGTTTGTTGTGTTTTTTTTTAAGATCCTGGGCATCCCTTCCTCCTGCACCGTTTCTTGCCCAGCCTCCTCTTCGCCTCTTCGCCTTCTCGTCCTCGGTGGCTTTTTCCCAGCCCCCCCAAAAATCCCCCCCAAAACCCGAGCTGATGCGCTGCGCGAGAGGCTGGAAATGGAAGTGTTGACGCTTTGGCTTCTCCCTTGGATATTATTGCCGTGCGTTTCGGTGCGAGCGGACTCCATCATCCACATCGGTAAGAGGAGGAGGAGGGAGCCTGGGCTTTGGCTTGATGTGTGTGTGTGTGTGTGTGTGTGCCATGCATGATGAGATCTGCCTTCCCCAATGCCAGCTTGGAGGGAAGGAAGCCCAAAGAATCAATGCAGAGTGCGAATAGTAATAAAGAGAAGAGGGTCGGAATTCGGATACAGAGAGGAGGGAAGAGGGAGGAAAACTCCAGAGAGAGAGAGAGAGAGAGAGAGAGACTCCGTCAATAGAGCCACCACACTGCAAAGTTAGAGGCGAAAGGAGGCTGCAATCATGAAACATCCACACCACACTATCTGTCTGTCTATATAAAGAGAGGGAGAGAGATATGGACGTCCCTATGACCCCCCCCCCCTCTCTACATATAGTGTGGTGTGGATGTTCCCTTCCTCTCCATCTCTCTCTATAAATCTCTCTCTCTCTCTTTATATATATCTAGAGATTTATAGAGAGAGATGGAAAGGAAGGGAACATCCACACCACACTATATAGAGAGGGGGGGGGAGGGAGGGAGAGGAGAGATGGATGTCCTTATGAACCCCCCCCTCTCTTTATATATACTGTATATATAGAGAGAGATTTAGAGAGAGAGATGGAGAGGAAGGGAACATCCACATCTCTCTCTCTCTCTGTATATATATATATATATATATATAGAGAGAGAGAGAGAGAGAGAGAGAGATGAATGTCCCTATGAACCCCCCCCCCTCTAAATATAGAGATTGATTTATAGAGAGAGATGAAGAGGAAGGAAACATCCACACCATAATATATAGAGGGGGGGGGTTCCATAGGGACATCCACCTCTCTCTCTCTCTCTCTCTCTCTCTACATATATATATATATATATATATATATATAGAGAGAGAGAGAGAGAGAGAGAGAGAGAGAGAGAGAGGTGGGTGTTTCCTTCCTGTCTATCTTCTCCCTCTCTCTCTATAGGGAGAGATATATATATATATAGAGAGAGAGAGAGTGAGAGAGAGAGAGAGAGATTGAGTGGAACAACCACCATATATATATATATATATATAGAGATAGAGAGAGAGAGAGAGAGAGAGAGAGAGAGAGAGGTGGATGTCCCTATGACACCCTTATGTATATATTATGGTGTGGATGTTTCCTTCCTCTTCATCTCTCTCTCTCTCTCTCTCTCTCTCTCTCTCTCTCTCTGGTGGTTGTTCCCTTCCAATCTCAATCTCTCTCTCTCTCCCTCCTCGCCTTCGGACCTGTTTGCGCGCAAACTCGAGGCGGATTTCCCCCCACAAAAGGGAGGGGTTGGGGAAGCAAACAACCCTCCCCCAAACAGGGAAACTTGCAAGGTGGCGACCCTCTTCCTACTCAACCGGGAGCAGGCTCGGATCAGGAATCCTCATCGTCATAACAATAAGAGAAAACATGGCACGCTTTCAACTTCCCTGCGAAGGGAGAGATGCAGGAGATGAGAAAAGAGACGCGGAAAGGGGGAAAGCAAGGTGGCGTGGGTGGCTCTGGCATCGCCCGAGGAGGACGATGAAAGAGGAGGAGAAGAATGGGGTGTCATTGGCAGGAATCCCAAGCTTGGGTGTTGTTGAAAAGGGGGATCTCTCCAAATAGGAAAGGGTTTGGGGTCAGGAGAAGGGGAAGGCGAGGAAGAGAACTTGGGAGGAGGGGCCAGGATGATCATTCCCTGACTTCCCACCGCAGCCGCTTCCTTCAAGCAATGGGAATCTATCTATCTATCTATCTATCTATCTATCTATCTATCTATCTACCTACCTACCTACCTACCTACCTATCTATCTATCTATCTTCCTCCGTCCCTTTTGCCATATATGCTGGGAGGGTCAAAAAGTGTTGCCTCCCGGGTCATAAAAACCTTATGAATGTCCTGCAACAGCAGAAGTCTCTCCAGATCACAGCCTGAATTGTCCTCTACGCAAAACACCCTTTCAAACATCGCCACCATCCATTGGTAGGCATCTGCGCCGTCGCTTAACCCAGGCATCAAAACCATTTTGGGGGGAAAAAATCAGTGTTTTTGCTTCGTGACCCCTGATTTTAAAGCTGTTTGAACGTCATTCAAGTCATTGAATCTGAAACCACCGTGGGTTGCCTTTCCCAGGTCCGTGACAGGCTCCCCATAAAACATTCTTCAAGCGAGGATGGATTTCCTTAGCTGCACCACCACCTTTTTGCCAGGAATTCAATGACGACTCTTTCTTTTCGCTTCAGAGTCATGGTTCTAACCAGCCAGTGTGAAAAAGAAACAACTCTACCAGTAGAGGAAGGTTCCCTCTATCATGTCATGCAGAGCTAGTCCAGTAGCTGTGAAAGAAAGAAAAGTTAGAGCGACGGAGGCATTACTTTTTGACCCACCCTGGTATATTTTCCAAAGTCCAAGAAGCTTCTGCTCAGTTGACCATTCTATCTACCTACCTACCTAGCCCATCCATCCCCATCCATCATCTACCTACCTACCTATCATCTATCTCTATCTCTCTGTTTATCTATCTATTCATCCATCCATCTATCTATCATCTATCTATCTATCCTCCTTCCCTCTCTTATATATATTCCAAAGTCCAAGAAGCTTCTGCTCTGTTGAGCACTCTATCTACCTACTTACCAAGCCCATCCATCCCCACCCACCATCTACCTACCTATCATCTATCTCTATCTCTCTGTTTATCTATCTATCTATTCATCCATCCATCTATCCTCCTTCCCTCTCTTATATATATTCCAAAGTCCAAGAAGCTTCGGTTGCTTTGATCTATCTATCTATCTATCTATCTATCTATCTATCTATCTATCTATCTGTACCTATCCATCCATCCATCCATCCATCCCCATCAATCATCTATCTACTTACTTGTCTACCATCTCTCTCTCTCTCTCTATCATCCTTCCTTCTCATATATATATATATATATATATATTCCAAAGTCCAAGAAGCTTCTGCTCCTTTGATCTATCTATCTATCCATCCATCCATCCCTCCCCTGCACCATCTACCTATTCATTCATTCATCCATCCATCCATCCCCATCCATCTATCTATCTACCTATCATCTATCTCTATTTATCTATCTATCCTCCTTCCTTCTCTTATATATATCCCAAAGTCTAATAAGCTTCTGCTCCTTTCATCTATCTATCTATCCATCCATCCATCCATCCACCGTCCACCCATCCATCCCCATCCATTATCTATCTACCTACCTATCATCTCTATCTATCTATCTTCCTTCCCCCCCCTCTCTCTCTCATATAGATATATAGATATACAGTATAGATATATAAATATATAGATATATAGATATATAGATATATAGATATATAGATATATAGATATATAGATATATAGATATACAGTATATATATATATATATATATATATATATATATATATATATATATATTCCAAAGTCCAAGAAGCTTCTGCTCCTTGGACCTATCTATCCCTCTATCCACATCCATCATATACCTACCTACCATCTCTACCTATCATCTATCTATCTATCATCTATCTATCTATCATCCTCCCCTCTCTTATATATATTCCAAAGTCCAAGAAGCTTCTGTTCCTTGGACTTATCATCTATCATCTATCTATCTATCTATCTATCTATCTATCTATCTATCTATCTATCTGTCCCTCCATCCATATCCATCATCTATCTAGCTACCTACCATCTCTACCTATCATCTATCAATCTATCTGTCATCTGTCTATCTATCTATCTATCTATCTATCTCTATCATCCTTCCCTCTCTTATATATATTCCAAAGTCCAAGAAGCTTCTGCTCCTTTGACCTATCCATCCATCCCCATCCATCATCCCTCTCTATCTATCTATCTATCTATCTATCTATCTATCTATCTATCTCTATCTCTATATCTCTCGTCCCTCTCTTATCTATATTCCCAAGTCCAAGAAGCTTCTCCATTCTCCTTGGAGGAGTTTGAGAGAGAAGAGGCCCAGCGGCATTGCGGATCCTTTGGAGAAGCCTTGTCTCTCTCGGCTCCAAAGAGCTAGACCCCCCAAAATGAGAGCGAAGGCAAAGGGGGCGGGGGCGAAAACTTTCCCCTTCCGCGGCCCTACAAACTCTTGAGGGAAGTCCCGGCCGGACTGTGTGATGGAGGAGAAGGTGCCCAGTCCCCTCCATGAGATTGGGGACTCCGGCCCCTTCCTTATCGAGCGACAAGGCTTTCCGGAGCCGGAAAGAAGAGCTTCCAGGAGGGCCTGCCTCCTCTCTCCCGCCTCGGTGGGTGGGGACTGGAAGGCGCAACTTCACAGCATCACCGTCCATGTACGAGTTGGATTCCCACCAAATCAAGACAGAGGCGAACCCGCCGTGTGTACCCCCCCCCTTCTCTCTCTCCGCCCCCGCCCCACAAAGCCAGGAGGGGCCATTATGTAAGGCTGATCGCCAGATGTTTCCCTGCCAGATGCATCAACAAGGCGCTGGCAAAAGAGAGTCGCTCTCCGGTGCAGGGAAAGGCGAATGGCTGCTCTTTGAATGAATGTATACCTATGACCCCCATTCACAGCCATGGCTCCGTGCTATGGTGGGATGATGGGAGAGTTTGGCGAGGCCCCAGCCCATTTGACCCACTCGTTAGGCTGAAACCGCTTTGGATAGCGTAGCGTGGAGCCTGGCAGCTCAAAGTGGTGTCAAACTGCATTATGTCTCCCCCACTTTCCAACTTCCACTTCCTCACACTAGCATCCCTCCACTTTACATCCATGTGCTGCCTCCTGCAGAATGGTGGGCGTTGTCCTTTAAGTCCCATCTACACTGCTATATAAAATCCAGATTATCTGCTTTGAAGATGGCAGTGTAGACTCCTGTAATCCAGTTCAAAGCAAGCAATGTAGATCCAGACTTTACTACACTGTAGTGATGCTTAGTATTTTAAAGGCCCTTCCCTAAACTACAAACCCCAGAATTCTGCTTTGAACTGGATTATGTGAGTCTACACTGCTATATAATCCGGTTCAAAGCAGACAATCTGGATTTTATGTGGCAGTGTAGGTGAAGCATTCGGCTTTAGTGTGGAAGGAAGACAGTAACTGCTTTTTCAGGCCCCTTTCTCAGTTGTATACAATCCACATTGAATTGGATTATATGGCAGTGTGGACTCAGACAGCCCTGTTCAAAGCAGTGCAGATCCATAGTAGGACCTCTCGGGCTGACCATTTTGAAGGACCTTTCCTGAACTGCAAACCCCAGCATTCTGCTTTGATCTGGATTTTATCAGTCTACACTGCTAGATAATCTAGTTCAAATCAGATAACCTGGATTTTATATGGCAGTGTAGCTCTAGTGTAGGACCACTCTGGCTGACCCCTTCTAAACTGCCATATAATCCAGATTATCAAAGCGGGTAATCCACAATTTCTGCTTTGAGCTGGATTATATGAGTCTACACGGCCATATACTCCGGTTCAAAGCAGACAATCTGGATTTTATGTGGCAGTGTAGAAAGGGGCTGAGTCCAAACTGTCATATAATCTAGATCTCATCAGCTAATTTGGATTTTATATGGCGGCCTAGAAGGGGGCTGAGTCCAAATTGCCATATAAACTGGATTTTATATGGCAATGCAGATCTAGCCTTAGACCCCATCTACACAGCCATATAACATCGAGATTATCTCCTTTGAGCTGGATTATATGAGTCTACACGGCCATATAATCCGGTTCAAAGCAGACAATCTGGATTTTACATGATAGTCTAGAAGGGGGCTGAGCCATATAAACTGGATTTTATAAAGATCCAGCCGCCCCCATCTACACAGCCATATACAATCGAGATTATCTACTTTGAGCTGTATTATATGAGTCTATACTGCCATCTAATCCAGTTCAAAGCAGACAATCTGGATTTTACATGACAGTCTAGAAGGGGGCTGAGTCCAAATTGCCATATAAACTGGATTTTATATGGCAGTGTAGATCCAGCCTTAGGCCCCATCTACACAGCCATATAAAATCGAGATTATCTACTTTGAGCTGTATTATATGAGTCTATACTGCCATCTAATCCAGTTCAAAGCAGACATTCTGGATTTTTATATGGCAGTGTAGATCCAGCTTTAGGGCCCTACCACACAGTCACACAACCCAGTCCAAACAAGATCTGCTTTGGACTGGATTAGATGGCAGTGAGTCCAAACTGCCATCTAATGCAGTTCAATGTGGATTTTATACAGCTGTGTGGAAGGTGCCTACGTGTGGTGAGGTCCCATTGGACACATTGATGAGGGTCTCTCTCTCTCCTTCTCCTTGCTTGCGCCCAGGTGCCATCTTCGAAGGCAACGCGGCCAAAGACGACGAGATCTTCAAGCAGGCGGTGGCCGACCTGAGCCTCAACGATGACATCCTCCAGAGCGAGAAGATCACCTACACCATCAAGCTCATCGAGGCCAACAACCCCTTCCACGCGGTGCAGGAAGGTAAGAAAGAGGCGAGGGAGAGCCCTTCGCGCACAGCCGGGCCCCTTTTCCCCTCCCCGGCCCTCTCGGAGGAGCCTCTCTCGCGGCGTGATCGCGGCTTGGCCTGAGTGGAAGAAGACTCCCGTTTGGCCAAAGGTTGGCGCTGTTTCCCAAGGAAAGGGAAGCGCAGAGGCGGGAAAAGCCGCAGGAGAAACAGAGAAAGAGTGGAGCCGGCGTGGGGTGCTGGTTAGAGAGCGCCAGGAGCTCTTTCCTTTCCTTTCCTTTCTCCCTTCTTTCATTCAATTCCTTGCCTTCATCCTTCCTTCCCTTCCTCCCCTTCCTTTCCTTTCCTTTTCTGTCTTTTCCGTTCCTTTCTCCCTCTTTCCTTTTCATTCCTTTACTTTCTCCCCCTTTCCTTTCCTTTCTTCCTCCTTTCATTCCATTCCTTCCCTTCCTCCTTCCTTCCCTTTTCTTCCTCCTTTTCCTTTCCTGTCTTCCTTCCTTTCCTTTCTCCTCTTTCCCTTTCTCCCCTTTCTTTCCTGTCTTTTCCTTCCTCCTTTCTCCATTTCTTTTCCTTTCCTTTCTCCTCCTTCCTTCCCTTCCTTTTCTTTCCTTTCCTTTCATTCCTCCTTCCTTTCCTTCCTTTCCTTTCTTTCCCTTTTCCTTTCCTTTTTCTTTCCTTGTCTTTTCCTTTCCTTCCCTTCTTCCTTCCTTTCCCTTTCCTTTTCTGTCTTTTCCTTTCCTTTCTTCCTCCTTTCTTCCCCCCTTTCCTTTCCTTTCTTCCTCCTTTCATTCCATTCCTTCCCTTCCTCCTTCCTTCCCTTCCTTTTCTTTTCTGTCTTTTCCTTTCCTTTCTCCCTCTTTCCTTTTCTTTCCTTTACTTTCTCCCCCTTTCCTTTCCTTTCTTCCTCCTTTCATTCCATTCCTTCCCTTCCTCCTTCCTTCCCTTCCCTTCCTTTTCTTTTCTGTCTTTTCCTTTCCTTTCTCCCTCTTTCCTTTCCTTCCCTTTTCCTTTTTCTCCCCTTTCCTTTCCTTTCTTTTCCTTCCATTCCTTTCCTTTCTTCCTCCTTTCATTCCCTTCCTTCCCTTCCCTTTCTTTCCTGTCTTTTCCTTTCCTTTCTCCCTCTTTCCTTTCCTTTCTCCCCCTTTCCTTTCCTTTCTTCCTCCTTTCATTCCATTCCTTCCCTTCCTCCTTCCTTCCCTTCCCTTCCTTTTCTGTCTTTTCCTTTCCTTTCTCCCTCTTTCCTTTCCTTTCCTTTCTCCCCCTTTCCTTTCCTTTCTTCCTCCTTTCATTCCATTCCTTCCCTTCTTCCTTCCTTCCCTTTCTTTTCTTTCCTGTCTTTTCCTTTCCTTTCTCCCCCTTTCCTTTCCTTTCTTCCTCCTTTCATTCCATTCCTTCCCTTCCTCCTTCCTTCCCTTCCTTTTCTTTTCTGTCTTTTCCTTTCCTTTTCTTTCCTTTCCTTTCTCCCCCTTTCCTTTCCTTTCTTCCTCCTTTCATTCCATTCCTTCCCTTCCTTTCCTTTTCTTTCCTGTCTTTTCCTTTCCTTTCTCCCTCTTTCTTTTTCTTTCCTTAACTTTCTCCCCCTTTCCTCCTTTGTTTCATTTCCATTCCATTACTTTCTCTTTCCTTTCTTTTCTCCCTCCTTTCATTCCATTCCTTCCCTTCCGCCTTCCTTCCCTTCCTCTCCCTTCCTTTCCTGTCTTTTCCTTTCCTTTCTTTCTGCTTTCCTTCATTTCCATTCCATTACTTTCTCTCTCTTTCCTTTCCTTTCTCCCTCCTTTCATTCCATTCCTTCCCTTCCTCCTTCCTTTTCTTTCTCACCTTTCCTTTCCTCTCCTTCCATTCAATTCCTTCCCTTTCCCCTTCCTTTCCTTTCTCCCTCTTTACCATCCTTTCCTTTCTCCCTCTTTCCTTTCCATTAATTTCCTTTCTTCCTCCTTTCTTTCCTTTCCATTCCTTTCTCTTTCCTTTCCTTTCTTTTCCTTTCTCCCTTCTTGCTTTGCTTTCTTTTCTCCTTCCTTTCATTCCATTCCTTCCTTTCCTCCTTCCCTTTCTTTCTCACCTTTCCTTTCCTACACCCCTCCTTGCATTCCATTCCTTTCTTTCTTTCTTTTCTTTTCCTTACTCCTTCATTTCCTTTCATTCCTTTACTTTCTCCCTCTTTCTTTTCTTTTCCTTTCTACCCCCTTCTTCCTATTTTTTCTTTCTTTTCTCCTTCCTTTCCTTTCCTTCCTCCTTCCATTATTTTACTTTCTCCCTCCTTTCCTTTCATTCCTTTCGTATTCTTTTACTTTCTCCCCCTCCTTCCTATCATATCCTTTCCCTTCCTTCCCTCCATTCCATTCTTTAACTTTCTCCCTCTTTCCTTTCCTTTCTATATACTCTCATTCTATTCCTTTTCTTCCTTCCTTCCTTCTTCCTTCCATTTCTTTTCTGTCTTTTCCTTTCCTTTCTCCCTCTTTCCTTTTCTTTCCTTTCCTTTCTCTCTTTCTTTCTTTTCCTCCCTCCCTGCCTTCTTTCCATTCCATCTTTCCTCCCTCCCTCCCCTTTTAAAGTCTGAACTTGAGGAACTGGTGTTTGGTTCTCTTTGTGTTGGTAACTAGAACTGAAGGACTTCGAGCACATTGATGAAGGAGGACTGAAATAGTTGCTTGGAGCAGAGTTTCTCCAACGGCTCCTCCAGATGTTTTCGATTTCAGCTCCCACAATTAGAATAATACGAGGGCGGGTCAATAAGTCCATGACTTTTTGAATAAAACACAGGTTTTTGGATAAAAAATCATTTTATGTTTCAACGTAGTCTCCTTTGAGCTCTATACACTTTGTCCAACGTTTCTCCATTTTTTTTATCCCTTCCTAAAAATAAGATTTGTCAAGGTCATCACAATAGGTATTTGTTTGTGAGATGATTTCATTGTTGGAGTCAAATCTCTTTCTGCAGAGCCATTTCTTCAGGTTTGGAAACAAGAAATAGTCACTCGGGGCTAAATCCGGAGAATAGGGCGGATGAGGGAGCAGTTCATATCCCAATTCATGGATTGTTGCCATGGCAACTGCACATGTGTGCTCCCTTGCATTGTCCTGGTGCAAAAGAACTTGTTTCTTGGCCAAATGCAGTCATTTCTTTTCAAATCCTCATTAAATCGACCCAATAAGTTGGCATAATATTCACCATTGATTGTTTTACCCTTTTGAAGGGAATCAATGTGGATTATACCGCGTGCATCCCAAAAACCGGTTGCCATGACTTTATTGGCTGACAAACCCACCTTGGCTTTCTTTGGCGCTGATTCACCCCGAGAAACCCACTGTTTTGACTACTGTTTAGTCTCTGGTGTGTTGTGGTGGATCCACGTTTTTTCCACAGTTACGAAACGGCACAAAAACTTGTCCACATTGCAGTTGAACAATGCCAAACACTCCTGCGAAATTTTCACACAATTGCATTTGTGGTCGATTGTGAGCAAACACAGCACCCATCATGTGGAAAGCTCTCTCATACCCAAGTGATCATTTAAAATTGAAACCAGTGAGCCATGTGGGATGCCTATGGCTTCCACAATCTCTTGCACTTTCAATCACTGATCGGCCAACACTATATCGTGAATTTTTTCAATTGTTTCGGGTGTAGAGACCTCAACTGGGCATCCAGAACATTCGGCACCTTCCGTCCTTGTACGGCCGCAACAAAATTCAGTAAACCACTTTTTTTACCATTGAAATTGATGGTGCAGAATCCCCATAGTATTTATCAAGCTTAGTCTTGGTTTGAGTGATGGTTTTTTCCCCACAAAAAATAATGCTTAATGAGCACACAAAATTCACTTTTTTCCATTTTCTCCTCAAATCATGTGGTAGTCTGCTATCAGTTGCTGTCAAACACAAACTAAATGACGTAGCTTGTTCCATTTTGACAGGAGTCAACTGACAGATGCCTGTTGACAGGAGCAGTGTTGCCCTTTTAGTTAAGAGGTGGGAAATTCAAAAAGTCACAGACTTGCTGACCCGCCCTCGTAGAGTTGGAAGAGACCACATGGGCCATCTAATTCAGGAATTCCTAACAGCTGGTAAACTGGCTGGGATTTCGGGGAGCTGAAGTCAAAAACACCCGGAGGAGCATAGTTTGAGAAACATTGTCTTAGAGGATGTGTACCAAATTATGCAGGTTGAACATCTCTTCTCTGAAACCCGACGGAAGACAGAGGCCCCTTCGACACTGCCAAATAAAATCCAGATTATCTGCTTATATGGCAGTGTAGACTCATATAATCCAGTTTGAAGCTGGTAATATGGATTTTATTTATCAGTGGAGGCTAAGAAAGTGACACCTTTACATTTGGATGGGTCACACACATACATTTGGGTTTTTTTTGCACAGGATGATTAAAAATATTACATTTGAAATAAACTTTGGCCAAGATGTATACGATGCATCGAAAACAAACGCTAACCTTATGTGTAGACTTGGGTCCCATCTCCAAGACATTTCACTATGTACCTATCTGAAAAAGAAGAAATTCCATAATAATAATAATAATAATAATAATAATAATAATAATCCCAAACACATCTGCTTCCAACCATTTCTGAGAAGGGATACTCAGCCTGTATTTGTTTGGGGTTTTTTTGCCTTTGGATTTGCAAGGCTGTTTGTACTAATCTGTTTAAAAGGCCCAACTCCCGCCCGAGCCCTGCCACATTTACTCTGAATATGAATCCTAGTCATTTCTAAGCCTGGTAAGCTTACAGTTTAAAGATGGAAGAAAATATAATCAATGAATGAATGGAGTGAGTGGAGGAGAGTAGATAAGGGACGAAAAGGTCATAGCAGAATGCCACTCACACCCACAATAAGAAATATGTTTTGGTAAATGCAAGAGTGCCTATCCAAATGGACAACAGGTGTTGTTTTTTTTTTGCTTGCCCAGGGCACCAGAAGACTTCTAAGGAAGTTTGAATTCTTGAGTTGTCCATAAGGCTACAATCCTATGCACGCCTTTGCCCAAAGTGAGGGTTTCTAAATGGGGGTACAAAAGAGTCACTTTTGCTGACTAAAGAGGGAATTGGTTCAAGAGCATGTGTTTGTGCAGATTGGTAGATTTATTATACATGCCGGAAATGTTTAAAGCTACGGGAAGTGGTCACAAAGGGAAGCAGTTCTGAATATTGTAAGGCAATTGCTCCTGGGGAAATGGACTCGATATGCAGTGGATCACCGATGATGTCTCTTGCCTATGAAAGCCTATTTGCAATTCATTAACCTTCCAGTTGTGGGATCTTTTCGGCTGTTTTTAGTTGAGCAATAACGTTCCTTGTTTGTATGTTTTTCCAAGAAAGGGTGAGGAGATGTTACTTAGTTCAGTGTTTTTCAACCTTTTTTGAGCCGCGGCACATTTTTTTACATTGACAAAATCCTGGGGCACACCACCAACCAAAATGACACTCTAACACAGTGATACATATAGCTAATATGTTTTTAAATATATTTATACACTCAGTGTGAAACCTGGGCCTGTTTCGATGAACACAACATATATATGACTTCCTCTCACATATTTATACATGGCTATCATGCCTTCTCTCAGCCTTCTCTTCTTCAGGCTAAACATGCCCAGCTCTTGAAGCCGCTCCTCATAGAGCTTGTTCTCCAGACCTTTGTGAAATTTCACCCGGAGTGAAATTTGCTTCCAGTTAACTATGGATGTCATGAAGCTGTTATAAACAGTTCCTTGGTTGGGGGGGGGGCACTCTCAAAAAATCCAGTAACATAGTAAAAAAACCAACACATTTCCAAGTGGAGAGGCTCAATTTGTTTCTTGGAAACCTGTGAGGGGGCTGCTAGGAGGGGGGAGAGTGCCAATTTCCCACGGCACACCTGACGATCGCTCACGGCACACTGGTTGGGAAACACTGACTTAGTTGCTCTGCTACCCTTTTTTGCAACATCTCTCCACCTTCCTCTTCTGTTTAAGCCTTGCCTATGCAGAGTCTGTCCCTTCCAAGGAGGGAAGGAGAATCACTGTGTGTTGGTTATGAGCAAGATATGTTGATCAGAGAGACTGAATTGCTGTTGAAAATACCCTTTTAAAATGTGTGTGTGTGTGTGTGTGTGTGTGTGTGTGGAGAACAGCCAACTGCAAATTTCCTCTGATCGCTGTCCTGCATTGTGGCACCCGTCAATCCAACTCTCCGTTGGCAAAGGGAAAGGAGACCCAAAGGGAAATATTAATTGGACAAACACAAAGAAGAGCTGTTTCAGCCAGGAGTCAGTGTGCTCTCCATTCTTGGTGTGCTTTTTACGGTCACTGGAATAAATAAGATGCATTGTGTTACTCCGAATTGCATTTAGGAAATGCCTCTTGATGTCGTGTTTTCAGATGACGGTGTGTTAGAGGTGGCATCCTTTGATGAAAGGAAAGAAGCATAGTTTAGCAAGACAGAGCTCTCTCCTCTGTCTTCCTCTCTTACATGCATTGATTTCGATATCTTTTGAACCTAACCTGTAGGATTAAAAGGCAGATTGCTGGGAATGTATAACTTCACAAAGGTATATTGCTGAAGAAGCTGCAAATAAAGCAACACGGAAAATGCACAATTACCCGAAACTCTCCATGTGGTGTTGCTGAAAAGAGAAGAAAGTAAGCTTATGTGATCACAGTAAGCTTGTCACCTCCTCTGCCAGCTCTTCTTCCTTTCGCCACAGCATGATCCAGAGATATTAGTAAAAGGATAATATTTCTCTCCATGGTATGAAAAGCTTCACCTGCCAATTCTTGCAGAGCAAACTTTCCTAAAGGCATTAGAACAAGCAGAGATGTTGGCTTTGGTCCTTTGGCAACCTTGGGTGATGAGGGCAAGTACATCATAGTTTACAAAAGAGTAGTAGTAACAACAACAACAACTTTATTTATATTCTGCCCTTCTCCCTGAGGGGACCAGGCCAGGATTACTCATAAGGCCAACCTAGGCCATGGCCTAGGGGTGCAAACTGGGGGGGGGGGCGCAGATCATGGACCAAAAAAATTAAAATGTTGAAACAAATAAAAACGCAACGCGCATGGAGATGAGGAAGGAAGGATACCGAAGGTCCTCCTTTTTGGCACCGCCCCTTCCTGAATACTAGCTCCTACCTCTGCTATTGTTGCGCAAATGGCATAAGCACAGGGGCTCTCGACACTGGCGTCGACGTCGACAGGAGGAACAATCAACTCCCTCGATGCCGACAGCATCCACTTGCTGGCTCCTTCAGTGCAAGTATAGGAAACGTCATTGTGCAGTTTGCGCATGCCCTAACACCATGAAAGCTGGTATTCCTCCTCCAACACAAGGAGAAAACGCCTCCTTACTGGAGAGAGAAGCGCAACTGCCGGCTACGGCACATGTGCAAACCCCAGTACAGGAGAGAAGCCCAACGTGACAAGCCCCGGAATCGGGGAGAAGTGCGGCATAGGTGCAACTGCTGACTACAACGCATGCGCAATCCTCGATACCGGGTAGGAGCCAAGTGCCTCAAGCCCCGGCATCGGGGAGGAGGCTCCTCCCACCATGCCTGCATCCATAATGCCTGCCAAGAGGGAAACTCCTGTGGCGGACCTAGTGGGGCCACACTGGGAGACCTAGATGTGGGGCCCTAAGGGGGATGAGCTGGTGAAAGGATGGGGGGGGGTATGGTAGAGGTTGGCTTAAAGGGGGCGTAATTCCAAAGTGTGGCCTAGGGCGCAAAAAGGTGTTAATCCGGGCCTGGAGGGGACTCAGAGTGGGTTACTGCCTATAAACAGACACAGACAAACATTCAGTGCTGTGTTAAAATGAAACACAATGAGGCACAAATACACAGACAAAGGCCAAGGCTTCTCCTTTCATTTCCAGCTGTAGAGGCAGTGCTCATCTCTGAAGGGAGGTGTTTTTTTTCCATTTCCAAGCCAAGGAGCTTGCGTTGTTCTGGTTGTGTGGCCGGCATGACTGCTTGGAGCATCTTTTTTGCTTTTTCCCACTGAAGTGGTACCTATTTATCTACTCACATTAGCATGTTTTCAAACATACAGTAGGTTGGAAGGAGTTAGGGCTAACAACAGGAGCTCACCCTGTCCCACAGATTATTAGTAGTAATTATAGTTGTTATTTGTTAGTTGAACTCTACTTCATATTCCGTGCAGATTTAAAATAGATTCAATAGGCCAGATTAATGAATTGCTGCAAAGTGTCCTCAAGTTTACTGGGTTTGACAAGTTGCTATGCAGATAAATGATTTTAAATTAGATTTTTTTGCAAAAGAAAACAGTCTAAATTAATTGGCTTGCTTCTACAAACCGAAGACTTCTTAGAAATGATATGGGGGGAGTCTGATGAAGCAGTCAAGATTGATTAGTTCATGCATTATTTCAGCAGCAGTGTATCTGTGCAGTAATTACTCCAGAAAAAGAAAGCTATTTATATGTCCTGGCAATATTATTATTATTATTTCCTTCCAGCAATGATTCATCAAGAAGCCTGTTTCTTACAATGATTTGAGAAAATAGCTCTTCTCTTTCCCCCCCTCCTGGTGTCAAAACTCATAAATGTTTGGATGCTTGCTGGATCAGCACAATTGCATGAAAAGTTCATTTTTATGAAAATGAAGCATTCTGGGTTTTTCTTTCCTTATCAAGTCTCTTATGTTTAAATGCCTTTTCACTCATGTTTATGATGGAGGAAGGCTGCATTTGCCATAATAATAATAATAATAATAATAATATACTTTATTTATATTCCATCCTATCTCTCCTAGGGGACTTAGGGTGGATTATAGTACATATACTGTATACAGCAAACATTTAATGTTGATATACAATTAACATAGACAGACAGTACATAAACAGTGGTAAACACTTCCCATTCTTTTCCATCTCTGGCATTTGGAGGCTGTGCGTGACTCTAGCCTAGTGATTTTCAACCAGTGTGCCACGGAACACTAGTGTGCCGTGAGAGATCATCAGGTGTGACATGGGAAATTATTTTCGAACTTCATTCATATATAAGCTATAAAGCACATCTGTCCCTTTAAGAAATGGAACCATAGCACTCTCGCGTCACCTAAGAAGTGACGCGAGAGTGCTATGGTCACGCCATCTTGGATTCGCTCAGATGTGGCTAAGTAAACAAAGTTAGAGTTAGTGCTGCAGCTGCGCGTCAATTTGGGATCACAGCAAGACAAGCAAGTGACAGTGATGGAGAAGTTTTTGAGAAGGGAAAATGCAAATGCCGAACAGGACCCTGTACAAAATTATCACACTAAGTGAGTGTATAAATACATTTAAAAACATATTAAGTATATGTATTACTGTGTTAGAGTGTCATTTTGTGTCATTTTGGTTGGTGGTGTGCCCCAGAATTTTGTAAATGTAAAAAATGTGCCGCGGCTCAAAAAAGGTTGAAAATCACTGGTCTAGCCATTGGAGATGCAACAACAAAACTTTATTACGGTCACTGACCAGCACAAAGTGGGCACAAGCGCCCTGAGAGGGGAAGAAGAACTCCCCAGTAAGCAGTGATTTAAAATTAGATTAGAAATCAGTATAAAATATATTTTAAAAGACAGGATATTGTAACAGGTATGGACCCAAAGGGGGAGGGGAGAGATTGATGAGAGAGGTCGAAAACACTGGTGGGGGGCACTAAAGGGGAAGGCCACTGCGAGTCTAGTAGTATTTCAGCTCCAACATGTTGCTCTAACTGCATTCCCAGCAGGGTATTGCCTTACGGTGTCAATCATCATCCGTCTGATTTTAAGTGCAACAGCACAGAACTTAGCAACACTGTAAATTATTGTAGTGTTAGAGTCCAAAAGCACCAGGGTGGAATAATATTTTTCACTGCGCCCCGGGTATTTTAAAAGCCATGGTCTAATGAGATTAGATCTAAGATCTCTGTAGAACATGCATTGAAGAAGCACGTGTTCAGTTGTTTCCACATGACAAGACTCACAGGGGCATAGTCTCTGCTTGAAGGGGGTCTTCTGATACCCCCCCTCCAATACAACCGATGGGAGGGCATGGCATCTTGCCAGGGAAAAAGCCCTCTGGTATTTGGGCACCTCCAGGTCCGTTAGGTATGCCATGGGGGCAGTGAGCTATCTAGTTTCCCTAACAATGAAGGCTAGGTCAGATTGGCGCTCTATGTCCAGGATTCTTTGCTTAATGTGACCCTTGGCTTGGTCCCATCTCATGCTTAACAATTGCCCTTGGGAGAAACCTAGCATTGCGATCTTTGCTTCTACTGTTTGAATCCACGTGGACTGGAAGTTGTCTCTCATGATTAGGGGGGGCAAGACCACATGGGGCGAAGGATAGGTGTAGCCAGTAATTGGAGATGCTGTCGCTCCATCTTCCATGCCAATGAGCTTTGTTGTCCTTAAACACTCTCCTGATTGAATGACCAGCATGTCCGCATGGGTGCCTTTTATTACCTCCCCACCAAAGTGATACCTAGTTATCTACTCACATTGCTGTTTTTGAACTGCTAGGTGAGCAGAAGCTGGGTTGACAGTGGGAGCTCATCCCAACCCAGGCCTGAACTGTCAACCTTTCAGTCAGCAAGATTACTTCAGCTGGAGATTTAAACCACTGTGCTAAAACCCTTATGATGCTTGGACATGGGGACTGAATTCTGCTTTTGGGGTTACAACTATTCTCCAGAGTGACAATATAGGGAGGGCTAGAGTTTCTGAGAAAGGTTTGTATAAGTCATACTGTGCAAAACGGGGCCTACTCCCGATTAAAACCAGATTATTTCTGAGTAGGTATAGAGAACAATTGCATTACTAATTTTGCAAAAGTACAACCCTGTGTGAAGCTAGTTCTGGAACTTGATGGTTTGATTTGATTTTACTTCTAAGGACAATTATCAACAAATATCTAATACACAATAAGATCTTCATGTAGCAAAAAGGCTTAGTGGCTTATATTGGAGATAACTGATAACATTACTTGACATTTTGAGAAGTATTTTTTCTTGCAATCTTTATACCTCATTTTCTATTTTGATATCTATGGAATTTGAAGAAAAAGTCACAGAGCACTGATATGGTCCGCATAGCTTGTATTTCCTTCCTTCCTTCCTTTTATTCAAATATTATATATATTTTAGTTATGGCATTTTACTTCGATATCTGAGGAAGAAGCTATTACCAAGCTAATGTATGAGGCATAAACTGGAAAGCCCAAGATAAGAATCAAGCCACATTTTAATCTGTTTTCCTACAGCTCATTAGGCATTGCAAAAATTTTCTGTGAGGCCCTAATAAATGTTGTTTTAAACTGTCCACTCATGGGCAGTAGGCCTCTAAAATTAGAATATCTCTCTGAGCAAAAGCTTGTAAGCCGTAGGGCAGATGGGATGTTGGATAAATGTTCAGATACGTTAATAAGTTTTTGTGACATTGCCTGCTTCCTCTCTTCTAGAGGGCGGATTAGGGACTGTAAGTAACCTCTCACAGAAACAGTAAAGAGGACAACGGTCATTTAGTTCATGTATTATTTCGGCAGTAATTATTACTCCAGAAAAAAAGCTATTTATATATTCTGGACATTGTTGCTTCTGGTTTATGCTAGAGAGTAGCACATTCACAAATGTCTCTTCCCCTTCTTTCGTTTTTCCTTAAAACAGTATGCTGACAGAATGATGCATGGGTCTGCCAAAAGCCATACTATTACCCTGTACTATCTCTTTGGGCCATATTCCGCTCTTACCATTTATTCTCTTAGTACTCGTGGTCCATTTTCTGCTTCACGTCCTGCCCCTCTTGGTGTAACTTTTTGAACAAACTGTCAAAAAGGAATGAGAGATGAAGTAGATCAACTCATTTGTTGAAAAAGGATGAGGTGACAACTGCGAAGAAATAAGGCTCTAAGGCGTACTTTTTTCTTTCGATTCCCAGCACATTTCTACATAGGACAATACAGATCATTGTTGCATGGATTAATATCACTTTGAAAGGATCCCATGTTATGTTGAATCCTAATGTTTCCTTCAATTGGTTACACTCAGATTTATAGTGTTACCTGTAGTTGCTGTCTCACCATGGCTTACACCCCACTAAAGTATATGTCACTTTATTTATTACTAGCTTGGGGACCCAGCCATGCCTGGGCTATTTGAAAAAGGCATTGTTTGTCTAGTTTAGTCTAGATCAGTGGTTCCCAAACTTTTTTGGCCTACCGCCCCCTTTCCAGAATTTTTTTTACTCATCGCCCCCCTAGAAATAAATTAATTATAATAATAGTAATAGTGGTGGAAGGCCATCTAGTCCAACACCCTTCTACCTTCATGTAGCAGAAGCACAATTAAAGCACCCCTGACAGATGGCCACCCAGTCTCAATAATAGTCTCAATAATAGTAGTAGTAATAACAACAACAATAATGAAGAAGGTTGTAAGAGACTCCAAGGGTCATCTAGTCCCTTCTGTCTTTCCCTCTCCCCCTCTTGCGGTGTGTGAGCTTTCCTCAGCGGCAGCAGCGGTGACAGAGGAGGAGGGAGCCCCAGTGGCAGGCTTTTCCGTGGCCTTGCCCTCCTTCTCCCTTGTCCCATGCTCAGCCGTGGGGGTGGGGGCAGTGGTGGGAGGAGGCACTAAAGCCGCACATGGGGTGAGGGGGGAGGGAAAGGCGCACTCCTCTCCCCTTGCTCCCCCCTCCGCGCGCCTTCCTCAGCAGCAGCGGTGGTAAAGGTGCGTACGGGGCATTGGAGGAGGGAAAGGCATGGACCTTTCTCTTTTCCTTCACGCGCCTTTCCTACCTCTGCTGCCAGGGAAGGCACATGCGGGGGGCAAGACTCTTATGTGAGTTAAGTTCTGACTGACTGCAATGGAGTTAAAGCAAATTTAACTTAAAAAAAACAGACATTAAAAAATTCAAGGCACTAGTGCAGAGACACTTAGGCCTTCCTAGGCTATTGATTAATCAGGATAAATTTATGTCTCTGGGTTCTGCCTTGTCCAGGCATGGGCAAACTTTGGCCCTCCAGGTGTTTTGGACAACTCCTACTATTCCTAACAGCCTCAGGTCTCAGGTAATAAGTGAAAAACCGTGATGTAGGGACGCTATATTTTTTACAAAATATATACATTATTTTAGTAGTTATACACTATTTTAAGTCTTTATAAACTTAAAATAAAGTGAAGGAAAGGAAGGAAAGGCCCTTTAAGGCTGGAGGGATGGAGGGAGGACTGAGGAGGGAAAGTGTCTTGGAGAGCGGCAGCAGCGGCAAAAACCCATGAAACAGCAAAAGTACAGCGATATATATTTTAAATTAATATTTTTTGAAAACTGCTAAACAGTGAGTCCACTAAAAGTGAACTGCGAAGTAGCGAGGGAAAACTATATAGGATTTTTAAATTTATTTTTATTATTCGTATTTATATGGCACTCCATTCCCTTAGGCTCGAGGCGGTTTACATAGATAAAAGCAAAGCAATAACAATAAAACAGTTTTAACACTATACATTACAACACTATAAACTACTAACAGTTGTCCCAATTTCACACAATGCAGTCAAGTCAAGTAGGACCATTGATGTAAAACGCCTGCCGGAACATCGTCGTTTTACAGGCTCTTCTAAATGCAGATAGTTCTGTAAGAGCCCGGGTGCTATCATAATGGAGCTATGATAGAGAACACTCTTTGCCTCATAGAGGACAGGTGGTAAGTTTTGACCGAAGGGACCTCTAATAGGTTTTGATCTCCAGACCGTAGTGATCTCTGGGTAGTATATGGGGAAAGACGGTCCCTCAAGTACACAGGCCCCAGGCCATATCTGGCCTTAAAGGTTAATACCAACACTTTGAACATAATCTGGTACTCCACTGGAAGCCAGTGTAGCTGCTCCAGGATAGGTGTTATATGACATCTCACCGGAGCACCGGTGAGCAGCTGAGCTGCAGCATTCTGCACAAGCTTGTGTTTCAGGATCACGGACAAAGAAGGCCAATGTAGAGGGCATTACAGTAGTCTAGTCTCGAGATGACCGTCGCCTGGATCACTCTACTAGACAGGTAGGGTGCCAGCTGCCTAGCCTGCTGCAGATGGAAAAATGCAGACCATGGCGACCTGGGCCTCCATAGTCAGCAGCAGGTCCAACTGGACCCCTAGGCTCTTTACCATTTCAGCTTACATGTCACCGACTTCAATTGGCTTGACTTATGTGCATGGTGTCTCTGCTTTCACTATTTTACTGTCCAATGTCCGTTCATTTCCTAATGTTACCTTGAGGAATAATTTGTATCACTCCCATAGTCTCAATATGATTGTACATATAATTCATCATCTCTATTGTCCATGGATCTAAGGAAGCAGACCTGCCGAGAAAGGCTGATAGCATGATACATTTATTAAAGTGATGCTCCACTCTTTCCTCAAAAGAAGTGATGCTCCACTCTTTCCTCCTTTTCTTTTTGCATGTGCAAAAAGAAAAGGAGATTGCAATGTTTTCTCATGCATACAAGATGAAATTATCTCAAACAGAAAGGTACCATGGCAACATCGAGACAGGTAGACTCGAGCCTTTGAAAGGCATAGAGAAAAAGGTATCCACTGATGTTTGGAAACTAATTGAGCATTCCATAAGTGGTTATGTAAAAAAAGAAAGAATATATTTTGTACATTACAACACAGTAGTTAGGTATAGACCAAGCTTGGGAGAAAATGCTACTAAGCACAAAAGGACCGACTTCTGAATAAAGATAGGAAGTTGCCTTTTACTGAAGCAGACAATTAGTCCGTCTAATCTAGTATTGCTGATGTTGACTGGCAACAGCTTTCCAGGAGTTCAGGCAGCTTTGTTTGGAAAGTATGGAAGGTAGAAACAGCAATCTTCTGCATGTGAAGCACATGCTATAGTGAGGCTGGACATAGCGTGGACACCCGATTGGCATAGGCCACAACGGCCCAGAACTCCTGAGCTCACTACACCAAGAGGTGTGACAGTTTCTTTACTTGGTATGAGCTGACACTGTCATCTACTATTTTGTAAATAGTAAAGTTGCTGAAATCCAATCTCCTGTCTGTCTCTTCCTTCAGCTGTGCTCAAACAAACTTGACAGGCAAATTAACAATAGTGTTCAACTGTGCTGGGATGAGGTCACTTGATTCATGTTTGGCCTTAGAATGTGTTTATACTATAGAATGAATGCAGTTTGACCCCATTTGAACTGCCTTGGTTCAATACTATAGAATCATAGGAGTCGTGGTGTGGTGAGGCACCAGCACTCTTTGATAGAGAAAGCTATAGACTATGAAAAAGTACAGCTCCCATGATTCCATAGCATTGAGCCTTGGCAATTAAAGTGGGACATTCATTCTCCAATGTTGATGTACCCACAGACTATCTTTATGTGTTTTATTTTCATTTTGTTCCTGTGAGAAGATTATGGGACAGTTTCATAATAAGACAAAGTTGTGTTCAAAGAAATCTACCACTACAGACTGGGAATGTGGCGCAGCTGGCTAAGTGTCAGCTGCATAAGATCTCTCTGACCAGTAGGTCATGAGTTCGAGGCCTGCCCAGGTCGAGGTGGGTGCTCGACCTTTAAGTGTAGCTTGCTGTCGACCTTTGCAGCCCGAAAGACAGTTGCATCTGTCAAGTAGAAGATAAAGGTACCACATTAAGTGGAGAGGCAAATTTTGACTGAATTATGAGGCCATTAAAGAACTCCAGGAACGCTGAGGAATGTGGGAGGAACAACAAGGGACACTGGGAACGCTGAGAGCTGAGGAGTGCGTCAGCTCCCCCTGGTGGCCAGAGTTTGCCTCTGTTCGTCTATATGTGTGTTTGTGGAAACGGCAGGGATTGTCTGCTAAGTATGTGTACCTGCAATACGCTCTGAGTCCCCTTCGGGGTGAGAAGAGCGGAATATAAATAAAGTGTATTATTATTATTATTTTACTGAACATACCTCAATAATCTTCACAGTGACTTGAAGTTTCCTTTCAACACAGTTCAATAATAATCAGATAATAGCGAACAGAAATTTTAGTGTATAATTATGATGAAACAGGAATACTCATGATAATTTGAAAATGGTAACAAAAGATATTTAAAATTTGACAAAGTAACTCCCATGTTTTTAATTTTTGGTACTGTGAAATCTTGACAATAAGAATCCTGGATTAATGGAAGTCTTCACAATTCAAGGCTTATTCTGGGCAACATTCAGAAGTGGCTGTTTTGTTTTGTACAGAACAATTTTGATTTTGGCCTAGAAAATAATATCGCTACACAGAAAAACTGTTTTATGTGTAGAAAGAGCTTATTTATTCCTGTACAAAATGCTACCCTTTGCGCAAAACAATGACATGCAAATTTCGCACAATTATGAATAGTCTTTGAAAATAATATGTGTTTTTAAAGATTTTCTCAACGCAGGAATAAAAATAACTAAAAATTCTCATTACTTTCTGCAAGATGACAATTAGTGAAGAATCGTATCCCTAGACTTTAGCCAGTTATTCTGTTTACTTGGATATAAGATGGCCTGGTTAATCCTCTGTAGAACAGATTAAACAATAAATGAAACAAGGGAATAAGCAAACATTTGGGCCCTTCCCTTCAAAGCTGTAGTTAATTGCTTGTATTCCCCCATCTCTTTTTGTGTAGACAATTCTGTGCATGTTTGCTCAAAAGCAAGTCCTGCTGCGTCCGGTGGAGCTTCTCCCTAACTAATCGTCCATAGGATTGCAGCAACCTTCAGTTAATCATTCTTTTATCTGGCATCCTTGGGTGCTTTTTGACTACTGATTTCATGCTGACTCATTGGGATATAGTATTTTATGGGAACTTGCTGAAACCATGGAAAGAACATATGGCTGCATACATCACTTGTCGTTTTAATCTGTTTTTTTTAGTGCTTTCCAAGCACCTGCCAGAAACAAGGGGAAGTAGGGAATCTTTTTTGTACTCCATGAAAACTAGCTGTGCTTCTACACAGTCTGCTGACATTAAAAGCTAGTTCTCAGTGGGGTGAATATGCATAATGTTGTTACCTCCTGGTGCCTCCCAGGACCAGACCCAGACATCTTAGGGACTACCATAGTGAAGGCATCTGTGACACAGTCATTTCACTCTACTTGTGCATGTATGCCTCTGGGTGTGTGGTTCTGTTCTTCTTTGGAGTCCATCAGGTAGTCTTCATAGTGACAAAGAACAGGCCTGTGCATGTCAACCCAGAATTAAGTCTTGCAGAATTTGATAGAACTTGCCTCTTTAAAAAAATGGGTAGCCAAAGTTTTGAATGAAATAGTTTTTCTCTGGCCTGCATTCCTTTTTGCCATAGGGTTTGGGGAATTTGCACTGTGTTTTCAAATAATGCCTTATTTATTTATTTAAAACTTTTGTACCCCGACCTTCTCACCTCTATCGAGGGACTCAGACCGGCATAACAGCAAAAATTCAATGCTATACAATTTTAAAACAACTACAACAACATATTAAAATACATAAAAACCCAGCATAAAACCACATCGCCATTAAAACAATTCCACTCAATCTGTAAACGTGGTCAAACATTCAGATAGTAGCCATCTCAGCCTATTCTGGGAAGGCTTGGTTCCATATCCAAGTCTTCACCAGCCTCCTAAAGGACAACAGAGAGGGGGCAGATCTAGCATCACTTGGGAGAGAGTTCCACAGTTGAGGGGCGACCACAGAGAAGGCCCTGTCTCTCGTCCCCACCAGCCGTGCTTGCAAAGCCGGCGGGACCGAGAGCGGGGCCTTTCTGGAGGATCTTAATGTCCTTGATGGTTCGTAGGGGAGAATCCGTTCAGACAGGTAAACTGGGCCAGAACCGTATAGGGTTTTGTAGGTTAAAACCAGCACTTTGAGTTGTGCTCGGAAGCTAATTGGCAGCCAGTGGAGCTGGCGCAGCAAGGGAGTTGTATGCTCCCTGTGCCCCGCTCCTGTTAGTAACCTGGCTGCCGAATGTTGGACTAATTGCAGCTTCCGAGCAGTCTTCAGAGGCAACCCCACGTAGAGAGCATTGCAGTAGTCTATTCGGGATGTAACCAGAGTGTGGACCACCATGGCCAAGTCAGACTTTCCAAGGTACGGGCACAGCTGGCGAACAAGCTTTAACTGTTGAAAAGCTCTCCTGGCCACCGCCGAGACCTGGGGCTCCAGGCTCAGCGATGAGTCCAGGATCACTCCCAGACTGCAAACCTGCGCCTTTAGGGGGAGTGTAACCCTGTCAAGCACAGGCTGTAACCAGGGCCGTAGCCAGGGTTTTGTTTCGGAGGGGGCTGAGTTTGGTTCGGGGGCGGGGGGGCTGAGACTGGGTGGAAGAGGGTCTACCCTAGCAAACCTTTTGTATTGTTATCCCAATAACCCCATTAATGTGGGATATAATGAGCATGGTGATCAGATCATGATATGAATACACGTAACAGTTTAAATAATGTACCAGTAAGGTCTTTTCGCAGACCACCCTGAGAATTTCGGGGGGGGGCTGAAGCCCCCTTAGCCCCCCCCCTGGCTACATGCCTGGCGGGGCTGTATACTCTCACCCGACCCAGGGCCGTAGCCAGGATTTTGATTCGGGGGGGGGGGGGCTGAGACTGGGTGGAAGAGGGTCTACCCTAGCAAATCTTTTGTATTGTTATCCCAATAACCCCATTAATGTGGGCTATAATGAGCATGGTGATCAGATCATGATATGAATAAACATAACAGTTTAAATAATGTACCAATAAGGCCTTCTCATGGACCACCCTGAGAATTTCGGGGGGGGGGGCTGAAGCCCCCTTAGCCCCCCCCTGGCTACATGCCTGGCTGTAACCCTATACCCTGTTCGGCCTTACGACTGACCAGGAGTACCTCTGTCTTGTCTGGATTTAGTTTCAATCTGTTAGCCCTCCAAAATATATTGATCTGGTAACTAACATGCCACAGTGTTAGCTCCTGCATTTTAATTTGGTGGTTAAATACAGCATGTGATTTTTGGGACAAGATGCAAAAAGCACATTTATGTACCTGGGCTCTTAATATACAGGGGTATTCCAGACCTTCCTTCTAAGAGCAGTCTACCTGAAGAAGCTATTCCTAAAGTTTGTAGAGCCAGCTTCAGCAGTATTTCATGAGGCCTGAGCTACTGCTCACAGAACAGCATATTAGCTCTCAAACCTAGAAAATCCCATATAAGGGGCGTAGCTCAAGGACAGACTGCTTCTTGTGTTTTGGCTAACACAAAGTAACATATTCCATTCAGGTGTTGTATTATCTGTCCGAAATTATCTGTCCAAACGGATCAGCCCCTACGTCCCACCTCACAATTTAAGCTCGTCCTGGGAGGCTCTGCTCTCGCACACCAGCATCCCAAATCCAGCTGGTGGGGACAAGGGACAGGGCCTTCTCAGCGGTGGCCCCCCACCTCTGGAACATGCTTCCAAGCGAGATACGATTGACCCATCAGTCCTGGCTTTCAGGGAAGTAAAATCGTGGTTGTAGGACCAGGCCTTTGGTCAACAGACATAAAGCAGCACTTATGCGAAATGGACTGATAAGGATGTTTTATACGACGATTTTGTTTTTATTGAGAATTAATATTTTATACTGTTTTAATGAATTTTGTATGTAATTTATGTATTTTTTGCATTTTAATGATTAATGATTATGTATGATAGTTTTAACTGTGTATATGATGACATCGAATTGCTGCCTATGTAAGCCGTCCTGAGTCCCCCTTTTGGGGTTGAGAAGAGACGGGGTATAAATGCAATAAATAAATAAAACAAATATTATTCAACCCATCTTTGTGGGGCCTCACTAGAAATGTATGTGCATTAGGCTTGGGCCTGTATCAGTTTGATGCTCTAATTGGCTGAGAATAGACACAACCAGCGACTGCAATTCCCAGAACTCCCTATTGCGGTATGTCTTTTAAAAATGTTATGGTTAAATGGGGTCTAAAACTGAGGTCGGTTTCATGCAGATAGCCCTTAAAATGACTGAGGATTGAGCCCTTAAAGTTTCCCATTGTAGCCAATGGGTCGAATCTTTGCCGAATGAAAATGGCAACACCCCTTCCCTTCTGAGTATCTTCCCAGTAAACAGAATGAGGGGTTAGCCAACAAAGGACCGTAGAACCTTTTGGCCAAATTGCACACATCCAGGCTCCTTATAATCTAGTAAATGTAAATTAATAAAAGTTTATCTGATGTTATATAACATTATAGTATATTTGAAAATGCATTTCTTCAGTACAGCCACTTAGTGAAAAATGCTACAAGTGTATATTTCTCTCCCTCTGATGACATTAGCTGCATGTTTTATTGTAAATTGCCCAGAGCCACCTGGGATGGGCGATTAATAAATCTCAAAATAAATAAAAAAATAAAATAGAGACAAATTAATGAGTTTCAGAAATATTATTGGCAGTGCATTACTGCAAATACCTGCACAAGAACTACAATAGTAAAAGAATTGGCACTATATTATGCAAGAGAATGGCAGTACCTCATGTGAATGTTCATGTTGAGGTTTTGGGAAAGATAGTCTGTGCTTTGTGTACTAGATACACTTAACTCAGTGTCATATTCTCTTGCAAAGTTATTGTACTAAATCAGGAAAGAAATTATTCTGCCTGCATTCGGGGAGAGAGACCTCTTGATGCTGCCCAGGTTTCACAACCATATTTCTTGAGCTAACATAGAACATAACAGTAGCTTAAAGGGTGAATGCAGGGGCGGATTTAATGGTATGCAAAGTAAGCGCCCGCTTAGGGCGCCACATGATCAGGGGCACACCCGGCTGCCAGGTTCCATGCATGCGCTGTTGCTGTGGGGCGACTCCAGGTGGTCGGAGACGCAAAACGCACTCCACAAGGCCGAAAAGGAGGAATGTTTTGCAGCTGGAGATGGGAGGCTCCGCCCCGGTTGCAAAACCCTCCTCCTCCTCAATCTCCGGCCTCGTGGAGGGTGCGCATGCGCGCCATGTGCGCATGTGCACCCTCCATGAGGCCAGAGAGCGAGGAGGTGCCAAAATAATTTATTTATTTATTTATTCGTTCGACTTAATATACCGCTCTTTCTGGAGCCCAGAGCGGTTTACAGAGTTAAAAACAGATAAACACATAAAATGCAATAAAACCAGATTAAAACCCCCAGTTAAAATCAAATTCCAGCAGAACTGCGATGGCAGTAGGAATATGCTGACAGCGACACAACAGGATGCTGATAACACGGCATTGGTTATGGACCAAATGCCTGTCTTTACGGCTCTGCGGAACGGCATTAAGTCCCGGATGGCTCGCAGCTCTTCAGGGAGGGTGTTCCACAGGGTTGGCGAGGCTACGGCAAATGCCCTCTGCCACGTGCTAGCAAGTCTATAGACCTTAATGCCCGGCACATCCAATAGATTGAGTCCCTCTGAGCGCAGTGATCTCCTGGGCACATAAGGGGTAAGCCGCTCCCTCAGGTACACTGGCCCCAAACCATATAATGTTTACTTACCATTTTAAATTACCTTAGTCTGCTCCTGGGTGTATGAAATTAAATAACATGCAGAAGATGGGATATAGCATTGTTTTGTTTCTCGTAATGCATCTGTATAAAATATGATGATGACGGGGAGAAGGCGGGTTATTACAGAGTCCTCCCATGCACTCCTGTGAAAACAGTCTGTATAAGTGTACATTTGATACAAAGATAACTTTTGCATTAACATACCTATAAATGTCTCTGCATTTCTCTTCCTTTTTATATTGTCCATGTATTCATTTTAAAGTCTAGTAATGTGGCAGTGAACTTGAGCACTCCAATTATATTTTTCTGCAGAGTTCAGCATGTTAGCATTCTCTTTCCCTCCTTTTTAAAGAGCAGAGATGGAACCTACATTAAGTAGAGATGAAATATCCAGCTGCCTCACACATTTGAGAAATGAGGTACATTCTTGCCTTCAGATGTCATGTCTTCTCCAAGGCTGAAATTCTATGTGGCAAGGAATTAATGGGCACACTGGATCTTAGCTGCATATCTAAGTAGTAGGACATGATATACGGTAGTATTGAAACTGTCCATAAACATGTCTCATTACGAAATGGCCATTGCTTCTTGCCCCATGGCAATTAAGGACCAGTTCCTTTCTTGACACAGTATTGCCATCTCAGGTTCCTTCATCCCCTCTCATTGGTGCAAGATGTGCACTTCAGACAGTGTCTCATTATTCGTTAGCTTTACAAAATGTTTCAGAGTAGGTGATGCCTTCTTTTGCTTAGGGCCAGCACATTATTGTATATTCACAAACATGCTTACATCTTTAAAATTCCTGTACGATCAGTACTTTGTCTTTCAAAGTCAGTTTCCTTTTTGGCACCCAGTCCTTGGAGATACATAATAATTGTGTATTGAATCTTTTGTTTATGTGTAGAAGTTGGGTAAAGTTAAATGAAATAGTAGGCAAAATGAAGGTAATATCTAGGCTTGGTTGATCCAAAAAATTGGTTCAAAACTCAGTTTGGATGTAGGTGGCACTGTTGGTTCAATTTGGAATTGAGTTCCAATTTCCCCCCCCCAAAATTCAGAACTTTCCAAAATTTCTGAATTGCTTTATTAATGGCGGACGCGATTGCGCAGTGCGTGAAAAACAGCAAATGGCACTGGGCAAACTTCTGGGGAATCTCTCTCCCTCATCCTTAGACCAAATGTGGCCCCAGCATCATGCTACAACTTTGGAGCCACGCCATGCCACACACCCTCACACCATATCCACCCATGCATCACCCACCCACCCATCCCAAACCCCAACAGCAACAACACACACAAGAGGCTGCAAGACAGCCAGACAGACAGGCAACAGCCCTTCTTGCACCCCTGGTTCTCTGCTGCCCTTGTCTTCTTCCATCTCAAAAGCAACAACACACAAGCAGCTGCAAGGCAAGCAGCCAGGGGCAGGCAACAGCCCTTCTCAACTTGCCCTGCTCTTCTTCCAACCACTCTTCTTCCAACCTCCCTTCACAACCTCCCATCCTTTCACAACCTCACTTCCCTTTCCCTTCTCCCTTCTCTTCCCAGGCTTCCCTTCCCAGGCTCACAATGAGCCTCTGAGCCATGTGCTTCTCCACTTGCCCTACTCTTCTTCCAACTGCTCTTCTTCCAACCTCCCTTCACAACCTCCCATCTGTTCACAACCTCACTTCCCTTTCCCTTCTCCCTTCCCTTCCCAGGCTTCCCTTCCCAGGCTCACAGTGAGCCTATGAGACGTGCTTCTCCACTTGCCCTGCTCTTCTTCCAACCGCTCTTCTTCCAACCGCTCTTCTTCCAACCTCCCTTCACAACCTCCCATCTGTTCACAACCTCACTTCCCTTCCCCTTCTCACTTCCCTCCCCAGGCTTCCCTTCCCAGGCTCACAGCGAGCCTCTGAGCCATGTGCTTCTCCACTTGCCCTGCTCTTCTTCCAACCGCTCTTCTTCCAACCTCCTTTCACAACTTCCCATCCCTTCACAACCTTACTTCCCTTCTCCCTTCCCTTCCCAAGCTCACAGTGAGCCTCTGAGTCATGTGCTGCCCTTTATATAGTGCAATGGCTGCCGTGCCGAAACCCCTCTGCTCCCCAAAACTTCTCCCATCGTTGGCTGGGAGGCAAGCAACTTCCCAGGATGCTTGCCTCCAAATTGTGACTCATTTCTGACTCACTTCCTGAGTCATTAAAAAAATGGTGAAGCTTCAGAAGGGCAAAGGGATTTCTAGTTTTTAAAATAACTTTGAAATTGCTTCAAAAAGGTAACTTTTCCGACTTTATCTAACGAGATCTAACCATGCCTAGTAATATCAGTACTCCCACCCAAAAATTAGCTAATGCTTGAAACCACCCAAGACCATTTCTTATTACCCAAGTCTGAAAATGAACAAATATAATTCCCGCCTTTACTATAGCAGGGTGGCATAACCTAACCTACATTCGAGTCTAGGAAATGCCATCTGGTATTCAGTGCTAGAAAACATGCTAATCTAGGAAAGTGTCTGAAAATGGTCTGAAGTGGGTAGAAGTGAAGCATGCCTGGCATAGGTGAGAAAACATTTGAGAACCATGAATAATCTGGTATTAGGAAAGCAGGGAGTTATTACTTAAGAATTCCTTTGCTTGGCACCTATGATCAACAAGTGTTTCAGAACTGTGTATTTTGGATGCAAATCTCCTTGTGCCAGTAGCAATCTTCAGGAACCATGGCTTGAAGAAGTGTATACTCTCTGTCCTCTCCATCTATTGCCTGTATCCATATTAATGACAATTTTGTTGTTGATCTCATCTGCTAGGGAGAAGCAAAAGACCACTAAGTCTAGTTTTCTGCATGCTGAAATGTACAAGGATTTTGAAAGAATTCTTTAATCATCTGCTTACTTGCCCAGACTCCTACAGAAGATTCAGTTGTCCCCTTCTCTGCCATCTTTCTACAACAGGCAGATACATTTTTAACTAGGCAGGACTTTGGTTCTTACCTTATTGGAGTATTTTATTTCATATCAAAAGCATTTCATAAATTAGTATAAAACTGACCAAAAATGGGCAACAAAAATAGAAGGATTTTGATTCGGGGGGCTGAGTTTAGTGGGGGGGCTGAGACTGGGTGGAAGAGGGTCTACCTTAGCAAACCTTTTGTATTGGCTAAATATATTTTGATCAGATCATGATATGAATAAAAAATGGGCAACAGCAATGGCATTGTCTGTAGCCTCCAACAATTCCTCCTCTGTACATGAGGCAGGGCAAAATGGGCAAGCATACAGGTGAGGAGTTGTCTGTTCTGCTCCACAGTCACACAAGGTATTGGATTCTTTGAGGTAGTGCCATTTTGCCAGGTTGTCTTTTGATCTGCCCACTCCGCTTCTGAGTCTATTTCAAGTTGCCTGTTCTTGGTTTGCCCCTGGAGGAAGACCCTAACGGGGGACATCCAGTTGGGATTTCCTGGTTTAGCTGCCCAGAGGGATACCCTTGCTGTTGCTGGGGGGATGCCAAGAGGAGTGGTAGTTCTCATAAAGCTTTTCCTTGATTTGAGCCTACTGGGAGGAGGCTGGTAGCCATGTAGTAGATGGCTTTCACAGTGTTCAGCCTTATTTCTCTCACATTTAGCAGCAACTTCCTATCGCACATCGCAAGGGGGGGCAATCCCAGATAGCTTGTAGAGTTTATCAACAGGTGTAGGTTTAAGACATCCTTTGAAGAATGACCAGTTGTGTTGCTCCTCTCCAGTTGTGTTGCTCCATCTATAGTGTTCCCCTATGACACACTTTCCCCCCATCCTAAACTGAAAGTTTGTCCCCACTTCTTTATTTCCTCTCATTTGCTATCTCCTACTTGTATCTCACCCAGGTTTTTTTTTTATCATTTTATCGTGCCCACTTGGCTTGCCCATCCTATCCGGTGCTTGTGTGTTAATTTCTTGTATTTCTTGTTCATTTGTTATTGCAAGTGTATTTTTTTCTTTTAATTATTATTATTTCTGATGTATTTTGTTTTGTATTTGGTATTTTACTGTGTTGTATTGTATTTTAGAAGGGCTTGGCCTCATATTAGCCGCCTCGAGTCCCCTTTGGGGAGATGGTGGCGGGGTATAAATAAAGTTTATTATTATTTATTATTATCCTGTGATTATTCTGCATGTTTCATTCAACTGTTCACCTGTTTTGTGTGGACAGACTTATACCAAACAGGACAGGCATACTCAGCAGTTGAGTAAGACAAGGCCAGGGCTAATGTTCTTATTAATTTTGGGTCTGCACCCCATGTGCTGCCAGTAAGTTTTCTCAGGGTGTTATTGGAGTAGAAAGCACTTTTAACCAAGTGTGTCAGGCGTTTAGCTTTTAAATTATGCTTTAAATATGTTTCAAACTGTTTTGCTTCGTGTTTAATGTAATGGTTGTTTAATTGTTCTTTTAACTTTTGTACTTTGTTTTAACTTGTTACAAGTTGCCTTGAGTCTTGTAGTCAGGGAAAGAAATGATATAAATTAGATAGAAAGTAAATAT
Source organism: Anolis apletophallus (assembly GCA_030556195.1). Lineage (NCBI taxonomy): Eukaryota > Metazoa > Chordata > Lepidosauria > Squamata > Anolidae > Anolis > Anolis apletophallus. The sequence continues at coordinate 148,984,720 of JARBWK010000004.1, forward strand.
CTCTGCTTGTTTTGGCTTCAAGCCAATAAGTCTATAAAAAGGGCAAAATCTGTGTTGGGATCATTGTCTTTTACATACTATCTAATACATCAGCATGGTGTAGAGGTTTTTACACTGGACTGTGACTCTGGAGACTAGGGTTCTGTTGAGACATGGAAACTCATTAGATGACCTTGGGCAAGTTTTTCTTTCTTTTTTGTGCCAGGAGCAACTTGAGAAACTGCCAGTTGCTTCTGGTGTGAGAGACATTGCCCAGGGGAGGCTTCTCTCATGTCCCCACATGAAAAGCTGGAGCTGACTGACGGGAGCTCACCCCACTCCCCGGATTTGAACCACCGACTTTCGGTCCGCAGTCCTGCTGGCACAAGAGTTCAACCCATTGGAATCTTAGTGGTTGATACATTTGAAAGACAGATTTGAATTTGCAGCCTTTGGATAGATTGTGAGTTGACCCTTTTTTTGTTATAGAGTATTGCGTCCACTTTGCATTATGACATTCCATTTATTGCAAAGTAATCCTAGTTATATTGTGTTTACTATTTATTGAGCAGACACTGGACCCATCCAGACATGCCCAAATGACACCTCTAGTAAAACTGAATTAATTAAATACCTGCCAAGATCTGGATCTTATGGTAAGATACAGGTCTTATCAGGTGTGGGCCCTGTGTGGATTTGACCTGGGGACTACATTGTGAGAAGGAATCAATCCTAATCTACACAGCTATCTCAGTTTTTCAAGCTCCCAGAGCCTGAAGAACCAAAAGGGCACCCACCTCATCCCACCAAACCCCAAATCTCTATGTAAAAAAGTAAATAAAACTCCTTACCCTCGGTTCCCCTTGGCCTCCTGGCATGTCATTTGGCGTGAGGAGGAATGTTATAGTGGTAATGTAAGTTTTATTTACTTTTTACAGGGAAATTTTGAGGGCTTTGGGGTGGCTGCATTCTATCCCCATTGTAATTAGGGTGGCGTGTAACCACCACCTCCCATAGGAAAGGCCAAGCTTTTTGGTGGGAATGGGTATAGGAATCCATTCCAAAGCAGGTTTTTAAACCCCGTTTTGGTGCAGATTTTGGGCCTCTGTGAAAGCTCATACTGTATCCTTCCTTGGAATAATAAGAGTTGTACAAATGTGGTTCACACCTTCGAGAACATTGCTATTAGGTGAATTCTGCTTGTATCTGAGAATATGTGTCATACTGCTTTTGAAGCCATATGTGACGGCGGTGTATTACTTTAGGCTGTCAGTATAGTTGGCACACTCCCTGAAGCCTGCTATTCCAGTTATAGAAATCAAGCAAGCTGTATACATGAATACATCTTTGCTAAATGTTTGAACTGCTGCTGGTGAAAAATAGTATATTTTACACAAGAGTAATTTTTGTGGCATCTGTGATAGAGTATTATTCCTTGGAGGTGGCTCCGGAAGGAAGGTAACTGGCTTCCAAAGTATAGGAAAAAGTGCAAGGATGCCATCCTTTTTTGTACTGTTCTGGAGCTCTCCCAGTGTCCCATTTTAATGGCTGGATCCAGAACACATTTTCAAATAAATATGTTTAGGATCCAGCTAGTAAACGAGATACAAGAAGATATTTCCGCCGGAGAGGAATGTGATATGTGAGATTTCAAGTCAATTATATCCAAGCAAAATGTGATTAAGGCTGCAGGCTGTTTTAAAATGGCAACATAGTTCTAGTTTTTAAAGAAATTACAGATAGTTATTTTCTAAGTGTTGCTAGAATGCAGATTGCACCGTATAAAGCTATGCAGTCCCACTGGTATGGAAAAACAGATGTCTCTTATTGCATATACAACTAAAGTAATGTTGCAACTTAAATTTAATGTTGCATTAATAACATGGGCCTGCACAATTGAGGCTCATAAAAACTTTGTAAAAATGTAAGCTGGTTTTATAAGATCAGGACATTTTAAATCTAAACATGTTCATTTTTTCCACAACTGATTTTTTAAAAAAATAATGTATGACTAAGGTTTTTTGGGAAGTAAAGAAGAAATGGTAAGAGAGGGGTTAAAGTCGTCTAAGAAACTTTCAAAACACTTTAATTCACTGATATGAAACAAAAAAAATCCATTCAAAAGCACTAAAAGAAATTGCACTAGACTATCAGTGCCTGTACTTAATCAAAAATGAATAACAACTGAATTGATAAAACATTAAATTTGTGAAAAAACTGTGTGTGGTATGACATTTTTATTGTTGGTTTTTTTTTCAAATTCAGCACCCAAAATATATTAAAAAGAGCAACAATATAAAAAGGTGGTTTTTTTTTTCATCACAGGCCTTTGTAATACACAGCATTTTATGAAATACCACATTTTCTGTCTAGAGCAAGAGCTGAGCCAACCCTTTTCTTTCCCAGTAAAGGTTGATCTTCCCTATCCGGAATTCTAAAACTTGAAATTGCCCTACACGAAGATAGTAACAACTCTGCTTTCTGATATTTCAATAGACAAATTATTGAAAAACTATTTTATAACCAAAATCATTCAAAATATTGTGTATAAATTACCCTCAGAGTTTGTTGATAAGGTGTGTATGAAACATAACATTTCATATTTAGTCTTGGGTCCCATATCTGGTCTGGGGTGAAGGGCCAGCACTGGGTGATTAGACAATATAGAACACACACAAGATGCTTAAATTTGCTCAGAATATCTTCTATATTCATATACATAACATAAATTCACAGTGTCAATACATACAAACAACGCCAAGTAGAGCCGACTTGTATAGCTGGGAAAGACCGGGAGTCACGGAAAAGTTCTTTAGGGTGGGGATATGGCGAGACCGGGAGGAAAATTCAATGAGGAATATAGTCCCAAGTCCGGAGGTGATTTGCCCCGCAAGTACGATATGTCCGTACACAATCCCGGCACCTCGAAATCAAAGGCAATGCCCGGGCGACTCCACAGTGCTGCTTGCATCCAGGTAGGCTCCGGGAGGCGTGTATGGCAAGGGCCGCGGCGGTCTAATTACGAGCCCGGCCGTTTCGCCCTCCACGGGCTTTTTCAAGCGGCAAAAGAGTGGTACAACATGGCGTGACACAGGAGGATCAATTAATCTGTAACAATAATGCGCATTTAAAACATAAACTGCAAGCAACCCATTCCCATTGTAGTAGCCCGTAGAGAATTAACAGACATACCATTTCATGGCTGGAATCACACATACATCTCCTGCGGACCCGAAGGTGCATACAGGTTGGCAAGGATGCAATTTATACATTCAAAACAAAGCTGATTCAGGTGAGTAGGGCGGATAAAGGGAGGGGCTCATTTAACCCGATTGGAAATTCGGTTTGTAAATGGACTATCCACCATGTTTCCCGCCTAATGAGAAGGTCATGTAGATTACTGTGAGGGGGTGCCCTGACTTTCTCCAGTGCTGTAAACTTAAAGGAGCCAGGTGCATGTTTGGCCTCCAAAAAGTGCTTGTATAAAATGCTGCTATCTGAACCCGTTCGTACACGTGAACGGTGTTCAGACATTCTCTGGCGTAATTGTCTTGAAGACATCCCCACGTAGGCCCTTCCACAATCGCAAAAAATACAATAAATACACGCCTCCGAGCCACAAGTCGTGTGATCTCTAAGCTTGAAGTGTTTGTGGGTTTTAAGGCTAATAACCTCCTTTCCCCTGTAGACTTGTCGGCAAGATACACAATCTCCACACGGTTTACACCCTGGCGATATAATGCTCTTGGGTTGGGGATTGTGTAAGGTGGAGTGTATAAGTATGTCCTTAAAGTTCTCCGTACGTCTGTAAGCGATCATGGGGGGATGCTGAAGGGCCGGGATTTCAGGTAACATGCCCCAGTTCTTCCTTACAATAGCTACAATCTGTTTGCTGTGGGGAGTGAGCCTGAGGGGCCAAACAATGCGATTTGTTGGCGTGGGTGCCCTCTTTTTAAATAAATCCACCCGAGATATAGACCTAGCTCTTCTTTCAGCCCTATCGATGACAATGTGTGGATAGCCCCTTTCCTGGAGTTGTGCCCGAAGTTTGTTAGCTTCCAGTGTGAAATGTTCCTCATGTGTGCAGTTGCGCTTGAGGCGTATATACTGGGAATACGGTAGGGAATTCTTCAAGGAGTGTGAATGATGACTACGGTAATGCAACAGAGAGTTTCTGTCCGTAGGTTTTCTATAATTGCGAACACTCAATCTGTTCCCCTGTTTGAACACAGTTGTATCCAAGAAATTAACTCTGTCCATGCTATGTTCAAACGTGAATTGTATGTTAGCATCCCAGGAATTTAGCCACTGCTGAAACATGTCCAGCGGAGTGTGGCGGTCTAATAAAAAGAAACAATCATCTATATAGCGCCCATAAAATTTAATGTGCTTTCGCTGGGGATGTTGGATCATGTAGGAACACTTTCTCTAATGCCGCCATATATAGATTTGCAATGGAAGGGGCGCAACTTTGCCCCATGCTCACCCCGCTGACCTGGAGGAAGAACTCCCCACCAAAAGCAAAATAATTATAGTCAAACAGGCAATCAATTAATTCTAATAAGAAATGTGTGGGGGGGGAACATGGTATTAGGCCTCCTATCAAATGCATCTGATAATACAGTCCTTGCCTCCTGTAAGGGGATTCTAGTATAGAGAGAATTCACATCAGCCGATGCCAATATGTCCCCACTGTTAATGGAAAGTTTTTCAACTTGTGTTATGAAATCAGAGGTGTCTTCAATCAGGGAGGGTATTTGTTTGACAAGGGGTTGTAGGATAGAATCAATGTATACACCAAGGGGTTCCATTAAAGATCCGGAACCGGATAAAATTGGTCTCCCGGGAGGAGGGAAGCCGGGCTTGTGTGTTTTTGGTAAAAAATAATATTGGGGGACCCGTGGATGTTCCGCCATTAAAAATCTGGAGATCCTAGCGTCTATATACCCCATGCTCTCAGCCTCATGAATAATGTCCCTAATAACTGATTGGTAACGTTTAGTGGGATCACTAGGAATACGTTTATAGAAACGTTCATCATTTAGCTGGCGGTGGGCCTCCTGGATATAAATGGTACGGTCCAATATTACAAGCCCGCCCCCTTTATCCGCTGATTTAAATACTAGATTATGTTCCTTACCCAGATTCCTGATCATATTGATCTGTTGTACACTAAGGTTGTTATGTCTGGAGTCTCCCCTATGATTGATACCTTGTATCTCCCTGAGAACAGTGCTCTCAAATGTTCTGAGATTATGAGAAATGTCTATGGGTGTGAAATTGCTCTTAATCTGCATGCGAGTATTGTGGCAGTAATTATCCGAAGACAAGCCAGGATCTGCGAAGTGCTCCTTTAATCTTATAGATCTGAACAGCCTGGCCAAATCTTGTCTGATGTGCAAATCCGAACATAAAGGGGTATGTACAAATGAAACACCCATATTCAAAACATTCATTTCCTCAGTGGAGAACACATGTGAAGACAAATTCACAACTAAGTTTGGCCCTTTTGTTTTTTGGCCTGGGGAAAATAACGCGGCCTGCTGGGATTCCTCTTCCTGGTGGGATACCTTGAGGAGGTGCTGGCTGAGGAGTCTGAGGCCCCCCAGCCTGTTGGACACGGCCCCCGCTATGCCCCCCGGCCATTTTTTTTTTTAAAAAAATTTAAATGGCGGCTGGGGCGGGGCAGGGAGGAGGAAGTGAGTTTTCCTCCTCCCTGCACTGTTCTCTTCTTCCCTCTCGCCGGCACCGATGCAAACCAGATCTCATCGGCGCCGGTGAGAGAGGGAAGAAGACGGCGGTGCAGGGAGGAGGAGGGACATGAGAGCCGGGCGAAAAACCCTCCCGCAAGCCTGGATGGCTCGCGGGGGAAGCGAGAACCGGGCGCTCGCTTCCCCTGCGAGCCATTCAGGCCTGCGGGCGAGAGGGTGGAGCCGCAGAGCTCTCGCAGCTGGCCTCCCCCAAAGTGTCACAACAGCTGTTGTGATGCTTTGGGCGAGGGGGCGGAGCCGCGGAAGGCTCCCCGTGGCTCCTCCTCCTTTCCAAAAGCGTCACAACAGCCTCGGAAGTGGGCGAAATCGCCCGCTTCCAAGGCTATTGTGATGCTTTGGGAGAGGGGGCAGAGCCGCGTGGCCGGGGGCGTGGCCGGGGGGCGTGGCCACTCGGCCCCCAGGTGATCACTCACCAGAAGTCCGGCCCTTGGGTCGGCAGAAGTTGGACAGCACTGCAATAAAAGATTCAGATTTAAAGAAAAAAACCCAAGATATCTCATTATGTTGTTGTTTATTCATTCAATTACTTCTGGTCCATGGGGATTGGAAGAGGGATGATAAAGTACTTTGGCCACATCATGAGAAGACAGGAAAGCTTAGAGAAGACAATGATGCTGAGGAAAAAGGAAGGAAAAGGGAAGAGGGGCCAACCAAGGGCGAAATGGATGGATGGTATCCTTGAAGTGACTGGCTTGACTCTGGGGGTGGTGACGGCCGACATGGACCAGTTCATGCCAGAGCTTCCTGTCGGCCGCCACCACCCCCAGAGTCAAGCCAGTCATTTCAAGGATACCAAGAATGTACCTTATAGAGTTTTTGTAGATAGGGTTGCCACATGAATAAGGGACAGCTACCTAAAAATAGGGAATTTTACACAAAAATAAGGGACACTTATTTTTGTGAAAAATTTCCTTTTTTTTGTACTTGTCCCTTATTCTTATATCAAAAAGTGGCAACCTTATTTGTAGGGATCAATGCGAAAACAGGATGACATGTAAAATATCTGTGCACATTCCTGCTGTGGTAAGAAATAGATCTCAGTGCACATGGTATATCAATACAGGTATTCATGTAATTGAGGCAGAATCCATCCAAAATTTTATGAACATATTGAAACCAAAAATCACCCATCATATTAACCTCTTATACAATCAAAATGATGGTGAAAATTTTCAAGAACATGTTTTGCCATATGTGGAGCCAGATGTCCTAGATTGTTTCAGAAAAGGAACACTAGAAATGATATTGTAAGCAAGCATACATTAGCTAATAATAATACATTTTATTTATAATACACTTTATTTATAATCTGCTATATCTCCCTGGAGCAGGGGTGCTCATTAGGTGGCTCGCGATCGACTCGTCGATCCCGGGACCTTAGGAGGTTGATCCCAGCTGGATGGGGTGCCATGCCGCACCAATCCCCGCCCCCTCCCCTGGCTTCAGCACTTCCACAGCTTCTACAGGATAGAGGAGGGTATGGCCAAGCCAGTAGTGGCTAGCTATGCCACTACTGGCTTGGCATACCCTCCTCTAGCCTGGAGAAGTTGTGGTAGCACTGTAGCCAGAGCGGGGAGGGGGCGGAGCCAGGCCACACCAGGCCCCGCCCCCTCCCCCGGCTACAGCACTACCACAGCTTCTTCAGCCTTGAAGAGGGTATGCCAAGCCAGTAGTGGCTAGCTATGCCACCACTGGCTTGGCATTACCCTCCTCTAGCCTGCAGAAGCTTTGGAAGCGCTAAAGCCAGAGGGGAGGGGGCAGAGCCAGGCCGCACTAAGCCCCGCCCCTTCCCCCTGCTCCGTCCTGCTTCTCTCTCAGTAGATCTTTCTGACTTGGTTTTATCATAAGTAGCTCGCATGCTGAAAAAGTGTGGGCACCCCTGCCCTGGAAGGACTCAGAGCAGATTACTGTACACGTATAAGGAAAACCTTCAATGTCTTTTACACAACAAACAATGACATACAATATACAGATAAGGTAAAGGCCTTCCCCTTTTCATCTCCACCTTCTGGAGGTGATAATCAACTCTGGCCATGGGGAGGTGATCTTGTTCCATTTTCCATGCTGGGGAGCCTGCTGTTCATAGACATTTCCAGTCTTTTTGCCAGCATTGCATTGGGTGCCTTTTTACCTTCTTGGCGAGGTGGTACCTATTGATCTACTTACATTGTATACTTTTGAACTGCTAGTTTGACAGAAGCTAGGGAGCTCACCTATCTGATAGTCGGGAGCTCACCTCAACTCACAGCTTCAAATTTCTAACCTTCCAGTCATCAGCATCTTTTTCAGAAACAGATCAGTTTGTAGATTATAGGAAAGTCTTTGGGAAGATCATGAAAACTATGGATCACTCTAAAAGAAATGGGAGTGCCATATTTTATTGTCCAATACATAATTTATATGCTGGACAAGAAGCAACTGTCAAGTCTTAAAATGGAAAAACTGAATTGTTTCCAGTTAGTAAGGCAGTCAGACAAGGATAAATCTTATTTCTCTATCTGTTTAATTTATACGTGGAGCAGATAATTCGGAGAGTAGAATTAAACATGGAGGGATGAGGTATGATAATTGGAGGATATCTGTGTTTTACTGTAGTCAAGAAGCCGTAAGAAAAACATTTGAAATATGGTGCTGGAGAAGAGATCTGCAGTTATCATGGCACACCATACAGTCAGATGGGCCCAAGAGAAAAACCAGACCTCAGCTCTCAATAGAACTTTAACCAGTTTTATATCCTGGGCTTTTATAATAGTCCAGCAGTGAACATTTGACCAACATGTATCATGTTGGTAAGAAAGGCACCACTTGCTAACATTTTGTGACTTGGGCTACTGTTAAAAGCATACACGAAGAAGAAATATTTATTTTTTCTGCTCCCCTTACCCAAAAGACTGACACTTATTTCTTAGTAAAGTTTATTATTTATTTATTTCCAACATTTCTACCCCGCTCTTCTCTACCCCCGAGGGGGGACTCAGAGCGGCCTAACAAAAGGCTCAATTCGATGCCAACATAATAAAATACAATATAAAACCAAAAACATACAGCATTAAAATACATTAAAATACAATTAACATTAATACATCATACACATTCTCTTAAGTTAAGACAGTATTTCATCCGTCACAGGAGCATTGAGCCATATCCATCAACTTGCCATTACAAATCCAGTCCAAAGTGCTGCATTGTGCTAATGTGCAATGCCTGGTCCCACAGCCAAGACTTCACTTTTTTCCTGAATGCTAGGAGGGATGGGGTTGATCGTATGTCGCTTGGAAGCGCGTTCAACAGACGGGGAGCCACCACCGAGAAGGCCCTCCCTCTCATCCCCACCAACCGCGTTTGAGAAGTTGGCGGGAGCGAGAGCAGGGCCTCCCTGGATGATCTTAAATTACAAGATGTGACATAGAGGCTGATGCGTTCGGACAAGTAAGCTGGGCCAGAACCGTATAGAGCTTTAAAGGTCAAAACCAGCACTTTGAATTGAGCTCAGAATTGGATAGGCAGCCAGTGGAGCTGACACAACAGGGGGGTGGTATGCTCCCTTTATGTAGCTCTGGTTAGTAATCTGGCTGCCGCCCGTTGGACTAATTGTAATTTCCGAACTGTCTTCAAAGGCAGCCCCACATAGAGTGCGTTGCAGTAATCTATTTGGGATGTGACCAGAGCATGGACAACCGTAGCCAGATCAGACTTTCCAAGATATGGGTGCAGCTGGCGCACGAGTCTTAACTGTGCAAAAGCTCCCCTGGCCACCGCCGAGACCTGGGGTTCCAGGCTCAGCGATGAGTCCAGGATCACTCCCAAGCTGCGAACCTGCATCTTCAGGGGGAGTGTAACCCCATCCAACACAGGCTGTAACCCTATGTCCTGTTCGGCCTTTCGACTGACCAGGAGGTTGCAAAGAGTAACCAGTTATGAGACAGCATACTTTGTTATAAGAGATCATGTGTCGCCCTCTAGGGCTCCTGGTCACTTGACCTCCCTGAAGACCACACAACAGCAAGGGTACAACCGGGTTTTATTGATAATATCAAGACAAAGGGAAAAGGTCCAAAGGCAGCGATATTAGGGCCTTTGGATAATAGCTTTAGCAGGGATCAGCAAGGAGTAAATAGTCCTGTAGTAAACAGGAACAGCTGGGTTGCAGCGACCCGTTGCAATAGAGCCGCTGACAGGAATCAAGCCGGATGCCAAAGGGAAGATTCAGGGAAGTATTCGGCCAATGCAAAAGGCCGGGATGTGATAGATGATCTTTGTGGGGCTCAGCCGGCGCAAGAAGGCTGAGCTCCGTAGAGTGAAGGCAAAGAAGCTTGGCAGGCAATTAGTCTTTCGGGGGATCGTCCCACACCTCCTTGATGGACTGAGGCATGACTCAGCGTCTGACAGGCCAAAGTGTCTCTGGAAGAAATCTCTGCCGAGGCAGTGAACCGGACAGCTCCCCGCACACACCAACGGTTCACAGATGAACTCCCATGCGAAGGGAATCTTGCAATCCAAACCGGGTGTAAAGGAGGTCTCTAATAAGCTTTGTTGAAACACAGTGGCTGGAGGAATTGCCTAGCAATTCAGTTTAGTCTTTAGTTGCAAACAACAGCAGGATTACAGATGCAAGGCCTTGATAGCCCGAAGGCAATGAGGCTATAGTCTCTTAACTAACAATGCTTAGCCATTAGCAAGATGGTCTTCACAGTAGCACATAGAAAGCAGGGAAGGCTTACCGCTGATGGCGTGGCTTGACTTGACACAGGATCTCCTGGAAGGCTTAGCTTGTGCGGCAAACAGCCCCAGAGTCTATGAAGAAGGTTTCCCCGGTAAACAATGCCAAGATGAACTTGCAGCGGAGAGAATCCAGGCAGGCATTGCGTTGAAGGCCCGTAGGCCGTTAAGCAGGCTTCCTTGACTTCCTGGCCGCACACCGAAAGGCCAGGAAGGGTCTCCTTGGCACAGGACAGAGCAGCAGCTTGCAAAGGTCCTTCCAGTTTCAGCTTTCGCTGGGAAGGTCTCTCAGGCTTTTCTGTAAATAATAATAATAATAATCGAACGTCACAACCTGTGATGGATGATACTTGGGTTGTTTTGAGAACCTCAGTCTTGAAGAATGCAGCACCTCAGTTGAAGAATGCGTGGACCATCTGGGCTGGGGAGTAGTGCTTCTGGGCTAGGGAGTAGTGCTTGGTGCTTCGAGTGTCCGCTTCTGTTATCAGCCTAGCAGGCCCAGCCTGGCCTTGACATACCTTTAGCATGGCATGTTTCTTAGGAGGCACAGGAGAGCAGCAAAGAGGCCCACTGCAAGGTTTAGGAAATGAACAAGCTAGCTTGCAAAACATCTCTTGGTTCCCTGGGCTGGAATGGTGTTTCAGCAGAAGTAATGCATGAAGCCTTTGGCTAGAACTGTGCCCTAGCAAATGCGATGCCTGAGGCTGCTGAAGCTGCTGGGGTGTAACATCATGGGCATATTTCTCCATGAGTAATGTGTATGCTTGCAACCTCAGCATATACATTTAATAAAAATAATAATTTTAAAAAGACTGCAGTGGTAATTGAAATGGATTACCTCCAAATAGATATAAGTGGACAGACAGGCTGAATTTAGAAGACAAGATGTTTGGCTTTGCAGTGAGCAAAATCATTAGATGTATTGTCAAAGTCATAATGATTTGGTCAGTTCAGTCCTGAATGTTTACTGAGAAACTTCCAATCTGTATTCTTTTTGGACCTTGTCTCCCAGAATTCCTAAACCTTTCCCTACCTCTGGTGTTATACAAAACAATGAATGTTTTATTCAGTAGTAAAACCCATTAATCTCAGTCTGACACACTGGTTTACAGACGTTTTTTCACAACAAAACAAGTCTGCACTCTTAAACCATAGAGAGGCTTGTGGCACTTCGAAGACCAACATGTTTTATCTGGGAGCTCTTCAGACACCACTGCACTGTATTACATCTGATGTCATATACTGCAGTTCATGAAAGTTTATGCCAAGCAAAATATGTTAAAACTGAAGGTGCCACAAGGCTCGAATATGCAAACGTTCATTGTTTTGAATGATGTGTTGTTTGGGTATGGGAATTTTCTCCTGTCTGTTTCTGAAATTTCTGAAGTTTCCAAAAGAACCTTCTTCCCACCTCGTAATTTAAGATCATCCGGGGAGGTCCTGCTCTCGCTCCCGCCTACTTCTCAAATGCGGTTGGTGGGGACAAGAGATAGGGCCTTCTCGGTGGTGGCTCCCCGTCTGTGGAACACGCTTCCCAGCGACATACGATCAATTCCATCCCTCCTGGCATTCAGAAAAAAAAAATGAAATCCTGGCTATGGGACCAGGCGTTTGCACACTAGCACAAGGCAGCATTTTAAATTGGATTTTAATGGATTTTAATGGAAAGTTGACGCATAGGGCTCAATGCTTTTTATGGATGGAACACTGTTTTTAATTTAATTGAATGTGTGTGATGTTTAGTGTAATTGTATTTTAATGTATTTTAATGTTGAATGTTTCTGGGGTTTTATATTGTGTTTTACTGTGTGGGCATCGAATTGTGCCTTTTTGTAAGCCGCTCTGAGTCCCCCCTCAGGGGTTGAGAAGAGCGGGGTAAAATGCTGGAAATAAAATAAATAAATAAATAAATCTTCTGCTATCAGTGCAAAAAGGAATGGCTGCTCCTGCAAAAGCTCCCTCAATATACTGGAGAAACATTGTCTGAACTTTAAAAAGGAGAAAAAACACCTTGACAATATAGGAATGAGTAAGGCCAAATCTCAGGGGTGTTCCTAATCTGGATGAGTCCTGAATCTGATTCTGTCCATTCTGTATGATTTCATCCAGTTTGGCAAAACTGGGCTTGTTAAATGGGTGGCAAAGGTAGTTCTTCACAGATCTGAAGGTCCGAGTAAATTCATTATTTTTGCCTGTGTGCAAAAAGGACACCCTTACAGCCTATTCAATGATTGTGGTTATTTTTATTTATTGAGACTGACTTTGTGCATTAATCACCTGCAATGTGCAGCAAAACAAAATACCTCAGAAACACTATTTTTAAAAGCATATGACACGGCAGCAAAAAGCTATCAAAACATTAAGTCTGGAGGATTAAAACCACTAATAACCATTCAATAGGCCAAGTGTTGATATTATTTCTGCTTTTTCTACATTTTTCCCAAATTCACCTCATTGATTCTGAAGTAGAGCCAGAAGGAGCCTCAACACTCCCTTCCTCCCCTGTGTCTGTGTGTGGTCCCCTGATACCCCCCTGAAACATCCCAGTGGGCAAAAACCTTCTTTCTGTTTTTCTATCTTTCCTACTCTCAGCTGTTAATTTATTTGCACGCAAGGGGAAGGGAGATGCCATTGTCTTACTTCCAGCAGCTCTTTTCTTTTTTTTTTGCTTTGCCTCCATCAGAAATAGCCTGCTAAGTAAGGTGCATTTTTCTTTCAGCCATATGAATTGTAGCTTTGGGAACTACACAACACAACACAACAATATGACTAAGTTCCTTATCACAGTTCTCTCTTTGGGCCCTTCCAGACAGGGATCAAAATGCGGGCCCTGTCAGACTTTTACCTGAGATGTCGTGGTGTTACAGCCTAGCAGTGTGGTGCCCCAGCCTAGTGGTCAGAGACAGGCACCCGTGGTGCCAGTGGATCAGGGCCAGAATGAGGAGGATGAATGGCCTGAGGGGGACATTTCTGTAAATGAAGACGACCTGTCTTGGGATAATGACTGGTTGCATGGGTATTGGCCCAAAGAAGGGGTTAAAGAAGATTCTATGGAAATAAGTTTTGAGACTGCTAGCGAGAATTCTACTAACCTTGAATCTCACGGGAACCCTTCTCCCTTGCCAGCTGAGGCCCAGGGAAATAGGGAGGATGAGCTTTCCCACCAAGATATGAATCCACTTAGCCCTGCTAACGAGCTGGCGGGTTTTGATAGAAGAGCCAATATCAGATCTTCGAGAAGGGATTGGAATTTGAGACGGGGAATTCAGTGGTCTCACAGAAAATATATTCCTTTTAAGACTGGCTTTGGGAAGATTCGGCAGACCGAAGCTACGTTTGCATTGAACGTTCCTTGGTCCAAGTCTCCAAGTTCAAGTTGACTGCAGGGGCGGCTTGCCCTGCTGAACCAAGTATCCTGTTTGCCTGTGGTTTCGTTGGGCTTTGGACTCTAGTTTCTTGTTTTGACCGCAGGAGCGTGCTGCCTTGTCTTCGGATTGTTTTCCTTGGGATCTACTCCATTTTGAGAACTTTTCCAGAATTACCTTGGGACTTACTTTTTGCTTTATACCTTTACATTTTTGGACTATTCTATTCTAAATAAAAGTAGTTTACAGGGATTGCTTGTGTATGTGATCTAGGGGGGTACGTTTCAGTTCTGAGATGCAACAGATGTCCAAATGATGCCTCAGATAAACAAGGATTAATTCGGAACAAAGCAGGAAATACTGCTTTGTCCCAAATTAATTGGATACCCCATTAGACTTAGGCCATCTTGAAAGACCCAGATCTAATGGGGTATTGGGCCTGTGGGCACTGACTACTTGGGGCTGTGGGTACTGAAAGCCAGTCTTCATGTGCAATTTGCACCTTTTGGACTCCTGGAGCCCCAAAATACAAGATGGCACAACCCTTCCCACTCCAAGATTTAAAATAAAATAAAAACTTACTGGACCACCATGCCTTTTCTCTGGCAGCCCTCCTGACACTCACTTTTTGTGTTCTAGAAACCATGACAGCCAGCTCTCCCTTTAGAAGGCTATTTTTTCAGATGTATGTTTCAGTCAAAGATCATCTTCTAGCTCAGTGTTTTTCAACCTTTTTTGAGCCGTGGCACATTTTTACATTTACAAAATTCTGGGGCACACCACCAACCAAAATGACACAAAATGACACTCTAATACAGTAATACATATAGTTAATATGTTTTAAAATGTATTTATACACTCAGTGTGAAACCTGGGCCTGTTTACATATATAAATGTAATGTTCATTTGTGGGATTAACATAACTCAAAAACCACTGGACAAATTGCTGCCAAATTTGGCCACAAAACATACTAATACTAACCCAAGAAGGGACCATCAGTCAAAACATTGATTTTGTCATTTGGGAGTTGTAGTTGCTGGGAGTTATAGTTCACCCACAATCAAAGAGCATTCTGAACTCCACCAATGATGGAATGGAATCAAACTTCCCACACAGAACTCCCATAACCAAGAGAAAATACTATAAGAGGTTGGTGGGCATTGACCTTGAGTTTTGGAGTTGTAGTTCACCTATATCCAGTGAGCACTGTGGACTCAAATAATGTTGGATCAGGACCAAACTTGGCATGCATACTCAATATGCCCAACTATGAAGACACATGGAGTTTGGGGGAAATAGACCTTGACGTTTGGGAGTTGTAGTTCACCTACATCCAGAGAGCACTGTGGACTCAAATAATGATGGGCGGGCCTCTTCCTCATGGAGAGGGGGACACTCCACCCCTTTCCGACCCTCCCTCCGCTCACCTCAGCCTCTCTGCCGGCCTTTCCTCCTCCTCAACTGGCAACTGCTGGGAAGGGGGCGGGGCCCGCGTGACATCACCCTTCCCTCCCTCGATTGGAGGCTGGCTGGCTGGCGCGCATGGAGGGGAAAAATGGCCAAAGGAGGCGGCGCCCCGGCCTCTTCTTCTTCTTCGCCGATTGGCCCTTCTTCCTCCTCCCCTCCATCCACAAGCAGCAGCAGGAGTTCGGCAGGAGGGAAGAAAGGGTATATTGGAGGTTTTCCCATGGCACACCTGATTATCGCTCATGGCACTCCGGTTGGGAAACACTGTTCTAGCTACTTCAGCAGGGTCACACATGACAGTTGTTACTTTGTTTCTGGGGATCCACCAGTACATTTGGCTCTAGCTCGTGGCAGCTCTGGTATGTTTGCAGTAGTTTCCTTGTCACCACCACCCCTGTTTACTTCTCTTAATTGTGTCTAAATTATTTGTTCCCTGCTCTTCTCATTCTGCATGGAGCAGCCTTTCATTTGCTATTTCCCAGTCAAGTGCTCCTTGCAAATGAATTTATGAACATGACTTACTGGATTATTATAATTTCTGTAACATTTTAATCATAATTACAATAACATCTGTTGGCAGTGCTATACAGATGTCTGACAGAGCACAACATTTGTAAACAGCTACTATCTCCTTGCTTCCATGAAAATTGATCTCTTATCCCTTTCCTCATCTGCCTAGAAGCAAACAAAACTGCATGCGTAATGGTTAGCAGGTAAACATGATAGTTAAAAAATGGAAAATCTTTGGCTTACTTCCACTTTCCAAAGCACTTTTTTCATTGTTTTCCCATTTGTCCCTAGTAGTTCTAAAATCATAGCCTCCCCAAGGGGACTTTGTTCCACTGGAATTCAAATATTTCTTTTGGCATTTTCTGTTGCCTCATGGATTATGACGCACAGTTTAACACCCAGTCTGAGAAAGGCAGGATATGTATCTCTATTTTCAATGACATAAAAGCAGTTCAAAAGTTCTATAGCTACTAAAATTATAGAAATTAATCAGATCTGTGTAATGGAGGATAAAAAATGGTATTATGCCCATTATTCCTGCTTTTATCCTCCACATTCTTGCTTGAAATCTGAACCCGGACTGACATTCCCTCAGGCATTATGCCAACTAAACTTCTGGTGTTCCTTCATATTATACAGTTATAATGTTGTAATTCTATTTTAATTTCCATGGCTCCATTTTGTGCATTTATGGGAGCTGCAATTCAAAGACGTGTACTTTGAATTCTCAGTCTGAGATGTCCTTGTGTGTCACCAAAGTAAATAAACCCTAGGTTTCCTTAGGAAACAGCCATGGTAGTTAAAGTCGGATAGGTTATAGTGGAATTGTATTGTGCGCAACCTCAAGTTAAACTCACAGTTGTACTCATTTAGATATTTGCAGAAAGATGAGCCCAGCAGTGTCTCTTCATGAATGTATATCCTCATTTTCACATGATGCAATGCACAGTAATCTGGAATGACCTTCAGCATGTTCACTGGAATGGGATAACTGGATAGTTCACATGGAAGAATGCACACTTTGAAAATATGCATGTAGGTGGGGATACAAACTAACTTGTTCTGCTTTGAGAAAAGCACCAAACACCAATGCCCTACAGTAGAAATGCATCTCACTGTGTATGTCTGTTGATGTACAGCAATAGAATTGTTCCATGTGGGGCAGGACCCTAAATGGACTAGAGCAGTGTTTCCCAACTAGTGTGCCATGACGGACCTCCTGCTGTGCCGTGAGAAAAGCTCTCTACCCCCCTCCTTCCCCCCCCCCTGCCGAACTCCTGCTGCTTGGGAAAGGAGGAGGAAGGGCCAGGTGGCGGCGAAAAAAAGAGAAGGGGCCGGGGTGCTCCTCCTTTGGCCGTTTCCCCAGCCAGCCTCCAATCCGCCATGAATTCCCTCCATGACGCTTACCCCTCGCTCGCTGAAGCTGCGTGGAGGAGCCCTGCCCACTGAAGCCCGGCCTGGCTCCACCCCCTCTCCCCGGCTTCAGCTCTCCCACAGCTTCTCCAGCCTCAAGGGGACAGTGCTAAGCCAGCATTGTGCTGGCTCTGCCACCGCTGGCTTAGCACTGCCCCCTCAAGGCTGGAGAAGCTGTGGGAGAGCTGAAGCCGGGGGAGGGGGAGGGGCATGGCATGCCTGGCTCCACCACCTCCCCTGGCTTTGGCACTGCCAGCAGCTGCTCCCAGAAGGTCACCATCCCATAGCCATTCTTTACTGTGTTAGAGTCTCATTTTGTGTCATTTTGGTTGGTGGTGTGCCCCGGATTTTTTTAATGTTAAAAGTGTGCCGTGGCTCAAAAAAGGTTGGGAAACACTGGACTAGAGCATCTCTCACATGGAATACCTCTTTGTGAATATAGCAGTAGTGCATTTTCTTTCCGTAGGAGATGGTACCTAGAGGTGTGATCACATTGCATGGTAGTATCTATTAGGGGTGTGCAATTTTTTTTGTTAGTCATCGAAAGTCATATCAGATTGGTTAAATTTGTATTTATAATGTGATATCCAATGCACAGGAATGGCCCACGCTAAAAACGTAACAATCGAAACTTACCCAATATTTTTTCATTTGAATTTTGTAATTTTCAAAAACTTCTCAAAGTCAGTTTCATTTTCAGCACAAGGAAGCAAAGCCAAGCCAAAACAGCGGTCTTTCCTCTTTAAATCAATGGCCTCTTGCCATTAGGAGAGGGAAGCAGCAGGGAGAAAGTAGATTTAGCTGGGAAAGAAAGCACAATTCTGGGGAATGTAGTTTTGAAAAGGGGAAGAGCCCTAGGCCAGAGAATTCAAAAGGCCTTCCCTAAACTACATTTCCCAGAATTCTGCTCAGCATCAGAAAGCCCCAATCAGGATAGGGGAGAGATTTGTCCCTCTGTAGCAGCAGCCAGCCTAAGTTCCAAGAAAGGGTTGAATCTGCAAAGAGGAGGACTGACTGATACTTCTAGTAAGTACATCTTTGTGCTGGGCTGGGAAGAAATGCCAAAATTGAAGTTCTGTTGGTTAATATCAGAGATTTTTTAATGAGATAGCTGTCATGGCTTTTAAAAAATGTTTCCTAAAATCAATAAATGTAAGAATATTTCTGAAAGTTGAGGGGGGATTATGCCCTGTTACCTGCCATGGTATATAAATTTCAAGGAGATAGCTCTTGTAGTGAAACATTCTGAAACCTGCTGGGCTAGTAGTGGTAAATGTCTTCTACCACTGTAACAAGTTTCACCCCAATAGCTGTAGGAGCCCCTGAAGTTTCCCCACTTGCACAATTACTATAATTAAAAAAGTAACGACATTTCCTTATTCTCATTAGAGTAATGAAATTTTCACTAATGACACTTTAGAAATTAAATGCTGGTGCCCCCTAATTTTGTAATGAGTTTTGAAACATTTTTTTCATTGATTGCACAGCCCTAGTAGAAACTCCAGGAACAATCTCACGTGTTCTTTTAGAGAACAAGGGCAAATGGCTTATGAACATCTGAAGCATGAAAAATGGGCCTTGAATCCCTAGGACAGATTGTATGCCTGTACAGGGAGTATTTTTCCCATACATGAAAAAAAAATGTCCTTCAAATATTAACTTGCCTGTATCATAGAAACTTACTGTGTTTTTTAAAAGATCCACCTTCGGTTTTTGCCTAACTGAGTGGGATAAGAGGTCCTAAGTCATAAAAATGCACAATCTCATAAAGTTTTTATTCCATGGAAGACTATTCTGATTACGTATCTTGATACAGTTACAAGAGAAATAGCAGACTTTAACCGCCTAAGAGTATTTGAAGAGTAAAAGGCTGTTTCACCTTAGGTCACTTGATCATTGCAAAATTTAATAAAAACAAAGGAACATTGAGCATCAACTGTAAGGGTCAAATATTAAAAACACTTTACTGAGGGACAATTCTGTCACTTTTTTTTACAAAAAAGGTCAGTCAAAAGGAACCATTTCTACCAGCTGCTGGAGACAATTAGAGACATACTTTTGAGCTCAGTGGGCTTTTCATGGCTGGCAGGGTTGGTCAAGATGGGAACAACATTTCAAGGTAGATAGTCAAGCAACCGAGATCACAAAGTCCCCATCCCTTGTGTATATTGTTCATGTTGCATTTGGTAGATAGAGAGCAAGGTCTCCTTTGAGGGCAGACATGCCTGAGCTGGTTTAAATAACTGGAACCAGTCTTTTGAACTTTTTGTAAGTGTTAAAACCAACCAGTTTGTTGAATTGGAACTGGAAGAAGAACCAATACAAAATAGGTAGCACCACCCAAATGACTTCCGCTTGTGGTCTAGCTTTTTGCCCAAAGTGAAACTTTCCAATATTTTTTAAAGGTAACTCCACAGATTCTAACTATTCCCATTCAGAAGCGACCAACACATGTGTAATTGTGGCCATTTTATATGTATCTTACTCTACTGATGTTTTGGCCAGAGCACATACATCTTCTTCGGAGAATTGGCACTGCTGTTCCTTTGTATCAAGGCAGACTGCATAGTCAAAACAAAAGCTCATACACATATAGGGCAGAAAGCTCTGAGTGGAGGCTACCTCGATGAAGGCAGTCTGAAAAATAACTTGCACTGAGAGGGATCAAAAGTCACTGCAGATACCTGTGCTCATGGGAGCCTTAAACTTATTTCTTGGGACAGTCTGTCATTCCTTTCACTAAATCTTAGTATACTCTGGCACACCATTTGGGAATTGCTGTTGTCAGGATTCCTTTGGTGACACAGAAATTGAACATTGAAAAGGCACTATTCATTTTTGTTGTTAATTCTCTTTCCCTTCCTGCTGTTTCATAGTATTCAGGAAGATATGAGAAAGTTCTGAAAGGATATATGGGTTAGAGCAGGCATGTAGCCTGCTCACACCGAAATTCTCAGTGTGGTCTGCGAGAAGGCCTTATTGGTACGTGGCCCGGTGGCAGCCTTGTCTGTGCCTGGGCCCTCGGCGCACTCTCTTTCCTTTTCAGTGCCCCTGGTTTCAGCCTTCAGTGCCAGGAAAGGAAGGGGAGTGCATCGACAGCCCCGGCGCCAAAGAGGATGCCGCTGCACCACAGACCATTCAGAGGCTGCAATAGGCCTTCGCGCCCGTGCACTTGGCAGGCCTTTGTGCCTGTGTATTGAAGTCTCGCCACACTTGAGACTTTTTAACCAGTTTCCAGGTTCTCCTCCCTGAGTTTTCAGGTCTAGACAAAGTTCACCATATGGAACAACTGTCAGAATACTTTTAAAATGATGCAGCACTTGCTTCTGTCGAGGCTGAGTAGATAATATGATGTAATATTAAACCATCAATTGAGAAAGATACTGAGGTACTTAAAGTGTTGGAACTGTGTGACAAAACCTACTATTGATCAATAAATTTCCTTTTGACTGTGTTACCTACTCTACCAGTGTTGAAAGATCGTTTTCAACCATGAAGAGAGTGAAAGGTGTATCTAGAAGTTTAATGACAGACCAGAGACCTAGTGGACTAGCAATGATTTCCATCCATCGGGACATCACTATCAAACCAGAAAAGTAATTGACAAAATGGCCGGGGAGAAGAAAAGAAGACTGTTGCTATAAAGTAAAAAATAAGTCAAAATTATTCTAATTATTTTGTTAATGAAGAAAATAACATTTATTATTTAAACTGTTATGTTTATTCATATAATGATCTGATCACCTTGCTCAATATATCCCATATGCATGGGAGTATTGGGATAACGATACAAAAGGTTTGCTAGGGTAGATCCTCTCTCACTGAGACTCAGCCCTCCCCCCCCAAGCAAAATTCTGGCTATGGGCCTGGGTTGGAGTATGTTTATGGAACATGTGGAATAGTCATCCAAAAACAGTTTTTTTCTTATTTAATATTTTTTCTTAGTTTACTTTCATTATACCATATGCAATTTCTCATAGTTAGCTGTTACATATGATTGTCCAGGTCTGAGTTTGGGAAGAAAATATCAGTGGAGGAAAATGTAGCCAGAAAGACCAACTTTGGTATCAATGTATATATGATGATCTTTGTTTTAAGCAGAGGCTGTAACTGGTTGCCTTGGATTACTCGTTTATTATTTTCTATGGTACTCTATTGCTGCCAAAATTTTCACTTGCCTTCCTCTACTTAACTGACTGGTACAGGTGATCTTTGCTGACTTCTGAATCTTCAGAAGTCAGACTATCCAACAAATATTATTTCAAGACAGAATCCATGGCTCAGTTGTCCTGCAAATCTCCTTTTGGGTGGTAGCCGTTTGTCATTTGTGGGCAAAGATTGTTCTCAACATGTGATTCTCAGAAGTTTGTTTCTCTGTTCTAAGATGTTTCTTTTAACCAACTGTGTTGGTTGTCCCGTAATTCCTCTCCATTCCCTTTTTTCAAAAAACTTGGAACTGATTGTGTGCCAGCCAATTAAAAACCACCAATAACAACCGCCTTAATTTAAAATTGTGTAGAGCTATCAGGAGGCAGATAAAATTGCCCTAGTTCCTGATTTCAGCTCATATGCTGTACACCTGTTTTGCTCCTAGGAGATTATTATTATCTCAAAGTTTGCTGGATCATTGCTGATGTTCAAACAATCAGATGAAAAATGCTTGTTGATGGGATCCAGCATCCTTGGGTAGTTGGTAGGCTCCAGTGGTACAAGTGTGTGTTACTTGGCAAGGGCAACAGGATATGATCATTTCAATTTTTTGTCATACTTTGGAATAACACTGTGTCAAGGCTCCCATTTTAGTTCTGGCAGAATCACTGAGTGCTGTATAGGTTTTGCTGAGAGTCTCTCAAACTTGGAATAAATCTAGACACAACTATTTCTGCTCGCAAAATATCTCATAGCTGTTTATTGCAAGGAATCCCCTATCACTCACTTCATTTATGTGACATTTCAGTTGTATTATCCATCCCTTGTGGTCTGTTAATAGCATGGATGACACTCATGAAATCTTCTAGGTATTATTTGACTAAAACACACAGCATTGCTTAGCACAAACATTGCTGACCATACCTTCTAGGAGGACTTGTCATCCAACAATATCTGGAGCACTAAGTGATTCCTACAGACAGTGTAGAAGAGACAAGTAAGGCTAGCATTTTGGGGATGGGGAGGCAAAAATCACTTCTCTGATTGGCACCGTTTTCAGTTTGCTTCCAGTTTCATTTTAGTTTCCAGACAAGATCAAGTGCTTATCTTTTAAAACTGCCAGAATGCCTTGCCAGCTTTCCTAGTTCTTGAGCTTATCTCCCTTCAGATCTCATTACCCGCTGAAACTCTGCTGCTCTAGAAATACAAGTACATTTTCTTCTACCCTGTTATCTCATTATCTTCTGCAAATATTACTTCAAACCTTTCGTTACCTGTCTCAGAAGGTCCATAGTTGTTACTCTTGGCATCTACTCGATTTGTATATCTTAAAAATAAGAGGCTCAAGATGATATTGAAGGACTCTTAATGACCAGCCAAAATTCAATTTCTGGTAAAATATATTTTTAAACTCTAATTTGTATACATTATATAACATCATCAAAAAACAGTGTCTCCTTTTCTTCAGTTATCACTGCGTTTGCATTCAGTGTTCTGAATAATGGAAAGCAGAAACAGGGAACTTCCTGTTCAGCACTTGGGTGGAATTCTTCAGGGTCTTTTAACAAAGCTTAGAAAATGTCCTTTCTTCGAACTACAGTTCCCAGAACTCACAGCCATCTTAGCCATGTTAGACCAGGAGTTTGGGGGGTCGGAGCCCAGAAAATTAAATTTCAAAGCTGTGGTTTTAAACAATTTCGACTCCACCCCCACTCCCATCTGCTTTGAGAAAAAAGGTTGAACACATCAAATTGGATTTTAAAAAGGCAAGGCAATTTGCATCTCTTCCAGCTGTAACCCCCCTCCTTTGTTCTTTATATGTATTATCTATTATAATTCAGTACTTATAATCCATTCCCATCCATCTTTCCATCTAGTGCTCACATACAAATATTACTTCCAAAGTGCAATTGAGAACAATGTTACATGTTTTGTATTAGAAACTCTAAAAGCATTAACCATTTCCTCTTAATGTGCCATTTCGTTAGCTTTCTTTCTCATACCTCAAAGTCTTGTGAGAAAATGAGCTGGAATAAAGCTACTTGTTAGTGGGTATGAAAATTTTGATGCCTTCCAACCCGAAACATTTTAAAATATTCTCTATTGTACAATTAGGATACTTTTATATAATCAAATATACCTTTTTTGGTTTCTGCAAGGGAGAGTTTTAAGGGTCCAACCTTGGATATATTATTTATTTAAAGCGTTTATATTCCACCCTTCTCACCTTGAGGGGGACTCGGGGCAGAGCACAACATATATCGGGCAAACATCCAATGCTGGAACATAAAATAAACTATAAAAATACGCAAACACTAAAATTTGTTATCTTCACCCTCAAAATCAATTGTTTTAAACCAGTGTTTCCCAACCAGTGTGCCGTGGCACACTAGTGTGCCGTGAGCAATCATCAGGTGTGCTGTGGGAAATTGGAACCTCCAATACCCTTTCTTCCCCCTCCTGCCGAACACTTTTTCTTCTCCACTCAGGCTCCGTTCTTCCCAGCCTCGCTCTGCTTGCTTTGCTCACGCTGCCGCTTCTGCGGGAGGGGGGAGGGAGGAAGACGTGACCCATGCGGGCGCTACTGCACAGACTCGCCCCACGTCTTCCTCCCTCCCCTCCACAGTGCTCTCTGGATATAGGTGAACTACAACTCCAAAACTCAATGTCAATACCCACCAAACTCTTACAGTATTTTCTCTTGGTTATGGTAGTTCTGTGTGGGAAGTTTGATTCCATTCCATCATTGGTGGAGTTCAGAATGCTCTTTAATTGCGGGTGAACTATAACTCCCAGCTGTTGAGCAAGACTTTTGTGTGTGTCTTTCTGCCATTCCTGCCAGGATATCTATGTTGTGTTCATCGAAACAGGCCCAGGTTTCACATTGAGTGTATAAATACATTTAAAACATATTAATTATAAGCATTACTGTTTTAGAATGTCATTTTGTGTCATTTTGGTTGGTGGTGTGCCCCAGGATTTTGTCAATGTAAAAAATGTGCCACGGCTCAAAAAAGGTTGAAAAACACTGTTTTAAACCATCTGTGATCATCCATATAGGATCCGGTCAGCAGGGTAGAGCTTCCTATTGTTGCCTTATTGTACATCTATGAAGAATTAAATTATATCAAGCAATTCTTCTGTAATAGTGTTTTTGATTCAGCATGCTGTTCTGGTAAGAAGCCTTTCATTTGCAATTTGGTAAAAATAAAGATTTGGGGCTCTGCATTAGGTTTCATTTTGGTAGCTGCCATCATAAATCTTTGAGAACTTTGCTGTTCTCTATCTATGTTGATTCTCAAGGAGAAAAGATAAATACAATCAAATGAATTCCCTGCACATGTTAACATCTTGGGTAAACCTCAGGAAAAAAGCTCATGAATAAGTGCTTAACACTGTCTATGCTAGCATAGTTGTACAGAGGGGAAAAAGCTGGGCAGTAGCAATGGAAGGACTGTCATGCCTGTTTTGGTTGCTCTAATGGTTAAGAAAGCACAGCAGACACTGTGCTACCTGAGGCTATTAAGGAGCTATCAACTGAATGAAAAACTGCTGGTGACTTTCTACCACTGTGCTATTGTGAGTTTCCTAACCTACTGCATCTGCACATGGTTTGGGAGCCGCACAGTAGCAGATAGAAAGGCACTCCAAAGGGTCACCACTTCTGCACAGTGAATCACTGGCTGCCCTCTCCCTTCTTTGGAAGAACTTTATAATTCCTGCTCCCTTAAGAAAGCTCAGAGCATTCTTGGGGATCCATCTCATCTGCCATATATATTCCTTCACTGAAGGAAGGAGCGGTGCCCGCCCGCGCAAGGGAGAAGGAGCCGGGGGGAAGTCCCGCCACCCCTAGGGTGTCTGACGTGGCTTCCCCCCGCCGCCTCCTCACTCGCTTCCTTCCTCAGGCGGCTCCACCCCCCGGGGGCGGCATTTACAGAGTGTGGTCTAGGGTGCCACAAAACGTTAATCCGCGCCTGCGTCTGGCAGACAATATGGTACAGGGTGAAAAATACAAGGACAAAACAGACTGAAGGATAGCTTTTATCCTAGAGCTGTGATATGTTGAACTCTGTCGTTTTACACTGATGTAGCATTGGGGAGGCTGTGTGGTGGTGGAGGTGGGTGTGGAGGATGGAACACCCTTCCTCCTGACATTTCGCAGGAAGGTCAAGACCTGGCTATTTGACCGGGCATTTGCAAATGAAGTATGACTATCAAATAGAGACCTAAGGAACGCCGACGATGCAATTTGGAAATCGACTTAATAATGAGACGCTGATATTGTGTTTTTAACGTTAAATGTTAAATTGTATATGTTGAAATTGTATTGATAATTGTTGATTTGTTTGTCTTGAGCAGTTCCTGCTATTTGTATACCGCATCGAGTCGCCTTCGGGCTGAGAGAGGCGGTCTAGAAGCAAAGTAAATAAATAATAAATAAAATGGGTGTGTTGTTTTGTGGTGTGTGCAGGGGAAGGCATGCAATTTCATTATGCAATAGCACAATGACAAAGCTATTCTATTCTATAGCACTATTTTACGTACTTTTTACTGCTATGGTTGCATCCTATGGAACATTGGCGTTTGTAGTTTGGGATGCACTTGTGCTATCTGGGTGGAAATTATAAACATACATCCCTAATATGCAACTCTCAAGATTCTACAGGTTGTTTCCATGGCAGTTAAAATGGAGCCATATTGCTGCTGTTGTGTAGTGTGGAAGAGTCTCTTGCATGTGAATTGCAATAAGTGGGTGTTAGCATAATATTTGGAGAAAGTGAGGCTTACACTCCTTAAGGGCAATCAAAATGAAGAGATTGTGGTTTAAAAGCCTGTTTTTTGTTACAGCACAGAAATTAAGGCAGTTCTTTAAAAAAAACCACACACCACATACACTGAGGCTCCATTTACATGGCCACATAATGTAGCATGAGAAATGAATTCGGCTGGGGTGTCCAAATGACGCCCCAGGCTAATCTGTTTCAACTTGGAATAAATCTGATTTTCCAGGTTTATTTCAGATTTAGAAAATACCTGCAAAACTATTACTAGAAGATCTGGGCCTTTGCAGGTATGGAAGCAGTGAGATTGTCTCCTGGGATAGCCGTTCGCATTCCCAGAAGGCATCCCCACAGCCATTCCTCCTTCAGACTTGGGCAATCTATGGAGGATTGGTGGCATTGACAATCTCCCCTCTCTGCTCCCATTTAGGCCTTAAAATATAGAAAAAGCTTCCCTGCAGAAGCATTTTACTTACCTTACCTTCCTGGGGCTTGAAAATGAAAACAAAGTGTTTGGAGAGAGGAGGACAACTTCTCCCTCCAAAGCTCTTTAGTTTGGACGAAGTAGTTGCAGTTGTGGGATGGGAGTTGGCAGGCTCTGTGGCAAAAGAGAAATGGAAATGGCGTATTACGTGTAATTTAGCCCATCCGATGAGGTTCTGATGAGTCAATTTGAGATGTATATTTTAGATCTAAAGCAAAAGAACATAAGCAGTTCTGTTTTCTTTAATTCACATATGTATGAAATGACTGACAACTCAATGTCAATCTGTCATATCTTGCTTATCTTGTAAGGCAACATGTGTTGGTGGTCCTTGCTGCTCTATTGACTTTAATGTCCTTATTGTCATCCCAACTTCTAAAAGGAGCAAAAATAATATGCTTCCTGGCTTCTAATATTTTCTGTTAGGTTTTATTTCTTTAAAACTTTAAACCCTTCAATTTAGAACTGGTCTGTTGTGCTGTTCTTCCTCATTGGCACTAGTTGTTGTTGTTCGGAGGCTGAATTTATGTCTCTGATATGTATTCTCATAATTTTAATTTTCTTATTTAACTCTGAAATATGGCTGTTGCCCAATTCATGTTATTTCCTATTTAAGAGGTGAGTTATTTGGGATTTAGAGATCTGTTTTACCATTCTTCAACTGTACCAAACCAATCTTAATGCCATCCCCCGCTTCTGCTTCTTCTTTCTCCAGAGAAGCACTTGCATTTACCTGGAAGAAGAGTAACTTGGTTCCTTATTGAAAAGAATTAATCAATGAAGGTTGGTATCACAGGAGAGCTGTGAAGAGTCTGAAAGAGCATCAAGTTTGCTATTTGATGACTCCCCATTGTCCTTAGAAAGTCTTGTTGCTTGCTCTGTTTTTTTCTCTTGTCAGAGAAGTTTGTATATTGACTGAACTCAGCAGCCCAGCGGCTTGAGGGAAAGTTGAGACAGTCTGCCAATGTTTTCTTGTATTGATGGAGGTCTTTAGAGGAGGCAAAGACCAGAAGAGACAAAGCGCAGAGGGAATGTGCATGGCTTGCTATTAGAATGAAACACATCCTCATTGTCACAGTGAGAAAGGAAAACAGTGAATTCCACTGCCTGTCTTGGCTTAGTATCTTTTTTCATGGTGGAACTGTGAGCATCTGTTCCACCAGCAACAAGGTGGAGGCACGCTCTTCACCTTGGATGACCTGAGATCAGCAGACTTGAGTTGAGTTCAGTGGTTTGAACTGGATCTATTTAGGATTGCAGCCCCGGAATCCCTGAGCCAATGGTCATACTGGTTCAGGGATTCTGGAACATGTGAAATTAGCTTATACTGAATCATCCTACTCAGTACTATAAACACTGATAGGAAGTTGCTCTCCAGTGTTTCAGGCAGAATTCCTTCCTGGCCTTACCAGGAGATCTCTGGTTGTCTCATATCCAGGTACCAACTAGATCTGAACACAGTTCCTTTCTGAAATTAGACAAGATCAAGTGTTTTAGGATTTTGTGGCAATAACATACCCATGAAAGCTGTAGAAAAAAAGCACACACACCAAGGTCTTCATAGAAGGTCACCGACACACGTAAAAAGCTTTGCCCCTGGTGTTTACACCAAGCCTGGCCAATCCAAAGGTTCAAGTTTCCTGAAAGTCACAGAAGTTGACAGTTCAGGCTCCTGCTACCTTGGGCAGATAAGGAGGTTCTGAACCTCAAGCCCACATAGCCTGTAGTGGCCTGCTAGCATTAAATGGATCCAGAGACTTTCACTTTTAAAATATTTGTTGCTCTTTAAATGGTCAATCTACTAAGTGTTCAACTGATATTGCTATCTGAGCATATTTCCTCTTCAGTAGCCACAAGCCATTTATGGATTTCTTGAAGTGACTATTCAGCCTTCAAAGCTGTTGAGCAAGCACCTTCATCTAACCCTGGAAATATCAAATGCCTGTCACTTGCCCATTAGAAATCTATCAAGGATACAGAATAAGGAGATCTCATCACTTGAAACCAAACACAGTAGCATTTCTCTTTGAAATGAAAACAAGGAATATTGCTTTCTCTTGGCAGTGGTGGCTGGCAGAACCAATACTGACACTTTGCTGCCTGAACTAAAGGATAAGATAGTGTCATCTTCTCAGTCCATTTACAGAAGTGGTGGACAACAAAGCTGGGGCCCTTCATACTTAAAAGACCACTTGATCCTACCTGCCCACCCAAGAGCACCACGGCCAGCAAACGAGAACCTCCTCTGTGTCCCGGGTCCGAGAGAGGCTCATTTGAAGTCCACGAGACAGAGATCCTTCTCTGTTGCGGCCCCCGTCCTGTGGAACTCTCTGCCGCCAGACCAAAGAGCCTCCCTCGACCTGCCCCAGTTCTTGGCGGCACTTAAGACATGGCTATTCAGGAAAGCCTATGCATAACACGTAACCAGCGACTGAATTCACCGAGTCTGATATTTTAGTTTTTTAACCATTTAATATTTTAATATTTTAAATATTTTAATCGCTAGTTGTTTAAGTCGCCCGGAGCACAAACGTGGAGGGCGACTCATAAATAACAAAGTTCAGTTCAGTTCAGTTCAGCATGGCTCCTCAATGATCCACACTAGTGATTCTGGAGCAAACAATGTCATAGTTCTTCTGATTTCATTTTTAACTGGTTTTGGGAAGGTTGTGTTCTAAAAAAGCAATTTGGGATCTTTGGGATTGTGCGGATTGGTCTGAAAAATCAATAATAAGAAAATGAAAAATGACTGGGAGTGTGGTTCATAGCTCCTACCCCCTTTAGGATCGAAAAGCTTAGTGTTATTTCAACTCTCGCAATGGAACAGCACTTTCAATCACATCTGAAAGGATATTTTAGGGTAGTTGGGAAGATCCATGTGGCATGCCAAGCTCTGTTCACCAACAAAAGAAATCAACTGGGAATTGCATCTAAGCATTATTATGTCTGATATTAGGGCTGGCGATAGGATGTCTATGGATTACTAATGTACTACTCTTCTATCTTTCCAGGTAGCAAGAACACTTAACTGAAGTCTTCTTGTGTGTTTTTTTTATTTTTGAGCTTAAAATAGAAAATTAAGAGGCAAGAGGAAAAATACCAGTCTAACCATTTTCCTGGCATGTTTGTTTCTATACTAAATGATTTGTTACTTCTTAGGATGGAGTAGTTCAGAAGCATGGAGTATACAAAATCTTTCTACACAGAATATTACCAAACTAGGAACAATTTTCCCTTTTTTTAAAAAAAATAAAATTAAAATGTAAACCTGGCTTGAGAAAGAGGAATCAAATTTTGTGCCATGCATGTTCCATAGAATCTTAGAAAAAGAGGATTCTCCATACTCCTGTACAGAGCCTGGAAAGTTACTTTTAAAATTAATTAATCATGAACATTTTCTGGACTATTCACCCAGGCTAATTTGTTTTAACTCAGGACAAGCCTTTTAATTTAGGTGTATCCTGGTTTAAAAAACTCCAGCAAATATCTGGATCTTCCAGAAAAATCTGAACCTTTGCAGGTTACTGTGACAGCAGAGACTGCCCTCTAGATTGCCATGAACCACCCCAGATGGAATCCCCACAGTCATGCTGTAAAGAATTGCCCCTACAGCTAGCATCTTCACTTGAGGATCTTTTTTTCAATCAAACTGCCACCAATCTGTAATGGAGGCGTACTTCTTTATAAAGTCTAAACTTAAGTCCACTAAGTTGTAGAGGTAGATTTAACACCAACGTAAACTTTCAAGCTGCCACCATAACAATTCTGGCTACCCTATGTGAGGGGTTTATTTTGAGGCTTGTGTTTTGAAATGATGTGACAGAGAGATTTGTAAGGAGAAACTTCAACAGTTTATTTCTAACAACAGCGTGGAGGTTTCAAAGTATTCAGAGCTTAGGTGGTTACAGTAACTTCCAATGAGGTACAGAACTTAAGGTTTCTTATTCTCTCAACACAATGTTTGATTGTATCTCTTCAATCACGATATCAACAATTCTATAGATATTCTGCCTCAATAGGCTTCCAATCTATATATTAGGTTAACTTCCCAGCCTAACCTATAATCAGGGTTCCTATAGGCTTTATAAGCCTATCTGCTTTTCTGCAGTATCTAAAACCAGCCTTTTCTATTTTCCTCAGAAAAGACCACAGCAACTCTTCAAATTGCTACCAGCTAGTCTAACCGCTCCCTGACTAACTGACAAAATTCAAAACTTACACCTGCTAAAGCCAGCGTTAGGCTCCGCCTCCTGTTGTCATAGCAACCGAACATCTCAGAGGCTGTGCCCTTTAGTATTCCCCATTAACCCTTTGTAGTCTGTTTAGCATATAACAATCTGATACAATACAAATGTAATAATACAAACCACACATTTAACCATAAAATAAATACAAAACCCTTAATATATATATAGTGACTTCACTACACAGGCTCACTGGGCTCAGGCACTCTGGGGAGGTAGGATGGCAACACACAAACCCCCTACACCCTGATTCTTCACAAAAACAACAAGGAATGGCCCTTGCTACTGCAGAAGGCTGTCCTCCTGGTTCTGTGTCATTTAGGATGCAATGGAGCTTTGGAGAGGAGAGCGGAGCTTCCCACTCCAAAGCTCCATTGTATTCTTAGTGATGCATAGGGTTGCTGCAATGGTTTTGTAGGGATTTGTGGTGCAGGGAGGCTTGGGAGGCTGTGTCCAAGCCCAGCTGTGCTGAACTGGTGTCAGCCTAGCTGGACAGGATGGATTGTCTCCTGCCACTAAGGTGGCATAGGGAGACACACGTGACTGCAATGTTATTTGGAACCAGCATTTTAATACTGATTCAAGCTGCATTATGTGACTATGTGAAAGTGCTCTGGACAAACCACATTCTCTCAGCCTCAGAGGAAAGCAAATGTAAAGCACCTCTAAACAAATTCACCAACAAAACCCAGGATAGGTTTGCCCTAGGGCTGGCATAAATTGGAAATGACTTGAAAACAGGCAGTGGTGACAAACACCATGTATTTATTTTGAATAAATCATTACAGACTGTTCTGATTTTAGATTTTTCATTTGTAGTTTTATTAAGTAGCCACTATTCTTCTAAGCTTGAGTTACAATGCTATTAATGATGCCCTTGTAAGCAGAACTGTAGCAAGTAATTTTGTAATAGTGGCATGAAAATGAGAAATTTTGTGATAATTTCATACAAAAAAGCAAAAACCGGACAGTACTCGCTGCATATCTGTAAGAGGATTTTACAGTTTTAATAAATGAAAAGAATCATTTTAATTAAGTGCTCATGGTCAGCAGTTTGAGAATCACCCCAGTTGGATATTTGCACCGTCAAATTACCAGAAGGCATAAGCAGCATGTTTACTTCTTACTGAATAATTGCATAGACTGCCTGCACTTTGTCCCCTGCATTTCTGTAAGGCAAAAGAGCTAGAGATTATTTTAACATTTCATGAAGGGGTGAAAATTAAGTGTTCTTGCATAGGTCCACAGTTGGAAAGTAACATGTAACAAATAACCCATAATGTGTTATCTTGGAAGTAATGAGGGCACAGTGACATTTCTTTTGCCAAAAAGGAGGGGGGGGGGGACTCTCCCAATGTTTTTCTTGCTTCTTTGTGCAATGAATAGCATTGACTTTGTAATTTTTGTTGTTACTTTGGGAAGGATTGAAAATAATTACTTGGGATGGTTTGAGGAAATTTTCACAAATTGTAAGCCATTTTCTTACTTTAAAAACGCCAATATAGGCAGTCCCCAAGTTACAAGCATCTGACTTAAAAGCCACTCATAGTTAGGAATGGGGATGAGACAACAGGAAGTGAGAGAAATAAACACCTCGGAAGGAAAATTCACTCCTGAAAGGGTTTGTATGGGAAAAAGGTGTCTCAACTAGAAACCACAAGGCGTAGGGCTTTCTCAATCTCTGCTCCAGCTCTATGGAATTCGCTGCCACCTTATATGAGAGCCATGCGTGACCTACGGTCCTTTGTCCAATCACTTAAAACATGGCTCTTTGGTAGAGCATTTAAGCTGTAATCTATTTTAAATCGACATATGTTGTGTAGTTTATCCTGTTTTACCTGTTTATGTAAGTCGCCCAGAGCATTTCGGTGAAGGGCAACTAATGAAATAATAGAATGAATGAATGAATGAACTAAAGCTTTATCATCAATCCTTGTTTCAACAAGCCAACATTTTAAAAATCCAATTATTATAGGAAAGAAAGTGAGGTGAAATCTTCTGAACAGGGGCATAGACAGCAAAACAAACACAACAGGAGTGTTAACCCTTCCCTATACTATCCAAAGAAATATATACACACATGGCTGGAGTGGGGTTACACTTAAAAATGTACATGTTCTGACTTGGATACAAATTCTACAGAACCTGTCTTGTTTGCAAATTGGGAACTGCCTGTATATTAAAAAAAGCAATGGACAAGCACTGCAGGCAAGTACAAAAAAGTCTTGCTAACTGTGATTTTCCATATTCTTGTGCTTTGCACAGAATTATATACGAAATTTCTTAATAACAACAGTAACAACCCCCCTCTCCCCAACAAAACTTTTTGGATCTTTTGATAGCATGGACCCTAACCTCCTTGTTTATAGATTCAACTGAAAGATGTTGGTTCATCTATAGCATAGAAATAACAATCATTGCATAGGTGATTTGTCCAACCTAAAACACGACAGCAGAACTGCTATCAGTGACATATAGATGTATCACTTCAGTGAGAACTCTGTATTTAATGTGACAAGAAAGAAAAGCAATCAGGTTACTGTCAGACCAACACATCACCTTACTAAACCAAGGTTTGTTTTCTAGAAAACCCACCATACTCCTACATCCATTATTTCTTGTTATTGTTTGTTTTATATTTCTTTTACTTTGTATGAAACTTACAACCTCATCACATTGATCAGGTCACATGGGGGTGATTTGCCAGCCTCCACGGTGAATTGGGAGGGCAACAGGGCAATCCCCACACCCTGCCTCACCTGCAGCTATGCTTCCCTATCATATGTGGGGAAGTGTCACTGTGCAGCTCCTGCTCATTCATGCTGGCCCTGTTGTTCCCAATGGAACATGTGAAGCCTCCTGTGTTTTGGGCACAGCATTGTAGGATGCTTACGCCCCAGTTGATTGATGGAGACCCGCCAGGACTGGATGGGGGGGGGGGGTTTACTATATTTGTACTCTTCTCTGAGAAATGTAGGACCAGGATATGCCCTTTTATCATCAGGAATGAGTGGACATAACTTCCTGTTTATTTCCTGTTTCTGAAAAATGTCTCTTGTGATTCTGAATTGGCTTGTGAAAGGCAAAAATGCCCTTGTTTTGCCAGAGGTATTTTGGGGACAATTTTTGACCCACCAGGGAAGCCCTAGGGCAGGGGTGCTCATTACGTAGATCGCGATCTACTGGTAGATCACGTAGGGTGTCCTGGTAGATCCCCCCCCCCCCCGCAGGCTCCTGATGCCGCCCAGGTGCAGAAGGAGGTTGGACTGGATGGCACTTGGAGGTCTCCTCCTATTCTAGGAACCCATTGTTGTTGTTGTTGTTATTATTATTATTATTATTATCAGAGGCTGAATGGCCATCTGTGAGGAATGCTTTGATTGTGTTTTTCCCTTATGGCAGAAGGAGGTTGGACTGGATGGCCCTTGGAGGTCTCCTTCTACTCTAGGAACCTGTTGTTGTTGTTGTTACTATTATTAGTAGTAGTAGTAGCAGAGGCTGAATGAATATCATCATCATTATTATTATGAATAAATTCTGGGGCTTATTATACTCACATTTAGTTGAATTCAGTCTTAAAACATTATATGTCTCTCACTGAAATAAATTTCCAAATAATTTGTTTTATGGCTCTCTGAGTAGTGGGTAGGTTGTTTTATAAGTAGTTTTATAAGTAGCTTGCATGCTGAAAAAGTGTGAGCACCCCTGCCCTAGGGGATGTCAAAAAGAAGTTTTGACAGCTGCATGTGGCCTGCAGGCTGCACTTTGTCCACCCTTACTCAAAACCCTGTATGAACTTCATGGCTGAGTATGGATTTGTGAAGTGTGATCTATGTTCCAGTGGATCACAACATGGCTGTAAACAGTTGCTGGACAAAATGAAAGCCACATGGTATTATGCTTTGAAGCAGTGTATCATCTTTTGTCCAAAATTGTCCTTGAGGCAGTCTATGAGGGACTAATGGTGTGCCCAAGATACACAATTATATCATTTCTGTCCTACTTTAATTGTCCTGACACCATGCTGTGAAATCCTGGGATTCATAGTTTTGTGAGATATTTGAAATTATCTGTCAGGAAACACTGATGTTGCAGTTCAGAGGAGTACACAAGAAAATCCCAAATCTATCACCAGACTACAAATCCTGGGATTCCATAGAATGGAACAAAGGCAGTTAAATTTGAATTAAAGTGTTATATTTGTGCAGTGTGGATGCAACCTAGCAGATCTATTGTGCAAATCATACCTACACAGAAGACACCTTGCCAAGTATAAACCCAGAAGAGAGGAGCCCACTTTCCCTTTCTCTGTGGCCCCATTTTCATTGACCATTTAATGCAGTTTGAAGCTAATTTCAAGTACACAGCAGTGCTCTGTGGCTTGTACAATCACCATCAGGGCCTCAAACAGATTTCAGGATTTCCTATGTAATCAAATGCACAGTGAAACCACTTTCTTTCAAACTAGTTTGAAACTATTCAGTGTAGATAGAGCCTGTGTGTGGTGAATGTGATTGTATGCTTTGTCAATAGGGAACAGATATGGAGATAGTTACAAGCACACATTTTGGTATCTTGTGATTTTGGCATCATGGTCTCATTTATGATCTTCAAATTTCATTAAAGCTGAGTAATATTCCATTAAAATTTCATTAAAAGTGAGCCACATTTATTGCTTTCTGATATATTAGTTCAGAGGAGAAGCTTCTCCACAGAGAAAATACTGTTTGTTATCTCCTTTCTCTGCCTACAAGGTGATATTGCTTCTTTCTGACCTGTGCAAAGTGGACCCAAAAGCAGGTGCTTGTTTCAATTATTATCAGAACCTTGAATATGACATGTTGAGTTTTCTGTTCCTTTGAGTCTGTTTTATTGCTTTGGTTTTAATCCTTTAATTTTATGTTTAACATGTTTTCCAGATTGACTCTTGTAGACACAAAAATACAGGAGGAAAATTCTACTAGAATGGTGGTGCAATTGCTTAGAAAAGTTACTTCTTTGGATTACAAGTTCAGTAGCATTGGCACCATTGACGGGGTTACACTCCCCCTGAAGTCACAGGTCCGCAGCTTGGGGGTTCTCTTGGACTCGGCGCTGACGATTGATGCTCAGGTGTCAGCGGTGGCTGGGAGAGCCTTCACACAGTTAAAACTTGTGCGCCAACTGCGACCATACCTCGTGAAGTCTGACTTGACCATGGTGGTCCATGCCTTGGTTACCTCTAGATTGGATTACTGCAATGCGCTCTACATGGGGCTTCCCTTGAAGACGGCCCGGAAACTCCAACTTGTCCAACACTCGGCTGCTAGATTAATAACCGGGGCAGGTTACAGGGAGCGGTCGACCTCCCTGTTCAAAGAGCTCCACTGGCTGCCGTTTACTTTCCAAGCCCAATTCAAGGTGCAGGTGATTACCTACAAAGCCCTAAACGGTTTGGGACCCGCCTACCTTTGTGACCAACTCTCCTCCCATGAGCCAGCCCGTCCCTTTGCTCCTCAGGGGAGGCCTTCCTTTCGTCCCTGCCTGTCTCACAAACTCAGCTTGTGAGCACTAGGGAGAAAGCCTTTTCCTCTGTGGCCCCTCGCCTTTGGAATTCCCTCCTGGGAGAGATTAGGAACGGCCCCTCATTGGAATCCTTCAGAAAACAACTGTAAACCTGGTTCTTCCACCTGGCCTTCAGAGATTAAGCTCCCCAAATGCCCCCATTTCTGTGAGACCTTTTTCCCCTATGTGACCCTTTGTGTTCGACACTACTCCAGTTCTCCCCCGAGTTTTTAAATAT
Organism: Anolis apletophallus; assembly: GCA_030556195.1. NCBI lineage: Eukaryota > Metazoa > Chordata > Lepidosauria > Squamata > Anolidae > Anolis > Anolis apletophallus. The sequence continues at coordinate 149,021,385 of JARBWK010000004.1, forward strand.
CCTATATGTCCATGCGGCCCGCCCTGTCGGTTTTGTTTTTAGATTCACCTGTATTGTTGTGTTTTTACAGATGTATTTTATTGTTGTTTGTTGTTTTTATTATGTTTATTGTTCTTCTATGTTGTTATATTTTATGATGTGTTGTTCGGGCATGGCCCCATGTAAGCCGCTCCGAGTCCCCTCCGGGGAGATGGATGCGAGTTAGAAATAAAGTTTTATTATTATTATTATTATTATTATTATTGATCTGGGGGTAATTTCTGTAAATTGGAAGGTTATGTGGGTGAGGCTGATCCCCCTTTGTCACTCTCTGTGTGTGTTTGGATGGGGACCTAATAGGATTATTGAGCACAGTGGCTTGCACAGTAGAGCTGAGATACACTTATTTTGTATTCACAAAGTTATTTGGTAATGTTACTAGCTCATCTGCGATCCTTGAAGGATTCAGTGGAAGCCAAAGTACTAAGCTGGCACTGCCATGTCAGTTTTATTGAATACTTGCTGACCCCTGCCATGTGTTGCTGTGGCCCAGTCTGTGTATATGTATGTTGTGTGTGTGTGAATGTGTATAAACATGACATGACATCTTTGGGAACACAGCTTGGGTGTCTGTAATGGCATGGGCAGAAATGGGATTCTTGCTGTTGCATTCCTCAAAGTAACATTTCTTCATGCTGCATGGGTTAGAAATGGGATTCTAGCGGTTGCATTCCTCAAAGTAACATTTCAAGTTCTGGATCCCTCTTTGCAATATTCTTGGTTGGGGGAGGCAGTATTCTGTTTACATGGACCTGCTTCTGACAGAACCTCTTTACTGAGAGGGGGGTATAGAAATTTTAAATAAATAATAAACAATAAATAAAAAAATGGCAAGTTTTGTGCATATGGCAGAGGCCATGCTGTTTCCAACTGTGTTATCCTCTGAAATTTTAGCAACCACAAAAACATTGAATTGGATTTCTAGTGGTTTGTGGTGGTGGTTATCCCATATTCTATTTAACATATACATGAAACCACTGGGAGAAGTCATCCAAAGTTTTGAAGTGTATTGCCACCTATATGCAGATGTCACCCAGCTCTACTGCTGCTTTCCACCTAAAGCCAAGGAAGCTTTAAACCAGTATTTGTAATCGGTAACGGACTGGATGAGGGCAAACAAACTGAACCTTAATACAGACAAGTCAGAGGTGCCTCCTGGTCAACTGGAAGGCAGATCAGGGAAAGGGATCCAGCCTGTGCTGGGTGGACTCCCCCTGAAGACACAGGTTCATAGTTTGAGGGTCCTCCTGAATTCAGCAGGAGGACCTTAATGTAATAAAATCTTAGCACCGGGAATGTGGCGCAGCTGGCTAAGTGTCAGCTGCATAAGATCTCTCTGACCAATAGGTCATGAGTTCGAGGCCTGCCCAGGCCAAGGTGGGTGCTTGACCTTTAAGTGTTGCTGACCTTTGCAGTCCAAAAGACAGTTGCATCTGTCAAGTAGGAGATAAAAGTACCACATTAGGTGGGGAGGCAAATTTTGACTGAATTATGAGGCCATTAAAGAACTGCAGGAACGCTGAGGAATGCGGAACAACAAGGGACGCTGGGAACGCTGAGAGATGAGGAGTGTGTCAGCTCCCCCTGGTGGGCAGAGTTTGTCTCTGTGTGTATGTGGAAAACGGCAGGGATTGTCTGCTAAGTATGTGTACCTGTAATCCGCTCGGAGTCCCCTTCGGGGTGAGAAGAGCGGAATATAAATAAAGTGTATTATTATTATTATTATGCACCAACTGCATTTGTTCTTTGAGATGCCAGAACTGACCACAATGGTATATGCCTTAGTTACATCTCATCTGGATTACTGTAACATATTCTAAATGGGGCTGCCTTTGATTAGTGTTCAGTAACTTCAGTGGTTTTAGCTCTAAATAAATTTTTAATTAATTTTAAAGATTTAACTGTTAATTTTTAATTAATACCATTCTTGTTTTAAATCTGTTCTAATGTTGTATATTTTTGAATTTTAAATTGTATTTAAGTCTCCTTTGTGGAGAGAAAAAGTGTGGTATAATTAATAATTAATAATAGTAATAATAGTAATAATAATGTGTGGCCATTATTAGTGAACTTTTCTCACTATTAAGAATTTAACAAAGAAACACTGTCATGAAATTCCAGGACCCTTTCTTCTATGGTGCAGGATGCTCTGGTTTTTAAAAGGGTTGAAACACTCAGTTCTGCCTAAAAGCTCCGTTTCAGCAAGCTTCTTTCATTTTAGAGGATGACATCCCAGGTGTATGACAGGAATAAAGCATGCCAGCTGTCTTCCCAGTTTCTGATGCCCCTTATATGTCAAAGAGTTGTGAGAAGCTTCTTGGAAAGGAAAAATAAACCTGCCTTAATCACAGACATCATTCAGTGCTTTCAGATTGCTAATAAAATTGAGAATTCGAATGTATTCCTACTCAAGGAGAGGAATATCTCAGAATAAGTAACCTGCAAGTTGTTTACTTGGTTTGAATCACCTGCAATAAAGCATATAAGTCTGTGTGCAGTTGTGTCACTGTGATGTATTTCTGCATGTGTTTATTTTTTATATTTAAAAGTCTTATTGCACCCTAATGATATACTTGATTGTGGATTTCTGAAATATCAAAAAAGTCAAAAAGACAGTCTAGATAAATCATAACCTTATTTCAAGGGGGAGGAATGTGTAGGCCCCAGATGTTGATGGACTGCAATTCCCATCAGCATTAGACAGAAAAATGCAAAGATGAGTTATGCCTGGCTTAACAACTGTACATGTGAAAAAAGACCTTGGAGTCTTCATGGACAACAAGTTGAACATGAGCCAACTGTGATGCAGAAACTAAAAAAGCCAATGGGATTTTGGGCTGCATCAAAAGGAGTATAGTGTCTAGATCAGGGGTGCTCATTAGGTAGATCGCGATCTACTGGTAGATCTCGTAGGGCATAGTGGTAGATTGCAGGCAGGGCAGGAGGAAGGCTCAATCTCGCCCTGCAGGCTCCCGCCACCGCCCAGGTGCAGAAGAAGGTTGGACTGGATGGCCCTTGGAGGTCTCCTCCTATTCTAGGAACCTATTATTATTATCAGAGGCTGAGTGGCCATCTGTGAGGAATGCTTTGATTGTGTTTTTCCCTTATGGCACTGGTGTGTACTTGAAGTTGGACTGGATGGCTCTTGGAGGTCTCCTCCTATCCTAGGAACCTATTGTTGTTATTGTTACTATTATTATTAGTAGTAGCAGAGGCTTAATGAATATCATCATCATCATTATTATGAATAAATTTAGGGGCTTATTATACTCACATTTAGTTGAATTCAGTCTTAAAATATATTATATGGCTCTCACTGAAATAAATTTCCAAATATTTTGCTTTTATGGCTCTCTGAGTCAAAAAGGTTCCCGACCCCTGCTCTAAAGGAAGCACTAATTTAGACATTTCCCTCAGGACCATAGGAGGGTTGGAAACAAATTCCCTCTTCATATATTCTCTGATTTTGTTAATTCTTAACGTCTCCCTGGCACAATTTTTGTTTTTGCACACACACACACACAATCCAAATCAAGATGCAGATACCCATTTCATATTATGTGTAGCTCAGTACTCGGTGATTTAAATGTTTTCTGTTATAATCAATAAAAAGCAACCCTCCACCAAGAACCAGTAACAAACTAAAGGTGAATAAGTTTGAATAAGTACCTTTTTTAAAGTTGTGATTCCAGAAACCTTGCTGTTTGTAGTGTCCTACAATAAACAGATTTAGGAAAACAGCAATTTCTTAGAAAATTAAAGCTGAATAACAAGATACTACAATCCACAGTAAGTGTCAAACTAAAGACTGCAGACTAAAGTTTTAAAAAAATGCAGCTAAGAAACATACTTGAAATTTTTATGTTTGTAGCCCTCTGCGTTTAGTTTACAAGACCTGAACAAGGCAATAGATGACTGAGGCACTTGGAGATCTCTCAGTCACAGAGTTGCCATAAGTTGACCTAATAGCAAATAACAATAAGAGCCACCACCATAACAGGAGTAAATTAATTTAAAGGAACTGATAAAAACAAGTCTGGCAGGAGAAGAAGTGTGTGTTTGCATCTCCCTATTGCAATGTGAACAATTTTATATTTTGTTCTCTCTGGAATTCAAACGACAAGGGAATGTTTCTAAATATAGAACATGCCTTTTGTGGGTGAAGGGAAGATGAGACTACTGGGAGAGAAGCATTACCTGTCATTGCTGCAGTAGAAATTTATAATATATATGCAGTGGGTGCTCGGGGACTTCCAATCTCCTCCAGCATAAAAAATTAGATCCAAATGCAGACTAGGTGATTTAAAGAGTAATTATTACCATAGCCTCTGCCATTTATGCTGATCTCAAAGGAATGATAGCTTCCACTGTTTTTCCTAGTATAGAATATCGCTAGCTATGATGTAGGTTCCTAGGACGTATCTAACAGAAGTACAGTTTTAAGATTGGTCTTTACCAAGCAGAGATTTCTACTTCTTTCGTCCTCCTCCTCCTTCTTATAAGAAAGGCAGGAACTGCAGGATTGCTGGAACTTAATATAGGAGAATATGGGAGTAAGAATTGCACATTTCTTTGTGGTGACACTTCTGATCCCCAGGGTCCTGAAAAGGCTTTAAAAGTAGGACAAAGGCAAGCTTTGACCCTGGGAATAGAGTTAAGGTCTTCCCACATGCAGGAAAGCCTTGGATCTCTATGAGAAAGAGTGCAGGACTCAAAAGGGTGAACTCAAACAGAATTTATTGGTTTACAATCAGCCAAAACTGATGGTTCAAAAGCTTGAGTTGGTTGCAAAGTCCTTTAAAGAAAAGGTAGTCTATCACTATGCCTGTTCGTGCACAATGATGGTACCTCTCTTAAGATCCAAGGAGTTCTGTTGTCCTCTGCCTTGAAGGCACGCGAAGTCCTGATCAGGCCCCAAATCCACAGCCTCTAGTGAGAAAGAATTCTCCTATGTGCTGAAGATATGGTGAAGACGTAGGCAGACAGTAGGTGAAATGAGATTGCCTTTTCGCAGCAACCTAACTTCCAGCCTTGCTTGTCCTTGAGTCCTTTGGAAAATGAGGCCAGAGAGGAAATCCAGCCCCTAGGTAAACTCCGGTAAAAGGAGGAGTTGAGGGCGGGTCACCAGGTTTGGAGCCAGAATGCAGTTCCTCCCCCAGGTGAGCACATGGCAGAACAAAGAAGCACATGGCAAGACAAAGGAACTATGAAACAAAGAGCCATGCAAGTGGATGGCAAACCAAATACAGATAAATACAGCCCCCTAGGGGGCGCAACAGTGACATCTTCCAAATAGAAAAACTGGCTACAAAGATCACATACCTCAATAACAATAACAATACTACTACTAATAATAATGACAATAATAACTTTATTTTTATACTGCCATGTCTCCCCAAAGGGACTCAGGGCTGACCATGCTCATGATTCTCACTTTGGAATAGTTAAACCATCACAAGTCATTGGGAAGCTACATAGAGAGGAGATAGAGCAACATGTAACCCTCTGGGAATTATTGGCTCAGAACTCACATAATCTTAAAATAATAATAATAATACACTTTATTTATATTCCTCCCTTCTCCCCTAGGGACTCAGGCTGGATTACAGCATTTACATACATAGGCAATCATTCAATGCTTTTACAACAATAAACAAATGAGAGACACAAACACAAACAAAGGCAGAGGCTTCTCCTTTTCATTCCAGTTTTCTGGAGGTGGTGCTTCATGTCTGCCTCTGGGGAGGTGCTCTCCTCTTTCGTTCAAGCCGAGGAGCTTGCATTGTCATCTCCTGATTGTGTGGCTGGAAAGATTGCTTGGAGCATCTCTTTGCCTTTTCCCACCGAAGTGGTACGTATTTATCTACTCACATGTTTCAAACTGCTAGGGTGACAGGAACTGGAACTGAGAATCAGGAGTTCATCCTGTCTCATGGAGCAAACTGCTGACCAGGTCAGGCCAGGATTACCCATAAGGCCAACCTAGGCCATGGCCTAGGTGTGTAAGCCAAGGAGGGGCGCAAATCACGGAGCATTTTTTTGAAACAAATAAAAACGCAACGTGCATGGAGATGAGGAAGGAAGGACCTTTTCGGCAGCGCCCCTTCCCCTTCCTGAATACCAGCTCCTGCCTCTGCTATTGTTGTGCAAACTGTGTATGCGCAGGGGCTCTCGACACTGGCGTCGACGTCGACAGGAGGAACAATTAACTCCCTCGATGCCGACAGCATCCACTTGCTGGCTCCTTCAGTGCAAGTACAGAAACTCCATTGAGCAGTCTGCGCATGCTCTGACACCATGAAAGCTGGTATTCCTCCTCCAACACAAGGAGGAGACTCCTCCTTACTGGAGAGAGAAGTGCAACTGCCGGCTACAGCACATGCGCAAACCCCAGTACAGGAGGGAAGCCCAACGCGACAAGCCCCGGTATCGGGGAGAAATGCAGCATCGGTACAGCTGCTGACTACAACGCATGCGCAATCCCCAAAACCAGGTAGGAGCCAAGTGCCTCAAGCCCCAGCATTGGGGAGGAGGCTCCTCCCTCCATGCCAGCATCCATAGTGCCTGCCGAGAGGGAAACTCCTGTGGCTGACCTAGTGGGGCCACACCGGGAGAGCTGGATGCAGGGCCCTAAGGGGGATGAGCAGATGAAAGAATGGGGGGGCGGTGCGGTAGAGGTTGGCTTAAAGGGGGCATAATTCCAAAGTGTGGCCTAGGGTGCAGAAAGGTGTTAATCTAGGCCTGGACCAGGTCAGTAGCTCAGCCAACCTTCAGGTAAGCAGTTCAGTGGCACAAGGGTTTAGCACCATAAGGTAGAACTATTGGGTCTATATCACTTTTATATGGTCATAAACAGTGTGATGTTCCATCGTGGCTCCAAAATAGCTTTTCTGGTTAAGGTTGGTAGGAGTTGTGGTCCAACAACACCAAGAAATTTCCGAGTTTCCCACCCCAAATGTATCAGAAGATAAAAGACAGTCCGGCTCATATCAGGCTCTGACCAAATCTAGGATGTAGTGCTACGGATAGTGACAAGTAGGCTTTAAAAACAAACAAGCTAGGTAACTATCTGAAGTCATTGTAGCAGAATGTAGGTTTTGCTTCTGTTCTCAGATATGTCCCCTAATCTACTTCTTTCTATTTTGGAGGATAAATTATTACTTTACTCATAGACGTATATGGCAATTTGCAGCATCTGGCTTGGACAATAGTAGGGAGGTGATAAACCCTTTGCTCTTTGCCTCACTCTGAAAAATCCCTCAGGATTATTGTAGATAATATATGGTGATACTCAAGCATTTTCATGCTACCTGCTGTCATACTGATGAGAATTTTGCTAGTAACAATTCTACAAGCTAGTAACAATTCACACTGTTTATGACCATATAAAAGCCATATAGACCCAATAGTTCTACCTTATTTGTTGATTATAGATCTTTAGTCTACTTGAATTCTATTTTGTCTTCTTTTCTTTGGTGACCAAGAAATGGGCCTTGGGTTGGCATTACGCAATTAATGGCTCAGCTCTAACAGTTACTCCAGATTTCAGTTTGACTATTTCTTCATCCACCAGGTCAGAGTGAACTTTATAAAGCATGACAGACATTGACTTGGGAAAACATGAGGCTGCTAAATCAATTGCACTGCATGTAGTGGTTGTATTCTCCAGAAAACATTACTCGTTGATTTCTTGTTCATATAGTAGCTGTTTTAGTTTTCTGGCTGATGTGTTTTGACATCTACAACCCTGATCTCTTAATTAAATAGTATGCAGTGATTCAGAATTACATTGTGTAAAAAGCACTTTCTGTGGTGACTTTCTGGTCATCGGCAAGAGCTCGAGAATTGAAAAATATCTGCGGGGTTAATGCACAATAAAGATGTTAACCTTTCTGGATGGATCTGTTTCCTAATTAAAATGCACTATACAGAATACTGAAAGTAATAATGTGGCTAAAAATGAAACCATCTATTAGTTGTGAATCAGTTACTGAATGCAACCATCTGCAAGTCAAGTATATTCAATGTGTATAATTTTGTATTTAAACAAACCCTCTGGAGAATTAAAACAGGAAAAAATATTACACAGAGCTGTCTTAAATTAAATCTGATCCCTGATCCATCTATCATGTAGTTATTTATTTTAATTGGCCTTTACTCTCCATGATTTCAGGCTCATGTGCACTTACTCGGTTCTGTTACCTGCAATTTTCTATCCAGTGATGGGTGGGACTGATGCCGAGACCTTTATCCAGAACATTTTCATCACTATCATTGACTTATGGATCTTTCATTAAGCAAATTCTCATAAATATCCAGGCCAGGAGCCCCCTCCCATTTTTTCTTTGAAGTCCGTTTCGTAAAAAAAAACCCTCAAAAAACCAAATAAAACAAATTAAAGGTTGCCTTTAGCTATTAGCAAATAATCAAGAGGTGACTTGACATTTATTTTTATACTTTGTTTGAAAATTGTCCTTAAGGACAGAACCTCTCAATGGTGTACAACAAAAATATTTAATAATACAACAATGATGGAAAAAATGATAGTGATGATAAAAAACACTAATACTAGTACAAATCATTGTGACATTAAATGTAACAGACCTTTACAGATCATACATAAAATGGTACATGAAGATATTCTAGCTCCATTATAGGGTAGGGTAAACATGGTAGTCTCTAAAGACTTCTTGAAGTCTTGTAATGCTGACAACTCATTGAAGAGTGTTTCCCAGTTAGGTGGGTGAGACTACTGAGAATGTATTGCTCCCATGAACTACCTGACAAATTACTTTGACTGGATACAGTAGTAAGATTTTTCATGTTAATCTCAGAATATTGGTAGGCCTGTAAGGGTGAAAGCTAGATTGTTTAGGGTAGGATAGGCAAAATATGTCCTCTGGATGACATATGGACAACTGTGTTTTTATTGCTTTAAAAAAGTAAAATAGTACAGCAGCAACACTGGATTTGGCAGTTCAACTTCTAAACATATTTCAGAACTCCTTGTATTGCTTAATATTAGGCTTGTGCATGGATTCGATTTGGCCAATTCCCGTTGGCTAATCCGGCCGGTCCAGCTTGTTCAGTTGGCCATAATGGTAAGGACTCAGCTTCCATGGGTTTTTTTGGTCGCAACAGAACAGTGGCTGTCAAAAATCAGCTGCCTTTGGTTTCAAGTGGAAGCAGCCGCTAGAAGGAAAAGTGCAAGGGGGGAAAGGGACAACTCCAGAGCCTGCAAATCAAGAGAAAAAAAGAGGGCTTTAAAAAGGAAGCCCTGGGAAGTGGGGAAGCCCCCTTAAAATGCCTTGGAAAGCAGTGTGCTGCACAGAGAGAGAGAGCGCGAGAGCCATGTGCACTTGCAGAACTTATCTCCTCTAGAGTAGACACAGCTTTAATTAAGCATTAAACCTGGTCTCCTCTACAGACAGAAGGGAAAGGATTGCAAAAAGAGTGGTATCTTAACTCTGATGCTTTAATGAAGGATATAAGGACAAATGATGCCTAAAGTGATGGGAAGGGGAGACTGGGAAATCTCCCCCTTCCCATAATGGGCCAGATAGAAAATGAATATTTTGGTTTCCTGGATCAAAAATTGATTTCTGACCTCCCAAATTCAGGAGGCTTCTGAAAAATAGATCGTGAACCCCACCAAAATCTGGGACACTAAAATGGATCGCAGTTTACCTGGATTGCACAACACTACTTAATATACATGTCTTTCAAAATCGGTGAACTTTTCAGCTGCTCCCTGCATTTTAATTTAGTGTTTGGATAGCACAGCTCAATCAACCCGTTCCCGCAACTTTTTGGTATATTGGTTTTTAGGCCTTTTTCTGGAGTTATTTGGGGCACTGATTCAGAAAATTGCACTGGATAGATCACATTACTCTAGTTTCTTAGATATTGTTCTTGTGATTTTTGGTGGGTGAGCAGATAAAGACGGATATGTGACATATGTTCTGTATCTCAAAAACTAGAGCTGATCGGGGAAAACTGGTGCCATTTTTTTTAAATCATAAGGTCAAATATACCCAATATTTGAAACACCAAAATGTGTGTTGGCTAGTGTAGGCGATGTAGTCTCCAGAAGATTCTTGGGGAAGATAATCCTGCTCCTGACCCATCACAGTTGTCTGCCTGACTGACAATTTTAAATACCAATGGTAGACTTTTACAGTGCATTTAGCTCAGGCATTTACTTCCAACCAGTGCAACTGATGCAGTATAGGCATCCCATGATCATATAAGTAACTCCTTAAACTTGAGTGGCTAACTTATGTACTCTTTGAAGTTATTCAACAGTCTTTAAAGACAGTTCCACTGTTCTCAAATTGCATTATAGCAATCCATCTCAAATGTCACTAGGAAATGGTTAACTAGAGGAAGATCCATCCATCCTCTTCATATTATGGTCACAGTTGGCACACTCCTCTAAATGAATATACAAAAAGATACTAACTGCCATCCTCCATCAATTTTTCTAGTAACTTCCTATGATGTTTTTGTGTTTTTCATCTCAAAAGAGCAGAAGAGCTGTCAAAAGTGGCTACAGAAAATAATATTTATATCATGAATCTTTGAGGTTGGGAGACAGGTAGCTATTAAATTTTTGCTATAGTAGCGCTAACAAGACTAAGTGCCAACTCTTATTTCCTGCCCTTTTGAACAGGGAGTACATTTTCTTTTTTTTTTAAAGTAATAATCATACAAAATGTGTTAATCGGTTCATTAGTTCAAGGATGTCTATGTTAACAACCAGCAACTGCTTTGTGAATATTCTCTGATAATAAAGTAATTATCACTTTTCCTACTTTGTGTATTTGATTCTCATTGATCTCACTGGCTGTAATCTGTTCTCTATCATATGCACACATATGTGTGTGTGTGTGTGTGTGTGTGTGTCTGTCTGTCTGTCTGTCTGCAGCTCAGGACAATATGTCCTGTATTTAATGAAGTGGGCTGCAATCCATAAAGCCTTATAGTATGACTCACCACATTTTATTAGCAATCATAAATGAAAGCTGAGTTTTACATGGTTAAAGTTATTAAGTTGGAACAATATGTTTCCTTTCCTTCTAGTCTTGTGGAAGATTTTTAAAAATAAACTTTATATACCACAAGAGCTTATTTCCTACAAGAGATAACATTTGGTTAATCCAACTCTTTTTCTGTTATGGAGAGCTTGGAAACATGGATATAATTGTCACAGTTTTCTGATGGGGACATATTTGGCAGGGGTTCTAGGTAGTCATAAAACTCCTGTTCTTGTGGAAGTGACTCTATTTGTTCCAGTTAAGGAACCGAGTATTCAAAACATAATTGCAGTGGCCTTCTACTTGAACAACAAAATACAGAGATACTTTTGTTGTTTCCCAAATAAGCAGGAAGCCCTTTCTTTCTCCCTTGTATATACTAAATATACAAACTTTATAGCTTTTTCTTTCTCATTACTCACAGCAGTAATTCTCCAACACACTCTTCAAACCACCATCCATCTCTCAGAAATTCTCATCAAACAGGCTCAGTGTAATTACATCCTGTATACCAGTGTTTCCCAACCTTTTTTGAGCCGAGGCACACTTTAAACATTTTAAAAATCCTAGGGCACACCACCAACCAAAATGACACAAGATGACACTCTAACACAGTAATACATACAGTTAACTGACCTTGAGTTTTGGAGTTGTAGTTCACCTACATCCAGAGAGCACTCTGGACTCAAACAATGTTGGATCAGGACCAAACCTGGCATGAATACTCAATATACCCAAAAGTGAACACAGATGGAGTTTGGGGAAAATAGACAGGGAGCTTGAGGGAGGCCAAGGGTGGTTTCGCGCACACTGAAGAGGAGGGGAGGAGGGAGGGGTGGGGCCCTGTGGGGAGCCATTCTCCCAGTTTACGGCTCTGCCGGGCTTGGTGGAGCCGCGAACCGGGAGAAAGGCTCCCTGCAAGGAAATGGAGGAGATGCATCTCGGGCCCTGGCTGCTTCCAAACCGCAGTTTGGAAGCAGCCAAGGTCCGTGATTTGCTCCGTTTCCCCAGGTCTCCCTCACAAGCAGAGGGAGACCTGGGGAAACTGAGGAGATGCGGGGCTCGGCAGAAGATGCGAGACGGCCAAATTCAGCTTTCAGGCAGGGCCTGGGCCCTGCAGGGAGCCTTTCTTCCGAGGCTCCCCGAGGTGTCCAGGCCCTCCCTGGCAGCTGGGATGGGCCGGCTGGCTGGCTGGCGTGCGGAGGGGAAATGGCCGAAGGAGGCGGCCCCCTAGCCCCTTCTTCTTCGCTGCCGCCGCCCGGCCCTTTCTCATCCTCCTGCCACAAGCAGCAGCAGGCAGGAGAGGGATGAAAGGGGGGGAGACATTTTCGCGGCACACCAGATGATCCGTCACGGAACAGTAGTGTGCCGCAGCACAGCGGTTGGGAAACACTGCTATATACTACCCCCATTGCATTAACCACCATACCCTAATTACAGTGGCATAAGTCTTTTACAGGTAGTTAGGCCAGAGGTATTAACTTTGCTATCACTTAGAAAATGTCAAGTAATTTCCAAATCCTGACAACATTGAGTGAATCTCTGAATGAACACATGCTCTCCTTGAAGTATTATGGTCTTAACAATTGTCACCATATGGAATTAAGCTTGCAAAGAATTATCATTATATAATAAAACATGCCAAGGTACTTAATTCGAGGGAAAGCAAATTAAATTTATTAAAAAGCAAGAAAACTAGGGGTGCAGTGAGTACATTTTCTCACAGAGATTGCATATCAGGCAAAAACTGTTTGTAATGTTAATGCCATCTAGCTATTTACAATGATGAACATTCCCTTTGGGAAAAGAGGAACTTCTGCACTTGAAAAATTAAATGTTGGTGCCTAAGCATTTTGGAAAGACATGACCTTTTAGAGATCATAACCAGGAATCTCCATAGCCTTTTGGAAGCATGAGCCTTTTGGAGATTAATTGGCATTCACACTATTTGGAATAATCATAACCTTTTTGTAAAATTCCTGAGAAGAGTGAAATATGCGTTAGAGTGAATCTTCTCCTTACTGGTAAATATCCATTAGTATTCATGCAAGGCAAATTAAGCTTCTCATTTGTTAGACTGATATACCTGGTTATCTCTCTGAACTGTTAGGAACAAAGATATGCCAATGCACAAAATATATAGCAGATCTTCAGAAGTGTTATTTCAGTTGCCCAAAACATCTACTGTCCCTTAAAATACATTGGTTTTTAAATCATGCTTTCAAAAAACAAAAATAAGTAGTCTTCATTAAAAGTAACATAGTTGATTTACTTACAAACTTCATGTGTTCAGCATAAAGATACATTTCTTATTAGTTGATAATTTAAACCACTGATTCTCAAAGTGGGCGGTACCACCCCCTGGTGGGTGGTGAGGCGATCCATGGGGGCGGTGGGAGGCTCAGGGGAATTTGGGGGGTGGTGAACCCCTTTAAGGGGGCGGTGAACGATTGGCTATTTAGGAGGGGTCGCACAGCCCTCTTCTTTGGCCCTGCCCTCTTCGCTTTGACCTGAATATTAGATACTTGGTTTAGAATTCATAAGAGTAGCAAAATTATTTATGAAGTAGCAACAGAAATATGGTTGGGGGTTACCACAACATGAGGAACTTTATTTAGGGGTGATGGCATTATAAAGGTTGAGAACCACTGCATTAATACATATATCTTTCTGTTTAACTGCTATTAAATTTTTAAAAAATTAATTTCTAGGAGGGTGGTAAGTAAAATATTTTCTGGAAGATAAAGGCCAAAAAAGTTTGGGAACCACTGGTTTAAACAATAAGTTCTTTAAAGCATTATTTTTTAGTGTCTTATTTGTTGCGTACAGGCCAATACTCTCTTCAGTGTAATATATTACTCAATAAAGACTGACTACTCTCTGCAGCATACTGAAACTACCAGCTGGATACTGTACTTCTTAACTGTACTGATTTCTAAAATGGAGTCTCAGTCTGCATAGTCCCAGATCTGGTCACATGGTCTGCAGTCCCTCCCACAACCTCAAACAACATAGAGTTAAGGGGAAACTGCACATCAATATATGCATTGCATACAATATAGTAAGCAATTACAATTATATACATAACAAAAAAACTAGAATAGGAGGCTAGTAGAAGATAGTTATTTCCAACAAAGCATCCAAGAAATTTTTTAATACATGTAAAACATGCAAAAAATTAAGAATCATTTTTATTCTATAGTGGATTGATTTCAAAAGAGCACAAAACTTAAAATGTGATATTTAGGATATGTTTAATTTCTAAGATTATTGGTTTTAAATAATCACTTTCTAGCTATTTTGCTTTAGAATATCTCAAAATATGGGTAGTGTTGGCTAGTGAGATCACTGTCACTTGAATGTGTTTCAGTGAAACATCAATGATTGGGCACGGGGCCACTCTTAACTAGCAGAAGAAGAATTATTTAAGAAAAATAGTAAGATATGCACATTTATTTATTAGCATGACTACTACAGATTGCAGGATCCAACACATACTTTGTTTTGAAAAAAATGCGGAGCATAGCCCTTTATTTCCTCCCCCAGAAAATTAATAACATTTTGGTGATGTTGATCTCATGCTCAATAGGTTTAATCCTTTTTTAAATTTTAATTAGCAGTTGTAGTGTTGTGTTTCCTTTATTTATTATTTTTTAAAATCATTTCTTCCCTGCTCATCTCATCCTGCAGGGGACTCAGAGTGATCTACAAACGTTATATAGAACACATATAGGCAAACATTGTCAGATTATTGCATTTTGAATAGCAATTCATGAGTCAGCACAAGATACATTTTCGCAGTTTGAGATGACCTGCAGTGTGACATGTTTGACACCAGATGGCGCTGTCTCAAGACTGCTAAATGGAACTTTGAGGAATTTCCGTTACAAAGTGACAGTTGGGATTTATCAGTTGGGATTCAATATCTGTGAGGAAAGGATGTTTAGAAAGGTAGCTGTGATGGCTGTTGTTTTTCGATGTTTTGCCAGTTATTGTTAAATACAATTCAATACAAAGTTATATATTTACCTTGTGAATTGAATGAGAGTTTCATTATTCACACGAACAGAGACTGGAGTGTTTGGGCCGATGGGGAATTAAACTTCTATATTTCTGTTGCCTATCCGCTGTGACATAAATACTCAACGCCGAAAAGGTTATGGGCCCAGATCCCAGAACCCAGAATCCAGAATTGCAGGGGCACAGAGATACTACATAACCCATAATTCATAGAAAAAGTTTTTGAATAACACTGCAAATTGCAGCAGAAGTCGCTGTTTACCTCAGTGTTAGAGAAAAAAGCTGAAGTGAATTTTTGCCAGGAGCATCTGTAGTGTGAAGAAAGATGGCATTATTTGGAGCACAGCATCATTTAGAAAAACTCAGAGGCAGCTCAAATTATTTAATATGGGCTACCAAAGTGCGAGCAGTTTTGGCAAAGGAGGAGCTGCTATCCTGCTTAACACATAGACCTATTTCTGATGCAGAAAGGTTGAAAGATGGCAAGGCAAGGGCTACCATCATCCTGTCAGTTGACGATAGGCACCTCACATATTTAGCTCTGGAAGAAACAGCCTCTGACTGTTGGAAAAGGCTTGAAAAGCTGTATCAGCAGGCTACTGGAGGCTCAAAAGTTTTATTGAGCAGAGAACTGTTTTCACTGAAGCTTCTGTCAATGGAAGATTGTGCCAGAGAGACTCATTTGAGTAAAATGCTGAGCCTATTTAATGATTTAGCAGCAAGGGGCACCAATTTTACAGAAGATCAGAGGCTTAATTCTACTAAGCAGTTTGGGGCAGAGCTACAACTCATTCATTGACTCAATGCAATCTGTGATAGAAGAGGACATCAACTTCGACTTAGTTTCGACTAGATTGGAGAACTGGGCTTGTTACAGAAGAAATGCCCAGCAACTTTCAACGGAGAAGACGGTCAACAAAGGCTTCAATATGAAGAGGAAAGAGACAATCCAGTGTGATATCATCTGTTACATTTGTAATAAAAGAGGACACAAAGCTAGACAATGTCATCAGAACAAGTTTAAGAAGAGTGAATCAGCACAGAGCAAGAAAGAACAGATCAACAATTCAAGAAAAGACTCTGATTCAGGCTGTCTGTTGATGGGTTTACAATGTAACAATGATTTTATTCCTCAGGTACCCTGGATTATTGACTCTGGGAGTGCAAAGAGTTTTGTTAAGGATAGTAAATTGTTAGCAGAGAAGGAACCTTTATCTGGTTCTATGCAAAGTTGTGTGAGTCTAGCCAATGGTCAAAGGTGCAAGGTTTTAACAAAGGGAGAAGTTGAAATTGGTCAACTTAGTCTAAAGTTAGACAATGTTTATTTAGTTCCTGAGCTAGAACACAATGTTCTAGGGGTGAAACAACTTGCAGACCATGGTTTATCCATTGTGTTTGAAGGGAGTTATGTAAAATGAGTAATAAAAATACAGGTATGTATAAGGAAGTAAAATTTCAAAATGGTTTCTATAGAATGAATGCTAGTAATAAAATGTCTACAAATAGTATTCAGAGTTTGGAAGGGAAACCTCTGCATGGTGACAGATGTCTGCACATGCTACACAGGAAGTTTGGCCACGTGAACTATAATATGATTAGAAAGACTGCACAGCTAGTAGGCATTCAAATACCAGAATGCAGAAATTATTTAGAGTGTGCTGTCTGTAACAAAACAAAGTTAAAGGCTTATCCTGTTGCCAAAAGGAGTGATAGAGTAACAACTAAGATACAGTTAGTGCACATGGATCTAGCTGGACCTTTTCCAAAGAGTATTGGAGGGAATGTATTTCTGCTAGTAATAGTAGATGATAGGTCTCGATTTGGCTTCGTTTATCCTCTGAAAGGTAAATTTCAGGTGTATGAAAAATTTATTGAATGGTACAATTTTGTGAAGAACCAATTTCCTGATTTGACTGTTAAACAAGTTCAATCTGATAGAGGAGGTGAATTTGTGAATGAAAGACTTAAGATTTTTTTAAGGATAAAGGAATTTGGCATAGGAAAACAAATCCGTGTGTATCAAAAGAAAATGGAATTGCGGAGCATCGCTTAGGTGTAATTCAAACCATGGTAAAATCAATGCTTGAGGATGCACAAATGTCCAAAGGTTTTTGGGCAGAAGCAGCTAACACTGCCAATTACGTGCTGAATAGGTTATGGACCTCAAGTGTAAATGAAATCCCATTCTATTTGTTTTATGGAAGACATCCAAAGGTGGATCATTTTCAAGTATTTGGTGCGCATGCAAATGTCTTAATTCCTATACAGCAAAGAGCCAAAGAGATCAGCATTGGGTAAAGATGCAATTTATTGGATATGAAGGTGGAACGAAAGGCTATAGATTCTGGAATGGCTCTTCTCCAGGGAAGAAGATCACAGTCTCCAGATCTGTAAAGTTCGAAAATAATACTCATTGGGATAGAATTCATGCGAACACTGAAGTGTTCATAGCCCCAAGTGTTTCTAGAGTAAAGAATGAATCTGAAGTTGTAGAGGTATTAGATGAGGCAAATGTGGAAGAAAGCAAGGAACAATCTGAAGAAAGTAATTTTCATGATTTTTGCGCCACAAACTCTGACTTAGTGTCCAAATCTGTAACAGAGGTTGATGGACATTGTCAAGAGGAGATTAGGGATGTGGAGGAGACTAAGGAAGAGATTCCTAGGAGATCCACACGTATCACTAAAGGAATTCCACCAGCCAAGTACCAAGTCACGCAAATAGGAAGTATAGAGTGGAAAGATCCTAATTCTTACGCTGAAGCATTGCGTAGACCGAAAAATGAACGTGATTGTTGGGTAAAAGCAATGAAGAAGGAATTTGATTCACTTCATTCTTTAAATGTTTTAGAACAAGCAGATGTAACCAAAGATGTAAAGGTAATTGGTTGCAAGTGGGTATTTAAAAGGAAAACACAAGTTGATGGTTCATTATTGTACAAAGCAAGATTGGTTGCACAAGGTTTTGGTCAAATTTACAATCAAAATTATGATGAGGTATATGCTCCAACGATTAGACCTGAAACAATTAGGACTGCTTTAGGCATCGGTGTGCAAAGAAAGTATGTTATAAGGCACTTTGACATTGCCACAGCTTATTTAAACGCAGAGCTGACTGACAATGTATATATGAGAGCAATACCTGGTTTTGAAAAAGATACTCCAACTGGTGTGTATCGACTACGGAAAGCATTATACGGGCTAAAGCAAGCAGCGAGATGCTGGAACCAGTGTATAGACGAAAAGTTAAAGGGTCTTGGCTTCGAAAGAAGCAGTGTAGATACATGTCTATATAAGAAAGGAAAAGAGTCTAAAAAGCAAACATTTGTTTTGGTGTTTGTCGATGATCTAGCACCATCCGAAAGGGATGTGGAACAAGTTTTTAAGGGACTAAACTCAAGTATGACTGTAAAAGATCTTGGAGAAGTCCGGAAATACTTAGGCGTAAATGTAACTAGAACTGAAAAAGATATTTGTCTAGATCAAAAAGACAAAATTTTTGAGTTACTTGAGAGAACAAGATTGACTCTGTGTAAAACAGTAGCAACTCAATGGTACCAGATTTTTTAAAGCTTGATAGAGGTGAAATGTTTGACAATCAAACATTGTATAGATCAGTGGTTGGGAGCCTCTTGTATTTGGCAAATTGGACTAGGCCTGACATCGCCTATGCCACTAATGTACTAAGCAGGAGAGTGAATGAACCAACGTTGACTGATTGGCAAGCTGTAAAACGAGTGTTAAGATATTTGAAAGGAACATGTGACAAAAAGCTAAAAATTTGTCCAAAAGAAAGCAGTATGAAGGGGTTTGCAGACGCAAGTTTTGGTGACAACGAACAAAACTTGTCATGTTCGGGTATCTAATTAGTTTTAATGGGATACAAGTGACATGGAAATCTCGTAAACAGTCACACGTTTGTTTATCCACGGCAGAAGCCGAATTTTCTGCTTTGTCTGACTGTTGTACAGAACTAGAGTGGATAAAGGCTCTAGTAAACGAGTTCCAAAGTTTTGAAGATAAGATATCTTTATTTACTGATTCTCAATCTTGTATAGCAATATCAAATGCTGAAGGATTAAAGCAGAGAACAAAATATATTGGGGTAAGGTACCAAAATGTTTGAAAGTTAGTACAGGATGGTTTTATTAATCCTGTGTATGTCCAGTCAGATGAGAATATGGCTGATATGTTTACAAAAGCATTGACTAATTGTAAATTAAATGTATTTTGTAAGAAGATATTGTTATTATAAGTAATGTGTGTACTTGTGTTGCTCATGAAGGAGGAGTGTCAGATTATTGCATTTTGAATAGCAATTCATGAGTCAGCACAAGATATATTTTCGCAGTTTGAGATGACCTGCAGTGTGACATGTTTGACACCAGATGGCGCTGTCTCAAGACTGCTAAATGGAACCTTGAGGAATGTCAGTTACAAAGTGAAAGTTGGGATTTGTCAGTTGGGATTTAATATCTGTGAGGAAAGGATGTTTAGAAAGGTAGCTGTGATGGCTGTTGTTTTTCGATGTTTTGCCAGTTATTGTTAAATACAATTCAATACAAAGTTATATATTTACCTTGTGAATTGAATGAGAGTTTCATTATTCACACGAACAGAGACTGGAGTGTTTGGGCCGATGGGGAATTAAACTTCTATATTTTTGTTGCCTATCTGCTGTGACATAAATACTCAACGCCGAAAAAACATTCAATGCTGTTATATAGTTGACAGGACAAACAATGCATAAATGGAGGTATAGGCTTTTTTCCATCTCCAACATCTGGAGGCTGTGCTCAACTCTGGCCATGGAAGTGGGGTGGGGTGATGTTGCTCCATCTTCCATGTCAAGAAACTTTTTTTGCTGTCCGTAGATGCTTCCTGATCAAATTGTCAGTAAGTCTTTATGGATGCCTTTATCACCTCCCTGTTTTTGTGAGCAGTACCTATTTATCTGCTCACATTGCTGTTTTCAATCTACTAGGTGGGCGGAAGCTGGGCTGATGACCAAGAGCTTACCCCGACCCGGGCTTGAAGTGTCAACTTTTTGATTGGCAAAATTTATTGCAGCTGGTGGTTAGCCTGCTGTGCTAAAGCCTGATCCATTACATCAGGGGTGCTCATTATGTAGATCGTGATCTACTGGTAGATCACATAGGGCGTCCTGGTAGATCACAGGCAGGGCGAGATGAAGACTCAGTCAATTTGTCCAGTAGTAAGAAATCAGTTTGTGTGTGTCAACTGTATAATAGGATCTGAGGTCCTTTCCACACAGTTAAAAAAAATCCCATGTTATCTGCTTTGAATCAGATTATATGGCAGTGTGGACTCCGAAAACCCAGTTCAAAGCAGATATTGCGTTATATGTTTCACATTTTTGTAGTGGGTAGGTAGATCATTTTGACTTGGTTGTTTTATGAGTAGCTCGCATGCTGAAAAAGTGTGAGCACCCCTGCATTACGTCAATTCATAATATTCCAGAGTGCGTATTTTTGAAGTTAATATGGTTGAGATCATCGCCATGGGCAAAGTTTCTTGGTTAGGGATTCCTTAAATTTGGCATACTACCTTTCCATTCCACTCAACCTTCTGATGCTTTGCCTGCTACCCACACCCATAAAACAATTGAAGTGGTACTGGCAATAGATGGACATACTATTACAGAAATGCTTGGTGTATTAGTAGAAAGAAGTTCCTTGCACAAATTAGTCTGTATCTTTGAGCTCCAAGCTTGAAGATTACTTTCTTTTGCTTTAGTCTAAAAAGCTTTTGTGTCCTTTGCTTTGTTCTGTGGAGCTTTTGATTTATAAGGATTTTGAAGCTTAACTATACTATCAAGTTACTTTAAACAGATTATGTTAAAAATTAGAGCTGCTAATGTTGACATGAGCATTTTAATTACCGAATGCATTGGTAGAATATTACCATGGATTCAGCTAGTAGAAAGGCAATCTCTTACTCTTTAAAGGTTAAAAGTTCAAACTTTAAAGTCTAAAGATGTCCAACAAAACAATACATTTAATATGGAATTATGGAAGGGAGAAAGAATGAAAACACATTTTCTTACACAAATACCTGGGTTACATAATTTCATTACTTTGCAAAGACTTTGTATTTCAGCAGAAGCTCTAAGCATTCAGATTCACAGTTACATAGAACAAATTCTCTCTTTTTTTAAAAAAATAGCAAGTCTGTCCCAGGGCAATTTTAAAATGAGCAATTATCATTTCATTTGACAGGGCATATCCAGTTCTGCATTAGTTACTTTCTATCAAAATAAAACCAAAATTGTACCAGCCTGATCCAAGGTGTGCTGAAAGTTCGGGGTATCTCCTAGACAAGAAAGTAACTTCTTGAACAAACCAAAGACAAGATAACAAGCAGAGAATTTAAGAAACAATGAAATAATGCATTCCTGCTAACTAGTTAAAGGAATGAGGAGATGGCTTAGATATTAAGTCTATTCTCCCTCTTTATCAGCTCTGTTTATGAAACTATATCAGGCATGCAACATTAAATCCAATTAAGTAGAAGTCTGAACCTTCTGCACCCAAGTAATGCCTGTCAGTTTCTTTGTGCAGCTTCCAGTTACACAGAAGGTGGAGTTCCAAGACCAGTATGTGGATCAGTGTGCAGTGTGAGTGGTTGGTGTTATCTTCTATTCTTGAGGGTATCCTCCTACTCAAGTTTTGGATTTCATCTCCCAGATTCTCTCCCTATTGACTGCTGCTCAGGGTTTCTGAGAAGTGAAGTCCATGTGCCTGAGAATGTACACCAGGAATTTGCTGATCCCCAAAACTTTAGACTACTTTGAAGTTTTCTTGGATTATCCAGATAGATGTTAGAACGTCTCTAGAACAGACCACAGTTATATTCATAGTCCAAGCAAATACTACTTTGAAGGTGTGTCAGGGTACCTGTCAAAGGAAAATAATATCAGCAATAATATGAGAGGAAACATGCTTCTAGCAAAGGTCATGTCACTCCAAGGACCACCAGTTGGAGGTAAGCTTCTCCCCCATTAGGCATTTTCAAGGATCAGTTTTCTATCCCCCCCTTAATATGTCCTAATACAGATTCATTGATGGGATTTTTTTAAAAAAAAACTGTCCCTCAAAAACAGGTTTTCAGGGTGGGTTGGAAGGCCAACTCCACCAAGTGCCCTCAGTGAACAGGCATCCAATGGCTTCAGAAATGTGAGGTACCACTTCCATGTTCTGTCTGAAGCAAACCAAAGTGAAAAGTCTAAATTTCTGTAATGCCAGCATGGGTTCCCAAGCCCTCACTCCTGGAACACTGCTAGTATGTAAAACGTAACAGATAACAGGTGATGCCTTTAAACAGTGTTTCCCAACTGCTGTGACGCGGCACAGTAGTGTGCCGTGATGGACCTCCAGCTGTGCCGCGAGAAAAGCTATCTGCCCCCCTCCTTCCCCTCTCCTCCTGCCGAACTCCTGCTGCTTGGGGGGGGGGAGGAGGAAGGGCCAGGCGGCGGCGAAGAAAAAGAAAAAGGGGCCGAGGCACCGCCTCCTTTGGCCGTTTCCCCAGCCAGCCTTCAATCTGCCATGACTTCTGCCCCTCGCTTGCTGAAGCTCCGCAGAGGAGAAGCCCCACGCACTGAAGCCTGTCCACCGCTCATGCTCCTCCTCCTCTGTGCGGCCTGGCTCGGCCCCCTCCCCCCCAGCTTCAGCTCTCCCACAGCTTCTCCAGCCTTGAGGGAACAGTGCCAAGCCAGCATTGTGCTGGCTCTGCCACCGCTGGCTTGGCACTGTCCCCTCAAGGCTGGAGTAGATGTGGAGAGCTGAAGCCGGGGGAGGGGCAGGGCAGGGCATGGCGCAGAGCCCCTTCCCTGGCTTCAGCTCTCCCACAGCTTCTCCAGCCTTGAGGGAACAGTGCCAAGCCAGCATTGTGCTGGCTCTGCCACCGCCTGTCTTGGCATTGCCCCCTCAAGGCTGGAGAAGCTGTGGGAGAGCTGAAGCCAGAGGGAGGGGTTGGGGCATGGCACAGCCTGGCTCCTCCCCCAGCTTTGGCACTCCCATCAGCTGTTCCCAGCAGGCCACCATCCCCCAGCCGTTCTTTACTGTGTTAGAGTGTCATTTTGTGTCATTTTGGTTGTTGGTGTGCCCCTGGATTTTTTTAATGTTAAAAGTGTGCCGCGGCTCAAAAAAGCTTGGGAAACACTGCCTTAGAAGAAGTAGTCTTCTGTTGTTGCTGTCCTATCAACTTTGACTTATGACAAATCTATGAATGACAGACCAGTAAAAGGCCATGAACTGTCATGCTCTGGTTGGATAAACTTAAGGCCATGGTTTTCTTTTTTAAAAAAATCAATTTCACTGTGATCTGGTCTTTCTATTTCTGCTTTACCAGTGAGTCACATCATCTCATGGTATGTTCTAATGTGACAGTTTAATCATTTTGTCTTTCAGTGAGAACTCAGGCCTGATTTACTCTTATAACCAATTGCCTTTTTGGCAGTCTGTGGTGTCTGTAGAACTGTACTCCAACAAACGGGTTGGCTTTCTTCCTAACAGCTTTACTGTCCAGCTTTCACACCCATGCACTGAAAGTGGAAATGCCATGGGAAATATGTTTGTTAATCCTCCTTTCCTTCTCAACAAAGCAGAAATCTCTTTTAAAGTATCATCTGCTGCCTCACTCTTGTATCGTTATGGAATCCTGTGGATGGTAAACCCGATTTGCAGGTTTCCTTGTTTCATTTTGCAATCTTGCTTGCATAATGACACCTAAATATTGCAGCATTGGGTACAAGTGATGTCACTGAAAATCATAGATAATTGACTACATTTTCTTGAAGTAGGTGTCAGCCTTATTATCGTGGTTATGAAAAAACAAGCAAAGGCAATTTGTATAAAAAGAAGACCTTATAACCCAATGCAATGTTTCAAATTATTTGGAGAAGGAGATATCTCATTTTGTTCTGTTTCCAATTGGAAGCGCATCTTCCTGTTCTCCTTGGAACATAAATAAAAGTAAACTGCTTCAGGGTCCAACTTCAAATCCAATAGATGTCTGGAGGGAAATAGAAGAGCTTGCACACGATGTAGGTGTCATTTCTTTCAGATTCTTTGACAGACTCTGCTCATAGACTTCAGGCCTTTTCTTTCCCTGCTCCAATTTGAGGCAGCAGCATTTGGTTTTACTGCAGAACTCAGCTTCTTCTTTTCCACAGCCTCTTTGGCATTTGCTTTTATTTACGCACAGTCTGTTCAAGAAAAATGTGCACAGAAATTTACATATGTGATAATTGACAATCTTTTTTTAGTTACAAGCCTAAAGGCGAAATGGGTTAAACCCTTGAGCCAGCAGGACTGCTGACGGAAAGGATGGCTATTTGAATGCAGGAGTGAGGTGGGCTCTCATCTGTCAGCTCCACCTTCTCATGCAAGGACATGATAGTAGTCTCCCAATGAATGGTAAAACATCTAGGTGTCCCCTGGGCAACGTCCTTGCAGACAACCAATTCTCTCACACCAGAAGTGACTTGCAGTTTCTCAAGTCACTCCTGACATGAAAAATAGGGTATAAATAAGTGTTTGTTACCATTTCATCTTTGCAAAAGCTGGAAAGAAATCCACCCATATGTTGAATCAAATATTTGCTTTAAACAGGTTTCTTTTTCTATGTCTCTGAGAAAGAAGATCAAAACATAGGTATTATATGAGGTAATGCATACTACCATTTATCTAAAGTCTAGATTTGTGTCCTCTTTCAAAGTCCTTTCTTTCTTTTGCCAAAAGCTTCTTGCTACAGTCTGTGTTTTATCTTGTCTCTGCTAGTGAACCTTCAAATAGTGTACTTACAAACATTAAAAGAATGCTTTTAAAATGCACACTATGCACCCAAAAGGAGCTTAGCTGTTGACCTACTAAAGAAAATATAACTTTAAAGACATCCCTAATGGCAATGGATGCTGATGTTGTTCAAGTCCAGACATCTTGGCAGGGAAAGGAGAGGTTTCACAAATGAGTCGTCGGGTTTTCTCTTGCTCCTTTGAAGAATGCAAGTAATGTGTCAGTGGGATTTCAGCTTGCAAAGAATGGCATGTATTTATGAGTGCCATGCCTAGTTTTCTACAATACTGTATATGTTTTATATAGCACCCTATTTCTCTTTTGCTTTTGTGAGAGGGAAGGCAGATCATTTTTGCATTATTGTTTACATGTCATTTAGCAGAACACAGATAATTGCTATGCCCTAATGTAACCATATCCCATCTCATCTTGGAAGTTAGGCAAGGTCTGCCCTGATTAATTATTGGGTGGAAGACCACTAACGAATACTATTTGCCTCCCAACCCACAAAATGACAAGAGAGACAACAATAGCTTTGGATTCGAAATTTGGTCAACATTTATTAAATGTTACCTATTTAACTTTTAACTGAACTAAACTTGTGTGTCTTGGAACTTGGTGGCAAAGCCGAGGTAGCATCCTTATGCAGCCTACCCTCAGCTATTCAGGGAGCAACACCTGGGTACCCTGGAATCCAAACCCGGACAACCTCTAAGATAAATGTCTGGAGAATCCTCTCTCAAATTATTGAGACCAGAGTCTCCCATTTCTGAACCATGCGATATCTCCTCACTCATTTAATGCCATCTAGGTGAGTGTTTTGTTGTGTAATGGCCCACACTCTTTAGGGGTGCCTTGGGTGTACACCGATCTTTGCATTTTTCTATGTTATTTATGCTAGACTTATTAACTACACCATCCTGGCTAGCCCCTAATAACAATATAGGGTAGGCGAAAAAAAAACCCACTTAGAACATAGGAGGGTAAAAAATTCCTACCTGGTCCTGAAAGGCAACCAAATAATTATACTGTCAGTGGGCGAGTGTGGTGGGCTGATGGCTCTGAGCAGAATGAAGAGGAAGGCTGGCTGCAAAAGTGGAACCATCCATTCTCTTCTTCGGGGAGGAGGCAAATTGCTCCCCCCCCCCCCCAGCTGTGCTGGGGTGGAAAAGTCCCATGCTGTAGGCTATATTTCAGAGGGAGGAATTTGCAAACCAATGCTGAGTATTCTCTCTAGCAAAATCCTTTGAAATATGAGGATTGAATGAAAAGAAATGCCTCCACCTTCATAACTCCTCAACAGATGGCAGTACTGGTATGCGGCAGGCACTGGCTTGTTCCGCATACTCTCCTCTACAGTTTCATTTTGGTAGGAAGCCTTAGCATTGAACGTTTGTGTTGTTAAAGTGCAAAGTATGGAATCCTGCACAGACGGTTGGTCAATGTGACTTAAGCAAGGTGCAGTCATTGAATTCTTGATAGCAGAAGATGTCACCCCAAAGGAGAATGCAAACTGTTTATGGTGATTGTGTTGATGTGAATACTGTGTGTTGTTGGGCAACTAAGTTTAAAGATGTTGATGTGGAAACATCTGACTTGCGTGACAAAGACTTGGACGTCCTGTGACAGCAACCAGCGAATTTCCCAAGGAAAAGGTTGACAGATTGACTCCGGACGATCGTTTTATCACTCAGAGAGAAATTTCAAGCATAATTGACATTTCTGTCCTGATGGACATTGAGAGAACTGTGAGACGCTGGTTGCAGAAACAGAGTGCCGACTTCTTCCGTGACGGCTTCAGAAAACTTGTTCATAATTGGCAGAAATGTATCCAACTGTTTGGTGATTATGTGGAAAAGTGAATAGTCGCAGTTAAAGAGCACATTCTAAGGATTATTTCTGTGTTTGATTTATTAAAACATTCCCATCCAAACCCAAGTAATGAAAGTGGAGGCATTACTTTTCATTCAACCCTTGTATATGGAGTTGCCATAAGTTGACAAGTGAGTTTACAAATACTTATGACTTGAAAAGTTTTCAGGTTATACATATTCACCCCAGTTAGGTGAGTCTGACACTTCCTTTTTCTGCAGGGCTTCTTATTAATTAATAGGTTGGTTCAACACGATTACCTCCATGTTGGCAATTGCTATCTCAGTAGAATTTTACAGCAGGTTGTTTTATTTCTGGAGAGTTGACAAGATTTACAAAATTCTCACTATTTAGGAGATAAAATAGTTGAAGTATTTCTTTTAAAATCTAAATGCAAGAAAAAGTGAAACTGCAAAATTTTCAACATTCCTATTAAAAATTTCCATTTTAACACATATTTAGTTGGGGTTTTTTGAGCCAATAATTTCATTGAACCATTCTTGTGGAAAAGCCATGGTAATCAATTTGCGATTTCCACATTAATTGAAAAGGTAAGGATCAGGCCAGTTCATACTGGCAATCTTAAAATATCAATTTTCCTCAACATTCTTATCCTCATAAGCTTCCTGACCCATTCTGGGCTGATGATATCATTGTATGAACCCTTTCCCATGTGAGGAAAAGAACTACTTCTTTAATTTTGAATGGGTCAGAGGAGAAACGTTACATAACATTTGTTTGAAACCCTGCTGAAAATTACATTGAGTGCTGGTCTTTGTCTATTTCTATGTAAAATACATATACAAGTGCCCTCTATTTTGCCTCAGTTTAATCTAAAATAGGAATAAGGGCATGTGAATGACATTCAATCTAGAAGGAGATATTGCATGTGGAAGGACTGTACTATAGAAATTTAGTGGGAAAGCTTTACTTGATTAAACAAAATGATGGTCAATAATTGATTGATCTCAGATTGGTGAAAGATACTGATTAAAACCAAGAGTTTCATTTATGATTTTGTTACTTCCTTTATCAAAGGCTTGCAAACACATTGTTAATGGCATCAACTATTTCAAAGCAACGTTTTCCAATTACGTATTCCCTCCGCTGCTTTTTACTCAGGTCCCTCTGCTTGTAGGCAGAACATATGTATTGTTTGTCTTTTTCTATTTTTTTGGAGCAGGGGAACCATACTTGGACATGTGACATTGCATAATGATTTCTAGATCATAACAAACTGGATAGAAAATGTAGGTTTTTAAAAAGTGGTTTTAATAAACTAGAGGCATTGACCTGATGAGGGCAAACGCATGCCATTTAATATGATAAGGTAGAATGTTCTAGTATATATACTAGCAGGGGGAGGAAAACAAAGTGCTCAGCAGGGGAAATGCAAAGTGGGTGTTAGAAAAGGCTTAATTTGCTGGCTGGGGGATTCTGAAAGTTACATTCAAAATAATTAACATTCCCCATCCTATTTTATCAGTTTGTTTGTGTGACACACCTCGAGCTGTGGGGAAAGGCAGGTAAGAAATAAAATAGTAGTAGTTGTAGTAGTAATAAAAATAACAATAATTTGTTTACTCCCATGATTTCTCTTCTTATCTTGCTTTCACAATTTTCGAACATTAATCTATAATTCATATGTCATAAAGAAATTCAGTGTAGGATAGTGTAGCCATCCCTCTTTCATGGATGTTTTACTAGAGAGGTGTGAAACTAGTGGCTCATTAGATGTTGTTGACCTATAATTTCCATGATCTCTTACTATGAGCTATGCTGTCTGGGGCTGATAGGAGTTGTATTCCAACCTTCAGAACAGGGGCAGTCCTACTGGTAGGCAAAGGACGCCGCTGTGTGGGGCGCCATCTGGGTAAAAAGGGCACATTCCCCTGCCCGCCAGACAGCCTCCGGCCAATGTTCTGCTTTTGGACCTTGTGCGCTCCAACGCCGCGCCCCGCTCCCTGCTGTGTCTGCTGGTGCTGCTGGCCTTGGAGGTGGGCACCGGCCCCGGCCCCGTCTTCCGCAGGCACAGAGGGGGAGTCTGGCTCGGGCTGCCCGGTGTGCCTGTGTTGGCAGCATAGCAAGGAGCTCTGGCTGGAGAGCATCAAATCCCAGATCCTGAGCAAGCTGCGGCTGAAGGAGGCGCCCAACATCACACGCGAGGTGGTAAACCAGCTGCTGCCCAAGGCGCCACACAGGAGCTTCTGGGCATGCGTGGAGGGGATGGGGCACCAAAATAATGTTTTGGGGCGGGGCGCCAAAATAATGTTAGCTTACCATTTAAAATTACCTTAGACCGCCCCTGCTCCAGGAAGCCACAAGTCACTCACTCATGCATAACTCACTCATAAAACCTGCCAAGTGATCAGGTTAATTTTACAAGGAATTTTGTCTCAGTAAACTTCTTTCCCATATCTCATCTTTCAAATATTTTGGTTTGAATTCCCTGGGTGGGCGGCTTTTGAAATGTAATTTTAATTGACAGTTGTGAATTAACATTCTTGCATCTGATTATACCATTATGCTGCAGAAAAATTATAATGATAAAATTACAATATATAATAACTTCTAAAAATCTGGTGGCATATTGTCATTTCAGCAGATTGGCTGGGAATAAAAAAAGGTAAGAGACCACTACTTTCTTCTCAGTGGTTGTGACTGTCATTTGAAAATAGCATTTAAAGCCACAGATCAGCAACAACAATTGGGATTATTTTTCTTCCTTTTTCCTTTTATAAGAAAGGTCTTGCCAATTGAAAGACGAGAAGAGAAGGGGACTCCAAGTTCCCAATCCTGTGATCTAGGGGCTCAATTTTGCTCCATTTCCCTCTTTCCCTCCCTCTTAACAGTAGTGATGCATTTCACTTGTTTTGAAGAAGAGATGTCTACATTGCACCAGCAATCACTTTAACAACTCATATTCAGAAAATTGGCTTAGACATTTTCAATGGCTGTTTTGTATTCTCCTTGAGCAGAGATCACAGAGAGAGGCTGACGTGATGTACAGACCTGCTGCCTGTTGTGGCTTGCACCTTTTTCTAATGTCACAGCACAGTAGGATGTTTTTAAACACTGTGGGACTACGCAGGGGACAGAGAAAAGGAAAGAAAAATTATAAGCAGTACTTGATGCAAACTGGAGTCCTTTACATAAATTTCCCTAATGTCATTCATTTCAGACCCATGTCAGAATGGGAAGAAGTACGGTGTCAACTGGCCCCATCCCTTGGTGTCAATCACACTGAAAAGTTTTATGGACTCAGGATCCCTCAGCCAACATGTTGATGTCTTAAAGATAAAGGTTTCCCCTTGACATTAAGTATAGTTGAGTGGGGGTGGTGCTCATCTCCATTTCTAAGCCGAAGAGCCACCGTGTTCCATAGATATCTTTTAGGAAATATCGCTGGCACGACTGCACAAAGCACTGTTATCTTCCCACCAAAGTGGTACCTATTGATCTACTCACATTCACATGTTTACAAACTGCTAGGTTGGCAGAAGCTGGGGCTAACAACGGGAACTCACCCTGTCCCACGGATTCGAACCGCCAACCTTCTGGTCAGAAGTTGTGAAGCTTAGCGGCTTTACCCACTGGGCCACTGTGGCCCCTATGGTGAAGTCTTACCGGAGCTTAAATTTCCTGGCTTGGAATTTTAGAAACTTGTCATTCAAGTGTCCTCCAACCAAAAATAAACAACAAGGACAAAACAAAACTATTTTCCTAAGTTTTGGAGAAAACGCATGCAATGAAAACTTTGTATTTACAGTTATGTCAGAAGGCTCCTAGGGTTCTGCGAATCCTGACCACATGGAAGTCTTTGCTGTTGCTCTACTCCCAAAGCCCCCTTTCTGACAGACTTTTGTACTGTTTACATGAATACTGGGTAATGGGGCTATTTAAATAGATGTGACGTGAAAGTGAACCTAATTGGTGCATTCTCCTTCATATTCAAATTTAAAATGCATAAGATCAAAGAAATTAACCTGAGAAATATAAACATTAGGAGTCAATTTTTAAGATTCAGTACTTTTCCTACTCAGAGCTAGTGTGGTATTAGAGGTTGGACAAGGGACCTCATCACATTTATGAGGTCCAGCATCGGGGCCATTTTATACAATCTCCAAAAACAGGTTGGGGAGGAGGGAGCTGAAAAGCCCAGCAAAATAGATCAAGGGAGCCAGATTTGATCAGCTACTGGAGAGGAGAGAGTTAAGTCTGGAATATACCTAAGGCAGGGCTGCTGCGGGTCTCCTGGAGAAAGTGGGATTATTGCAGTGTTTTTCTCCCTCCCCCAGCAGCAGCATCCTCAATTTCTTTTTGGAAAGTTTCCTAGGTTCCTCCTGCAGAGAGGGTCCTGTTGGGAACTCATTTTTCCAGCAGCACTTGCATAGAGTAGGCATTGAAAAATCTCTGAGTTCCTCTTGGAGTATTTGAACTCTCTCTCTCTCTCTCTCTCTCTCTCTCTCTCTCTCTCTCTCTCTCTCTCTCTGTTTCTTAGCCAATAAAAAGCCTGTTGGTGTTCATGCTCTGATTGGCTGAGAATGGACACAGCCAGTGACTACAATTCCCAGAACCCTCTCTTGCGGTTTGTGTTATTTTAGAAAATGTTATGGTTACAACTTATTTATTTATTTATATATTCGTACTTGTTTACCGCCCTTCCCCAAAGGCTCGGGGTGGCTAACAGCATACTATAAAACAATCATGCAACAAAATTAAAACCACAATTAAAACATATCTAAAAAGCACAGTAAGCCACATACTAGACACAGTGTGGCACAGGATAAAAACAATTGAGTGCAAGTGGCGACATGCAACAAGGACTGCAGTTCATCCAGCTCCGAAAGCCTGCTGGAATAGCAGGGTCTTCCATGCTTTCCGAAATTGAAGAATGTTCTGCATAGCGCGAACGTCGGCAGGCAACAAGTTCCAAAGTGTTGGAGCCACTATTGAAAAGCCCCGCCGACGGGTTGCTGTCAAGCGATACGTTTTGGGGTAGGGAACGACCAGGAGGTTCTGTTCCTCCGAGCGCAACGATCTGGTGGGATAGTATGGGATGAGGCGGTCCTGCAGGTACACTGGCCCCAGACCATGTAAGGCCTTAAAAGTCAGAACTAACACTTTGAAGGTGATCCGGCATTCCACTGATAGCCAGTGCAGTTCGCGCTAGATGGGCGTGATTTGAGCACTCCCTGTAAGGAGCCGGGCTGCAGCGTTCTGCACCAGCTTGAGTTTCCGGATCACTGACAGAGGAAGGCCAATGTATAGAGCGTTACAGTAGTCTAGCTTAAAATAATTCTTTAAAAACCCAGTAGATTGTTGAATTGTTTTGAAACTTAGCAGGCCTGCAGTTGTAAATGGGGTCTAAAACTGCGTTAGGTTTCATATAGATAGGTCTTAAAATGATTGAGGACTAAGCCTTTAAAATGTCTCATTGTAGCCAACGGGTCAATCTTTGCCAAATGAAAATGACAAACCCCTACCCTTTCAAGTAACTTCGCGGTAAACAGAATGAGGAGTCAGCCAACAATGGGCTCCAAAATGGCATGCCTTTTGGCTGAATTACACACCTCTAACACATACACCGTATATAAGATCCATAGAACTACAAGAAATGCAAAAAGATCACTGTTAATCACTCATTCTGAGATTGCCTCACTTAAAAACAAAACCTCCTCCTGTGGGGCATGTGCCTCACATTGGGAACCAGAGTATTTGAGAAGTCTTGCCTACACAACCTCTGAGGTCAGGGATCAATTATAGAAACTGTAAGATGTGTTCTGAAGAGGATTTTTGAAACCTATTGTTTAAGTCTGGATAAAATAATAGGTTAGTAGAGAAAAGGAGGCAATCCTTGTTGCTCAGATAATCTTATAATATTTTATAGACATGACATTGTCTAAAGAACACTTGTTTTCTTCAAATTGACAATAGTGTTCAGAGCTGTAAGCTTCAGCTGACAAAGCAACTTTTGTCTATCGTATTTTTCTTCAAACTCAAAAACAATCTAGCAAAAAGAAGAAAGAATTTCTCGGTCTGTTTTTTTTTTAGAAAGATAGAACAGTTGTGTCAATGTTTGACAAATAGACCTAGTGTAGCATGAAATGGCCAACTCAAGAGGGAAAAAGCCTTATCTCTTGATTTGACTGATCATAGATATTGGGCCCTGGATGGGAACCTCTGAGCTGAAAAGATCTCAATTTAAATCTCACCTTACTGAAATTCATGTAGGAAGCCTAAAAAATCACAGTCATGAATCCCCTCTAAAAAAAACCAGACAAAGCAATAAACCAGAGAGGATACGGACTAAAATGTTATTAAAAGAATAGTTTTAATTATCAGCGTAAGTCATCTCCCTTGCAGTGCCTATGCAAAACAAACAAAACAATTAAAAATAAGAATATACGAAGTCCTGATGAATTTGCATAGTGATGACATGGGTTTTTGGTGGGGGGAGAGGTAATATGTGCTATGTTAACTCAAACAGAACATTTGTCTCAGCTGATAGCAAGCTGTTAAAGGATAGGTGATAGTCAAAGCCTTTTGATTCACATTGAGAGCTATTTAAAATATTCATGTTAAAAACTGCAATTTAAGGCTAATGAAGAGCCAAAGGTGAAATGTGAATATTTCTCAGGGGATAGCTCTCTCTCTCTCTCTCTCTCTCTCTCTCTCTCTCTCTCTCTCTCTCTCTCTCGGCATTACTTCGTGAACGAAGATTCTTAGGAAGGACTCATCCCACGCTTTTTACAAGCGCGTTGATGACTAAAAAGGCCAATCTGAGATAGGCTAGTTCGGTGTTGGGTCTGTGGCTTCCAGTGCATCTTTACACCTGCTGTTTCATCCCTCGCCTATCGCTACAGGGCTTTTTCAGAAGTTGGATGTGTCCTTCGAGCCTGTGCAATGAATTTTTCTGGTGGAGTGCATCATGCACAGAACTGGCCTCACCCTTTAAACCAAAGGTTCATCTGCCTGGGCCTAGCAAGCTTGGATGGTGGCAGCGAGGTCCTCAGATCGTAGGTTTGATTTGAGTTTCCGTCTCTAGATTTTTGACCTTACAGGGTTAGACGAGCACCATCTGCCCGGGTTTGAAATTAGAGTTTTCCTTCTCTTAGGATGGTTGCCAAAAGGCTAGAGAGCCCATCCTGCCCTTTGACGCTCTTCATCAGACCCTTTGGTTGTGACCTGTCTGGCATGGGAGGCCCTACCGGTGGCTATTATGCCACCGCCAGCATAGCTCACAACTTCATTAGGGTACGCAAGGCTCTCCCCCACTGCAAGGGGGCGCCAATGGAGAGGGGGGTATCTATGCTGGCACCATAATACTGCTTGGAACTACTTTGGGAAGAACCAGTTTCACTGTGCAATTGATTAAAGTTAGAGGTCTGGAATTGGTTTGAATCTAGGTGGGCAGTTACATTAACCACAGAACTTGGCCTCAAACCAAACCACATTACTTTTCTTCTCCATTTCCCATTGGAGAGATGTGCTGTATCCATTGAAGTCTTTTCCAGCAATGGTCTTATAGTTGTCCCTTTCCAGCATAATTGACCTCTGCCTTGTTTTGGTGATGCATTGTCTACTCCCTCCTCTCCATTCAGCCAGTCCCAATCTGGATCATTTTTCTACTAAACAAGGAGAAGAAGAATATAGCACAAGAGGTTTTCACCTGCCCAAGAATCCTGTCCACAGTCTCAAGCCTTATACTATTTGCAGGATTTCTGTCAAGCAATTCATATTTGAACATCTTTTCCATTGTTTGATTTTGGGAGTATGATTTTTTTTTGTACATAGATAAATCTTTCCTGGATAGTTCATCACATCAGTCAGAACATGTTCTCTATTGACAAAAATGCCTCCCTGTTAAACAAAATAGTTAGATTTTGGATTATTCTATTTTTATCTTGATGTCTGCTACACAGTATTGTGCATAGTTCTTGATGGAATTAGTTTTTGCTCCAAGGAACTTACATTCTAAATGTCAGCACAGCAGGGGGCAGAAAGAGGAGATGTTGGGGAAGGCAAGGAAAAGGTAACCAGGAAAGAATGTGATCAAGTGCCCTTGACTACAAATTTTAATTCCTTTGGGAGTACCATGTTCAGCCAAAGATTCAAGAAGCAATCGGGAAGCAAATAGGGAAGATTTAAAGGACAGAAGGAAAATAAAAACACGGGATGCCTGTGGTCCAAAATGGGATGATGTGGATTTACCATCAAAGCCCCTTCTACACTGCCATATACAATCCAGATTATCTGCTTTGAACTGGATTATATGGCAGTGTAGAAACATAATCAAGTTCAAAGCAGATAATGTGGATTATCTGTTTTGATAATTGGATTATATGGCAGTGTAGAAGGGGCCCACAATGAAGAATGAAGCATGTCCTTACATAGACCAGGAACAGCCAGTGGGTGATAATTTTGTTGTTATGTTTTTAAATGGACTCCGACTTATGATAACCCTATTATAGTATTTTCTTACCAAATTTTATTCAGAGAAAATTTGCCATTGCTTTTCTTTTAGACAGAAAAACTATGATTTGCCCAAAATCATGTAGTAAATTGTCATGGCTGAATGAGAAACAAACCCTGATTTCCTGGAATCCTATTCCAGTACTTAGGCACAATGGCTATCTTGCACAGATACATTTTCTCTCTTTCTGTATTTAAATCCTTTCAAGATTAATCACTCCCAGCTGTATATCCGTCAAACTGCATTCATTTTCACCTGCCTAAAACTGGACCAATATCTGTGCTGAGTATACCCTGAACAGGGCTAGTGCTGCCATGAGACAGATTTTGAATGTCAGTAAGGGCAATTGTTATTCAGTTTGCTTTCTTCTTCTTTTTAATTTAGAGAAAGGAAGAGTTATTTATGTATTTATTTTTATCCCGCTTTTGTCCCATGGGTGGGACTCAAAGGTGTGACAATGGTAAAACAACAGAAATTACATGACACAAAAGCAAAAATAAAACAAATAACACATAACACATTATGTGAACTATATCCAACAAGGTTTTATGGATGACCTCAAGCTACTGAGGTCACCCACAAAACATTATACTAACATTCCTAGAGTTCTGCTTCTTTAGGCCGTGTAAATGTTGTCAAGTCCAAGATCACCTAGGGCCCCAATATCAACTGGGGAGTCCCTGCTCATTGTCTCCCATTATCACAATCATAGTGGGTGGGGACAAGGGACAAGGGACAGGGCCTTTTCTGTGGTGCCCCCACGACTGTGGAACTCCCTCCCAAGCGAAATCAGATCTGTTTCATCCCTCCTGACCTTTCGGAAACAAGTGATGTCCTGGCTATGGGATCAGGCCTTTGCAGATTAGGCTGACCTGCTGGTATGACTGACTGCCCCTACGATGATGTCTTAAACCGGCGAATGTTGACTGTTGAATGTTTTATACCATTTATATTGTTTTATACTGTTTTATATTTTTATTGTTATATTGTTACTTAAATTGCATATTTATGTTTTTGGTTGTGGGCACCATGGGGTGCCATTTTGTTAGCCGCCCTGAGTCCCTCTGTGGAGGTTGAGATAGGACGGGATCCCCCCCCCCTTACTGCTATTTTTGTTGTTATGTTTAGTTTGGCAAAGCAGGTTGGGTTCGATTTTGTGTAAGTTAATAAATACCTTGTGCTTTGGCAATCTGTTGTACAATCTCACAATACCAATGAACATTTCAGTGTCTCCATTTTTAATTCTGCTACTGGAAGGCAGTATCTCAAGTCAATTTCAGAGTAAGGTCTTGTATTTCTGCACTTTTGTCTTTTGGACCGATTTATAAATGAAAGGGTTTTTTTTAAAAAAAAATCTTTATATTCTTTGATGGACGATTTTGTTTCTACTGCTCTCACACAGAATTCCATGTTATGTTTTGTAAAGGACTGGACCAAATCCCGCCAAATGAGAAAGAAATGATGCACACATTTAGTTTCACAGATTTAGTAATTAGCAATTAAAAAGAGCATTGATAGAACATACACTTAAAGGCTACAGCAGAGGCTTGATGTGTTTTTGAGATTTTTTTTATAAAACAGCTTTATCAATTATTTACAAACAAAAATGATGCAGGGAACACAATGGCCAAATATTTTGTGGAAAGACTGTGTTCTTGTTAGTGATACTTGTTTGAACTTCAGTGATGTGGCAGAATTATGCATGCGACTGCTTTTTGATTTCTTCAAAGCTGCAACTCTGTAAGTAGAATTTCATGTTTGTGTGCCTGTCTTCTATCATAACTGAAGAACCACAACACCCAGGTTATAATTAGAGATTAAAAGAGCCATGCAGATGTGTCGACAAGTTTTTAAAAGTTGAAAATAGGAACCTTGTCACAGAGCCAGTCTGATTTATGGATCTGCTCTACTCGAGACTCAGTCGGAGAGTGCCTGCTTACCACACAAACATCAAAAATTAGCATGAGCCTGTCGGTGACTAAATGTGGAGTATTGCTGCCACTGCTAATTTCATCATCATCATCATCATCATCATCATCATCATCATCATCATCATTATTATTTGGTAACAGTCAAACAGAATATTCTCCCAGGAAACTTTCCAACCATTGGTAAAATAGGCAATTCACTATCAGGAATGTAAAAGAGTTCAGGTTTACTAAAAAACTGGTACACAGTTATTTAATTTAAACAGAAAAATATTCTCCCAGGAAACTTTTCAACCATTGGTAAAATACTGCCTCTTCACTGTTCCAGGAATGTAATGGTCAGCTTCAAGAGGTTTGTCATAACTTTAAATTGGACTGAACTGCATCTTCTGAATTTAGTTTTTCTGATTGTTCTAGACCAGCTTTTTCAGCATGCGAGCTACTTATAAAACAACCAAGTCAAAATGATCTACCTACCCACTACTCAGAGAGCCATAAAAGCAAAATATTTGGATATTTATTTCAATGAGAGCAATATAATATATATTTAAGACTGAATTCAACTAAATGTGAGTATAATAAGCCCCTGAATTTATTCATAATAATAATGTTGATAATATTTATTCAGCCTCTGCTGCTGCTGCTACTACTACTACTACTAATAGTAACAACAACAGCAATAGGTTCCTAGAGTAGAAGGAGACCTCCAAGGGCCATCTAGTCCAACCTCCTTCTGCCATAAGGGAAAAACACAATCAAAGCATTCTTCACAGATGGCCATTCAGCCTCTGATAATAATAACAACAATGGGTTCTTAGAATAGGAGGAGGCCTCCAAGGGCCATCCAGTCCAACCTCCTTCTGCACCTGGGCGGCGTTGGGAGCCTGCGGGGCGGGACTGAGCCTTCCTCCCACCCTGCCTGCGATCTACCAGGACTCCCTACGAGATCTACCAGTAGATCACGATCTACCTAATGAGCACCCCTGTTCTAGACTTTGAATCTCATACTCACCCATAGTCATGTTAGATGAAACTGACAGGAGATGAAGTCCAAAGCTTTTGCATTCCTACTGGGCAATAATTCTACTGTTTTAGTGCATAATTTCTTCAACTCTTTGACTTACAAGGCTAAAGTTAGAAATGTGGTTGTGAATGTGTAGCATTTAGTAATTGATTAATGTAGTAACATATTACTGAAGATATTTTAAGAAGAAGCAAAAATGTTTCGTTGGGGATGAATATGAGTAGGGAAAAAGGCTGAAGTTCAAATAAAAATGGGCAAGATCTTCATTTTCACAGCTCCATCAAATAATTGCACTCTGGCTGTTGTTATGTGATTTTATGTGGACTCTGTCATAGGGTTTTCTTGGCAAGATTTTTTTCAGGCTGGATTGACACTGCCATATAATCTAGTTTCTAAATTCAAATTAACTGCTTTGAACTAGATTGTATGAATCTACACTGCCATATAATCCAGTTCAATGCAGTTAATCTGCATTCAGAAATTGAATTATATGACAGTGTAGATGGGGCTTCATTGCTAGCTTGTCATCGGATTTCTCTTAGGCTGTGATCATGTGACTTGTTCAAGCCTTTCAGCGGGTTTCATATGCTTCAGGAGTCCCATGGAGGCTAGGCTATCACATGAGGACACCGGCCTCACCTCTCCCGGAGGGGTAGGCAAACCCTATTTTGGCCCCGGCGGCTCCTGGACACTCCCGCACATGCGCGAGGCGTCCCGCCCGCCAGCTCGCTGGGACGTCCCGTCTTGGCGGCACGCGGGCGGGCGCACACACAGCGGGCTCCGCACAGCCGCGCATGCGTGGTGGCGCTCGCCGCGGCCAGCGCATGCGGGTGGCATCCTGCACGGCCACGCAAGGGCGTCCAGCTGGCGTCACGCGCTGTGGCGCCCAGCCCAGCCGCGCATGCGCGGTTGTGTCCCGCCCGGCCGCACAAGGGCGTCCCAAGGGCGGCGCGCAGACGCCAGCGGCAGCGGCGCGGCTGCCTGCGGAGGCGCTGCAGCGGAAAAGCGACGCCCGCCCAGGAACCGTCGCTCCACGCGCCGCGTAGTCGGCGGAATGGGCGGGCCGGCCCTAAGGACACTTCTGGTGGGACTCCATGGGGCTCAATTTCTGCAGCGGATGGAAGTAAAGCCCTAAAGCTGTCTTCAGGAGTCAGGTGTGCCCTAATTCCACGTGGCAGAAAACCACAAAAAGTGGGGGGAAAGATGAACCCCATTGTGTAAGGGACATGAGATGGCTGGCCATCCCAGAAGATGGGGAAAGATAGGAGGGAATGTGGTTAGATGGTTCCCTTCAGTTTCCCCTGCTTTCATGCTGCTTATGGGATGAGGACCCTCCCTAGTCTAACAGTCACACCATTATACCACAATGAATAAGATTAAGCTAATGGAATCGCCCTGTCGGTTTTGTTTTTAGATTCACCTGTATTGTTGTGTTTTCACAGATGTATTTTATTGTTTCATTGCTTTTTATTATATTTATTGTTTTCTTATGTTGTTGATATTTTATGATGTGTTGTTTGGGCACGGCCCCATGTAAGCCGCTCCGAGTCCCCTCCGGGGAGATGGATGCGGGTTAGAAATAAAGTTTTATTATTATTATTATTATCATTATTATTAAATATTGTGTTAGTCATGAACTTATCCCATTAAAATTAATTGCTCTCCACAGTGAACATGACCCAGTCCTTTACCTTTAGCTAAAACTGAAATGGCTGCTGCTACAGCAAAAAATCATGACGCCCATTATCCTAAATATTGAGACAGTTCCATTGTATTTTGCCATATTCCCAAAAGAATGGATGAATATCCAGAATGAATTTCACAGTCTTCTTTTGCCATATTCAGAGAAATGCCTGTAACGGTTGAAATGTTATCATTGTGCTTCAAGGTATAGTGAAGTTTACATGTTGGAAGATTCATTAATAATCAATTTAAATACATTTTTATTTGTACCCTGCCACCATCTCCCTGAAGGGACCTGGGGCAGCTCACAAAGCACTCCAAAGTGCTGTACATAAAATAAACAATACATAAACCTACAAATGTTAAAACATAAGATTACAAGAGGATTGCTCTTTGATTTCCTTCCAACTGCCTCCTACCATTCCTTAAACGCATTAATTAATCTGCAAATGAGAAAGAAAGAAAAAGCAGCACATTCTTATCTTTTCTGTCAGTCATGTAATTGGTAAACATCTTGTTTTTATTCTCTGTTGTAGGGAAGAAGTCCATAATAATAATATTACATCTTACAGTACCTACTGACATCCTTGTAGAGTTGTGGGGTAAAAAGTATCACAGTTTATCATGCTGTTAAAATCTTATTGTTGTTCATTCACTGTTATGCCAGATAAATGCTCATTTTTGGTGTGTGTGTGTGTGTGTGTGTGTGTGTGTGTACTCTTTCCCTTCCTCTGTCACGATGTATTGTGGAGGCTTGAGGCTAGCAAATCGCTCAAAATGACAGGGTACAGTTGATGCTTTGTTCCCGTAAAATGAGATCTGTCAGGATCTTCAAAGAATGGTAGAGGAAGTGTCAGGATTTTTCCCAGATGAAGCTAATATTAAATAAAATTACTGTCAACTGGTATGTGTGTTTTTTTCTAGAAAATGGGCAATAGTTATGATTAGATAATGCACTCTTGTTTATATTGGTGTCAAAGTATGATAGATGGGAAGAATAAATGGATAATTCATAATATTTTTTTCTTTTTCAGCAGGTAGTCTGTCTTGAATCAACAATATAAAATACACAATTGTAGCACTTTAGGGCACAAAGAAGGCCACCAGTAAAAGACTGTTTAATACATTTTAAAGGCCATTGTGCCAGACACACTTTAAATTCCATCAGATAGTAAAGATAAGAATAGTAATGAACGCATAACAGAAATAACCATGGTGAGATAGATATGAAGTAGCCTACTTCATTTGTGAGATGTTCCAGTTGCATGCTGAATTTTCAGTGGGTTGCTTTGACAGGTTTGGAAAAACATGAGTCCTGCAATTGAGAATATGTTTCTATGTAATGTAATGTACATGGGATCAGTGGTAAGATTTCACTGTTCAACAGAACTGGAGTCAGCTTCTCTTAGGCCTGAAAACACTGTATGTTTGTTTTCAGAGTTTCAATGAAAAAGTAACAACACAGAGATGAATCCAAGCACATGTAAAGTGAAGATGTCCTGGTAATTAGGCATGGTTTGGTTGGAATCTTCATAATTTGGAATAAATTCGGAAAGATTTCCTTTTTGAAGCGATTTCAAAGTTTTTAAGGAAACTGGAAGTCCCTTTGCCCTTCCGAAACTTTTTCCGCCATTTCTCTTATGAATCAGTAAGTGAGTCAGAAATTATTCAGCTTTTCAAACCAGTGTGGATGGATTTCCTTCATTTCCTTTCCCTTCCTCATCAGTCCTGTCTGAGAGCAGCAGTTTAACCCAGTGTGGATGGATTTTCTTAAGTTTCCATTCTCTCCCCGTCAGTCCTGGGTGAGAGAAGCAGTTTAACCCAGTTTGGATGGATTTCCTTCGGTCTCCTTTCTCTTCTGTGTCAGTCTTGGGCAAGAGAAGCTTGTTTAACCCAGTGTGGATGGATTTGCTTCTCCCCTTTTCTGGAATAAAACAACTAATTTCAAAGTAAATACCACCCAATTAAACAGGAAATAACACTTTGAAACCATTAACAAAGGATTCAAAAGTCTCAGAAGTTTTGAAAAGTTTGAACTTTTTTTCTGTGAAAATCAGAATTGACTTTAGATCCGAACCACCAGCATCCACTACATCTGAAATGAGTCTTGAACCATTTTAAAAATCAAACAAGCTTACTGGTAATGATACTGTCCCTTTAATTATGTGCAAGAAAATATAGCATAGCAAGATATGAGATTATTCATTTTTGTAGCCTAGCTCAAGAAAAAATGGAATTGTGAAGTGTCTTCTGTAAACAAAACACACTTGTGGAAACTGATTTTCTATTCTCATAGTGTGATATGCTAAGTTAGAACAAGCTTGTCTGACTGCAGATGAGGTTTT
Organism: Anolis apletophallus; assembly: GCA_030556195.1. Taxonomy (NCBI): domain Eukaryota; kingdom Metazoa; phylum Chordata; class Lepidosauria; order Squamata; family Anolidae; genus Anolis; species Anolis apletophallus. The sequence goes on from JARBWK010000004.1 coordinate 149,063,622, forward strand.
CTACACAGGAATGGAAATGATGGAGACCCTCAGATCTTGTTGGACTCCAACTGCTCACATTCATCACCATTGACTATATGGACTAGTGTTGCTGGGATTTGCAGTCAAACATCTGCAGGATTACTTGATCCTACCACTGTTCTAGATCTAACACGTAATCTTGCATTGCAAGTGCAAATGTGACTTCTATCTTGTCACTGCAATATGTAATTGACATGCAATGCTTTGATATAGTGGACTGCTATTATGCCTTATATCAGGCCATCTTGATAGGGGCTGATGGGACTTGAGTCTAATAGGGTCATAGATTACCCACTCTATTATACACTGCTATTCATTCCATATTGCAGTTAGATGGGTGCAACTTCTGGATGCAGATTGCTGCTGCCCTGTTTAAAAGAAAGCAAACAAACATTTCAACCCACTATTTATTTATTTATTTATTTATTTATTATTCACATTTGTCTGTCGCCACTCCCATTCAGCTCGGGGCGATTCACACACAATAAAAACACAGTTAAAACAGTGTATACATTACATTAAAAGAGATCGTAAAATAATACAACAACCCGAATACGCATAGTATCAGGTGAGGCACATATGTCAAAGAAGCCTGCAGTTTTAAAGGCTGAATGCCTGTTGGAATAACAAGGTCTTGCAGGCCTTCTAGAAAGCCAGCAAACTTGAGAGAGCACGAATTTCGGAGGGGAGCATGTTCCAGAGTGTTGGGGCAATAATACGAAAAGCTCTCCTCCGTGTTGTAGTCAAATGGAAGGTCTTACAACTTGGGACTACAAGGGGGTTATGGGACTCTGAACGCAGTGGTCTAGTGGGACAGTATGAGATGAGGCGGTCCCTTAGGTACACTGGCCCCAGACCATTCAAGGCCTTAAAGGTCAATACCAGCACTTTGAAGGTAATTCGGTACTCGACTGAAACCAATTTATTTATTTATTTATTTACTCAGAGGATTAATTGTAAACAAGTTATTTGTGGTCTCCTTACTTCTCTTCCCCCCTCTAGTCAACCTCTCTTAGTGTGAGGGAGCTTCATCTACCATATGTTTTTGGAAGAGATAACCAAATGTTAATGATAGAAGGATATAAGATTTAGCATGGCTATCCTGTCGTTATTTTGAAGTTGTCAAGCTCATCCTCTGCACTGAGTGGGTACCAGAATATTTTCTTGCTGACTTCATTTACTGACACTCCATTTTGTTCTGAACACATGACAGTCAGAACCCATTCAGCTGAGGCTGACAGCTGTTCCTCTGGAAGTGAGTTCCATCAATGACCCTCTGGGTGAAGAAATATTTCTGTTACAAATTAGTTCTAATCTGTTCCTACAGATTTTTGTTCAAAATGTTTTAGCTCAGATGCTGAGCTGAGTCTAGCCGAGAACATTCAAATGACAGCAGACAAATATTTTTGGCATGCTTTATTCACCTTTTCTGAAATCCCCATCAATGCATCACAACAGATTTTATACACATTTAAGGAAAATTCATCAGTCACCTCAAGAATAATGGCTGAGAAATTCTCAGGGAAGTAAGTGGACTTTCAATAAGATTGAAAATTCTGGGGAAACTTTCTGTATACTTGATAATAAGGGTTAAATGCACAGTTGCTGTTTTGTCCCAACTGGTTTTTTTTTTTAAAAAAAATGTGAGAATAACAATGAACCACATGTGACTTTGAAAAAAAAATAAAGGGGATTTTTTTTATTTTGTGCAGATGGATTCAATTTTTTTTCTTTTAACTTCCCCACTTCACTGCTTATTTTTCATCTGTCTCATCCTGTGTATCTTGTTCTCTTTTGCTTTTTTATTAGAGTTGAACTGAAATGACTTACTTAGTTCCATATTTACTTTCATGAGCATGAGTGGTTTTGACACTTATTCTGAACACAGTCAATTTGTCCCCATACTGCTTGGCAGGGCACTCTTTCCCCTACCTGACTGCTGTTGTTTTCCAGTGATCAGCATTATTTTATTTCTTTCTCATTCTCACCGCACCTAATTTATTCTCCCATTTGCTTAATCTGACCATGGAGGTTGTGCTCATTTTGTGGTTGGTATCTGATTTGATGACATCACAAATGTCTGTAGATCAATAATATTGTCACAGACAATGGGAATCAATGGCTGAGACGGAAAATGAGACTGAAGATACTGGGGGCAAATTTAAGTCAAGAAGCAGCCGTTTCCAGGGCAACAGGAAGGCACTGAAAAGCTTAGAAATGGTTTTATTCCCACTTCTCTTTAGTTAAAATAGTATTATATATGCACATCAGCTCAGACCTTCTGATACCTATGACTAGGAGCCAGATCAGTATTTCCAGAAAGCTTGGGATAATCCTGATGTTTGATAGTATGCAAAAAGTCTTGGGGGGGGGGGGGATGAACATGCAAAGAGGATCGACTCTCATTCTGCCTGCACAATAGCTACAGAGACCTCCTCTTTGCCATCCATCCTTCCCTCCACAGGAGAAGACTTCTCTATTTAGGCAGGCGTTTAGAACATATGCTTCTATGGAAAGGGCTGTAATGGGGGTACTGCGTTGTTTTAAATTGTTCTGTTTTAACTTATGCTTTTCAAGGGTATGATTCAAGTTGTTTTCATATATTTCATATCATTTAAAAGTTGACTTTTGCATGTTTTGAATTATGTTGTAATTATCTTAATTTGCAAGCTTCCTTCAGTCCTTATCTTGGTGAAAAGGCAGGATACAAATACAAATCAACAACAACAACTTAGGACCTAAAATGCTGAGTCTTTGAAATGGGGAAAAGTCTGATAGTGTATCTACAGTGCACAGCTGATGAAGCAATTTGAATCCATCATCTGTCACAGTTTTATACAGCGGAATGTTAGGATTTGTAGTTTTGTGAGCTCTTCTGAATTATCTGTTAGAGAATTCTGATGCTGTAATTTGGAGGGATGGACTAGAGCAGTGTTTCCCAACCTTTTTTGAGCCGCGGCACACTTTTTACATTTGCAAAATCCTGGGGCATACCACCAACCAAAATGACACAAAATGACACTCTAACACAGTAATACATATAGTTAATATGTTTTAAAAATGTATTTATACACTCAGTGTGAAACCTGGGCCTGTTTCGATGAACACAACATAGATATCCTGGCAGGAATGGCAGAAAGACACAAACTTCCCACACAGAACTCCCATAACCACGAGAAAATGCTATAAGAGTTTTGGAGTTGTAGTTCACCTATATCCAGAGAGCACTGTGGACTCAAACAATGTTGAATCAGGACCAAACTTGACATGAATACTCAATATGCCCAAATATGAATGCAGATGGAGTTCAGGGGAAATAGACCTTGACATTTGGGAGTTGTAGTTGCTGGGATTTATAGTTCCCCTACAATCAAAGAGCATTCTGAACCCCTCCAATGATAGAACTGGGCAAAACTTCCCACACAGAACCCCCAGGAGGCAAGAGGAAGTCTCTACTTGGAGAAAGGGAGGCAGGCCTTCCCAATGCATGGAGAGGGAGAGACCAAATAGACAACGGGTGGGGAGGGGGGTGTTTGTAATTTTGTGCCTTTATCGAAGTAGGTTTCTTAGGGTTTTTATACTTCAACACACTAGACTCCCCCCTCCCCATTCCTTGAGGTTCCAATTTCCCACGGCACATCTGATGATCGCTCACGGCACACTAGTGTGCCCCGGCACACTGGTTGGGAAACACGGGACTAGAGCTCCATAGCAAAAGAGTTATGCATGCTTCACCAAACTACATATTCCAGGATACCATGGATAGGTTGCTTCATGGTTCCTACTAGGAAGCTGCTCTAAAAAGTCTCCAGGTATGAAACAGTTTCCAAAGAACACAAATGGAGAAATGAGATAACTGTATTTGGCTAACACAGGCTTCATGCCACAATCACCACCATCACTGCAACTGAGAAAAACCAAATTCCATTGAGCATATTCGGGGCAGGGGCCGGGGGGGCAATGCTAGTACTTTTATGAAAAGTAGCAGAGGCCATGATAGAAAATATGTGTCTTGACATCACTGCCATATCTAAGTGTACATTTTCCCATCTTTTCTGGTTCTTACAAAGAAGAGGAGCACTTGGATGTTATATTGTGGCTAGGAACTTAAATCTTCACTTATTACACTTTCATATTCAAGAATTGTAAGAAAAGCTTTCTTGTCAAAAAATAAGATGATGGGAGTTACTGTATATTTTCAGTTATTTTTTGAACCTGAAAACTTTTGTGAAAAATTTCACCAATGTATTTTGGAGTGTATGTATGTACTAGGCATGGTTTAGAATCCTAAAATCGGGATTCTAAAATCAAATGGGGGGGGGGGGGATTTTTTTATTAGTATATCAAAGAACACAAAAAAATTTCCAAAAAGTTCTAAAATGTAACGTAAGTATTAACGAAATTCTAAATTGGTTCTAAAGTCTGAAAAGCAGGGAAACAGTTAAAAATCAAGGGGGGAACATTCCCCTTCACCTCTGCAGTGCAATTAAGTGGAGCTGTACATGTATAACATAAATATAAGAGGTAGTAGCTACTTGCTCTCAGGACAATTGTGAAAGTGAAGTACGATTCTCCCCCTTATTATTTCCCCTTTCCTTCCTTTCTTCCTTCTCTACCCTCTTATTTCATTCCTTCCTTTGCTCTTTGGTCCCCATCCCTTCTTTTCTCTTTCCTTCCTTCCCTCCCCCCTTCTCTACTTCTTCCTTTGTCTCCTTCCTTCCTTTGTTCACGTTTTATTTCCCTAATAGCAATTAAACAGAAAGATAAATGTATAATATATAGACTTTCTGCTGTGCTTTCTGCAACTGAACTTGCCTATCTCAGATTGGCCTCTTTAGTCATCAGCGCGCTTGTAAAAAGCGTGGGATGAGTCCTTCCTGAATCTTCGTTCGTGAAGTAATGCCGAGAGAGAGATATGTATTAATGCAGTGGTTCCTCATGTTGTGGTGACCCCCATCCATATTTTCGTTGCTACTTCATAATTTTGTTACTCTTATGAATTCTAATGCAAATATCTAATATGCAGAATGTATTTTCATTGTTACAAATTGACAAAAGTTAAAGCATAGGGATTAATCACAAAATCAATACGTTTGGGGGAGGATGGACAACGGATGATGGGATTAGCAGTACCTTCGACCAATTCAGCTCTGACTTCCACAGCTGAGACCCCATGAATGACAGACCTGGACCGAACTTGGCACACAGAACCTCCATGACCAACAGAAAATGCTGGAGGGGTTTGGGGGGAATTGACAGTGATTTAGGGAGATAACTCTGAACCCAAACAATCCTGGATCAGGACCAAACTTGGCATGAATACTCAATATGCCCAAATGTGAACGCAGATGGAGTTTGGGGAAAATAGACCTTGACATTTGGGAGTTGTAGTTGCTGGGATTTATAGTTCACCTTCAATCAAAGAGCATTCTGAACTCCACCAATGACAGAATTGGGCCAAACTGGGATCCGGGCGAGGGCGGGGGGGACAGAGGAGGGGCGAAGGAGGAGGCACTCAGATGCATGGATCGAGGCTGGAGAGAGGCAGAGAGGGGCGCGGGGGCCTTTCGCCTCCTCTCTCGCCGATGACAGGCCGGCGAGAGAGGAAGAGAAAGGCCCCCGCGCCCCTCTCTGCCTCTCTCTAGCCCCGATGCATGGATCGGGGCTGGAGAGAGGCAGAGAGGCGCGCGGGGGCCTTTCTCCTCCTCTCTCGCCAGCCTGCCATTGGCGAGAGAGGAGGAGGAGGCCCTCGCTCACCCCCCTCGCCTATCTCTAGCCCCGATCCTGAGGGAGCGAGGGCCCACGTTTGCCCAGGCTGAGAGGAAAAGGAAGAGGCCTGAGGCTGTGAGGAATGGTGGGAGTTGAAGTCCAAAACACGTACCTGGAGGGCTGAAGCTGGTCCCTGCGATGGGGCAGGCAGAGCAACGGGGAAGAGAAGGAGGGGGGGGGAAGCCTGGAGGACTACACTTTCCAGAATGCATTGCCTCTACCTAGCAGCAGCGTCACTTCCAGTTCCCCATAGAAATGCGGGAAAAAGAAGAAGCTGAATGAAGGCGGGAAGGAAATGAGGGGGAGAAGACAGGGAGAAGTGAGTAGTACAATAATTAATTAATTAATACTTAAGAATTTCTAACGATCCTAACGCAAATTGTTGGCCTCAAGAACCGTAAAAGGAAGTCTACTTCCTGGTTTGGGGCAGCGATACGTAAAACCTCAAAAGTCCCATTACATACGAATCTCTTACGAATCCTTTTAATTTCCGTTTCATTTTTCTCATGCCTAGTATGTACTGTATGTATGTATGTAATCTGCAGTGCAAAAATTCATGTTTGAACAAAAACATGAATATTGTGTATACAATACGGATAAGGGTATTCTGCTTGTCACCCTCACACTGGGGTGAAAAATAGGCTCTGACCCTTTCCCACTGAAGACAAGAAAATTGGTAAATACTCTATCTCCTTTGTCTGCTTCCCTAAAATGTTTGTCCTCATACTGTATTCTCCCCTGCCAGTTTGTGATTGTGATTGTATTTTTGCACTGTTTATTGTATTTTCATGTTTTATTTACTATATTGCAATGTTTTTTTGTGTGTGTTTTGGTTTTATTTTGTTGTAATGCACTACTGGGCTTGGCCTCATGTAAGCCGCCCCAAGTCCCCTTAGGGGAGATGGTGGCAGGGTATAGATAAAGATTATTAGTAGTATTAGTATTGTTATTATTAATCCTCATATAAAGCTGTTCTACTTCATCTACAGCCTTTTGAAAATGTTGATTACCCTTTTCTGCGCCTGTTTTCCAAAACCGAAAGGAATTTTGAGTGTCAGTTGTTTCAGCGGAAGAGTTATATTATTTGGGTAATGACTTGTAAATTGTGATTTTCATTGATAAATATATTTATTTTAAAACACAACATTATAGTTAAGAGAAATTATTATAATTGATATATATGAACAAGTTCCAAAAAGGTTCAAACTGGAGAGGCGGTATTAAGCTACACTACAAAACAAAGCTTGTCCTCTTGGTTGGCCTCATTAGCCAGGCAGATGGTAGAATATTTTCAACCCTCTCTATTTTATGAAAAGAGGTTTGTAGTTCACCCATATTTTAGTTTGTGTGAAGAATCAGCCAATGAATGTATACACACATGCATGTGCACTCCCCGCCCCCACATATGTGAACAGACACTAGGGGAACCAAAAAACATCCAGGATGCAAGGAAATGCCATCTTGCAGATAAATGGCACATTATACCTCTAATTAAATATATGAAGAAGGTGTACTTTGAAAAGCAAACATGCTTGAAGCACCTCTATGCTTGAGTTACTTCAGGAACTTTTTTTAACCTTTCTCTTTTTAACTTAATGATTAAGCTCTGTGAGAGCTTCTACAAAACAACTTTATCAATCTTTAGGCAAAAGGCATGTTGAATCATTGATGCTTATTCTTGACCTCAATGAAACAAACTTTTAGGAGGTATATTCATTTTCTTAATATTTATTCTCAAGATAGCATTCTCAATTCCACTTTGATTGCATGGATCTGAGTCTACTCCTCAGTGGGTTTGGTTATGACTGATCTCTGGGCACTATGCCTATGAACTCTAATTATTCCAGTCAACAGGCTAATCAGGCAAGTAATCAGGATAAATTTTAATCAATGGGTTTCTAGTTAAGGATGCACTTTTTAATTTGAGCAACTAATTTGGTTTTGATTTGTTTCAGTAATAGGCAGGAAAAGGTAACTGTAAAGATGATCTTTATCAGTGCTGTCAGTACTTTAGGTGGAATGAACGGAGAGAGCTAATTTTGGGTATGGATAGCAAATTGTTAGTTTAATAAACAAAACAATTATTGCTATATTGCTACTGCACAGGAGAGGGAAGGCTCTTGAGGCATTTTTCTCTTAGGCCATGTCTACACAGGTAGTTTACTTCTTGGTATTTCTACCCGAGCTGCCCAAAATCCAGCTCGTCTTTGTGTGTGTCAGGAGCGACTTGAAAAAATTCCAAGTTGCTTCTGGTGTGAGAGAATAGGCCACCTGCAAGGACATTGTCCAAGGGACTTCTGGATGTTTTACCATGAGTAGGAGGCTTCTCTCATGTCCCTGTATGAGAAGCTGGAGCTGACAGACTGGAGCTCACCCCACTCACCACGAACCACTGACTTTTTTGGTCTGCAGTCTTACCGACACAAGGGTTTAACCCATTGTATCACCAGGGGCTCCAAATCCAGCTCAAACCTGCTAAATCTGGAGCCATGTGTTCTGATAGCCTAGCCCATCCATTGACTGGCCTATTCCTTGTCCTCATGTCACCACCATCACTCTCCGCTCGCTATGGAGTTCACTGCAAGTACATGGGTGTTGCTTTCCACCTTTACTGAAATCAGAATGGGGCACCCACAGAATCAACAAGAAGAGGGTAGAGTGACATACTCCTTCTTGGTTTTACAGGTGCCCCAAGTAGACACAACCATGCTGGCCAGATGTGCTCACACATACAATTTTTTCAAGCAGAAGTTGATTCCAACTCATTTCACATGTTCTTACAGGAATATGTTCATATGCATTTTCATAGAGCATTTTTTCGGTGACTTCCAACAATATTTGTTTTACTGTCAACCATTCCCTTTCTTACATAAACATTTTTATATGCAGTTTCACTTCTGTGCACATTTCTGGACTGAAGAACTGAATTGTGCAATTCAGAAGAGTGAAAAGTAAAAGATAATCAGTCATTCCAGTTTGCATATTAATTTGGGAAGTGCAAATTACGTTCATTTCATGGTAGGAACCAAAGAAATCTGACCCCCAAATCTAATTAACACTTCTTTCAGTGTCCTTCAAAAGCATCTATATTGATGTTTTGATAATATGCATTTATTTTATAGTAGTAAATTAATTGGTCAGAAGACAGATTTATCCAGCTAGAAGTATACTCTTAGCTTTCGCTGAAAGTTGTAGCTGTTTTATTGTCTTTATACATAAAGTAAGCTTCCATGGTTTTCTCTTTGAAGTGCTCAAATAAATAATAGCTGGGAAAGCTTCCCAGTTATGATGCTATCTGTTAAATTTGTTAACGCTTTTACTAGAAACCATCTTCTCATAAATGCCTTTAGACATCTCTGTTGTGCTATGAAATATAATCTACTCAGGGATTCCAGTTCTCACTGCTAGATAGCGGTTTTGCACAAGAGAATGAGAATTCATGGCAATATCGGGTCAGGTTCAAAATTGTTCTAGAGGTCATTGGTCCACTCTGAGAACCTGACCGGAAAATGATGGATTTGAAAAAGAAGTTAAAATTTTGAAGCCGTCATTGGCCAGAAGAAAAGAGTGGCTTTGGTGAGGGTAGTGATGAATAGTAGGCATGAGAAAAAAGTTATGAAAATGATTCGTTTCGTAAGAAATTCGTAAGAAATGCTACTTTCGAGCTTTTCCGCACCTGGAACGCCAACCAGGAAGTGGACTTAATTTTTCGAACTTTGGGGGCCAGGATTTTCTTAAGTGTCGTTATTAGGTCGTAAGGGGGGGCATAAGGCGGGGGCACCCTCCTTCTCTCTCACCACCCTCCCGCCTCCCTTGCCAATATTATGGCAAGGCAAGCCCTAAACTCGCTCCTTCGCTCGGCTGGAAGGAAGCCTGGAAAAAATGTAAACAGAGAGGATTACTCAGAAGTAAATCTGCAAAGGAGGGCACTTTGGATGAAGGGCCCTTCTTTGTGGATTTACTTCTGAGTAACCTCTGTTTTACATTTTTCCAGGCTTCTGCTCTCCTGCCTGCCAGCCAGGATCTAAGGCATCAAAGAGTATTGGGGTGAGAAACCAACCTAATGTATAATACAATGAATGCTACTGTAAGTGCCACTGCCTAATATTATAAGTAATCCAACTGGCCATACCTACATTCCATGCACATGCAATAATACAGCAGTAATAACAATAACGAGGTAAAATTCAAACCGAAGTATTCTGACTGGTCTCTCCTCATGCGGTGCAAACGGGGCTCGGAAATTAGCCCGGGGAAAAGCCAGCGTTTTCTGCTTGGGAGCACACACATACATATTCTTGGGAGGGGGATTTGCTGCAGAATCCTCTCTATGAGGCCGGGATTCTGCAGCGAATCCCCCAAAGAATATGTATGTGTGTGCACCCAAGCAGGAAACGCTGTCTTTCCCGGGCTAATTTCCCAGGCTCACAGAGAAGAGCCCGTTTGCACTGCATGAGGCAGGGACCAGTCAGAATACTTCGGTTTGAATTTTACCTATTCTTATACCCATTGTTATTACTGCTGTATTATTGCATGTGCATAGAATGTAGGTATATGACCAGCCTGGGCAAACTTGGGCCCTCGCTCCCTGGGGATCGGGGTGAGAGGCAGCGAGGAGCCAGGGGGGGGGCTCCTCCTCCTTTTCTTTTGCTGCTTCCAAGAATAGAATACCGCCTCCCTCCCTCCCTCCTTCCCTCCCTCCTTCCTATTTGGAGAGTCCCATCTAGAATTCAGTGTGATTTATTCAAGTTTTGGCCTACAACTCCCAGAAATCCCAGCCACTTTACCAGCTGTCAGGATTTCTGGGAGTTGTAGGCCAAAACCATCTGGAATGCACATGCTCTGGCATACGAATGACTAACGAATTTCATTAGTACTTAAGTTATATTTCCGAAATTTTTGGGAAATTTTTTGTAAGTCTTTGATATACTAATAAAAAAAAAATCCCCCCCCCATTTGATATAAGAATCGCCATTTTAGGATTCTAAAACATGCCTAATGAATAGTACTATAAAGGTTTGATTTGATTTTTGAATGGTAATAGCAGGAACATTTGCCTTGAGAACTTCCCCAATGAAATGTGGGAAGAGGGAAAAAGACATTATTTGTTAAAGATACCATAATTACCATTCTTCATTAAGGCAAGGCATTGGATTAGATTACTGCCAAGGTAATCTGGTTATATATCCCATTTTCTCTTCTGGCGGCTCAAAGGGCAATATGTAATCTTTCTCCATTTTCTTCTCTTAACAAGACAAATAGTAGTTCAGTTTAAAGAATTGCGACTGGATTCTGATTATGTATTGTGTGGTATGCCTTAGCCCAGGGGTGCTCATTATGGTGATCGGGAGCACCTAGGTGATCTTCGGCCCTCTTCCAGGTGATCTTTGGGCCTCACCAGCCGGATGGCGCACTCCTGCCATGCGCGCACACATGTGCTCCCACCGCCATGGGGGCTTCTTTTGCCATAATGAGGCTTTAGTGGGCGGGCTCTGGCACTCGTCTTGCCACGCACGGTGTGGTGACATGACCGCCCATTGGTTGCTGCTGGGGGGGGGGAACGGGAGCAAGGCGAAGGCACGTGCACAGATAGGATGTGAGGCTGTGGGAGGGATGGAGGGAATGTGTGTGTGTGTGAGAGAGAGAGAGCCAAGGAGAGAAGAAAGAAATCCGGAGAACTTTTTCGGATCCTTTTGGCAGGCAGGTAGGCGGGCGCTGGAAGGAGGGAGGGAGAGAGACAGAAAGAGGTGAAGGAGGCTGGGCAAAGTGGGACAAAGCCAAGCAAGCCCCGCCGCAAACCCTGCTGCTGCCACCCTCGGGACTCCCATTCCAAGCCGAGACCCGGGCGAGCGAGCTGTGTGGGGCTGCTTTCTTTCCTTGGTTGGGGGCGAGGAGGGAGGGCTCCGCCATGTTCCTGGGGCTGAACCCGAGGAGGAGGGGGCTGCGGGGAAGGAGACTCCACTTGCTGCTGCTGCTTGTGCCCTCGCCGCCTTTCTCTGCCTCACCCTCCCTCGCCCTCGAAGGAGAAAGGCGGCGAGGGCCCACGGGAGAGAGAGAGAGAGAGAGAGAGAGAGGCTCTTCAGAGTCAGCTAGGAATAGCCACCCCCCCTCTCTCTCCCCCGTGGGCATGGACTGCCACCAGTGGGAGGGGTCCTCCTTCCTGATAGCCGTCCACTTGGGCGTCCTTTCTGAGTGACACCGTCGAAAGGAAGGAAGGAAGGGTGCCTCCCCCGCTGCATCTGTCACTTTGGGGAAGCACCTCTTCCACTATTCCTTCTCCTGCCCAGGTAAGGAAGCCTCGAGGGAGGAGGGAGGGGGGGAGGCTGCCGTGGGGAGGCTCCAGCCTCACGTGGGTCCCTCTCTCGGTTGAGTTTCCCAGCCCAGGCAGCAGCCAGGCGGCCCCTCTTCACAGCCCTGCGCCTTCCGAGCCGCCGCCGAAGCCATATCTGGCCGGAGTGCTGGCGGGTGCGCCTATAAATACCCTCCTGCTGCTGGCGTGGGAGCGGCCTGCTGTGCTCACAAGAAGCAGGACGGGATGGTGACTTCTTGCTTCGCGAAAGCACGCAGAAGGAAGGAGGAAGGCAATGAAGACATTAAGAGAGAGCGCGCGCGCAGGCAAGGAGGATCCCCTTTACGGGTGCGTGCGGCAGCGAGTTCATGGGCAGGCAAGAAAGAAGCCCTGCGCAGACGGAAGGCTGCAGTAGGAGTGTGCGCGTGCATGTGTGAGTGCACGTTCACATGCACAACAGGTGATCTTTTCAACTTGATTGTTCATATAGTAGCTCGCATGATGAAAAAGTGTGGGCACCCCTGCCTTAGCCTATACTCAACTCCAGTTGTTCGCAGTCAAAGTTTAATATCCTACCTGCTAAACCAGTGACCCTCACCTCCTTGAAACTCTCCCCAGTATAGTTAGGGGTGAGGATCTCTGGAAAATGTAGCCCACCAACAGGAGCTGGAATTAACAGGTTGGAAGTCACTTACCTAAACTGTGTGATTTGTACACTGAGAATGAGACAGCTATCCTGAGTAATTTCTTCTTAGACCATCTGCACAAGTAATTTCTTCTTAGACCATCAGCTTGCACAAGGGTTTAACTCATTGTGCCATCTGGTTACTTAGAAGCAAAATCTAATGGTCCTAAATAAATGACAGAAATGTTTGTTCCATATTTTAGACATATTTGGGAAGCTAGCAGGGCAGTCTCATAGACCTGAGGGTATACATTCTTCTTTTCGCAACACCAGCTTTTATCTCAGTGTCAGATAAATCATAATGGGGCTTCATTAACTTTTTTATTGTGTCAGAAGCAACTTGAGAAACTGCAAGTTGCTTCTAGTGTGAAAGAATTGGCCATCTGCAGAGGAGTTGCCCAGGGGACGCCTGGATGTGCTACTATCCATGGGAAGCTGGAGGTGACAGACTGGAGCTTACCCCATATCACAGATTCAAACTACTGACCTTCATGTCAGCAGTTTAGCTTGCACAAGGGTTTAACTCATTGTGCCTCTGCTTCATTAATTAATGTGTAGTCAATGTGAACTTTACACTTTTTTTCTAGACAGTTGTGCCCTGTGCACAGTGCAATGACTGACCTCATTTGTTTGTCACAGTGGTCCTTTTCATAGCAACCACACAGCACTATCCAAACTAAACATGTATTACTTTAGTTGAAGAATTACAGCTCTTAAGAAGCCCAAGAACTCTGACTAAACCAACCCTGGGCTATTTTTATAAATGTTTCTGGTAATAATAACACTAAGAAAGAAATATTTTAAAAGGCAGAGAAAGGCTTCCTTTACATAAAGTGATTTAAAAACATTTCGCAGAGCTCTTTACAGCAACAATATTGGGTTCTGGAAAATGCACCAGAAAACCCATTAAAGAAGCTTCAGCTTGATAAAATGGAGGGAATTCCTGATCTTTATTCTGCTCTCTCCAGTACACAGAGTTAGCTGGAGCTGTAATTCAGTAATAATTACTGTATGTTCTGCTTGGTGCTCTGGCTAGTAAGCTGTTGAATGGTTTTCCTGTTTTGGATTCTCTGCTGTTCTCTGTAAGATGTTAACACGTGAGTTCTTTAAGTTATTTTCTCTAGTGGAGTTAGTCAAATATTTAAACAGCAGTAAAGCTGTATCAGTTACTGCTGCATTAGGTTCAAATCCCCGCTTATTCTAAGGATGTAAACAAGAATTCTGTTTTGTTTTGTTCTTGGAATCCGCACAATGTTTCAGTCAAGAAATGATTACATGATCTTATTTATGGGCTGAAAAATGTTGAGTAAATTTCTGGAACGACACGTTCTTTTTTACACCCTGAGACTTGGGGCTCATTTAGGCACTAAAATTTGAGGCCAGTCCATGGCTTTGCTGCTTTGCATGAGTCCCAAATTTCATGGAATTGTTGAGATCTGTGAGAACAGCAGGAACAGAGTCCAAGCTGGTCCAAACCCGGTTTGACTCCACTGGAGGATTACCCTTACCTTGACCGTTGTCCCTGTCACTACAGCACCCACCAGAGTTTTCCAGGTGATCTCTGCAGATCTGTGGTGAGAACCCTGGCAACAGAATAAATGTAGTCCCAGCACATCCTCCTTTTCCTGGGCAATGAAATACAGGGAAAAGGGGATGGTTATGCTGGGCAAATCAGAGATGGCCAAGCTGGCCATGGTAACTGTGTGGGACTGCCCCAGAGAATCACGAACTTCTCCTAATGCCAGGTAAATCCAAGCTAAATGTTTTTACCCCACACTGATGGCTGAAAGTCCTTTGAGATCATGTGAATTTCCAGGAGCAACTTACAGTTGAAACTGTGGTAGACAAATCCATAGTCTTGCCTACATTTAGTGTAGACAAATCCCATAGTCTTGCCTTCATTTCAGATTATTGTATTTATTTCTAGGTCTTATTGCTCTCCTCCATGAAATCTCCACTCAGCCATGAAGTTCACAAGGTGATCTTGAACCAGACATGGTCTTCCAGTTACTATGCAAAGTCCCAGAATACGTGTAGGATATGAGCACAAACCAAAAACAGTCTATGTAGTAGGAAAGTAATATCCAAAGAGCATATATTATGTGATTTATGAAAAAAAACCCCAGTGTATAGCTCAATTAAGTGGCATAACAGAATCAAAAGGAACAATCACTCTCAAACATAACAGTTCTAAGTTCCACTGTGTGTAGGCTTTAGGTATAAATCCAATTGAGCAAATGAGCCTAAAGTCCTAAGGGTATATGTAGACTTAAGGTAATGTGGATTGAGCACCACTCTCAAAGAAATCTTCAGAGATAAAAAGCAAATCAAGCTCAGTGAAAATGGAGCACTGCTTCTCAAAGAAAGTCTCCGAAGGCAAAGTCCATATGGCAATCAACAGTGGTGCCCGGGTATTTCTATACCCTTTCTTCAAGACCTCTGTGTGTATGTCTGAATTGCGCCAGCTCTGCCAGCTGAACCTCTTGCAATGCCCCTGCTCCTCATACCATCCCATACTCCCATATAGGAGCTGTTGTTGTGCTTGTTTTGTGGGCATGGAAAAGTAGTAAATAACCCTGAGTGATTTTTCTTGCTGCTTGTAGTCATAATAAATGGTAGCTTTATTGTCTGTCCCTTGAAAAAAGAAGCAAAAACCAAATGTTAAAAATGAGTTGTTTTCAGTTGAAAGATGATGAATGGTGCTTTCTTTCTTTTTCCTTTTTCCCTTTTCAGTTACAAATCACCGTGTTGACACACCCCAGTCCTTGGGCTTTGCAAGGGGGATGATTGCTCTGGAAACTGAATCTGAATAATAGTTCCTTCTTCCAACATTTATTCATGCCACAGCAAGACTAGCATTTCATGTCTCTTGTACTTGATGACAAAGAAAGATTTTTGCAAATATAGTTATTGATGCCTGATAGATGACTCCTATATCTCCCAGAGCACATCTGAGATATAGCTAAAAGGGCAGGTGTTTCCTTCAGTATGTTGCTCTGGAGTGGAGTGCTTATGGTAAAATAGAGAAATCATTTCACTAAACTGCTTAAATAGACCATAATGGGTTATGAATTGCTGAGGGGGATGCATCCCTGAGCTTACAGGCATACACAAGTGCTAGAAAATGAAAGCCAACTTTCTTCCAAACCAGCCATCCTTTATTTCCCACAGCAAATTTATCATCTTTCAAGGGCCCAGAGCTAATAAACACACACCTGGCTTCTCCAGACACAATTTGCTTATTGA
The DNA here is from genome assembly GCA_030556195.1 of Anolis apletophallus. Classification (NCBI taxonomy): domain Eukaryota; kingdom Metazoa; phylum Chordata; class Lepidosauria; order Squamata; family Anolidae; genus Anolis; species Anolis apletophallus. The sequence continues at coordinate 149,079,632 of JARBWK010000004.1, forward strand.
TGCCTCTCCATCTACACACTAGAGAGGAGAAAAATGTCTTTAGGTATTTCCATATTAGCAACATGCAGCCAAAATTAGTTTTTTACCCTCTGTGTTATAATGATCTCCTCGATTTCTGAAGCAGCCTTGACAAACATTTCTAGCAGATAAATTACTTGTCTTGCATTCATGATCTTATTTATATTGTAACCAGCAAAGTGTCTCGTGAGTCCCTAGTTACGTAGCTTTTCTGTGTTAGTGCCACCTCTTGTTTCATGTAATGCATTTTAAGGCATATATTTAAGTCATAAAGAGAAATTTAAGCATACATTTAGGGCATGAGACAGAAATTAGTGAACACCAAAAGTGATGTGCTACTGAGTCCCAAGAGAAATGTGGAGATACATGTATCATAAAGGCACATTTTCGGAGAGTCACATTGGTGGCCAAGTGCTCAGTGATAGAACTTCTGTTTCACATGAAATGCCCTTTCCCTGTCTACGCAGTGGGTGGGGAAATGTAATTACCTCCTCCCACGAAGAGAGGCGATTTGTTGCCTCCATCAAACCTTCTAGGTGAATGGGCGGATTGTTCTAGCCAGCCTCCTGCCTCATTCCTTCTGGAGAAGTTTCCTGTAATCTCTGACTAGAAGCCTTATTGACCCAGTGTTATGGGAGACTTCTGCCAATAAATTTTATTGATTAGCCCTTACGCCATATCACCATACTGAACCAAACAACAAAGCTTGACACAACTTAATAAAACTCTATGTAATAATAACTGTTTATTTATATTCCGCTCTTCTCACCTCGAAGGGGACTCAGTGCGGATTACATTACACATACGACAGACAGTCCCTGTCGGAAGACATACAAATGACAGTACATAATACACAGTGCAATTTTTGGAAGATTCCTTCTTCCTGGCTGCCTCGTAGGGTGTGCGTCGCTGGATGTGAATTGCTCCATTACGTCACTGTTGTTATGTCATTGCGTCGTTACGTCACAAGGGGGTGCTGTTGTTCCATCCTCATGACGGGAGCTTCTGTTCCGCTTCCACCTTCCAGACAACCACATTTCAGGCGTTGTAAAGTCCCTCTGTAAAAATCTTCCCTGCTTTGCTTCGCGGTTCCCGGTTTTATCTACTCACAGCTGGGCTGCTTTCGAACTGCTGGGTGAGCAGACGGATAGGGCTGCAATAGCTGGTTGTCCAAGCCAGCTTGGGGAATTGAACCAGCAACCTTCAGGTTGCAAGCACAGCTGTGCTACCTCTGTGCTATCTTCCCAGCCCTATGTAGTAGGTTCAATAAGATACTGATCATAATACGGTAAATAAGTATGATAAAACTGAATATATACATTGTATTTCCCTATCTCCCTTACAATTTACCCCAATCAGACATGCCTATAACCAAGACTGAATGCTAGCTGATGCAGATTAGCATTTCTCAACTTGATTCAGACATTACTGTGCTAGTTGGGCTAGTAATTTGACCTCATATAAAGTAGCTGCCAACAGAACATGCTGCGTTCCTTGTTAGTCTGTCTAGTAATCTGAGAAATGACCACTTCCTTCTTATGCCTATTGGCTGTATTTTCAACATTGTGCAGGTGACAACTACATCATGTGTTGAATGTGCTGTATAATTACGTGCATATGTTCCAACCACGTGAATCATCCCTTTATTGCAACAACAAGAACAACAACTTTCTTTTTATACCCTGCCTCCATCTCCCCGAAGGGACTCGGGGCAGATTACATGGGGCCAGGCCCAACAGAGCAATTAAAACAGAACACCTTAAAATACATATCAACAACAACAAAAAACAATATAAAGAAATTAAAAAAAACTAAAAACATTAAACACTATATAAAACATATATCAAAACCAACAACCAATAGCAAAGCTCAATGTCTCATTGTGGGTGGGCAGACTGGTGCCATCTATTCCCATTCTTTTAGTTCTCTCAGGGTCAGTCTTCAGGACAGAAGATGTGATCATAGGCGATCAAATAGCATAGGCATTTTCTTCTTGTTTCTATGATGTTTTCATGTACTCACCAGGACATTATATAAACTACTCAATTAAGGAGAACAGGAAGTTCCTCTGTTTGTGAACTTCTATATCATATGCAAAGTTTGTAATGCTAGCTTTTTTAGATCGCACTCCCAGAATCCCATTGTCAACATAGTTGGAAACTATATTGGTTGGGGACTTCCAACAACTACACAGATATTAATCTTTTCAGGCTCTGATCACAATTGGGAAGTGATTTTTTTACATAGTTATTACATGTAATAACTAGTGTGATTTTTCTTTTTATTAAGATCCTTTGGTAGAAAGTTTTAGAGTTTGAGGATTGTTCCTTTTTTATAATTATTGCAAGCTACATCTTTGTCACAATCAGCCAGTTTGCCTAAATGAGTTGGGCATGATTATCATGAAGCAAATTTATTATCATAGCCACTGAGGTCAATAATGTTAGCAAAACAGCATTCCAAATGAGGCCCTTAACCTTTCAAAAACACATCAATCCAATTTCTGAAACACATTTAATTGAGCTATTTTATGTCAATGGGATAGACTCTATTGAGATTATTAACCAACGCAAAGTGAATATTTCTAATAAATAAAATGTGTTAATTTTTTTCCTCCTCTGTGTTTTTGGATAACCTTCAAAACAAATATATCATTTGTAGTGTTGTTATGTGTTGTAATTGTACTTTACGGAACGGAAAAAATGTGAATACTAAATATCTTTTAATTTTTCTCATGCCTTGACTGGATTTTTAGAGGAAATCTACAATCAGGTGCTTCTGTCTGAAGTGTTTGCTGAAGAATGATGAAAGGTTGTTTTAGGAAGAGCATTTAGGATATCATTAGGAATGTCTTAGCTTATTTCATGCTTTCATGACGAAATAATTCATTCTCTCTCTGTGTGATTTTGAGGGTTTAAAAAAACTAGCAAATTTTCAAAAGAATGATGAAAAATATTGATAGGGAAAATTGTTTAAAATGTGTTTTGGAAATAGCATGCTCTGGAAATGCAACCTTTTTCTTCTGTTTCATTCCGGTGGATGGGACATTTTGAGAAGAGTCTACTAAAAATAACCCCAAAATAAAAGTGTACCCCAACTCTAAATTCTACATACTGTCCTCTGAACTACTGCAGATGTGTTCATCCTTAGCTGAAGATGTAATCACAATTGGCCATGAACTGTTGCTCATGGTCAATTGTGGTGACCTTGGTTGAGGCTGAAAACAAAGATGTCCAATACTGCAATATGTCTTAGACAGCAATATGTATTTATAATTGGTATATCAGTTGGTATTAGGCTTGTGTTTTTTGGTTGAACCTTGAGCTGTTTCTGCTATCCGGATTGTGGGGCACCTGCATATCCATTTTTGTGTATCTCCTGAAAATGGCTGGCCACCCAAATAGTCATTTTTAGACCGCAGCCAGAAAATATGGTTAGATCCGGCCCATTAGCCATATTGGAAGGGGGGGGGAGTGGCCATTTTATCAAGATGAAAATGGCCACTCCTGGAGGACACATCTACCACTACTGGCCCACCAGTAGAATGTTTGGGTCATCCCCTGATTTTTAGGATTTTTTTCTTTGTAGAAATAATATCTCCTTTAAAAATATCCCCAAGAGTATACTCCACTGGCCTGCCCTGTAACTTTTCCAGGAGCAGCAGCAGGGGGCACCATTCCTTCCTGCCAAACGTCAAAGATGCACTTCCACATCACACAGCCTACCCACTATTACACTTTCTTTACTAATAAAAAAAACAAGAGCAACTTCTTCCAAACCTTTTGCAATTTGCATTTCTTGTTCTCACAACATACTGAAAGAGGCCAGCAGCCCACCATCCACAAGTAAGCAAGCAGCATGTCCCCTTATTAGAAAACACTCCTGTAGGATCCACTGAGGGGAAAAACAAATGTATTGTGAGAAACCTAGCCATGTTGGAAACGCTTGTCTAGAAAAGCACACCCACCCACTCAAAGATGCTCTTTCTTTTCTCCCAAGTCCCCATATGTACGCACCAACTCCCAGTCCCACTAAATAAAAATAATCAAGAAAATAAAAGGGAGAAAGGAAAATCGAAAAGATTCAATGCTAGAAGCCAAGCCAAGCAAAATGGTAAAGCAGAGTTGCAAGAGGCAATTGGATGGACTGAAACAGCACGTCTCAGAGCCAAGTTGCAACTGGGAATTGGAGGCACTTGCCCCATTAAATAGACACAGCTTGTGTAAGACGTGCAATGGCATTCTTGCCCCAACAGGCAGGGCTCACAGGGAAACCCTGTGCAAGCACACGGCAGCCTCTCTGCATGCCGCATGCTCCTGAATAGAAGAGAAGGTACCTGCAACTGGCAGCCACATGGGCCGTTTCGGGCAAAAAAACCAAATCCTTGCCATTACAGTTGTCCAGAAAAGCTGGATAAGCCAATGAAACCAAGGGCTAACAAAATTAAATCCATGCACAAGTTAGTTGATGTATAAATTGTCACTACAGTTCTTTATCTACCCACCCACCCACACCAGAAGATGATTAACTGTACATCCCTTAGGAAATCATTAGTTTTTGTCAAGTTGTTTTCCAACCACATCTCTGGATCAGCCTTCTGAGTTGATTATTAAATAGAAACCTAGTGCCAAAGGGTATAATTGTGGTTTCCCAAACTTTTCTTCTGAATATTTTTCCCTGAAAAATTCAGACCTTATATCTATTATTCCCAGAGTATCATATCTGGGTAGTATACTACCTGGGGTACTGCCACATGATGCTTTTATTGTTCAATTGGCAGCCATTCATACAATTTTATTAGCTGTACAAACATCATTGACTTTTTTAATTAAAAAAACCCTAATTTTTCTTTTTTGTTTTTTTTTGTCAAAGAAAAATCTATTGCACAATGTCTTTTGGCTGGGAGCCATCTATCCAGAAGCAACCATTGACTAAACAGTTCAAACTAGCATTTCCATTTCTCAATCTTCCATCAGACTCATGTGCACATTCCTTAGTATTTCAAATGGAATTGTATTATTTTTTAAGCCACTTGCTTGACATAGAGCAACCCACCATTCCAAGATGACAACTTGTTTACTTGGATTGATCCATTGTTCATGCCACAGAGGAGAGAAAACTTCTCCACTTTCTTTACTTATTTGCAGTCTAGAGGAATGGTTGTTGATGCTATAAAAGGCCCAACCAGTAAAACATATTATTAATATGCACCGCTCTCGTGAGAAATTGGGTCAGTCAAAAGGAAAAAAAACATTCCAGTAAACTGTATGCATTAACTGGTGATAGAACTGTGGGGAAAATTAAAATGCTGCTTTTAGCTATGAACTGGATGCAAGTCCCTTTGGTGAATTTATTATTTTTCTTCAAACATTTCTGGTGGTCATGGTGGGGGGAATGTTGGGAGAGAGAAAGGGTATATTTTAATAAAATTATTTATGCTGCATCTGAGCTTTTCTCTTAATGATGCTGATTTCCGTTGAACTTCAGCATAGCTTCAGGAAGATAAAATAAAAGGGTCTGTTCTTTTTTTGTGGGTAGCTTGCTGTGTTCATCATATGAGTTTATTATAAGGTTAATCATCTTGCAAGCTGCTTCTGATGCTTGGATTGGTATTGTACAAGAGAATTAAGTAAAAAAAAGAGTACTGGAGTCCATGACACATTCCAAAGAATGTTTGGCCTTTCAGATATTGTTTGGGAAGGGCATTTGAATGACTACTCCTACCTTTTTTAAACATTGGCACCTCCAGTGGCTTAACACAGGCTCTAGATCAGGGTGCTCACACTTTTTCAGCATGCGAGCTACTTATAAAACAACTAAGTCAAAAATATCTCCCTACCCACTACTCAGAGAGCCATAAAAGCAAAATATTTGGAAATGTATTTCAGTGAGAGCCATATAATATATTTTAAGACTGAATTAAACTAAATGTGAGAATAATAAGTAATGAGGGAGGGGTGAAACAAGAATGAAAGAAGGCAAGGCAAGAAGGAGGGGAGAAAGGAAGGAAAGGAAAGAAGGGGTAGAGAGAGAAGGGAAGGAAGGAAGAACAAGGGAGGAAGGGAAAGAAGGGAAGGAAGAAAGGATGGGAAGTAGGGAAGGAAGGAAAGAAAGAAGGAAGGGAAGAAGGGAGGGAGGGAAAGGAGGGAGAGAGAGGAAGGAAGCAAGGAAGAACATAAGGGAGGGAGGGAAAGAAGGGAAAGAAAAAAGGGTGGAAGTAGTGAAGGAAGGAAAGAGGGAAGGAAGAAAGGGAAGAAGGAAAGAAGGAAAGAGAGTGAGGGGGAGGGACAGGGAGGGAGAAAAGAGGAAGCCCCTTCACCGGCTTATGAACAGGCAGCTCCGAGTCCCAGTCCATGCTGCAGCCGCCGCAGTTGGAGCTGCCTCTGGCCGCACCCCTCCCCCGCGCTTCTTCTGGCGAGACCACAAAATGGTAGGGAAAACGCCACGTGTGACATCATGGCGGCGGCGGAAATGGCATGGGAGCCATACACACTGTGTATGGCTCCCATATTGGCCATAGCGACGCCGGTCATGCTGCCGCCACGCTGACTGGCTGTCAGCACCTGGGCGGCGTCGGGAGCCTGCAGGGCGGGATGGAGCCTTCCTCCTGCCCAGCCTACGATCTACCAGGACACCCTTCACGATCTACCAGTAGATTGCGATCTACCTAATGAGCACCACTGCTCTAGATGATGTTGATCATAACCCCTATAATCTTTTACCATTGTGAGTTGTATCTAACTTCATTTAGGGGGAGAAAACATTCCTTCACCATTTCTTAATGGCTCAACTTGATTTTATAATCTGTCCAGGTCATGGATGATCAAAAACTAGCCTTAATTTTTTTATATGAGGCATATAGTCCCAAGCTGCTGTTCATGTGCATAATGACTAGAAGATAGCTCTTGCCTGATGCTGTTCACAACACTGCTGTTTGATAGTGGAAAAAATGGCTTCAAAGTTAATGGGGCTTTCTGTTGACACAAGCTTATGATTAGGCTTAGACTGGCCACATATCAGGATAGTATAATTGTAGATTTCTTGCTGATTTGACTATAAATCTTCATTGATTCACCCATTCATCTGGTACTTTGCAGTCAACTTTGAGGTTCTGTTTAGCTCTCATGATAAACCAGACTTCCTGGATGTTGAGGCATTGCTTTTAGCAGTAAAAGTATTTTCTAAAGCTTAAGTATCATTCATGGGTGTTTAAACTGGCTCAACATGGCAGGGTGACATTTTTGAATTCACCAATTAAAGCTTATTAAATAGCGGACACAAAAATAGGCTTTTCAAAATCAATTATGTGTTCAGCAGTCAGCAAATATCCTCTGTCTTTTAAACTTCATTTCAATCATTATATTTTGATATTGAAGTGGCATACAATTATCTTATTAAATAACTGCTATTAAATCAAAGCCAGTAATTTTAGATATAATTAGGGAAAAAACTGGCATTGTTATTGGGCATTACTTTCCAGTGATGGCAGGAGTTCGCCTGTTGTATTTCTCAGCTTCCACCAGGTGAACCATCTGAGCTCCAAGGACAACCCAATAGTAGGGCTGCTCCCTAGCCTACTCCCTTTTGGAAAGCAAACACACATGGACCACTGTTAGTTGGCAGAAGGGTAACAATAGAGTTTCCCATTTCTTGGCTAAAATATATTATTGGTTTATATCACATGACATTGTCAACAGAGTGAAGAACTGGATTATTGGGTTAGACAACTATTTGAGTCCAGAATTTCCGTTTTGGATAGCAATTTAGACATAAGTTATATTGTTGGCAGAATAACAAAAGCCTCATGCTGGGCTGTAGTACTTCAGGTAACAGGTGTAGATGAATGAGGGGATTATTGTATGTATGCAGTGCAGGCAATTGAAACACCATGCATTCTGTCCGGAATTCATCACAATGTTTTCACTTTTAAAAATAAAGAAATTGCTATGAACTTGATGCTATGGGAGGATTAGATATGTAAACACTTGTTCGCCTTACCTGTGTACTGTCTCTTAACGGGCTTTCCTGCTCTCTCATGCATGACTTTCCTCCACTGGTAACTTACTTTTATATTGAAGTTTCAAACATGTTAGGAAGCCACAGGGAGAGGAAAAAGAAAATGCAGATCCTATTAAAGAAAATAAATGCTGTGCTACTCCTGTTTTTCTATTGTAAAACAGACGCTCTTTCAGATTTGTGGTTTAATGCGATCTTAATTTAAAAGAGGATCATTTCTTAGTGTCATACTCATTGTCTGATAAAGGATTACTATTAGCGTCTGCTCATTTGTAGTGATATGTTAAATGACCTTTCAGTTAATTAGAGACTGATGAAGATATGTAGATTCTTAATTAAAAAATAATAGAATTTGGGTTCTGCTCTGTTTCAGTTCTTTAATTTAGATGGTAGATTTATAGACTTCTCCGTGTACTTGCAATACAGGGATACATTGAGGGAAAATAGAAGGGAGGGAGTTTGATAGGAATGCTCCTGGCTTGGAGAATGTATTTCTATTCCTATAAAATAAAACATTTACTTTGGAATAAAAGCTGTGGAAGCTTGCATTCAGTGGCATTATGCAGCTGACAGTAAAATCTGCATGCATTTCATTGAAGCACACAGGTACAAATAATTTCAATTGTTTTCTACGAAAACTGAGAATTAGTTTGTATTAATCAATTTTATGGGGGAAAATCTACAAAAGTTTTGTAGAGCAAATCTACAAAAGCCATTGGGGTATTGTGTAGTTTTCGGGCCATTTTTGTGCAGAGAGCTTTGCTCCAAAAAACAGTATTTCTTGCACAAAAATACCCTATTTCAAAATGGTATTTGGTGGAAATAATTCTCTTGCAAAGTGACGTTGGCTATTTTCTTGATGAGATGGCTCAGGGTTGAAATAATCCCCTTCTTTATACACACACTACACTTTTTATTTATATTCCGCTCTTCTCAGCCCGAAGGGGACTCAGAGCGGATTACACTACACATACGGCAGACAGTCCCTGCTGGTTCCACATACAATTACATACAACATATAACAGTACAATTTTTAGAAGAGTTTTTCTTTGGCTGCATCACAGTTGTGTCACAGAGCTGCATCACGGTGCTTCACAGGTTGTGATTGCGTCTTACGTCACAAGGTGGTGCTGTTGCTTCATCCTCATGACAGATAGCCTCTGTTTTTCCACATTCCAGCCGAAAAAGTCCTTCCCCGCTTGGCGGTTCCCAGTTTATCTAATCACAGCTCAGTTTTTTTTCGAACTGTTGGGTAAACAGTGGACAGGGCTCACAGCTGGTGTCCAACCCAGCCCGGGATTCGAACCTGCAATCTTCAGATCTTCAGATTGCCAGCACAGCTGTTGTTACCGCTGTGCTATCTCTCCAGCCCTTATATTTCTGTATTATGCATCTACCTGACATGGTCATTGCGGCATCTTATATCTTTGGCTGCATTGTGGTAAATTTGCCTTCCAAGATCTGCATATTCCAGGCTAATTCTTACTTCAGTGGTTGTTTTTTTTAAAAAAAAAAACCCCAAAAACCTTAGCAACAGATTCCTAAAGGCTCCTGTTCAAACATTTTTCTTTTACTGTTCTTCCTAGAATGTTTAACACAGCATGAGGCAGCAGATTTCCAAACTATACCTGGAGACTCATGTGTGGTCTCTGAATACTTACCCCCCTTTAACCCTATCATTTTTTCCTGTTTTTTTTAAACTAAGGTAAACTCCACAAAGAGTGCCATTTCATATATTTCAGTTGGAGATTTAGCTCTGTAATTAAATGTTTGTCCTTGTACTTTTCATTGCTTTTAAATGGGAAAATATTGGGGTTAACTATCCTGCTGAAACTGATGGAAAAGTGTTTGTGGTTGACTTGTGATGCCCCTAATTTATTTATTTATTTATTTATTATTCATTTTTATATACCGCTCCTCCCTGCAGGCTCGGGGCGGTTTACATAAAACTACAAAACATACATAAAACCATTTAATTGCATAAAACACAAGGACATGGATAGAAATTATCTGGAGGTGCTTAGATTGAAAGCCTGCTCAAAGAGGAGCGTCTTGCAGGCCTTCCGGAAAGGGGCCAACCCTGTAATAGCGCGAGCTCCATCTGGTAACTCGTTCCATAGAGTTGGCGCCACCACGGAGAAAGCTCTGTCTTGTTGTTGAAAGGTGGCAGGAACGGGCTGATGGAATCACCAGAAGGTTTTGTTCTTCTGATTGCAATGATCTCGGGGGAACGTATGGTGTGAGGCGGTCCCTCAGGTACATTGGCCCTAGACCAGGGCTGTCCAACTGCTGGCCCTGCAGGTGTTTTGGCCTTCAAATCCCAGAAATCCTAACAGCTGGTAAACTGGCTAGGATTTCTGGGAGTTGATGTCCAAAACACCTGCAGGGCCGGCAGTTGGACAGCCCTGCCCTAGACCATACAAGGCCTTGAAGGTCAAAACCAGCACCTTGAAGACAATCCGGTACTCTACTGGTAGCCAGTGCAATTGCTGTAAAATTGTTGTAATATGCTCTCTTGCCGATGCTCCCACCAGCAATCGAGCAGCAGCATTTTGCACCAGCTTAAGTTTCTGGTTTGTCAACAAGGGAAGGCCAATGTAGAGGGCGTTACAGTAGTCTAGCCTCGAGATGACCATCACCTGGATCACCGTAGCTAGATCATTCCTGGATAGTTAAGGAGCCAGTTGCCCAGCCTGTCGAAGATGGACAAATGCTGACCTGCTAACCATGGAGACCTGGGTCTCCATCGATAGCAGTGGGTCCAATTGGACCCCTAGGCTTTTTACCAAAGACAACGGGCTTAACCGCTGGCCATCCAGGGTAGGCAACCGGCACTCATCAACACCAGGACGACCCAGCCATAGGATTTCCGTCTTCGATGGGTTCACCTTCAACTGGCTAGTACACAGCCATTCAGTCACGGCTTCAAGGCATTGATGGAAACAATCGGGTACGGTGTCCGGCCTGCCATCCATTCTCAGCACCAGCTGGGTGTCATCAGTGATCAGTAATGAGTGATTATTGAGCAAAAAGTAGTAAATATTTTTATAAATAAATGGGGAGGTGGATATATTATTTAACGTGATTAGAAAACAAATTACCATGCATTTTCATAACAATTGGATGGCATTTTGTTAAATGTAACCTGCATTGTATGAACTTGATTCATAATATTGAACTGATTTGATTGAATGAAAAAGGTTTTTTTTTTAAAAAAATGAAAGGTTAGGTAAGGGATTTCCCCTGACATTAAGTCCAGTTGTATCTGACTCTGGGGTTGGTGCTCATCTCCATTTCTAAGCTGAAGAGCTGGCATTGTCCGCAGACACCTCCAAGGTCATGTGGTCAGCATGACTGCATGGAGCACTATTTTTATGAAAACGATAAAGCAATTGGTGTTTATAACAATTTTTTATTAAAGGAAAATGAGATGATTTCATCCTTGTTTATTCCTTCTTTTATTTCTATAATGCTTGGATACATTCATGTGAGAGAATTTGCACCAACTCCCAATTTCTAGTGGGATAGCATCCAAGTTTCCTGCCAGAAATGTAGTGTTGTTTGTATGCAGGCGAGTCTTTCATCTCTTGCACTATTAACACTGCAGGAGCATGGATTGTGCATTTTTTAAATTTCTTTTCTGCAAACAGATTTTTTTTCTGAGGGCTTCAATAAGTTTTGTGTCACTAGGTCTATAGAAGAACAAGAACAGCCTGACATGTTTATTAAACTGCAAACTAATGAAAAAGATGTGAAAGCTCAGAAAAAATGGGAGGTTTGAATGGGGAGCATGTTTCATGGTTTCTTTCCCCCAGGCCTTCACAGTCATGTCGCATAATGAAAAAGGTGACCCAGTTTGTTTTTGCTTGTACAAGAAAAATGCAAACACAGACACAGATTTTTATGACCTTATCGGAAAATTACCTTTTGGGAGCTACAAATCCGAGAAACCCCTCAATCCAGTGAGGCAGGATAAGGGATTCTGTGATATGCAATCCAAAAGAGAGAGAAAAGGTTTTTCTGAACTTTGATCTATTCAGAAATGTCAAGCTTCAGAGATATTATATTATGAGGGTTGTACAGAAAGTAAGGTTACAAGGCATGTAGGTCTTATGGGGAAGTTGGTATCACTGCCATGCAGCAGGAAGCCAGTGGAAGTGAACGATCAGTTCTAGTTGCCACATCAACTGGCATTGTGATGAAGGTTTGAGATGGGTGTCCTCATTCCATTTCCCTCCAAGTGCAAAGTTTGCTCTGTAATATGCTACCTAAATCCTAAGGGTATGAATGCCGCTGCAATTCATCATGAGATTTTTTCAGTTTATGGAGAGGATGTAATGTCAAGACAGAATGTGGCAAAATGGGTATGGGATTTCAATTGCAGAAGGATAGAAATTCACAATGAAGACACAAGTGAACAACCATTGCGACTGAAGACAGGTAAAAATGCGGCAGGAGACTTCTATGACACAGGCATCAAAACACCCATCCCACGGATGACAAAATGTATTGAACTGAATGGCGATTATGTGGAAAAAATAATGTAACAACTACGCTATAATCAATGTAAGTTTTATTAGTATATATTCTTTGTATTTTTTTTAATGTAACCTTATTTTCCGGATATCCTTCATAAAGCACAAACTTTGCACTTGGAGGGAAACAGAATGAGGATGCTCATTTCTAACCTTCAGCACAATGCCAGTCGATGAGCTACTGATGACTGACACTGCTTGTTCGCTTCTGCTGGCTTCTCGCTGCACAGCAGTGATATCAACTATTCCTGTGAAAATTCCCTATGAGAGCTATGTGCCTTATAACGTTATTTTCCGATAACACTTGTATAATACTGGTAGGTAGGCAAATAAAAGAAATAGCTAACACTATGGACTGTTCAAGAAAGAAAAAAGCCACCAGGTGAAATATACAAAGTCTGGTTTGGGACAGCCAGTTTAGAGCCAATGGATAAGTTCTGTGATAATGTGATCGATAATAATTTGTCAACTGAGAGGGAAGATGCTGACAATGCCACAGTTAACTAGGAATTGTTCAAGTGTCAGATGACTGCACTATGATGGATGGCCAAAGGGGAAAGAAACAGTCCCTTCTTTAAAGAATTGAGGAAAATGAAGACACAAAGCCAAAGAAAGGTACTGAAGGGATGCAGGATAATTCGAGACAGTTCAGAGATTATTTGGAGCAGTTTCTCTATGTCTCTATGGGCAGTTCTGCATGGTCCTTTAAGACAGTGTTTCTCAAGCTTTTTTGAGCCGTGGCACACTTTTAACATGAAAAAAAATCCGGGGGCACACCACCAACCAAAATGACACAAAATGACACTCTTAACACAGTAAAGAACGGCTGGGGGTTGGTGGCCTGCTGGGAACAGCTGCTGGGAGTGCCAAAGCTGGGGAGGGGCGGAGCCAGGCTGCTCCATTCCCCACCCCTACCCCCGGCTTCATCTCTCCCAGCAGCTGTTCCAGCCTTGAGGGGCAGTGCCAAGCCAGCGGTGCCAGAGCCAGCACAATGCTGGCTTGGCACTGTCCCTCAAGGCTGGAGCAGCTGCTGGGAGTGCCGAAGCCGGGGAGGGGGCAGAGCCAGGCCGCACCATGCCCCACCCCCTCCCCCAGCTTCAGCTCTCCTACAGAGGAGGAGCATGAGCGGTGGACGGGCTTCAGTGGGCGAGGCTCCTCTTCCACACGACTTCAGCGAGCGACGGGCGAGAGTCATGGCGGATTGGAGGCTGGCTGGGGAAATGGCCGAAGGAGGTGGCGCCCCGGTCCCTTCTTCTTTTTCTTCGCCACTGCAGAGAGCTTTTCTCACGGCACAGCAGGAGGTCCGTCACAGCACACTAGTGTGCCACGGCACACTGGTTGAGAAAGACTGCTTTAAGACAATATAAAGGTTGCATCAGCCTGTAGGCATCCACACAACACATGCTGGCAGATGCGAGTTAACCCAGGAGAAGGCGTTTAATGCTGCTGCACCCAGCCTTAAAAACGCAAGAGAATGTCTGAATCCTGCAGCAGGATTTGGACTTTCCTCTGTGCTGGGGCAGTGCAGACATCCGTCTAGGATTCCTATGCAGAATCTAGGATCGGTGTCCCCACAGCATTGCAAATTCCCCAGGCTCAGGGAGGGTGGCTGTACCTCCTGCCTCTGCACCCAATATCCACTCCTGAAAAAACCATATAGAAAAACAACACTTATTTCCAGATCCCTCTCTATGTAACTGAGCAAGTCAGATTGAGAGGATTGGGAGAGGGTTCCCTTCCCTCGCATTTTGTGTAGAAACACCCTGTGTCTCAGGCTTTGTAGTTGGTATTCATTTATTGAATGACTGAACTGTGAAGTGAAGCAAAATAAATCTGGAGTTCCTTTTCAGTAGGGATGACCTGAATGTTTGTGCTCATAAGTATGTATTACTATACCTATACACTATATTCCACTACTGTTTTCTGCATGTCACATATTTGGTGGCAATTTTCTAGTGACATTTTCTTATATCTCAGTATGACATTTGCATCCTGCCTTTCGTACAATGTGCTCAGTGTGTTACCTGTAAGATTTTATATACTGAAAAGAAAATATCTTTCTTGCTTAGCCAATCCAACCAGGCTTTTACACTGAGTCACTCACTACTGAAAGGTGAATAAATGACAAGGTAGAGAGAGAATGCCTTGATCCCAACTTACTGTGGCTGCCATGATCAGCATGGTGGAGTATTGATGAAATATTTTCTTTATCCTCTAGAACAATGTATGCTGCACACCAGGATATTAGATTTTAACACAGGAGTAGGGAACTTCTAGATTTCATTACCATTGGCTATGTTCGCTATAACATCTGAGAACTGCAGTTCAACAATATCTGAGGTGTCGCACTTTGTCCATCCCTATATAGTAGGAAGAATGTATGGACTGTGCTAAATGTGACTTAATGGACTTTATTGTTCTTCAGATGAAATTGTCACACTGTTACACCGTGGTGTTCTTGTTATGAAATGATGCATCAGAGGAAAGCTCATGGGAAATTTCAGGGTCTGTGACAACTAGATGGTCATCATTTCCTCCTTGTTTTCAAATTTCCAAAGAACAATGCTATGAGATATCATAAAATCACACTGTGTGGTGGTTTTACATCCCCGTACTCGTCGATAAGGCAGTGAGATGGATGTGGAACATTTTTGCTCAATCCTTTTCCTTTCCAACTCTCTTACTTCACTTGTATTCTTTGTTCCTTGGTGCGTCGGAAGTAAGGGAAGTATATGAGAAGCTTCACACAGACATTTCATTCCTCATAATACTCTGATGTAGTGCATGCACATGTGAAATGGGGATGAACAAGCTAGAATTCAGTCTGGTGAAAATCAAAGCACTGTTAACCAAAGGTCCTAGCAGTTCTGCCAGTTCTAGAGAGAGTATAGCATTGGCTCTGAAGCAACACGTCTTTTGTGAGAAGTGCTCCTTGATCCTTTGCTTTTCCTATAATTCCAAGATCCAAAAAAGGGCTAAATCCAGTATAAGTCCTACCTCAAGCATGCAGTCTGTAAAGCTCAAGTAAGCATACTGTATGCCTTATTCCACTATTTGGAGAGACACAAATAAAATATACAGAAAAGCCTGCTCTTTACCTTACCAATAGCTAACACCAATATAAGTTCCTTCTTGGTATGCAGCACTCCCGAAATATCTACATGTGTTAGGTTAGACACAACTGTACTTAGGAATGAGTGCCAATATTGAAAGATCAATCAATAAGAGCCTGGGTGCTTATGGTTGCTTGAAGAGAGAACATAGGAAGCTGTTTCCACTCTATTGCAAAAAAGCATATCAGTGAAAATCTCTGTTCAGGATATATAACAATTTTATTACACTGCACCATCAGCTTTAGTATCTTCTTGTCGAACTGAGACTTGCGGAACGAGGCTTGATGTTTTCAGAATCTCTAAGAAAAGGACAGGCTGTTTTAATTTCCTTCCCTTTCAATATAGTCTCTTGATGTGATTAATATTGCTTCAGGTAGCAATGATATATTTTAGACGTTATCTCACTGCTTCTTGCACTGATATTGCAACATATTTAATCTCCTGCTTGTGACTGAGACTGCAAGCCCAGGGAGCAATCAAGCTATCAAATTGTCCTCTGGGTTCAGGTGTTTCACCCAAGGGAAGGCAGGGGAGATAGTAAGTGTAATAGCTGGACTCTCGTTTTTGATCCAGGAAGCCAAAATATTTGTTTTCAATCTAGCCCATTGGTGGCAATGGAGGAGAGGGGTTTCCCAGGTTTTACGAAAAGCTTAAGAAAACCCCTTGTCTGCAATCTTTTTCCTTCTCTCTTTAGATGAAACCCAGATTTAAAGTAAGGGCTTAAGAAACCCTTACAATCTTTTCCCTTCTGTATTTAGAGGGCCTAGGTTTAAAGCCAGGGCCTTAAAAAAATCACCCTTTCTAGGATCCATTCTGTTCTAGCAGCTGCCGCCCTCCCCGCACTCCACGTGTAACCGAAAGAAACCAAAAGCAGCCAAAAAAAGTTGGCGGCAGAGCCCATGCCGTTACAGATATCCAAACCAACCAATCCTACCAAAGAATATTTTTGAAAATAGATCCATGCACAAGCCTAGTAATTAATGTGACTTTGGAACCAGGAAGACCTGTAGGAAGGAGAGGCTGAAAATCACAGAGATAACAGAAGTATCTTATTGATTTAGAGTACGATGAAGTCATTCCCCTCCCCATGTATTTTTTCCTTTATTCCCTGGCTCTTATTTATTTTTGGCTTCACTCTTACTACTGTCATTATAGTAAGACTGCTTTGGGGCTATGTCCTCATATAGTGATTTTTAGCATATAAAATTATAATAAATAATCACATGCCAAATGTATCAAAAATCCATAAGAGAATACATTTCTGCAGCAATTAAATTATTCAATTACAATCATCATGTTCAATAACAGCTTGTCATAACATTAAAAATTGTTAAAAGTCACAGCATCTGCAGTTGTCTAACATAATGTGATTACAGGCAGTCCCCAAGATACAATACACACACCGAGAAGTTTCAATATTTCAATATCATAATTAAGTGAATATTAATACATAACAAATGCACAATGTCAGCATTCAAAATTCCAAACGCCCAAAACGGCCTCCTACCCTTAGTGGGGGTGATTCAAGGTAAGTCCGAATAGGTATATTAGTCAGTAAAAGAGTGGGTTTTAAGGAAGAATACTAAGGGTTGTAGTGGAGGTCCCGGGGTAACGAAACTGAATCCAAACGCCTTTGAGTGTCTTCCAAGAAGACGGAAATGAAGACCAATTTGCAGAAAGGAGTCAAGGTGCTGGGCGGCTTAGATGTAGTAAATCACAATGATGCAAGGAGGGAATCCTGTATCACTAAGTCCGTCCAAAAATCAAAGGCCGACGAGGCTATATGTATGTGATGGCACCAACTCTCATTTCGACCCTATCCCAATGGGTCTTTCTCAAGGCCATGGTATAGGTTGAAGCTCCTGTTTTCATTACACAAATGTGTACACAGACACATTTATCAAGATCATAGAGGCCAATTCAAACTTCTATGACCAGATCAGTCCCCAAGATACAAACATCCAAGTTACAGACAACTCTTAGTTAAGAAGATGTTCAGGTAACAAGAAGTGAGAGAAATTTACAACTCAGTAGGGAGATAGGAACAAAGGTATTTCAACTAAAGCTTTATCACCAATCCTTATTTCCAAAACAAGCATTTTTTTTTCAAAATCCAATTGTTGCATGGACAGAAAATGAAGTGAAATCTTTTGAACAGGGACACAGACAGCGAAACAAACACCACAAGGGCGTTAAACCATATATATATATATATATATATATATATATATATATATATATATATATATGGGGTTCCTCTCCGTTGGTGCCCCCTTGTTGTGAAGGAGAGGCTTGCGTACCCGAATGAAGTTGTGAGCTATGCTGGCGGTGGCATAATAGCCACCGGTAGGTCCTCCCATGCCAGACAGGTCACAACCAAAGGGTCTGACGAAGAGCGTCAAAGGGCAGGATGGGCTCTCTAGCCTTTTGGCAACCATCCTAGGGGAAGGAAAACTCTAATTTCAAACCCGGGCAGATTGAGCTCGTTTAACCCTGTAAGGTCAACCATCTAAGAGAAGGAAACTCGAACCAAACCTAAGACCTGAGGACCTTGCTGCCACCGTCCCAGCTTGCTAGGTCCCGGCAGACGGACCTTTGGTTTAAAGGGTGAGGCCAGTTCTGTGCACGCTGCGCTCCACCAGAAGAGTCCATTGCACAGGCTCGAAGGACACATCCAACCTCCAAAACATCAATGCACTCTTAGAAAGCATGGGATGAGTCCTTCCTGAGTCTTCGTTCATGAAGAAAAGCCAAGAAGATATATATGGTTAGAGTTACACTTAAAAATGCACCGGTTCCAACTTATATACAAAATCAACTTAAGAACAAACCTACAGAACCTACCTTGTTTGTAACTTGGGAACGGCCTGTATACACAAATTGATTTTGGACTTTGTGTGGCCCCAGCCATTCAGGTTTCCAGACAGGCTCTAAACCTCAACTATTAGAATAACAGTTGCAGTTTAAAAGATAGCCCCTGGGCTCACCAACCTAGCAGCTATTTCTGTTGTCAAGACCACCAGCATTCTAGAACCAGGCTTTGTTTGGTAGCTGGGCTGGAACACACACCATCCTGTTGACGGCCTTTTTAGTTGGATGAATTGTCCCATCTCCTTTTATGGATGGTCAGTCCTTTGGCTATGTCTGTAGAAATTTCTCTTTCTACTTGTGATCAATTATATTCCAGACCTGTTATTGTATACTGTCCTCAGCTCCTGTCTTACTCCTTAGTTCTTTTGAGGAAGAGACTCTTTAATCATTGCTCTTCACAATCCTGTAAAGCTTACCTTCTCTCTGTCTTTCCCCCTTCTCTGTCTCAGTTTGTTCACCATCTTTACTTTGAACTATGCTCAAAAGTCTCCCCTTGACAGGACAGTATTATTATTTTACCCCAGTAAGTTTGTGCAGGGTTTCTGCCTTTCTCTGTGGGTCCAGTTTTCCAAGATTTCTCCCCTGAGAAACCTTGATGATGTAAGGAAGTGCCTGACCTATGAAGACATGATAGAGCAGGCAGTGGTCCTGACTGACAGCATTGCATCATTAATGAACACATTCTGTCTTAGCCATCAAAGTATGTCAAACGTACAGCTGTATTGTAGTGGTGTCTCTTTTTCCCTTGTGAAATGCTGGAAAGAAGAATGCTGGAAATCTCTGTTAACATATGTCCATGGGCTAAGAATGATGATATTAAGAAATGATACAGTGCCCAGAGAAGACCATGAAAAGAAGACTGTTAGGCAGTATTGAATGCAAAGACTGTTCTGGATATGATTATCTTTGACTTGTGGAATCTAGCAGCCGAATTAAAAACTGACATTCTGAGAATCAGCTCAGCAAGCATAATAATAGATGCTCTCTACAGTGAGACATGAAAAGTTTCACTTGGGCTGATTAATTTTTGATGCATTACTCTTTAAATAGCACGCAGAGTAGTGATGCAAAGGAGAGACAGTTTTTCTAAAGCTGACAAGGAAATTAGCCCCCTGGTTCCCAAGTTGTGGGTGTGTTTCTAGAACTAGAAGTTTAAATTAGAAGAAAAATATATGGATGGATCGGAATTGTAGCATCGTTTTCAGTGTGACAATACCACCAAACACTTCACAAGGTAATAATATATTGAACAAAAGTAATGTGCATTAGTTGACAAACTGTCTATTCATGCTTTTCTCCAAATCCTTTTAAAAGTACTTAGTTTTACCTGTTTTTTTTTTTTAAAAAATTGCTTTCTTTATTAATGTGTGTGTCTGTGTGAGGCTTTTCCACAAAAAGAAGTCATTAAAACTAGCTTTTTAACTGGTTGTCAGCTACTACCTTGGATCTTGTTGGATTGAAAAATGATATAAACATATTGTAATGCAAAATAGGTTCAGGGTACTACTTCATCAATCAATTAATCAAATAATTGTCAATTGCTGGTCATATAATACCTGTTTTGAACAACTACTAATATATCAGACATTATTGTGGATGTAATTAATGTAAAAAAAGAAATACCTTTTTAAAAATTACAATTATTCTGCTGTTTTCCCCACCACTCAATCAATGGCATGTGGAAAGGTAGTTTTATTCTTAGTATAACATTGTGGCTGAGAGCGGTGCTTTACATGCCTCCATAGGAGTGAAAAGCAACCTAAAGTTGGAAACACAGGGGCAACACTGAAGTGGCGCTCCGATCTAACTTCTTTCCATGGTGACTATAAAAGGTAAAGTTTTTCCTTTAGGTCTAGTTGAGTCCGACTGGGTGGTGGTGCTCATCTCAATTTCTAAGCCGAAGAGCCAACTTTGTCTGTAGACAGACACCTCTTAGGTTATGTGGCTGGCATGACGGCATGTAGCACTGTTATCTTCCCACCAATACCTATTGATCTACTCACATTTGCATGCTTTCAAACTGCTAGGTTGGCAGAAGCTGGGGTTAGCAGCAGGAGCTCACCTTATACAGTGGATTCAAACTGCCAATCTTCCGGACAGCAAGTTATTCAGTTTAGTGGTTTAACCACTGTGCCACCGCAGTGACTACAGCCAATGAAAATCAAGCTTTTGTTGCAATCATAACAGTCACATCTTGGATTCTGCTGTTTGTCAAGCCACAATGTGGCATGATGGCATGTACTGTACGTAACTTTTATATAGATATTAGGGGTGGATATCTCCGGTCGTTATCCTTAAAAAAACCGTTATTATTTCATATTAACATCAATTTAGTCCCTAATTTGACCCGTGGCCAGCAACCTGGAAGTGACATTTCTAAATCGAAACCGGACCCACCATTTCCGTAAAGGGCGTGTTATTATGTCATTTTTATTTCCACCCTGTTTTATCTTTGCCCTCTACTCTCCCCTGCCAACTGACAACCAACGCGGGTTAAAAACCCACATTAATTCTCAGGTGGCGAGGGGGGTGGAGGCGCTGCCCTCCACTCCCCCCTGCCAGCTGACAACCAATGCGGGTTATCTTTAACCCGCGTTGGTTCTCAGCTGGCAGGAGAGAGTGGAGGCACTGCCCTCCACTCTCCCTGCCAGCTGACAACCAACGTGGGTTATCTTTAACCCGCATTAGTTCTCAGCTGGCAGAGGAGAGGACATGCACTCCATCCCTCCTCGCCAGCTGAGAATCAACCTGCATTAGAGATATCGCGGGTTGTTTCTGAGCTGGTGAGGGGGCATGGAGGCGGGCATCCCCTGCGCACTGTGCATGTGTGGCACCACTAACAAAATAGTAATGAATTTCATTATTAAATATGGATCAATTTTGAAACAGAGCCGGAAAATTGCTCAAGAGTATCACTTTCGAAACGGAAGTGGTTCCTGCCCCCACGAGTTTAGAAACATTTTTTTGGGGATCAACCACCCCTAATACATATGTTTCATCACAGTCAAATGGAAGTATAATGGAATTTATTTGCTGGATCTAACCATCATTTCAATGGCACTGAACAGTTCTAAGGACACAAAAGAAACAGGCATTTGGCATCCAGCACTTTATTTTAGTATGCACAGGTTCATTGTGTTGTCGTTATCATGGCTAGTAACTGTTGTTTAGACATTTCCATTTGATGAATTGGTCTTTAAGTCCTCAAACCAAAGGATTGCTTTTCACCTATGTTTTCAATTGTATCACGATGTTATCAGAAACAAAGGCATCCTGTGTCACATGGAGTTACACTCCCCTGTAATCTCAGATCACAGTTTTGTTCTGAACACAGATCTATACCTAGATACTCAGATTTTAATAGTGGCCACGGGCATATTTGCATAGCTAAAGCTGACGCACCAATTGTACCTGTTCCCAGAGATTTCATTACTGAGTGTCTTATTGTATCCAATTTAAATGGCTATAATACAGTCCTATGCAGAACTGCATTTGAAAACTGTTCACAAAATGCAGTGGGCCCAAAATGATGTGACTAGACTGCTGACCTGGGTTTAAAGAAACACATAACTCCCTTGTAACAACTGTAGTGATGACAAATCTGTTTCCAGGTGCAATTCAAACTGCTGGTTATGGCTTTTAATGGCCATATTTTAATGGCCTGTATGAAAGTCTGAAAGGACCATATCTTCCTTTGTGAGCTGGCAATATAACAAACAATTCAGTCTGCATAAAAAGCTTTTTTAAAAGTATATCAATAATGTTTTTGTGATTGGTATGACAGTTTGATACACAATATGTCATAGGTGAACCCGCGTTCTTCTAGTGCCTCTGTCTTCTTTGAGTATAGCAGGTTTGTTAGGATGCTCAGTGTATGAATTGTCTCTTGGATGCAAGACTACATGGCAAATACTATAGGTCTTGTGATGCGTTAGGAAAAATGCTTCATGCAGAAGTGATAGAAATAATACATTACATTTTGGATAATGATGATGATGATGATGACAATTTATTTGTAACCCAGGATTCAGGGCAGTTTCCAGAATTTTTTTTGCAAGCATTTAATGCCAAATTGAGATACAAAACAAATCAAAACAACAAATAAATAGTACCAATATAAACTGTAAAAACGCATAAACCTCATTATCCATATTTACATCAAAACGATCTAAGTAAATTAAGGCGCAATTAACAGTATAAAATGATGAATGATGTTATATAAAATAATATGAGGATGATATACAACAGTCAAACAGTGCCAAAATGCACTGTGTTTGCTTTCATGACTTTTCATTTCATAGTTAATAATGGCTGCTCTCAGGGCTTGTGCCTATTTTGTTTTGTTTTCTGTTAAACAACTGTACTGTGTCATTTCTGGGTGCCTTGAGCAATTTGCAAGACTGGGTTTATAAAGCCTACTGTTTCTCATTTCCATTACTGTCAAGGTGCAGTTTATTTTTATCTGGAGACTTTAAAATACATATATTGGGGACTGGAGGACCCCATTCTTCAGTTATTTTCACTGATTAATGTTGTCAGCCCAGGCTGCGTGGTCATGCAACTGCCAACATGCCAGCTTTGCCTTCTCACAATTGCTTTTAGGAAGGAACTGGCAAAAACACCACAGAGTATTCCAATGCAGTAACCAGGATCAGTGTGTTCTCTGCATGTGTGTGTGTATACATGCATGCATACATGAATGCGTTTTCAAGTCATCTGTTGACTTATGGTGACCCCATTAATATCATAGGATTTTCTTAGGCAAGGAATACTTTAGAGGTGGTCTTGGCTGTTCCTTCCTCTGAAATATAGCTGACAGCACCTGGCTTTCATTGGTTCTCTAACTCAGTGTTTTTCAACCTTTTTTGAGCCGCGGCACATTTTTTACATTTACAAAATCCTGGGGCACACCACCAACCAAAATGACACAGTAATACATATAGTTAATATGTTTTTAAATTTATTTATACACTCAGTGTGAAACCTGGGCCTGTTTCGATGAACACAACATATATATGACTTCCTCTCACATACTTATACGTGGCTATCATGTCTTCTCTCAGCCTTCTCTTCTTCAGGCTAAACATGCCCAGCTCTTCAAGTCGCTCCTCATAGGGCTTGTTCTCCAGACCCTTATAGACTCTATAATTTTCATAGATCTGTGTGGCCTCTTTTGCTGCCTCCCTCCGCAAAAGCAGAGCACAGGGCGGAAGTGATTGAGTTGGCGTTGGCTTGGATTTCTCGTGAGAACAGCCGAAGCTGGAAGCTCCACATCAGTGAATTGGGCAGTGAGCGGACCTGGGAGCATCGGGAGACTGAAGCAGCCCTGAGCGGGAGCTGGAGCCATGCTGAGTCGAGGCTCCTGAAGGCTTCTTCAAGGTGGGCATGGCCCTGGCATTCGGCGGAGCCCTTCCTTTGCCTCGGGGAGGATCTTTGGGGAGGGAAAGAGCTGCTAGGAGGGGGAAGAGTGCCAATTTCTCACGGCACACCTGATGATCGCTTTAACTAACTACTAACCATGACTGACCATGTTTAGTTTCCATGACCAGACAGAATCTGGCACCTTTAAGGTATTCACTCCCTTTTAGTGGATTTTTATTAAGTTGTGGGGTAGAGAAAAATAAAAAAGTAGATCACCTTATTGTATTTGTTGACAGTGCTAGGATGCCCGGCCTGGCTGCTAACAATAATCTGGAACTGACCCAAATGGCTAGAATTTTGATCCTGCTAATATTCTGTTGTAAATGTATGTTGGGAATTGTTTGCTATGAAGGAAAGGAGTAACCCTGGATAGCTCATCCTTTTTTAAAATATTCATTAGCAGATGAAAATTGTATCCATTAAAACAATTATTTTAATTTTTTTGATATTTAATTCTATTTTATTTTCAACTTCGTGTTAGTCTTTTGTGTTTGAGTTGCCTTCGGGCTGAGAAAGGTGGGACAGAAACACTGTAAATAAATAAATTTGATTTTTATTTTTAAAATTTTGTTAGATGCCATGAATCCCATCTTGAGGTACAGATGTGGTATTAATAAAATGATGGATAGATGGGTAGCAACTGTAAAGGTACAGGAAATTGCTAAAGTACAAAGTTATGTGTACCTACACTATAACCCTTAAAATAACTGACTGATGTCAGGTGTGCTGTAGAACCTAGTTCCATTGCCAGTGGTGAAATAATATTTCAATACTAGTTCAGCCTCTTTCTTTATGTGGAATGGAAGCGAACAGGTGCCATTTCTTTATTTCTGATAGCTTAATATGCTACCTTGACCCTGCTATTGTTTGTAACCGGTGAATTCAACAGGAACTTTAAAAGGCCTCTTTGTTACTTCACAAGTTCCTCTTTGTTTAGGTGTCACTGCCATTTGGGCTCAGCCTTCCTCCCGGGTCTCCAGGGAGCCATGGATCATTCTATAGTTGAGACAAGCATCTGTAAGCTGTTTATTTATTTAGATGCAGAAATGCTATTTTAAGAGTTGTAGTGAAAATAGCCCCTCCTTGTACAGAGAGAAAACACAAAGTTTAAGCTCAATAAGAAAGAAAAAAAAGAGTTTCACAAAGGGCCGATCCAGACAGGGTCCAAAACGAGTGAGCTCACACGCTTTTACTAGAGATGTCCAAACAAAACCTCCATTAAAAAGCAAATTAATTTGGGACAAAGCAGGAAAAGCCCGCTTTGTCCCAAATTAATTAGATCCTGGATTAGACCCAGGTCTTCCTGAAAGACCCGGGTCTAACCCTGTGTGGACTACCCCCTTGGTCATTCTGGATCTACCAAAGGGACAGTCTGCAAATCCCTGTTGAGTTTTCTGGGCTGAATCAGCCTGGAAAACCTAGGGGACTGTAATCCCATCTCCAAAACCCCTTCAAAAAGAAAATAACTTACCCAGCCATCATTACTCTGGTACTGGGGTCCTCCTGGTGCATAGAAATGATGTGCCAGAAGAAGGAGAGCAAGGAGCAAGTTTCCTGCATAACCCCCTTTCTCCTGGCACATCATTTCTAGGCACCAGGTGCTTTTGGGCCGGTGTGTGGACAGAAAACAGAAAAGGTTTTTAAAATCTGGGTTGGTGTGGACTTTTCACCTGTCTGGAATCAGCCTTAGTGGGTTGATTTTGAGCAGTTTGTACTGGAGAAACCAGAGTCTGATATTTAGCCAGAAGATGTGAAAAATGACAGAGCCTTCATGTATCATTCTCTACTGAAATAGGAAAATGTTGCTCTGTCCAATTAAATATCGGTCTAAATTCTGTAAGAAATTCTATGATGACATTTGGCAGTCGGTTTCCTGTAATCTAAGGCTTCAATCAGCCATATGGAGAAAAAGGCAATTTGTATCTTTCATCTCCTGATCATGCTGAGATTCAGGTAGGCCTTGGGATAAGAAGGAGACACACATTTTTTCTTTATTACTCTCTTGGAGTTGGCTTGGGAGAGTGCATTCCTCTTTTTCTTCTGTAGTGAACTCTGAGATGATAACATATAAACTGGCTGCAATTCAATTATGGAGACCACACAGTAAGGGCTGTTTGGGATTGTGGGAGGCTTTTATCCCTGCCCAGGTTCTTCAGGTGGCACTACTGTTGTTACAGTGGAGTCCACAGCCTACATTGTGAATGGAGGATAGGGCTCTGGTGCCTCAATTGATAACAAGGAATGAGGTGACCCTGTAGATATTGCTATTCTCCAGCTATTCTCCACCTTCACTATTAGCTGCGTTGACTTGAAATGATGGGAGCTGAAGTTCAATAATATCTGGAGAGACACACCTTCCCTGTTCCTGGCATAAGCAGGAGTAAAGAAATGAGAGGTATTTCCCCATTTCCCAAATATTCATCCATGAAAAAAAAGGTTATCTGAACTAGGTTGAAGACATGTAAGAGACATGCAAATATGGAAGAGAAATCTCTGTTAATTAATGGTGATTATTGTTAGAGAACTACCTTGGAGTGTGGTTAGTGAGTGTGTGTGTGTGTGGATTTATGGGCCAATTTCTTATGAAGAAGATGCTGAGATTCAATTGATTAAGAATTCTGGCATTTATTGAGTTCCTAGGACGTGGAATCTGTTTTAGGCATATGGAAATATGCAGGTACACTTTCTGTGTCATGTAGGCTCGACTCTTTCATGTGTATCACTGTGAAGTGTAGGATGTTAGAATAATGGATTCATCAATATATTTTCAATTAGTTTTTTTAAAAATTAATACAGTTTTTCTGGGGGCAGTATTTTATTAGGAAATGTATGTTGCACTCCACCAAACCCTTTTGTGAAAGAAGCAAACTTTAGTTTATTGTTAAGAATCCTTATTTTATTTACTTCATTAAATTTTTCTTAAGGAAGTGTTGGTAGATTTCAAATTGAACTACAAGAATGCTTCAATTCTTTTATAGCTTATATTTTTCTTCTAAAGAAGAACTGGGGAATTGAATGATTGCCTTTGTGTTTGTTTATGCTGGAATCCGCCCTGAGTCCCCTCGGGGAGATAGGGCAGAATACAAATAAATAAATTATTATTATTATTATTATTATTATTATTATTATGGGAAATGAACAAATACTTTGCAATTTTTTGTCACATGCTGCTGTGGTTTCTAATTTTGCTGTCAAGTGTAATTGATCCCATATATCAGTAGTTCTCAACCTGGGGGTTGTGACCCCTGGAGGGGTCATTTGGCAATTCTGGAGGGGTTGTGGAATGATCTCCTTAGGCCCTGCCTCCTCCTGCAGGCCCCATGCACCCTCCACAGTGCCAAAGAGACATCGAGGCCTTTGGATAAGCTGCTGGGAGAGGGACATTGGGAAACGCGTGGGGAGAAGAGGCCCCGGGAACACATCCAGGGGCATGCTCCATCGGCCCCTGGGTGTACACTCCTAGCCCTCTTCCCCCATGGAAGCATGTCCCTCCCTCAACATTGGCAAGAGCAAGGGGGAAGAGGGCTGGTGGGCTCCGGGGCGTGTGGGTAAGTTTGGTTCAGGTATGTAATTTGTGGCGGATCTCACTGGGTTGTGGAAGTCAGAGCTGAATCGGTTGAAGGTACTTCATCCATTGTCCATATTCCCCCCAAACATATTGTTTTTATCATTAATCACTATGCTTTAATTATGTTCAATTTGTAACAATGAAAATACATCCTGCATATCACATATTTACATTACAATTCATAACAGCAGCAGCTATGACGTAGCAACAAAATATGGTTGGGGGTCACCACAACATGAGGAACTGTATTTAGGGGTCACGGTGTTAGAAAGGTTGAGAACCACTGCCGTATATGATGTTGGGAAATGAGGAAATTTTGCTTTCATTTAAATTTTGGTTTCGAGGTAATGACACAGTGGATGATGAGGGGAGAGTATATTTCTTAACATAGACCAGGGGCTTGTAACAGTCATGTGCTTTTGAAAAGTAGCTCAAAGTTGCTATTTTTAAGAAATGGGAAACTGTAACCCCAATCCCGAAGAACAATCTTTTTGACTCTGAACTTTCAAAAAGTTTGTTAATAAGAGAACTGCATGTAACCTGAAAAACAAGTTGTGTTCCCAACCCATGTGGGCTAAGAAAGTGTGAACCCAGTGGATATTCACAGGGAAAAAAATATAGGAGAAAAGGAGGCTTTTCACTGTCACCAGGTCCACATATTCTTCCCTTCAAATCCCACTACAACTGACAGTTTCTAAACAAGGGAAAACTAAGGAAATATTTTTGTGAGAAGACCTCAGATAGCCTGCTATGAAACACAACTTTCAATTTATAAAGGATGATTCCATCTCTCTGGACTAAAATTTACCACAGTCCAGGATTAAGTCCTGCTCTCTAAGTTTCCCACTGAATCCAGATTCCTTCCTCATTCCATATTGCTTCCTGTACATTAACAAGAAATAAAGGTAGAATAACCAGAAAGAAGGATAACAAGAAATAAATTCTAGTCTTTTGCAAGGTTAGAGAATATTTGATCTACAACTCCTTTAAACGTCTTTGCATATGCCATAGTTGTGTGGTGTAGCTACTACTAAGAAAATGTGGAAGAACATGCAACTTTTGGGCTTTTTGGCCTCACTTCATGGGATAATGTAAATATTACAATAAACTCCAATACAATAATTTGGACTCCTTGGACCAGGGGTGCTCATTAGGTAGATTGTGATCTACTGATAGATCTCGAAGGGCATCCTAGTAGATCCCAGGCAGATCGCAGGCACAGTGTGTATGGCTCCCATGCCATTTGTGAGGAATGCTCAGGGGCTTATTATACCCACATTTAGTTGAATTCAGTCTTAAAATGTATTATATGGCTCTCACTGAAATAAATTTCCTAATATTTTGCTTTTATGGCTCTCTGAGTAGTGGGTAGGTAGATCTTTGGGACTTGGTTGTTTTATAAGTAGCTCGCATGCTGGAAAAGTGTGAGCACCCCTGCCTTGGACTATATCAAAATATTTCATATTTTCAACCAAGTGACAGCTCTGTGTATTTTAAATCCTTTGAGAACCCAGAATTAGAATTTCTCCTATTTTTCTCACCACATTGTGGAAGCATTGTTTAAGTGCTAAATTTGGTGCGGAGACTAGGCAGAATCTATAGCTCCATACAATCTGCATCTGCTAAAATCAATAAGACTCTCTCCTACAAGCACACAGCATTCTCTATACCTTGATTTGCACTAAATTGGACCTTTGTGTGCCAAGCTATTTAAATGGAAAACCAATGCAGAAATTCATGCACAATTATCATAATGTAACTCTTTCTTAGAGCTGCCACATAATCATCTTGGATTTAAGATTGCACCAATAAAATATTCTGTGTGCTCCCTGGATTCTCAATATGTTTCACAGACTTGGGCTTACAGCTGACAAGTCCAAGAGCTGGAGATGTGATGTTCCTAAAGGGGTTGCTCAAATGCCACCAATATAGGACACACAATGCCTAAAATTTGCATATGCATAATAGAGCTGTAAACAATGCTTGCTTGCAAATTTTCTCATTATCTACAAGGAAGGGACACCCCACTGAGAAACTGACATATAGTCACATTTTAAAATATATTATGTGATTTTTCTTTTGAAAAATAAGTATAGGCAAAAACATGGGAAGTATGCAGAAAAAGTATTGTTGCATGAAGGCAACTTTGCTTCTCTGAAAGCAATGACATAAAATGTAGTATTTCCTGTTAAATATGCTGTTTTTGTTCAATCTTTGCACAAACAAACCCATCAACATTTTTATACATAACTAAATTTTATGTAAGTACTTTTTAAAAAGATGTCCTAAAGGGTGAAACATATTTTTAAAATGATTGAATTCTTTTATAATCCTACACAGCAAGGAAGAAAACTTTATTTTTGCATAGAAGAATGATATAAGAAAGACATACATCTTTGCACTGTGATAGCGAAGACCATGCATGAGTGGAAGTGTGCTATGACTTGTCTGCATTGGCATTGTATACCAGCTTCAATAGAAGCCCAACGTGGACATCAAGATTATGTTGAGGGACATCTGGTCCATTAAAATGCAAGTTAAAACTGGTTAACTCTGCCAGGGGCAAGAGAGGGATAGTGGTCTCCTCAATGCAGGATAAAACCAGTTCACTGCATTAGGAAAAGTTGGAGAATGCTCTTGAATTTTGGTGAAATTTACTTCCATAATTCAAGGTTAATTCAAGGTTAGATTATCAGGCCTAGGCCAAGGCCTAGGGCCTTTGGGGGCAGCAGGTCAGATCCCCCAAAAGATTTTTTTAAAAATAAAAAAAAATCAAAAAAAATTCAAATAATAATAATAAAAATAATAAACGGGCGCATGCGCGCGGTGGCGTAAGCGCTATCCATGGCCGCCCCTCCCCTTTGCTCTGCTCCCTTCGGCTCTGCCCCCACCCTCAGCTCTGCCCCGCCCCCGGCTCCGCCCCCGGCTCCTCGCTGGCACGAGGAGGAAGAAGGAAAGCCCCACCCCTGGAGCCGATGTGGGGCCTCCCCACGGCTCTTCCCTCCCTCCTTAAGCCGTGATTTCAGCTGCTTCTCAGGCCAGCATAGTGACTTTAGGAGGGAGGGAGGAGCTGGTGAGGAGGCGGGGGCGGAGCCGGGGGTGGGGCGGCGAGGAGCTGGGGCGGGGCTGGGGCAGAGTGGGGAGGATCCAGGGGTGGGGCGTGGGTGGAGCGGGGAGTAGCCAGGGGTGGGGCGCAGCCAGGGGAGGAGCCGGGGGGCGGGGCACAGCCAGGGACGGGGGCAGAGACTTTGGCCTAGGGCACCAAAAGGGCCTGATCCAGGCCTGTAGTGTATACTGTGTTTTTGGCATCGAATTGTTGCCATTGTTAGGCCGCTCTGAGTCCCCCCTCGGGGGTTGAGAAGAAGCGGGGTAGAAATGGTAAAAATAAATAAATTAGTGTTGACAGCTGGACCACCTCTAATCCAAAATAGTGTACTGTCCGCATGGTCCAGAGTCACCATCCCATTTCTCCTGTACTCTGCAGCACAGGGAAAGGGGGTACATACCATGACATCCTTGTCACCTGGGCAGTCATCTACAGATCTCTGGAAAGCTTCTGACTCTCACAGAATGCTGTTGTTGACATCAGCAATGATGCTGACACAAGCAAGAGAAAGTGCTCAGTTATTCCTTTTTTGGCATTGAATGTTTGCCATACATGTTGGAAACCACCCTGCATCCCTTTGGGAAGATGAAGCGGTCTATAAAAAATTATTATTATTCCCCCTCCCCTCTTCTTGATCATGGAGGGCACCTTTGCTGATATCAGGAAAGGTTCTTGGTGAGGACTAAGAACACTCCAGAGCTCTGTGCATGGCTTCTCTGGTGATAGAGATGATAGGCCAGGTAAGGAAAACATCCAGTAAGACTGAACCAGGTTTAGCCTGACTAGACAGTCTGGACCCAACTTCCACCATGGCTGCATATTGTGGGCAGAACATCTGAATAGCTCCCTGGAATTCGGGGGTGGCATGGAGCAGAAATGCTGTGAAACATTCCCAGATTTCAGTGTATGTGTAGATGCACTATGGTGATTTCTATGTCTTGTCAGTCTGTATAGGTTCTGACTGCTGATATGGAATAGCATGGAACCTGCTTTTCCTCTAACTACCACCATTCATTTAGGTTTTCTGAAGACATCATATATATCACACTGCAAGAGATGAGAGAATGTTTTGCTCTATGTATTTGGTAATTTTAGAGAACTTTCTGATTCTTTGCAGAGATTGAATACAACCTCTTACTGAATCTGTGAGAGCAGATCCCTTGTGAATTCCACTGAAGTCACAGAGAGTTTATACACTTGCAAGGACAGCATGCTAATTCTTTGAAAAAATGCTCTTGGGAAAGGGAATGCAGCTGGATGGTGAAAATCATTGCCATGCCTGGTAGACAAGAAGTGACATATCTATTACCAGGGAATCTAAAAGTTAGACAAGTGGGGATACAGCAGCCCATGTGTATCCAGCTACATACCGCAATGAATATTGAAGGGTAATCACAATCATCTTTAATCGAGTTTGCAGAGAACTCAATTTTATTTCTCTGAACTTTGAATTTTGACTGGTGGGCATTTCTAGTTTCTGTGATTGTCTGTCTTGTCACCAAGTGAACTGAAGTGCAGCCTCTACTTAAGTTTCACACTCTTCTCATCACCTCAAATCCAGTACTGAGAGAAATCCAGGCTTTTATCCAAAGCTCTTGAAACTTAAAACCTACGTTCTTGCACAGGTGGCCAAAAGAAATTGCTTACAAATATAACAAGTAGTCTAAAGATGAGGAACAGAGTACTGAAGTTTCTGATACTATTAAAACCAGAAATTATATCCAGTTGTAATGATGTATGAACGAGTGTGTCCCTACTCAAGGAGCTATTCTTCTTCTGAGGGCTTTATCGATGCTATTAGGTAACTTGCATTATAGCGAATCAGTTCAAAACAATGTGTTTTGATAGCCTTAATTAAGCATTATTTCTACAGTCCATCATGAGGCTAGACTCCACAATTGTAGCCAGAAACATTTTTGGTGGGGAAGGAAGGATATGGAAGAAACCAGGATGTTTACTAACCACATCCTAGTCACCTTCCTGTTACCCTTTTGAGGTATGGCCCTTCCTTGATTACTCAGTGTATGATACAGGCTGTTGATGTTTGAATGGTGCACTTGAAATTGTTGAGGTTGAGCTTCTAGGACCCCAGATACAATCTCTCTGGAATACTGAATTGTGATAGCTCCTTTGCACAGGGATCTTAATACTTGATACTGGAGTTGTCAAAAGATATTTATTTATTTATTTATTTGCCATGCTTCTATACCACCTCTCTCAGCCCAAAGGCGACTCGAGGCTGTGAACAAGCGGCAACAACTGCCAATATACAACACAGGGCCTCTCCGGATGATCTTAAGCATCTTGATGGTTCATAGGGAGCGATGCGTTCGAACAAGTAAGTTGGACCAGAACCGTTTAGAGCTTTAAAGGCCAAAACCAGCACTTTGAATTGTGCCCGGTAGCAAACTGGTAGCCAGTGGAACTGGCACAACAGGGGACTTGTACGCTCCCTGAGTGCCGCTCCTGTTATCAACCTGGCTGCTGTCTGTTGGACCAATTGAAGCTTCCGAGCAGTCTTCAAAGGCAGCCCCACGTAGAGAGCATTGCAGTAATCTATACGGGATGTAACCATTTGTGTGCCTGTTCTGAAGCATTAGAAGATATCTCATTTTTGGTTGTTTATCCAAGCCTTGCTGTCTGAACATCATTTATTGAGGAATAGTCTGGAACCTATTTCTTAGGTTTTAGGGGAGTCACTGTAAAGTGACAAACAAACCATAGCTAATTGTCCTTGAAACCTTCCTGTTATATACAATCTATCTCTGTCTGCATCCAGTGTTTGTTTATTTATTTACGATATTTATATGCCACCCTTCTCACCCCGAAGGGTGTCATATGTACATAAAAACATACTATATTGTTAGGATAATACTAATACATCATTCATAATATTAGTATTATATAATATTATACTGTTGCTGGGGGAGGAGCTCTGATGTTGCAAGAGACAAGATGGAACTGTCTTCTCTGCTCTCTTCTTCACTGTGGCCCCAGAGCGGTTTATTTATTTTATTTATTTATTTTTTAAATCACATTTGGCCTGCCCAAAATGGTTTTAAATTGTCTGTTACTGCTTATGTTTGAGTTTTATTGATTGTACTGTTTTATAATTGCAGTTGTGTCGTTATTATGTGTTATTGGGCTTGGCCTCATGTAAGCCACCCCGAGTCCCCTTGGGGAGATGGTGGCGGGGTATAAATGAAGTTAATAAATAAATAAATAAATAATAAATTTAATTCACATGACAAACATCCTTTGTTCTGTCCTAGTTAAAAATGTATGTACTGTATGTATCTATGAAGTATGTATGAAGATAACTTTTGTTTGGGAACCTGGCAGCCATAGTAGCAAATATGGGGCTAGAGAAACAAATAGCCTAACCGAGTATATGTGTATAGCAGTTGTCAACACAGCATACAGACAATGCATTGCTGATAACTGGAATTCTTTGGGAAGGTTTGTAGCCCAGTGATAAGGTATGTTTTACAGTTACACTGGATTAAGGTTTAATTCTTGGTATGTGGCTGTTGGGGTGGGGAAACTTCCCATCTGAAACTCTGACTAGAAACAGCCATCCAAAGGAGTTAATATAAAATTAGATGAGCCAATGGTCAAATCATGTAAAGCAGGACTTTGATAGGTCAAGGTATAGGATAATCACAGATATGTTTTATTTTTCTTCATATGCTGGCGTGTGTGTGTGTGTGTGTGTGTGTGTGTGTGTATATATATATATATATATATATATACACACACACACACACACACTGTATATATACTGTATATATACTGTATATATACTGTATATATACTGTGTGTGTATATATATATGTATATATATATATGTATATATGAGACAGTATGTGATGCTTTCCCCCCTGCCAACAAAAGCATCTGGAAAACAATCTCATGTCACTGAAGTGAATGAATGTGCTTATAACAAATAGTTTGCGTTGGTGGATTACAACTAGGGTGCTAAGTGCTTTCTATTTCAAGCCTTCAAAAATCAAATTAATTCATCCATTTATACTTGTACTGAGTATAGAGAGTTATTTTCTTAGCATGGCCCACTCTTGAACGGGATTATTTGTAGACAGTGTATTGATAAGTAAAAAATATAGAGCATCTAGCAATTTTATTTACTTTTTTATAATCGTATGTTCAAAGTATCCAGAGTGCTTCACGTGTATTATTTCAGTCATCCTTAGACTGAGGCTAGATCCACACTGCCCTAAATTCCAGGATCTGATCCCAGATTATCTGCTTTGAACTGGATTATATAAATCTACACTGCCAGATAATCTGGGATACGCAGATAATATGGGATCCTATCCTGAGATATAGAGCAGTGTAGAACCAGCCTGAGGTCTTAAAGCTATGACAGTATCATTACTTCCATGTTAGAGCTGTAATGGTTTGTTTTATAAATCGCTATAGCTTAGGTAGTATCTTAAACACATTTTGAGCTCAGATTTCCCAGATAACATTACTTCCTTCATCCAGCAACTAAAACTGAATTTTAGTGGGTGCTGATTTACTAATAAAACTTCTTTTTTCAGCTTATTGGTACTGGTGTGGGAAAATATTAGAAAACAGGAAAAAAATGCTTGACTGAGATTTCCTATTGGCATTGCCTTTCACATTCTGTCATGTAGTAGTAACCTTACATTAAATAGGCTGAAGCAGTCACTTTAGGCTGCACATATTTTGGAGTAGTAGCAAAAGCAGTTTCCTTTGCTGCTTTCCCAGTCACTCATATTAAGACACTGGATTATTTTTTTTTTGAGGAGAGATTAATCTCCACCACATGTCCTCCAACCCTGACACTGCAACACAGTGCTGTAGAATTAATGCAGTTTGAAACACCTCTTTAATGACTCTTGACCCAAAACTATGGAACAATTGGAGTTGTAGGGTTGTTGTGGGTTTTTCAGGCTATATGGCCATGTTCTAGATTGGAGTTGTAGTTTGATGGGTCACCAGAACATTTTGACAGAGGAAGCTAAGACCCAACTCTCACGACTCCATGCCATTGAGCAATGGCAGTTAATGAGGTGTCAAACTACATCAATTATGCAATGTAGATACACCTCTATTCATTAGATTTGAGTAGAGGCCAATGCACAGTTGACGGCAAGGTGGTAAAATTCATTTACCAATCAAGTTCAGTTTGTAGAATGGACTGGGTGGGGGAGATACCATTTTTCTCTCTGCTTCAGGTAATATAATGTTTTCAGCTAGCCTGGCCACTTTTGTCCATCTTCCCTTTCCTCTTTTGAATGACTTCTAACATTCAAAACTTAGCAGCTCCCCTTTGGAGTGTGTATGTAGCACATCCTTTGATACAAAGCCTATGTTAGATCTGTGTGGAAATAGGGAACCTCCTTAAAACAAGAAGCCATTGCTACAATATAAGATATTCATTAGGAGATAGAAGCCATTGCAAATCAGGTTGATGAGTACTGTAAGATACTAATGGATTTAGCAAATGAACTTAATGCTCCAGTGGTGGTTGTTATTGTTGTTGTTGTTATGACAAATTGATAGGTGTCAGAATATCAGAAGGGGCACCAAATGTAATGTATATTTTCAGAAGGGGAAAAAAGGAGTGATCACTGTAGCCATCACAGCAGTGGAATAATGAAATAAAAATTAAGGAGAACACTATCTTGAGTGTAAACATGAATAGTGATAAATCAGCACTGTGAGGCTTTAAAGGCTAAATCTTTCCAGGAAAATGCAATGTCTTTTCTGAGTAGAAATGCAAATTTTAACAAATGACGGGAATGTAGTAGCTATTATCATCACGTAACAGATGTATTAGGGTATGCCACACAAACATGAATAATTTTTTAATGTAGTTGTTTGGACTTATTCCACTTGAAAACCCATTAAGTGAGGGAAAGGGGAGAGCAGGCTTAACTATAGATGTTAAATGGCATGCAACCTCTGATCTTCTGAGTTGAAGCTGATATACGTTATTTGAGGGGATATTTACATGCGGCCTGTATATTTACTGTAAAATTGATAGCTATTGAATTTTGTAAACGTTTTCGGTTAAATTTTGCTTATGTGAACTTTTGATGTGTGTTCCAGAATTCAAAAAGCTTGCTTGATCCAGCACCTCATTATGTATATTGGGGAAGGGGGACAAAATGTTATGAAGTATAATTATTAGTAATTGAAATACTTACAAAAAAAATTCCCAAAAATTCGTGATTAAAACGTTACTAATAACAAATATTCGTTATTATTCGTGATGTCAGCTGGGAGGGAAGAATGGAGGGCAAACCTGAATAAGTCCTAAAACCCACTAACAACATCATAGAAGCAAGCTATATCAACAAATAATCAATTAAAGCAAATAAATTCACAGATACAGTAATACAGTATGAGCTTCTTATAACAGGAATATCAATCTTCTCCAAAATTGCTTTTCAGGGTAACTTACAGACACATCTGAGTCCAGTGCTGCCCTTCTGCCTGCTTGGAGGAAGGAGGAAAAGCGCGCGCTAAGGCCATTCTCTCTGGCAATCGATTGCTCGGGTCTGCGGCTTCTGTTTTGGAAAAAGCCTTAGCGTGCGCTTTCCCTCCTTCCTCCGAGCAGGCAGAAGGGTAGCACAGGACTCTGATGTGTCTGTAAAGTTACCATGAAAAGCAATTTTGGAGAAGATTGATATTCCTGTTAGAAGAATCTCTGGGCTCCCCTTGGCTCCTCCCTCCCTCCTAAAGCATCACGCCAGCCTCAGAAGGGGCGATTTCGCCTGCTTCTGCCGCCCGGCATGACACTTTAGGAGGGAGGGCAAAGCCATGGGGGGCTCCCCTTGGCTTCTCCCTCCCTCCTAAAGTGTCATGCCAGCCTCAGAAGCGGTGATTTCGCCCACTTCTGCCGCCTGGCATGACGCTTTAGGAGGGAGGGCAGAGCCATGGGGAGCAGAGCAAAGGGGGTGGTGGTTGTGGATGGCGCTTGCGCTACCACGCGCATGCACACTTTTTGGGATTTTTTTGGCATTTTATTTTTATTTCCCCCCGGAATTTTTTCAATTTTATTTTTAAAAAAACATTAAACAGCTGATTTCTTGCAGGAGGGTAGGAGGGCCGGATCCAAGGGGCTGGTGGGCTGTGTGCGGGCCGCCTGTTGGACAGGCCCATTCTATACTCAACTCTTCCCTTCCCAGTTGCTTTGCACATTGGTGACTAAATATTTTATGTTGATTACTATATTTCTCTTCTTTCCAATAGCTGAAGCTCTCTTGATGGATCAAAAATAGAAATCAAAACTATAATGAAAACATAACACACACACACACACACACAGTGTGTGTGTGTGTGTGTGTGTGAAAAAATGAAAATTTCAGGAGAGCACCTGTGCAATAATCTCAAAAGAACTGATTAAAAACCCAGTGAAATTGAAATATGAGAACAGGATTGAAAAGATTGGGACAGTCTAAATAAATGACATTTGATTTTCATCTATGCTGGTTGACTCAGATCCACTGTACAAATAGCATACAGTCAGGTAAGATGGACAGTGTTTTATTTTGCTCTTCCTCAGACTAGTCACAGCTGAAAAGCAGCAATCTGTTCTTGTTTCTTTTTCTATGCAGAGATCTTTCTCACTTTCGCTTGCTTGCTTCATTTGCAGTCCTAAATTCACCAACCCATTTCTCCCAATAGTAGAACTGTCATCTCCTTCGTTGTAATTTAAATGACAGAGAGTAGCTTTCAATTAAGAAACAATGGAGCAGAGAGAGGCATATTTGTTGGATGGTTGGTTCATCTGATGGAAAAGAAACTTACCATTGTCCAGGATATAGTGGATAAGGTAAGATGGGAAAATAGATGTTCAGACAATCTTTCTCTATGGTTTGAACAGTGGTGTATCATCAATGCCGTTTGAGCAGTGTATATTACTTAGGAGCAAACATTTGTAAAGCTAGATGACAGCTAACATTTATTCCTTTCATGTGCCTGGAAAGGTGGACATTTTTTAAAATCTCTCATGTTCACAGTGGGGTTCCATTAGCATTAGGGCCTGCAGCAGCAGACGTGGATTCAGAGGATGAGCTAGATGATTGGGGCGAAGCACAGGGCCCTTCGGATGGGCCTCATTCGCCCACGGAGAGCTTGGCATGGGATGAGATGTTGTTTGGGCCTAGCACAGATTCCGATCACCAGGTGGAGATGGGAAGCAGCGAAGGGAGTTATGAACACCCCGGGGGGAGGAATTCCCAGGAACTTGAAAGTGTAAACATGGACGAAGCCGAGTGGGAAAGTGCCAGGGAGGAAAGTTCTCAGGAAGATAGCGACACAGCTGCTGAGAGGCAAGGTCGCTCCTTCGATAGGAGACGGGACATGGGGTCTACTAGGAGGGCTTGGTCTAGGGTCCTAGACCGACCGAGGTCCGTGAGTAGAGATTGGAGACGGAGAAGCCTAGAGCGTCGCGGACCTCGGCCGAAGGATTAAGTATAGGGTCCGTGGGAACGCATCCTCAGTTCTCCGGCCACGTCTTTCCTGAATAGGCGTGAAGTGGAGTGGGACCACAAGCCAGCCGTGGTCATCAAGCCTTGCCTTGCATTTGCCTTGTTTCCTGATCCGCATTGGTTTGCGGAGCCTTACCCTGTTCCTTGATCCGCATTGGTTTGCGGAGCCTTGCCAAGCTTCCAGCTTATTTGCTACGTTACTTTGGATAATCTTGCTTACTACCTTTGGGACACTTGCTTATTATTGGACTATATACTCTTTGGAACTGTTTTTATACTCAATAAAGTAGTTAGCCTTCAGTACGTCTCTGTGTGTGTGATTAAGGGGCCCGCTAAGTCCGTGATCGTGACAGCTGGCCGGAGAACTCCAAGAACCCTTATCACACCACGGGACGCCGCTCGGACGCCGCAAGAAGCGTTCCACGCCAGTGGTCGCCATGGCTAACTTGACGGATGTACAAGTGCAAGCGCTGCAGTAGGAGTTGGGTGAACTTCGTTCCCGGGCCGGACGGCACCCGGGGGTGAGCCCACGGCCCGTTTCAGTGGCAACCCGGCTCAGGTGGAGGTGTTTGTTTGCCAAGTGGAACTATACCTGTAGCAGCGCCCCAACGAGTTCGCCACCGATCGCGCCAAGGTGGTGTTTATCTTCAACCTGATGGAAGGGACCGCAGCAACGTGGGCCACGCGTTGAGCCGGGCCCACTACCCCCATACCAACACGCTGCGGGCTTTCTTAGATGCGATCCGGGCGACATGGGGGTCTCCCGTGAATGAAGAGCTGGCTGAGAGAGATTTAGCCCGGCTGACCATCAAGGGTCTAACCCTGTCCCAATATATTTCCCGTTTTCGAGTCCTGGCGGCCCAGGTGCAGTGGAACGTGTCGGCGTTGCGTTACCACTATACTGCAGGGCTGGATTCGGAAATGCAGCAGGAGATGTTGAAACATCCTCGGCCTGATGATCTGGAGGCCGCCATTGCCCTGAGCCTTCGTGTGGAAGCTGGATTGCAGACCAGGAGGCGGTGGGACAAGGCCCCGGTGGAGAAACCCGTGGCCAGGAGGGAAGGGGGCCGGGCAGTTCCAACCCCGCAATTGCCGATCCCCGCTGGCCCTGACGACCGGAGCCCATGCAGTTGGGGACAGTTCGGCCCAAAGTAGACCAGGCGGAGAAGGCTCGGCGTCAGCGTCTCAACCTATGCTGGTACTGCGGGGGGGCTGGACATTTTTCTAAGGAGTGCCCCCAGAAACCGCGTGGGAAGACTCCTCGGCCTCCGCCGCCCTCGGAGGGGCCCCAGAGGCCGAAGAAGCCATCCAGGCG
Source organism: Anolis apletophallus (assembly GCA_030556195.1). Classification (NCBI taxonomy): domain Eukaryota; kingdom Metazoa; phylum Chordata; class Lepidosauria; order Squamata; family Anolidae; genus Anolis; species Anolis apletophallus. The sequence goes on from JARBWK010000004.1 coordinate 149,120,081, forward strand.
ACGGGGAAGGGGCCGGCCGGGTGTAAGAGGGTTCGCTCACTCGGCCGACGTCGCTAACCTTCCCCCTGAACCCAAGACTGGACAATTGTTCCTTGTAATGGTCAGCCTGTGGTCACCTGAAAAGGGGCTGATGATGGTCCATGCCATGATAGACTCGGGGGCCACCAACAACTTCATCGATGCAGACTATGCCAAGTCTGCTGGATTAAAAATTTCTTGATCTTCAAGAGCCGAAGGGTGTCCAGACTATCGATGGGAGAGTTTTGAAGACCGGGGCTGTGACTCAATATACAGCCCCTACCAGGATGTGGACTAGCTCCCATAAAGAGGACATTTCTTTTCTTGTGACCAAGCTCCCAGATTTTCCCATTGTCCTGGGCATTGTGTGGCTCGCGCTCCATGACCCCCAGATTTCCTAATTTTTTCTTCTGAACATTGCCAGGGCCACTGCATGATGGCCCGGGCGTGCCAGGCTCAAGAAGTGGAAAATGTGGCCACCCTGCCCAAGAAGTATGCCGGATTTTGGGATGTCTTCAGTGAGAAGGAGGCGGAACGCTTGCCTCCGCACCGGCCCTATGACTGTGCCATTGAATTGCAGCCGGGAGCCCCAATCCCGGGGGAGACTCTACCCTCTCTCGGAACCAGAGCAACAGGCTCTCCGAGATTTCCTGGATGAGAATCTGCGGAAGGGGTTCATTCGCCCTCCCAATCCTCGGCCGGGGCACCGATTCTGTTCGCCAAGAAGAAATCGGGGAGTTGCGGCTTTGCAATGACTATAGGGAACTCAACAAGATCACAATCCGGAACCGCTATCCTCTTCCCTTGATCCCCGAGCTCTTGAGCGGATGCGGGAGCCAAGGTGTTCACTAAACTGGACCTGAGGGGGCTTACAACCTTGTCCGGATTCGGCAGGGTGATGAATGGAAGACGGCCTTCCAGACCAAGTGGGGAAGCTTCGAATACCTGGTGATGGGATTCGGTTTGTGCAACGCCCCAGCCTGTTTCCAACATTTCAGAAGACCTGCTGGACCGCTATTTGGCGGTCTACCTAGATGACCTTTTGATCTTTTCTCCAGACCAGGCAACCCATGACCGCCATGTCAAGGAGGTGCTCCAGAGACTCAGGGCTCACGGGCTCTATGCTAAGCTGGAGAAATGTGCTTTTGATCTGCGGGAGGTGAACTTTCTGGGCTACCGATCTCTCCTACGGGCATCGCCATGGATGACCCCAAGGTCCACGCCGTGGTTGACTGGGCGGCCCCGGCCCGCAAGACTGACGTTCAACGATTCCTGGGCTTTGCCAACTACTACAGAAAGTTCATTCCTGACTTTGCGGGTGGGAGCGATCCTGCTACAGCCCCAGGGGACGGACTTGTTGCCCTGTGCTACTACTACTCCCGGCAGCTGACGGCTCGGAAATGAACTATACCATTTGGGAGAAGGAACTTTTGGCCATCAAGGTGGCGTTTGAAGTCTGGAGACACCTGCTTGAAGGGGCCAAGTTCCCGGTGGAGGTCCACACCGACCACCGGAATTTGGAGCACCTGACAACCCAGCGCAAATTGAACCAGAGGTTCTTTGAGCGATTCAATTTCCGCGTTCACTATGTGACCCCCAAGCAGACCAAGCAAGCTGATGCGTTGTCCCGAAAGCCGGAGTACGTTCGCGATGGGGCCGGGCCGTCGGAGGCCAGGTTGCTCAAAGTGGAGAACTTTGCGGCTGCTCGGGCGCTCCCTGTCCACCCTCCAGCGGCCCCGCCGGCCCCTGGAGACAAGAGACCTTTGAATGTTCGTGTCCACGCTCGCCAGCAGACCGACCCGTGGGTGCAAGAGCAGCTGACTAAGGGGCCCCAAGCCCCTTTCCAGGTAAAGAACGGGGTGCTCTACCATCGGGACTCGGTCTATGTTTCCCCTGGGCCCGAACGGGCGGACATTCTCAAGCTTTGCCACGATAGCCGGGCCGCAGGCCATTTTGGACTTTTCAAGACTCTGCAGCTGGTCCTACGGGACTTCTGGTGGCTTAAAGTGCGGAGGGATGTGGAGGACTATGTGGGATCTTGCCCTGTGTGCCAGCGGGCTAAGAACCAGGGGGCAAGCCGGCTGGTTTGCTCCAGCCGCTGCCCGACCCCTCTGCTACCTTGAAGATGATTTCGGCTGATTTCATCACCGACCTCCCCAAGTCCAAGGGTTTCACCACGATACTGGTCGTGGTGGACTGTTTCACCAAGATGGGACACTTCATCCCCTGTGTGGGGGTGCCTACTGCCAAGGAGACTGCTGATATGTTTGTGCAACATGTGTTTCGCTGCATGGACTTCCACAGAGCCTGGTGACGGACCGGGCACCCAATTCACTTCCCAGTTCTGGAAGGCTGTCCAGAAGTTGCTGGGGATTGATGTGCGGATGTCCACGGCTCATCACCCGCAGACCGATGGGCAGACCGAAAGGGTTAATGCCACTTTGGAGCAGTACCTGCGCTGCTATGTCAACTATCAGCAAAACAACTGGGCGTCCTTGTTGTCTTTGGCAGAGTTTGCTTACAACAATGCGATGCAGGAATCCATCAAAGAGACTCCTTTCTTTGCTAGCTATGGACACCACCCTCGGTTCTACCCGCCGGTGGACCCGTCCGGGGACGTTTCCGAGGCTAAGGATTGGCTTCAAGAGCTCACTGCACTCCAAGACTTGCTACGCACCCAATTGACCAGGCGAAAGCTGACTACAAGCGGATGGCGGATCGGGCGGCGCCAGGAGGGTCCTGAGATCCTCGTGGGGATAAAGTTTGGCTGTCCACCAAGAATTTGTTCACGCAGCGCCCCAGCCGCAAGCTGGACGCGAGATTTTGGGTCCCTACAAAGTTTTGGAGAAGGTGGGGCCTGTTTCCTTCAAACTACAACTCCCAGCGGACATGAAGCTCCACCCGGTGTTTCATCATTCGTTGCTCCGCCCGGCGGCGGGGGTGCGGCCGACGTGTCGCAGCCGCCTCCTCCCCTGTGATGCGCGATGGCGAGGAGGAGTTGGAGGTTCAGGACATCTTGATGCTCGCATCCGCTACCGGAAGTTGGAGTATTTGCTTGACTGGAAGGGGCTGGGCCCGGAAGAACGTTCATGGACCCGGGCTCGGGATGTCCATGCTCCGGATCTGGTGGCTCGTTTTCACCGCAAGTACCCTGACAAACCCAAACCTCGAGGGCAGCCTCGGAGGGGCCCTGAGGGGGGGGGGATAGTGTAGCACAGCAGTTCTCGTTTGTGCCTGGAGGGCTGGGAATAGGTCCCGGGGTTCCATTAGCATTAGGGCCTGCAGCAGCAGACGTGGATTCAGAGGATGAGCTAGATGATTGGGGCAAAGCACAGGGCCCTTCGGATGGGCCTCCTTCGCCCACTGAGAGCTTGGCATGGGATGAGATGTTGTTTGGGCCTAGCACAGATTCCGATCACCAGGTGGAGATGGGAAGCAGCGAAGGGAGTTATGAACACCCCGGGGGGAGGAATTCCCAGGAACTTGAAAGTGTAAACATGGACGAAGCCGAGTGGGAAAGTGCCAGGGAGGAAAGTTCTCAGGAAGATAGCGACACAGCTGCTGAGAGGCAAGGTCGCTCCTTCGATAGGAGACGGACATTGAGTCTACTAGGAGGGCTTGGTCTAGGGTCCTAGACCGACCGAGGTCCGTGAGTAGAGATTGGAGACGGAGAAGCCTAGAGCGTCGCGGACCTCGGCCGAAGGATTAAGTATAGGGTCCGTGGGAACGCATCCTCAGTTCTCCGGCCACGTCTTTCCTGAATAGGCGTGAAGCGGAGTGGGACCACAAGCCAGCCGTGGTCATCAAGCCTTGCCTTGCATTTGCCTTGTTTCCTGATCCGCATTGGTTTGCGGAGCCTTACCCTGTTCCTTGATCCGCATTGGTTTGCGGAGCCTTGCCCTGTTTCCTGATCCGCATTGGATTGCGGAGCCTTGCCAAGCTTCCAGCTTATTTGCTACGTTACTTTGGATAATCTTGCTTACTACCTTTGGGACACTTGCTTATTATTGGACTATATACTCTTTGGAACTGTTTTTATACTCAATAAAGTAGTTAGCCTTCAGTACGTCTCTGTGTGTGTGATTAAGGGGCCCGCTAAGTCCGTGATCGTGACAGGTTTGCATACTACAGTGTTCCCTCACTTATTGCAGGGGTTACGTTCCAAGACCTCCCGCAAAAAGCGAGAAACCGCGACGTAGGTATGCTCTATCTATTTTAATATTTATACATTATTTTAGTAGTTGTACACTATTTAAGGCTTTATAAACTTAAAATGAAGTGAAGGAAATGAAGGAAATGAAGAAAGGCCCTTCAAGGCTGGAGGGAGGGAGGACTGAGGAGGGAAAGCTCCTTGGAGAGCAGCAGTGGCAAAACCCCACAAAACAGCAAAAATACCATGATATATTTTTTTTATTTTTTTTTAAATCTGCGAAACAGCAAGTCCACAGTAAGCGAACTGCAAACTAGTGAGGAAACACTGTATTTCCACCATTGGGAAATGCAGGAAGTTCCAGAAGGAATACTAACACAGCAGAAATAGCCATATAAATTTGTTGCTCTTGTGGAGTCCATTTTATATATCTCCAGGGTTTTCTGCATTTGCTCAATCTGGGGAACAAAGTATGGAGGGAAGCCAAGTCAACCAAAACGTTTAGTCCTCTAGATAACCAATGATGGGGCTGATGGAAGTGGCAATGCAACAGTAACTCCCTTGTCCCTAACCATTGACTGTGCTACCATAAAAGATGGGCATTGTGGTCTCCGCATCAGAGGGAGGATGAGACATTATCTATTCCTTCAGTAGTACACTGTCTCTTTTTTTCTTGTTAGTAGTCAGGTCTGGGTGCCTGATCATGATAACTTCTCAATTAACATAAATTTTCTTAATCCTTTCCATGCTAAAATTATCAAATGGGAAAAGGAGGAAATTTAAAGTAAAGAAGGAAAACTCTTCTTGTGGGGTATGTACTAATGAAATATAACTGAGCACAAACACGCTTTCTCTTTATTGCACTGAACCATGAACTGTAGGTCATTCTGCTAGTTGAATGACCTATTTCCTGTTGCAAGGAAAGCCAGGAACAACAACCATAAACATAATCATTGAATGCATCTGAATGAGATAGGGTGCTGGCCATTTCTTTCTGTGTCATGAAGTGTGTTCTCAAGTACATGCAGTTAAGGCATTTGTCTGTTTCAGATTTCAGTGTGCATCTTTCAAATTGGCACTTTCTTAATCTGAAAGAGATCTGGAAGCAGCCAACAAATCCCATAGTACTACACAAGCTTTACAAAAATATGCCCACATTTGAAAAAAAAGAGGAATGTATGTACATTTCCAGTCCTACCTTGAACCAAGATAAAACAAATTCAGCAGCTGAAAAATGAGAGTTTGAGTAAAACTGAGTTTGACATAGCCTTACAACAGCCTTACAACAAGGGTTAAAGCAACTAAAAAAGCTTTACTTGAGCAAAATGATAATACTCTAACAAATAAATGCAAAAGAACAGAAGGAAAATCCCCAAAGCAAAGCAATAGTCATAAAACCAGAGTCTTTGACAAAAAGTCTTTATGAGGCACTGGCTGGAGCTGCAAGCAAGGAAACCAAAGCACTGAGTAGAATGCTTGCTACCAGCATTGTCCACTCTCTTTACTGGTGATTTATAGCCCTCAGCTCCCAGCACGTGTCCCTAGGGCAAGGTCTGATTGCTTAGCATCCTTGCAGCAATTCTAGCTGAATTTCTCCTTTCTTCTTTTGCCCTTTGGCGTTCCTGAAAGGTAGGAACCGGCAGTGTGTTTTCCTTAACCTCTTCCTCCTCCACAACACGTGGTCCCAAATCCCCAACTCCTACATCTTCATCCTCCTGTTGTACCACCTCTCCCTTCTCCTCAGAAGAGGCGTACACAACAAGTATAGTATAGGCTAGTGATGCAGTTAATCACTAATTTCATTAAAGGAAGAAGCACATAATTTTAGGAACTTTCTGTCCACTAGACAGCCATTGATAATTGCCCCATTTTCAAAATGTAAACGAATTTCAGGATTTATTCTGGACAAAAGTCACATACAGATGTTTTCAGTTTTTGCAAAGAAAAGAATATTTTATATGGCTTGGGTCCAGGTTATTTATCTATTAAAACAATGCTTTTGATATGTATAGTTCTGTGTGTCAGATTTTATAATTAATTAATCTGTATTATATTCTACTTTCCTGCCAGAACTGGAGCTCATGGCAGCTCACAATAATGTTCAATAAAAGAATATATTAAAAACACAAAGCAAGTACACCTATAAATGTATGGCTGCATTTGAATTCACTTCAGAAATGGAGTCCCATGGAGGCCATCACTTGACATAAGGGCACTTCCAGTGGTGCTCCGTGGGGCTCTGTTTCCTAAGCACATGAAACTAGAGTCAGAAGTCATTCTTTAGGAATCTGGTTTTACTCAACTCCAAACCTGCTAAATCAGGGGGAAGTGGGTAAAACATGGGGAAGGAAGGGAAAAGAACGTGGGATGGTTGGCCATCCCAGAAGATGTAAAAGGATTGTAGGGAATGAGGTAAGACAGTTCCCTCCACTTTCCACCAGTTCCTCCTCCCACGTCTGTTGAAGTTCCTGTCAAAACCAAATCAAAAGAACAGTTGAAAACAAACTTTATTTTAAAACACAGCATTCTCTTGATAACAAACTAGCTGATCATTTTCCAAAGGCAATCACGAATAAAAGTCTTTCATTTTGGCAGAAGGACAGCAGAGAGAATATTGGCCCAGTCTCCCTCTGCAGCTTCTCTAAATAGAAAATTCCAGTATCATTTCGTCAAGAAATAACAGTAACACAGCTCTACTTTGAATGAGATCAGTGGTGCATCTAACTTTATTGTGACCACTCTGGAGAGCAATGCCAATCCTAGAGTTCCAGAAAAAAATATTTGCTATAGCTCTTCTGTGGGGTATGAGGCACTGAGCCTGGGACCTCAAAATTGGCTCATCTGCCATATAGCTACATCTCCTTCCTACAAATATACTTGTTTCACATTTGACATGAAAAATGTTTTGTTGGTTTTTTTAAATAGAAAAATCAACTAAAAACCAGGTGTTTGGAGAGGCAAGAGTCTCTTTGTTTTTCTTTGGTCAATAGCAAATAAATGCACAGCTTTAATACGCACACTGGAAACAGTATGTTACTGCCTTGTGAAACTGACAGCAACTGTGCCTTTTTTATTGTTTTGTTGAATGCAGTTCAATTTCTTATTCATACAGATGCCAGGTGGATTCTTTCCAGATGTATACCCAGGATAGTCAAGCAGGAGTCTGGAAAGAGCATTTGCACAAAGAAATTGGGAGAAGGGAAAACCCAACACCCCCAGCTAGGTGTACATTTTGACTTAAAAGGAAACCATTTCATTTCTCTAGACAGATTAGTTCAGACAATAAAATAATTATCTGTAATCCTCTTGTCACTCTGAATGCTTACAACCAACAATCTGCAAGTCGCTTCTGGTGTGAGAAAATTGGCTGTCTGCAAGGACGTTGCCCAGGGGATGCCTGGATGTTTTTGATGTTTTACCATCCTTGTGGGAGGCTTCTCTCATGTCCCTTCATGGGGAACCAGAGCTGACAAAGGGAGCTCATCTGTGCTCACCCTGGATTCGAACCTGCGACCTGTTGGTCTTCTGTCCTGCCAGCACAAGGGTTTAACCTGTTGAGCCACCAGGTCAGTGGTTCAAATCCGAGGAGAACGGGTTGAGGTCCTTCTGTCAGCTACAGCTCACCATGCAGGGACATGAGAGAAGCCTACCAAAAGAATGGTAAAACATCAGAAACATCTGGGTGTCCCCTGGCCAATTACAGGCAGCCAATTCTCTCACACCAGAAGTGACTTGCAGTTCCTCAAGTCACTCCTGACATGGGAAAAAAAATCAACCAGGCAGCTTATTCAACATGAACTCTTTCTGTCCAATATCTGTGGAAAAAATGCCCTTGTATAGCCGGTCATATTATCTGAGAACGTCTCCCCTGTTTGATCAGCAGTTGGAGGTAAAGTTTTTTTTTAGTATGACTGTATATATCTTTTACAAATAAGGCTGATTTTTCATGAAGAATTTTTGCACGTGGCTATTCTTTCAGTCGGTTTGTAATATGAATATAAAACCTACATTCACTGGCACGTTATTTTAATTTGCATTACAAATATCTCTGCTCCATTTTATCCATGATGTTAACAATGATCAGGAATTAACATAATTGGCCTCCGAGAAAGACTATTTTGCCTGTGAAAATATCTGAAGTTCAATTTTTCAGGTATTGTATACATACTTCAAAGGCGCAAGCTCCATGGTCTCGGGGATGAAACTTCGGTACATACAAAGTTCACCAAGAGAGACATTTAAAAAGGGCCATGGACAAATAAATTATCCGTTTAAACATGGTATGGACTGGTTTTATTTTGCTGCTTGTGTACACAACAGAGGTGCAAAGTATATTTGCATTTTGTCCATTAAGAAAAAATGTATTCAGCCATGAAAATCTTTAGAAAGATTGTCTGCCCGAAGATTTTCCGCTATTGTGTGAGAATAAAAAGACTAGTGTTTTTTTCCAACAAAATAAAATATAAAAATGTTTTATAAAAAAGATTTCATGAAATTTTCATAAAGTCTAGAAGTGTGAAAAACTGTTGAACAGTGCATGAAGGGCAAGCAGGAAAGAACATCATCAGTTTGAGCTAACATCTTTGAAAAAAAAGAAAGAATAATGTTTTTAATTTTTTTCTAAAAAAGTTTCTTCTAGGAATATAAAGGACTATAATACCCTGAAACAATATTAATTACTTTTTCAACTCTACCCTTAGACACCGAAGTAATTTGAAAAGTATAATGAGCAATGGAGGCTTGATAAATTTTTCAGTGAACTATTTTTTTGCCACAAAATATACATTTTAGATGAAAAGAATTGCTCTCTGAATAATATTCAAATTGATGGATAAATAGCCTTTTTCAGAGCAGTTTCATATCAGTTTTATAATGTTACGTTCATTAGAAACTTCCTAAATTAAGGTTCACATATCCAATCACAACTGAAGAAAAGCAGTAGTACATGTAATGTGAAGTTATTACAACATGGCGTAGTAAATTTAAGCATTGCAATTTCTCCTTCTGTTGTTTCTGATTTTTGCTGGTTGCAGACAGAACAGAAAAGATGTTGACATTCAGAGGAAAGAAGTGGGCAGTCTGGGTTTGGACTACAACACCCACTGTCCCTCCAAGATCTCTCTAGATTATCTAGGTCTTATAGCACAAATGTATGGTACATCGGGACCAGAAACAACATAATGCAATAGTATTTGGCAGAAATGGCCAAGGATGAGAGGATCTGTAGTCTAATAACATCTGGACAGTCTTATAGAACTTTTCCCACTTGATACCAGATCTGCAAACATTTGTCTTGGGTCAGATATATACTTCAGTGCAAGAAAACATCACATATTATAATGTAGTTTTGCAGATGTTAAGGGCACAGGAGCCCACAAAAGGAGACTAACCAAATTTTTAAAAAACTCTCTAGGAACCGTTATATCCTGCAGTATTCCATGGTCAATATCCATATAACAGTGCTACAAATGCCTAAAGAATTGTTATTCCTGGGTATCTCCAGGCCATCCAGTGGAGGCATTAGTGGCACAGGTCAACATCTACTGGACATTGACCATAAGATTGCATTAGAGTACCTACAAACCCTAGACAATTTCAAAGTCACATCCCTCTGTCATGGTCATTGTTGCTAAGATGTATATGTGTATGCAGAGATGGACAGACGGACACATGGACAGATGGATGGATAAACAAACTGATAGATGGATACATGGACAGATGGACAGATAGATGGACAGGCAAATAGATGTGAAGCCAAATGAATAGATAGACAAATGGGTGGATGGACAGACATATGTAGAAATGGATGGAAAGATGGATGGATGAACAGATAGAAAATATGGCCATCATTACTTCTCAATATTAATACCCTATTGAGTCAATAATTACTTGTGCAGCATTTTTTGAAGAATCCACTTTATAAATTATTTTCTTTTTGGAAACCTGAGTATTTGGATTTTTAGAATCCAAAATGTTTCAAAATGACTTTTGAAACATTTTGAATGTTTTCATAGAGGTGTTGAAATATTTCCAAAAGGAAAAGTACAGTTGTCTCTCTACATTTGCAGGTTTAAACTTTCTGGATTTGACATATTTTGGTAATATGTTCCTTCTAGGGATCTTTAGAACCTCCAGCATTTAAAGAAAACTGAAGTAATGTTTAAAGAGTTTTGATTAGGCTTCTTTAAAGGGAGTGGGTAGTAATAGTAACTCATGGCCGTGCAAGGAAAAGTACTCTAAATTTGTTGATTATTTTAAAGGTGACTGAATCTTCATTCTCTATTTCACTGTAGGGATGGCAATCTGCTACTGATTCCTTTTGATTTTACACCATTTAGATCATGGTGAACAGCTTTGCTAGGTAAAGAGATCAGTTTAACCACTGGGGAGCTGCCGATGGTGTCGCTACCATCAAAATGAATTTTATTATTTTCCTATAATTAAAGGTGATAACAAAATTTACCCCAATTTTTAAGATGACCTAGACCAGCACTTCTCAAAGTGTGCTCCATGGAGTCCTTGGGGCTTCATGAAGCATACTGAAGTGCTCTCCTCCTTCTTCCCTCTCCAAGCTTTCCCTTCTATTTCCTGCTCCTCCCTCTCCCCACGTCTCTCGCCACCAAAAGTCCCCTTTTGGAAATATTTTATTGCCTCCCTTGCCCCCATTTCCCTCACTGCCCCAATACCCTTTTCCTTACCTTTCTCACCTCCCATATTTCTCACCTCCCTTCCAATATGCACGCAAGGCATGCTTTGATTGTGCTTTTCTTGCATGGCAAAAAAAGTTAAACTGGATGACCCCTGGGGTCTTCCACTGAAATACTGTTCAGTTTATGTTGGCTAAAATTTTATTTTTTTCCTTTCCCTTTTGGCACTACAAATGAGATATGTGCAGTGCACATTTAAATTTATTTGGGTTTTTTCCCATTTAGTTCACACAAACATTCTCCATCCATCAGCCACTGATCCAGCCCATCTGCCAAATTTTAAAACACAATGTATCAAAAAGTTTGCTCATGCCTGATATATACACATTATATTTAATATAATATATAAATATTTATTGGGGCTCCACGGCTGAAAAAGTTTGGGAACCCCTGCCGTAGACAATCTCCTTCCCAACGAATACATACACTTGCATTAGAGAGGCAATAGCCAATCTTGGAAGCTCCTAGGTATGACTGTTGCTTGTGCATTTGTCTTCTATCAGGGGAAATTGGAAGCACCAACACGAGAGACGACAACACGTGTGGTCTGTGGTCAACATTTTCAGATCATGCGGGAAACTGACCTTTTGGTGCAGATTCTAGAATGAGGGCTAGGTTAACCACTACACTGTCTTTTTCATTATTCATTCTCCATATAAAGATAAAGCAGGAGGAAGAGATCTATGCACTGTTTCTTAAGGTCACTAGAGGAAAAATGGGTTGTAATGAATAAATATCAGCTTGTCACTTGGTATCTTTGTCAGAGTTATATTATAATTTAACATTCTGAGAATACTAATTCAATTCTCTTATATGCTTCCCTGCTGTCTTCCCCAATCTCTTTGGGCACATGACTATTTTAAATCACTTCACCATTTCTTTGGGAGTTGAATTCAAAGAGTTTTTATAATGTCCATCGACCTCTTTATGGGTTATTAGATTTCTTACTGAACTGTGCAGGAAGTCCATATTACTGAGAATAATTGTTTTCTTTTAATCATTATCTGCTACATTTTAAAATCTCTACCTTTGATATTGTCGTTCACAAAAAGGTAAATCAGCATTTTACAGAAATCTTTCCAGATTGGCTGTTGTTGATAAAATGATTCTGTTTGTTCTTAGAAGCTAAGCAGGGTCAACCCAAGATAGTACTTGGATGAAAGACCATAAATAAATATCTGGCAATGTCGGATATATTTCCTAGGAAGGAACTGGCAAAAGCACCCCTAAATATTTCCTTCCTAAAAAATCTTATGACATTCATGGAGTTGTCCTAAATCAGTGGTTCTCAACCTTCCTGATTCCATGACCCCTTAATACAGTTCCTCATGTTGTGATGACCCCCAACCATAAAATTATTTTTCTTGCTACTTCATAACTGTAATAATGCTACTGTTATGAATTGTAATGTAAATATCTGATAAGCAGAATGTATTTTCATTCACTGGACCAAATTTGGCACAAATACCCAATATGTCCAAATTTGAATACTGGTGGGGTTGGGAGGAGATTAATTTTGTCATTTGGGAGTTGTAGTTGCTGGGATTTATAGTTCACCTACAATCAAAAGAGCATTCTGAACTCCACCAATGATGGAATTGAACCAAACTTGACACACAGAACTCTCATGACTAACAGAAAATACTGGAAGGTTTTGGTGGGCATTGACCTTGAGTTTTGGAGTTGTAATTCACCTAAATCTGGAGAGCACTGTGGACTCAAACAATGATGGGTCTGGACCATCATTGGCACAAATCCTCAATATGCCCAAATGTGAACACTGGTGGAGTTAGGAGAAATAGACCGGACATTTAGGAGTTGTAATTGCTGGGATTTATAGTTCACCTACATCAAAGAGCTTACCCAACCCCACAAATGATAGAATTGGGCCAAACTTCCCAGATAGAACTCTTGATGGTCTTTGGTGACCCCTCTGACACCCCCTCATGACCTCCCCAGGGGTCTCAACCCCCAGGTTGAGAAACCCTATTCTAAATGCTGGTAACTTGAAGGAAGCTATACACATATGACTTAAAGATGAAGAGTGTTTGCCAACAGTAACAAGTAAGTAGTAAACTCAAGGTTTGGTATTATTTGGATAGATCTACAGGATCCCCGGATGGAGAAATCAGGACATGAATTTAGTTGTTGCTTCTTGTTAGTACAGAGATCTTTGTCAGAGACGGAAATCTTATTGCACAGGTATTTACTTGAAAAGATAGAAATATACATTATATTGTCTCCAGAATGTATCAAAAAGTATGACATCCTTTTTATCCAGTAAGAATGCACGTCATTTTACATAGAATCAAATGAAGCATTCAGTCACTAGGCACTCTTTTCCATGAGATTTGAGGCTCCATCTACACTGTCGCATAATCCAGAACAGGGAGGAGGGAACCAAAAAGCTGGGGAAAACAGATCAATAGAGACAGATTTATCGGCTACTGGAGAGGTTGGGGTTCCTGGAGAAGATCCTGCAGCATCTTTTCTCCCTCCCCAGCACCACAAAAGTTCCCTACGCTCCTCCTCCAGAGAGGGCCCTGCTGAGAACTCACTTTCCCAGCAGCACTCGCATGGGGATGGCATTGAAAAGTTCTCTGAGCTCCTCTCGGAGCATGATAGGAGTTGAAGTTTCTCTCTCTCTCTGTTTGTCAGCCAATAAAAGGCCTGGTTGTATCCATACTCTGATTGGCTGAGAATGGACACAACCAGCAACTATAATTCGTAGAATTCTCTCTTGTGGTTTGTCTTATTTTTAAAAAAGGTTTTTAAAATAGTTCTAAAAAAATCAGTAGATTGGTGAAGTGTTTTAGAATTTGGCATCCCTGCAGTAGTAAATGGGGGCCAACAACTGAGAATGGTTTCATGCAGATAGGCCTTAAATGACTGAGGACTGAGCCGTTAAGTTTCCCATTGTAGTCAATGGACTAAATCTTTGCCAAATGAAAACAACAACACTCCTCCCAATTTGAGTTACTTTCCAATAAACAGAATGTGGGGTTAGCTGAAATGGACCCGTAAACAGCATGACTTTTGGGCAAATTGCACAAGTCTATTAGGCATGATGGAACAATATGGCTTCCCATAAAACTGGACTGACAATAAAAACTTGAAAAACAAAGGAGGAGGAAGGGGAGAGGGATAAGCAGCCTTCAAACATTAGGTTATTAATAGGCATGGGTAGGTTCAGTCGGAAACTTGATAATTCGGAATAAATTCAGATCAAATGCCTTTTGGAAAGGATTTTGAAGTGATTTGGGAACCTTGCCATTTCAAAGCTTTTTCCGCCATTTCTCTTATGAATCAATTCATGAGTCGGAAATTATTCAGCTTTTCAAACCAGTATGGACGGATTTCCTTTATTTTCTTTCCCTCCCACATCAGTACCAGCTGAGAGCCCTGTTTAACCCAGTTTGAATGGCTTTCCTTTGGTTTCCTTTCTCTCTTGCATCAGTCCAGGTGAGAGCCGCTGTTTCACACAGTTTGGATGGCTTTCCTTCAGTTTTCTTCCTCTCCCACATCAGCTCTGGGCAAGAGCCCTGTTTACCCAGTTTGCATGGCTTTCCTTCGGTTTCCTTCCTCTCCCAAGTCAGTCCCGGGGAGGGGGGGCTGTTTACCCAGTTTGGATGGCTTTCCTTCGGTTTCCTTCCTCTCCCAAGTCAGTCCTGAGTGAGAGCTGCTGTTTAACCCAGTTTGGATGGCTTTCCTTCGGTTTCCTTTCTCTCCCACGTCAGTCCCGGGCGAGAGCCATGTTTACCCAGTTTAGATGGCTTTTCTTCAGTTTCCTTCCTCTCCCAAGTCAGTCCCGAGTGTGAGAGCTGCTGTTTAACCCAGTTTGGATAGCTTTCCTTTGGTTTCCTTTCTCTCCCGCGTCAGTCCTGGGCGAGAGTCCTGTTTACCCAGTTTAGATGGCTTTTCTTCAGTTTCCTTCCTCTCCCAAGTCAGTCCCAAGTGAGAGTTGCTGTTTAACCCAGTTTGGATGGCTTTCCTTCGGTTTCCTTTCTCTCCCGCATCAGTCCTGGGCAAGAGTCCTGTTTACCCAGTTTAGACGGCTTTCCTTCAGTTTCCTTCCTCTCCCAAGTCAGTCCCGAGTGAGAGTTGCTGTTTAACCCAGTTTTGATGGCTTTCCTTCGGTTTCCTTTCTCTCCCATGTCAGTCCTGGTCGAGAGAAGCAGTTTATCCCAGTGTGGATGGATTTCTTCCCTTTGCCCCCCCCCCTTTCTGGAATAAAACTACTTTCAAAGTAAAGACCACCCAATGAAACAGGAAATAACACTTTGAAACCATTAACAAAGGATTTGGAAGTCTCGCAAGTTTTGAAAAGTTTTGAACTTTTTTTCTGTGAAAATCGGAATTGACTTTAGATCTGAACCACCAGCACCCTGTACATCCAAAATGAGTTTTGAACCATTTTTTAAATCAAACAAGCCTATTTATTAACATAGTAGTATTTATATTTGTCAAAAAACTATTTCAACCTTTCTTAATAAGCTTTACCAAGAGCACACACAAGAGCGTTGGAATGAAGGCATCATAAAACATTTCAACTGGAATGTGGGTAGTCGTTTCCCTCAGTGCTGCTCATTTAACATTTTCGAACTCTTAACACAACAGTCTAAAAACAATGGTTTTAATTCCTAATCAGAAGGATGCCTCCTTTCCTTTTAAATTGCATCTGCTGCATTGAAAATAGGGTATTGTGAACCTAACAATGGGCAGAGTATAAATCAAAACATTAATTAATCTTGCATATATAATCACATGATTCTTAGGAAGAAATTGACCCCATGGGAGTTTTCTTCTTTCTAATTTCCTTTCCACATTAATAGTGAGCAAAGTTTAACATAAAGGCAATTTAGAAAGGGCATTTTTACTTATCAGAGTTTCCAATTTTTTCATTATATAGACGGTGAAGTGGAGGAGCTATGAGACCTTGTGCAAAAGAAAGGGTTGATCTCAGGTTGTAAAAGAAATGAGTGTTATTCAATAAACAGCCATTAGGCCACCACAGCTATGTGATGGTGAAAGGGCAAGTGAACTATTTGTTGTTACTGGAAGATGTTGGGTGGTATAGGCAAAAGTGCAATTCAGTTATTTTTGGTCCTTGCATCTTCATTATCCCCAAGCTGCATGACAATTTCCTTGCAAAGGCTTAGTGTAACCTAGTGATGTATATTTGGACTAACTGCACGAGAGATTTTGCAACTAGGATGCTATTTTTTGAAACTTGCCGATATGATTTTTTAAAAGAAAAAAACCACAGTTCATTCAGAAGAGGCAATCCTAAGGCACCGATTTAGCACAGACCATAAAATATTCATATTCTCTTCAAACATTTATTTGTACAGTGTTAATAAATTAAGAAACAGGAATATGACCTTCCTTTCTCTGACTTAATAAGGAGGACAGCTGTCTGACATAACAGCATCCCTCATATATCTGTAAAATAAAATATTCATAATGACATAGGGCAATATTTAGGTGGGAGGGGTGATGTTATCATTTCTTATTCTTTTTCTGTGTTTATTTGTTCTAGATGAACTATGTTTAGACCACGTGATTCTGCATTCTTACTGCACCATTTCTATCACCCAACACCAGAGTTTGTGATGAGAGAAACATTTTACTGAAATTGTAAGCGTTTTAAATGTAAGTCATAGAATCCTAGAATCATTGAGTTGGAGGAGACCATCATGGGCCATCCAGTCCAACCCCCTGCTAAGAAGCAGCAAAATAACATTCAAAGCACTCTCGATAGATGGCCATCCAGTCTCTGTTTAAAAACCTCCAAAGAAGGAGCCTCCACCACACTCTGGGGCAGAGAGTTCCACTGCTGAACAGCTCTCACAATTAGGAAGTTCTTCCTCATGTTCAGGTGGAACCCCCTTTCCTGTAGTTTGAAGCCATTGTTCCGAGTCCTAACCTCCAGGGCAGCAGAAAACAAGCCCACCTTGAATCCTACAAAAACAAATGAATCAGGTATGGACAACTGCTAGCCAGGGACGGTTTTAATTTTGGGCATGGCATGGGATTGAGTACTACATACTAAAGTTCTCTAACCTAAATGGAAGACACATACAGACAAATAACAATAACAATCAATGCTTTTTAAGTTCTAAGGGGTGGTCTTTTAATGGAGCTACGAGAAGATATTGCTGGGGTCCTCTGTACATTTCACAGTGAAATTAGAGTTGACTACACAGATATCAGAAAACTTCCTGTAATTGACCCAACACAGAGCTCTTTAAAGGGCCATGGATTTAGCAGCACAAGACACCTCATGAGTCAGGACTTGAACCATATGGTATGCTTCCTTGACCATTAAGTGAAACTCTACCCACAACTGTAAGAGTTACTGGTTTACATCTACATTGTTAAGAAAAGTGAGGTTATATTCTATAAGAGTGGTCCACAGCCTTTGGTGCTCCAGGTATTGGGACTTCCTATTGGCCAGTTATCAGAAATTCTGGGAGCTGACATCCAAAACACCTGGAGAGACAAAGACTCTCCATTTGGTAGTAGGGGCAATGGACCAATTACAGACTAGTTGTTATTTGTAACTAGCTATTACAGGTCCTGATCTTACTCCCCTCCGCAATATAGAAGTGAATACAGAAACTCACCTTTCAACTTGTATGGGTGAACACCAGCATAGGGCAAAAACCTGGGATACAGGAAAGTCATTATATTGGATTGTGTTCTATGTTTTATTTCATTTAAAACATTTATATTCTACCCTTCTCACCATGAAGGAGACTCAGGGTGGAGCACAGCATATAAACAGCAAACATTCAATGCCGGATATAAATAGACCCTGTACATACATAAATATTAAAATCATTTATCTCAATGGTATACTCCATTGTTTAAACCACCTTAATCATCCACATCAAATCAGGTTGGAATAATAGCGTTTCCTATTGGTGCCTTATTGCACTGTCCCAAAGGCTTGGTCCCATAGACAAGTATTATTCTTCTGAAGGACAGAAAGGCAAGGGGTAATCACAGAGAAGACCCTCTCTCTCGTCCCTGCCAGTCATGCCTGTGACAGTGATGGGACAGAGAGCAGGGCCTCCCTGGAAGATCTTAATCTCTGTGATGGTTCATAGAGGGAGAAGCATTCAGACATACCAAAAGAGAAACTCCCTCCTGGGCACACAGAAGACTGGGTGACTTGGAAGGTGCTGAACAGACTGCGTTCTGACACCACAAGATGCAGAGCCAACCTTAAGAAATGGAGCCAAAAAGTGGAATATACGGCATGCAAGTGTGGAGAAGAGCAAACCACAGACCACTGATTACAATGCCACATGCGCAGTGGAGAACCTCCTCATAGCAACACCAGAGGCACTCCAAGTGGTCAGCTTCTGGTCAAAGGACATTGAATATAATGCCAAGTTTTCTGTAAGCTGGCAGCACATTCTGCCAAGACTCCAACCATGACTGAACTATAGAGAGTAATTAATACAATCCTGTTTTTCTCTGTGTTCGAAGTTAATGATCTAAATATTTGACCAAGCTTTTTTTAACTGATCAGGTTTCATTTCAATCAAAGTGATGAAGAAGGCTTAATTTTTGTATGTCAAGCTGTTCCTAGAGTATTTTAATGGTGTCATATCTAGACCTGCAACCTGTCTCTGAGAAGCCGTTCAGAACAGCATTTCATAATTAAAACTTAAGTACCTGTTGTGTTTTGAAACACTACATGTGGCTTTTGATAAACCATTTCCCCACAGTTAATGAACAATAAAGTTTAATTGGGTGTATTATGGTGTGATACAGATGAACATCTAAATGTAAGACTGAAGGCAGAGTGCAATGAATACAAAATAATGCATGAAATTGACTAACTTTTGTGGCTACTAAAATACAGCTTTTTCACAATTCCCAGCTACCGAGAACTAAACTTTTTCCACAAACATGTTTTTTTTAAACTAAGCAGTAATAAAATTAAACAAAATTCCTAAACCAGCAGCCCACAGATTATGACTGGGCTGAAAACCCAAACAAAACCTCTGCCCAACAAGACTTTATTGAAAATATTGCTGCTTTAACATAATGGTGTTTATTATTTTATGTTGTGTTGTGCTATTTGTATTTACATGCCAGTGTGGGAGTATTTGAGATTTAGAATGCAATACTCTGAAGCTGGCACCAAGTCTTTGTGAACTACTGATAATGGTATGTAATCCAAACATGATACCAAGGAAGAAGAATTGACTGTGCCATCAGTTTTTTTGCGTGGTGGATAGTGTGAAAATAGTACTGCATGGGTTAGGTGTTGTATAAGCTTTCTGCCTAAATCAGGGGTGCTCACACTTTTTCAGCATGCGAGCTACTTATAAAGCAACCAAGTCAAAATGATCTACCTACCCACTACTCAGAGAGCCCTAAAAGCAAAATATTTAGAAATTTATTTGAGAGCCATATAATACATTTTAAGACTGAATTCAACTAAATGTGAGTATAATAAGCCCCTGAATTTATTCATAATAATAATGATATTCATTCAGCCTCTGCTAATAATAATAATAATAACAACAATAGGTTCCTAGAGTAGAAGGAGACCTCCAAGGGCCATCCAGTCCAACCTCCTTCTGCCATAAGGGAAAAACACAATCAAAGCATTCCTCACAGATGGCCATTCAGCCTCTGATAATAATAATAATAATAACAATGGGTTCCTAGAATAGGAGGAGACCTCCAGTTCAACCTCCTTCTGCACCTGAGCGGCATCAGGAGCCTGCGGGGTGGGACTGAGCCTTCCTCCCGCCCTGCCTGCAATCTACCAGGACACCCTACGCGATCTACCAGTAGATCGCGATCTACCTAATGAGCACCCCTGGCCTAAATGTACCTTCTATTCGCTGCAGTTAAGACACTAGTTCGAAGCAAATAATCCCTTTTAAAGAACATTTAGGTCTTTTATTTTAACTTCAGTGTCTGGGTTTTGGCCCCAGCAGTCATCTATATCATTCTCATTACTTCCTCTTTTTGCCATGATGTCTCCCATTTAATACCAAGCCCACCTGAAGAAAATTCAATTTATATTGTATTGTGATGCCTGTTAACATAGAACCTTGAAGGTGCCAAGGCAGCATTTTTCTTAAAATAATATCATATTGGTTGCAGACCAAATCTGATGAAAGACTGGCTCTCTTTTGCCCTTTTCTGTTAGGGTTAACTGTGGGAAAGACGTTTATACTGGGGCTTGCCTCTTTTTTCCTCTGGACTGCTTATCCCACTTTCCGTCTGCTCTCCACTGCATTCCCAATATTTGCTGGTTTCTTTTCAGGGTGATAACCTATAAGTACCTTTTAAGCAAAATTAATCATGGAAAGGACAGAGAGATGGGCCAAAACTAACAAAATGAAGTTCAACAGATACTCCACTTAGGCAGAAAAAATGAAATGAAAAGATACAGAATGAGGGACGCATGGCTCGAGAGCAGTATGTGTGAGAAAGATCTTGGTGTCCTTGTGGACAACAAGTTAAACATGAGCCAACGATGTCATGCAGCAGCTTAAAAAGCCAATGGGATTTTGGCTTGCATCAATAGGAGTATAGTGTCTAGATCCAGGGAAGTCATGCTACCCCTCTATTCTGCCTTGATTAAACCACACTTGAAATATTGTGTCCAATTCTGGTCACCACAATTGAAGAGAGGTATTGACAAGCTGGAATGTGTCCAGAGGAGGGCAACTAAATGACCAAGGGTCTGGAGAACAAGCCCTATGAGGAGCAGCTTAAAGAGCTGGGCATGTTTAGACTGTAGAAGAGAAGGCTGGGAGGAGACATGATAGCCATGCATAAATATGTGAGAGGAAGTCATAGGGAGGATGGATCAAGCTTGTTTTCTGCTGCCCTGGAGACTAGGATGCAGAACAATGGCTTCAAACTACAAAAAAGGTGATTCCATCTGAACATTAGGAAGAACTTCCTGACTGCGAGAGCTGTTCGGCAGTGGAACTCTCTGCCTAATAGAGAACTGAGAACTTTATCTCATTTAAATCAATAATCTGGAGTATCCCATGTTAATCTGCTTGGATATTGGATTAGAAATATCTCTGAGCATGCCTTCATATGTTATGGCTCCCAGGGGGAAAAGTGATATTTGGTACTCTCAAATTACACTTTTTACTTACCCAATGCCATGATTTTTATTAGCAAGCCTCATTAATAGAAAACTCTGTGCAAAATATTAATTTCTACAGAGCTTGTCCAGATCCCCCCCAAAAGAAACATCTTAATTCCACCTCCAAAGGAATGTTATGCATCTATCTGTAATCCCCTTTCCCTGCCCAGCCAGGAAAGGTGGAAAAACCTTCTCACTCTACGCTCTCCTCCTTTCTTTGGCACACTTGTTACATTGATCTGCATCAATTGATCTGCTTAGCGCACCAGCAGAAAGTCTATCCCTGCTGCTCAAGTCTGTGTTGGACTGGGCATTGAGGTTCCCCAGTCTTATTGTTCTGGGGGACTTCAGTGTCCATGCCGACACAGCCTCCTTTTCACCAGCAGCAGCGGACCTAGTGTCGACCGGACCACTGTGCCTTGAGAATCCAGTTAGAGTTGGCACCTCCTCCCGGCAAGGGTGCCGAACAGATTTGGGTTCGCCCAAAGAGACTTATGGAACCCACTCGGTTCTGGAATGCTCTGAGGGATCTGGAGCCTGCCAGCGTCTCTGTAGAAGAGCTAGTGAACAACTGGAACACCTCACTCTCCAATGCTCTAGACGAGATTACCCCTAGACGCCCTCTCCGACACCGCAGAAATCGATCGCCCTGGTTCACTGAGGAGCTCCGGTCGATGAAGCGGGAGAAGAGACAGCCAGAGAGCGTGTGGAGGAAGCTCCATGACGGAGGGTCGCAATCAGCTTATAAGCTTTTCATGGATGCTTATGAGCATGCTATCAAGGAGGCAAAAAATTCCTATTACGCTTGATTGCTTTAACATAATGGTGTTTATTATTTTATGTTGTGTTGTGCTATTTGGATTTACATGCCGGATGTGGCGACACACAAATACGAAGAAATAAATAAATAAAATATTAATTTCTACAGAGCTTGTCCAGATTTTTTTTCAAAAACATCTTCATTCCACCTCCAAAGGAATGTTATACATCTATCTGGAATCCCCTTTCTATGCCCAGCCAGGAAAGGTGGAAAAACCTTCTCACTCTACACCCCTCTTCCTTTCTTTGGCACACTTGTTACATTGATCTGCATCCCGCACAGCCCTTTCTAATTGGATTTCAACTTCCATTTCTCATTATTATACTTTTAGCAGAATTGAAATGGGGGTAGGGGAGTTATGTTGAAGCTCATTCAGTCAAATGCACCACTATATAAGAAGCCAAGCTCAGAGAAATCCTATGAAGTAAAAGGTGCAATGCCAAGTCGTCCATTGAGGCTTGCGAAGTGCTTTTGGCTTGCCAAACATTACATACTTTGTCTCTTAATTGTAGAGGAGCATGCTCGTGCAGCCTCTTTGCCTGACACAGCAGTGATGAAGATGCTGAATCCGGGTGGCTTCTTCTTTCGAAGCTGTGGCAATGTTGGTTCGGACTGTGAGATCATTGGCTTCTAAATGACACATGCCCTTCTTTTCCAGGTGGATTATGACTCAGACAAGTTTCTCCCATTAAACCTATCAACCTGGTCCTTTTGCTACTGGACTATTGAACAGGGGCATGGTCCCATATTCTTATCTTAAGAAATAAGGAAAACCAGGCTTTGAAGAGTAATGGTCTGTGTTGACACAGACATCTGAATCCAATGCACACATTAAAAGAATTTGGCAAGCAGTAATTGGAAAGGCTTCTTCCTCCTTGGATCTCTATTGCTTTTCATTTTCCCATCCTTCTCTTACTGCTCCTTGGCCCAGGAACCTATTGTTTGATATATGTCACCTTTATATATGCTTTGTATGCTAATTGTACTAATGCTAATTTCCCCTGACATTAACTCTAGTCGTGTCCAACTTTGGAGGTTGGTGCTCATCTCCATTTCTGAGCTGAAGAGCCAGCATTGTCCATAGACACCTCCAAGGTCATGTGACTGGCATGATGGCATGGAGTGCCGTTAGCTTCCCACCGGAGCAGTACCTATTGATCTACTCACATTTGCATGTTTTCGAACTGCTAGGTTGGCAGAAGCTGAGCTAACAGCTAGAGCAAACTCCACTCCCCAGATTCGAACCTGCAACCTTTCAGTTAACAAGTTCAGCAGCTCAGCGTTTTAACCCACTGAGCCACTGGGGGCTCCTTTGGATTGTACTATTTAAATAAATAATTGATACAGAATATTCTAAATCTCAACTTTACTGTCATATTATAAGGCTTATTATATATTGCTCAGAGGAGAGTGACCAAAATACTTTTTAAAAAACCATGGGAACCATTCCCTGGGAGGAACAACTTAGGGAGCGGTGTGTATATAGCCTGCAGAAGAGAAGGTTAAGAGGTGACATGATAATCATTTTTAAATATTTGAAAGTATTGTATATTGAAAATGGAGTCAGTTTTTTAACCTGCTGTTCCTGAATAGGGGTGGATATCTCCGGTCATTATCCTGAGAAAACCGTTATTATTTCGTATTAAAATCAATTTAGACCCTAATTCGACCTGCGGCCAGCAACCTGGAAGTGACATGTCTAAATCGAAACTGGGTCCACCATTTCCATAAAGGGCGCGTTATTATGTCGTTTTTATTTCCACCCTTTCTTATCTTTAACCCACGTTGGTTCTCGGATGGCAGGAGAGAGTGGAGGCACTGCCCTCCACTCCCCCCTGCCAGCTGACAATGAATGCGGGTTTAAGATAACCCACGTTAGTTCTCAGGTGGCGAGGGGGGTGGAGGCGCTGCCCTCCACTCTACCCTGCCAGCTGACAACCAACGTGGGTTATCTTTAACCCGCGTTAGTTTTCAGCTGGCAGAAGAGAGTGGAGGACATGCACTCCATCCCTCCTCGCCAGCTGAGAATCAACCTGCATTAGAGATATCGTGGGTTGATTCTGAGCTGGCGAGGGGGCATGGAGGCGGGCATCCCCTGCACATGCATGGCGCCACTAATGAAATAGTAATGAATTTTGTTATTAAATACGGCTCAATTTCGAAACAGAGCCGGAAAATTGTGCAAGAGTATCACTTTCGAAACGGAAGCGGTTCCTGCGCTGCTCTCCCCCCCCCCCCCCAAGTTTAGAAACAAATCTTTTTTGCATCAACCACCCCTACTCCAGAAAGTAGGAAATGGAACAATGGATTCAAATTACAAGATCTAAACATTAGGAAGAACTTTGCTGATGGTAAGAGCTATTCAACAGTAGCATCAGTGCATCAGAAAGTCTCCTTCTTTGGATAAAGGCTGGCTGGCCATTTGTTGGAAGTGCTTGAATTGTGTATCCCTGCATGGCAGGGATTTGGCCTAGATGGTTCTGGTGGTCTCTTCCAACGTTACGTTTCTACAACGTAACTACAACGAAGGAAAGAGCAGCACACATAAAACACATGATAGCAAGTGTTCTGTTATATTTCTCTCCCCTGGTCCTTTAGCATCCAGGTAAATCACACTTGGAAACTGTGTGGCTTTACAAATATTGGCCAGTGATGAGAGCTGAATAGATTTATAGTTCAACAAGTTTCTCCATCTTCAAACTAAGATTACCACCAAGGACTCTACTTTTTGTTTGTTTTGTGGTGCCTTCGAGTTGTTCCATCTAGTGATGATCCTAAAACACTCCTTATCATGGATTTTCCTGGGGAAAAATTGACGAAAGCGTGTTTGTTATTGATTTCCTTTGAAGTGTGTGTCCAAGCTCACTCACTGAGTTTCCATGGCATAGAGAGGGTTCGATCCCTTATCCCCAGGAGTCTAAAACTCAGAGTACCACATTACACTTTTTTTTACTTTTTAGTACTATCATCTAAAAGTATGTTGGTCAAAATATTTTGGTCTTGAACCTTGTGCATTACAATGTATCTCAGTTTGGCCTTTACATATACTTCTGCCTTGATTAGCTTCCAAAGAATTGTATCTCAGTCAATAGGTCTGATTGTAAACATTTTATATATACTGTTGCACCCTGAAACACCATGTTGTCAGTACTTTGTTTGGGGCCAAAATGGTTCTTCCATCAACATCAGTTCTGTCAGATGTTTACCTATCACTCACTGTTCATAACTTCCCTGAAATTAGTCTGTGCTGATGGTTCACACACTCATATTTTCCCTGGTTAATTTCACTGAAAGACATAATTTTTTGCAGTCAAGACAGTCTAGGCTTAACTTCAGGACACTTATCAGTAAAATTACATCGGTCCAGCATGTCACCATGACTGATAGGCTAGTCTCCTCAGTTTGGCTGCTATTTAAGATTTTGTTTTTTCCTTCATTTTTCATGTGGATTGAAATATTTTCAGAAAGTCTCTCACTGAAGATTTTTTCAGAGCTCAATAGAAATATAAAGCTTTTCTGAACTCCCTTTTAGTGCTATGGTTCAAAAGTCAAAAGGCTTGTTTTAAAAGTCAAATCTTTTCCATCCCATATTTTGAATTATAATTTAAATGAGGGGTGGGGAACAGGGCTGTTATGGCTAAATGAATTTTATTTTCAGTTTGAAGTTTTGTACAGCTCTTATATGCCCTAATTTGTGTGCACATCCACACTTAGTATAATTCCTGAGAGTTTCAGTGGTGTTATCCGTTCTCTGGTCATCTCGGATAGAGCTACTATAGTGCATCAGGTTGCCTTTGTGGGATTGCACAAATACAGCAGGTCATCCTGCTAGGTTACAAACCAAGGCTGGCCATTGTCAGCATACACCTCTGGTTTTAAAGCTGCACCCAGGCCCGGATTACCCATGAGGGGGCAGCAGGTCCGCCCCCCAAAGTAAAAAAAATTCCAAAAAAATTTCAAAAAAATTCCAAAAAAAGTGCATGCGCGCAGCGGCGGAAACGCCATCCACAGCCGCCTCGCACCCCCCTTTACTCTGCTCCCCTCGGCTCCTCCCTCCCTCCTTCTCAGGCAACAGAAAGACCCCTGCCACGCATGCGTGTGCAGCGGCAGGGCGCCTCTTTCTCCTTCGCACCCCGCCCTCCTTCCTTGATTGAAAGAAGGAGGGCGGGGCACGGAAGAGAAAGAGGCGCATCCCTCCGTGCGCGCATGCGCGGCAGAGGTCCCTCCCTTTCTTTTTCCTCCTTGCCCCGCCCTCCTTCCTTGATTGAAGGAAGGAGATCAGGGCAAGGAGGAAAAAGAGGCGCCCTCCCACTGCGCATGCATGTGCGGCAGAGGTTCCCCCACCTCTTTCTCCTCCTCCCCGCCCCCTACCTTCAGCCAAGGAAGGAGGACGGGGTGCGGAGGAGAAAAAGGTGCCCTCCCGCCGCACGCGCATGTGCAGCAGGGGTCCCTCCACCTCTTTCTCCTCCTCGTCCCACCCTCCTTCCTTGACTGAAGGTAGGAGGGCGGGGCACAGAGGAGGAAGGTGGCCTAGGGTGCCAAACGTCCTTAATCCGGGCCTGGCTGCACCACAGCTTATATTACAGTGATGAAGGGGCCTGAAAGAAGTTCAGAATAAACAGGGCGAACAAACTGAGACAAAGGGGAAAGGCAAAGAGAAGGTATAACAGCAACAACTTTTATTTCTTGGCCACTGCTCCTCACAGGTCGAGACGGGTTACAGCATTGCTAAGACATACATTCATATGTATTCTTTAAGATACATATATTAAAACACATTTCCACAAAATGCATATTAAAATACACAAAACAAAGATCAAACATAAGATGCAAGTTTACAATTCATCATTAAAAGTGTCTGGGTAGGCCTGCCAGAAGATGTAGGGTCACAGGATTGTGAAGAGCAAAGATCAAAGAGTCTCTTCCTCAAAAGAACTAAGAGTAAGACAGAAACAGAGGACAGAAGACAATAACAGGTCTGGAATATAATTGCTCACAAGTATAAAGAGAAATTTCTACAGACGTGGCCAAAGGAGTGACCATCCATGAAAGAGGATGGGACAATTCATCCAACTGAAGCAGCTATCAACAGGATGCTGTGTGTATTCCAGCCCAGCTACCAAACAAAGCCTGGTTCTAGAATGCCGGTGGTCTTGACAACAGAAGGAGCTGTTAGGTTGGTGAGCCCAGGGGCTATCTTTTAAACTGCAACTGTTATTCCAATAGTTGAGGTTTAGAGCCTGTCTGGAAACCTGAATGGCTGGGGTCACACAAACTCCAAAATTGCTTGTTTCAGAAACAAGGATTGGTGAAAAACTTCAGTTGAAACACCTTTGCCCTATGATAACTCTTACAGGAATTAATTTCCCATCCGAGTGATAAATTTATCTTACTTCCTGTTGTCTGAACACCTCCTTTACTAAGAGTTGTCTGCAACTTGTATCTTGGGTTGGAGAGCCCAAGAGCTATATTTTAAACTGCAACTTTATTCCAATAGTTGAAGTTTAGAGCTTGTCTGGAAACCTGAATGGCTGGTGCCACACAAATTCCAAAATCAGTTTGTTTATGCGGGCTGTCTCAAATTTACGAACAAGATAGGTTATGTAGGTATGTTTTTAGTTGAATTTGTATGTAGTCAAAACAGGAACATTTATTACATGTACTGTAACTCCAGCCATATATTTGGTTTAAATATCACAGGGAAAGGTTAACACCTCTGTGGTGTTTGTTTTGCTGTCTGTATCCCTGTTCAGAAGATTTCACCTCACTTCTTTCCCTGTGGTAACTGGAATTTGAAATAATGACTTGTTTTGGAAACAAGGATTTATGATAACTCTTCAGTTGAGATATCTTTTTCCTGTGACAATTCTTACAGGAGTACATTTCTCTTCCTAAGAGTAGATTACCTTCACTTTTCCGGCAGCAACACAAGAGGCTTCCCATGTTGAGTAGAAGTAAATGGTGGAGGGAGGGAGCTGGGTGGCTGGCACTCCCCACCCACCATCAGGATGGGGCCTCGGGTAAGTGTGAGGCAACGGGTTCCTCATATTCCCCAATGGGCAGGCATGTAGCCAGGGGGGGGGGGGCGTTAAGGGGGCTTCAGCCCCCCCCCCAAATTCTCAGGTTGGTCCGCGAAAAGGCCTTACTGGTACATTATTTAAACTGTTATGTTTATTCATATCATGATCTGATCACCATGCTCATTATATCCCACATTAATGGGGTTATTGGGATAACAATACAAAAGGTTTGCTAGGGTAGACCCTCTTCCACCCAGTCTCAGCCCCGAACCAAACTCAGCCCCCAATCAAAATCCTGGCTACGACCCTGCCAATGGGCATCACCGGGTTTGCCACAATGTGTGGTGATTCCGACGGCTCATCTGATAAGGTTGATAAAGATGTGATTCTAAACAGCTTGCTAGAAAAACAGTAATTTAGTAATTTTAATAGGTAATGGTATTGAGGGTGGAGATGTGTGCTTGTTCCTGGAAATCTTTGTGATTGCTTGTCCATGCCTCTGCTTAGGTGCATGACAACAACAACAACAATCATTCTACTAGTTATTTGTTATTATTCGTTCAAGCAGCTAGGTATAGAAAACATAGAAGCATGCCCATTTTTATCTTTTCAAGAACCCTGAAGGGTTGGCAAGGGTTAGCAGTGGTAACTTTTCTAAGGCAACTTATCTTATTGAATGTTACATCCTTCTATTTAGGTTTAGGAATGATTCAGGAATTTCAGCTTCCTGGATTCTGATGTGGGCTGGATAAATTCACCTCTCCTAGATATATACGTGTGTGTAAATGTAATTAATTTTCTGGATTCCTAACATCTCCAAATGATGTGATACACTTCTTTGATTAAAAAATGTGCCAAATTAGATGGATTATGTTTATTGTAGCATAATTCTTTTTGAAATGAGCATGTATAAATGCATATTTTGTGGAAAAATCAGTTCAGAAAAAAGTATTCAAATATATATTTATGCATGGAATTGTCTTGTCCTAACCTAATAGTTTAATGAAGAAACAAAGTAGAATGGGCATGTGGATGAACACACGCAAAATCCACTTAGACTGGAAATAGTCTGATTCACCCATGCTTACTCTAATTGAATGTATGAAGAAGTCACTAGAGCAAACCCAGCTGGTATTTTTCATCTAGGTATAATAACTTTCTTCCCTCCCGAAAAAGTTCTCTGTCCCTATAAATAGTTCACTTCCTAGATAATGAATGATGACTTTAGCAGTGGATCCATTATCATATTGCATAGTTTTCATACTTGGTGCAGTAGCTTCTTCCTTGTAGATTGTGATATAAAATTACCCCTCTTTTACTGCACATTGCCTTTTATCAGATTTACTGTAAATTACTATGGTGTGCTGGCACAGATGTAATCTCAACTACAGAACAACTGCCTCAGCCTCCTGCATTGTAGTAGGTGAAGCAGAATTTCTTGCTTTCAGAGGTCAAATTTGAACTTTTAAAAGCCTCTTTAACTCGAACAAGTATGATGGAAAAGAAAAAAATTATAAACCTTCATCTCCCTCACATCCCCTGAATAAACCTCAGAAGAATTCTTGTATGCCTCAAAGGACTTTTCAAAGACTCTGGCACTGATTCAGTTTTGAATCAATTCGTAGAGCTTTTACAAAGAGCAAAGATAATTAACCTTTTTAGCTCTGATCCCTGTGGTAAACATCCTGTAAGAGTAGAGTTCCGCCTTTATCCGATGCTATACTGAGAGTCTATTAAGTTTATTTTAACATGTGTTGGGTTTGGGCCAGGGCGCTTACTACAAATAGCTAATTCTTGTAATTAATTCATTCCTCCAAGAGAGAAGTTGAAATTACATCACATTTCAATGATAACTTAATGAGGGATAATTTGTTTTGAGGGATAACTTCATTTGTTACTCATAGTTTAACTGCAGATGTCTTACTTATGGGAATGTGCTATAATGAAATAGTAGATGGGGGATATTATATGGTTCAAGAGCAGAGCTGTGCTCTGTACTGGATGTCAACATGAATATGGGACGAATGCCGGTGTGTTTTGTGCAATATGTCAGCAGCTCAATATCATTCAAATTTTACTCAAATACAACTAAGAGAAAGTTTTGAAGTTTTTTCAATAAAATTTGGAAAACATGCAACTGCAATGGTGGCCAATAGGTTTGTGCATTTTGGGTGAATCACTATCTGCTTCTGCTTGCCGGACACTGGAAGACCCCATATTTGTTTTCCAGCACCTCTTGAAAATGGGCTGCTCTTTATTTATTTATTTATTTCCAGCATTTTACCCCACTCTTCTCAACCCCCGAGGGGGTACTCAGAGCGGCTTCCAAAAAGGCACAATTCGATGCCAACACAGTAAAACACAGTAAAACACAGTATAAAACCCCCAAAACATTACACATTAAAATACAATTACATCAGCATATCATACACATTCATTTAAGTTAAAAAAACAAACAAACAAACAAACAAAAACCACAGTGTTCCGTCCATAAAAAGCATTGAGCCCTATTCATCAACTTTCCATTAAAATCCAGTCTAAAATGCTGCCTTGTGCTAGTGTGCAAACGCCTGGTCCCATAGCCAGGCTTTTACTTTTTTTCCTGAATGTCAGGAGGGATGGAGTTGATCGTATGTTGCTAGGAAGCGCATTCCACAGGTGGGGAGCCACCACCGAGAAGCCTTTGGAAGCCTTTCCTTTCTTCCCTTCAAGGAAGTGTGGGTATCAGCAACAGGGCTAAGAAAGCACCCTATCCAGTCCATTATGATGGATGGCCTTGAAGATGCCATAGGAGAGCAAGCGTCTTCGTCACCTCTACAATCGAGCCGGAAGCAACACCGCTGAAGCCGGAAGATGAAGAGAGCAGCTTCCTCCCCCCTCGCTGGGAACCCGGATGTTCCTCCCCCTCCAAGGGAAGGAATACAAGGGGATGGCCAGATGCCACTGAAGCCTGGTGCTTCTGATCAAAGCGGCCTAATGCGAGAGAGAAGCTGCCAAAGAGACTTACAAGAACAACAAGCTGGAGAAGTGGGAAAAGCCGCTCCTTGGCCCCAGGACACCCAGGGTGGCCGAAGGAGAGAGAGAAGCAGGACTCAATCAAGCTCGGGCACCGAAGAGCCTGAAGCCCTAGATATGGACAAAGATGCAGCAATGGGAAATGGTAGGCCCCCCGAGGAGTAGGCCTCAGAGACATGGCCACGCTAGAGGAAATTTAAGTCCAGAACTTTTTGGGGGGTAGGTTTCGGTAGCTGGAGAAGATCTGCAGCAGCAGCCCCCTCCCAAAAATTGGAATATGGTCTCCCGGGTGGTCCCTCCTTTGTGAATGGGGAGGAGAGAGAGCCCTCTCAAGCTGTCAGGGACTGGGACTCAAATGCTCAACCTAGGGTTGTAAGGGAGAGAGAGTCTCCCCAGTTCACCCTATAAAGTGACTCAAACTCTGTGAAGGTGGAGAAAAGAGTGCCCTCCCAAGTTACTGGTGATAGGAATTCTCCCTTAAGACTCTACTGGAGACACTATTTTTGGGCCTGTCAGGACGTCACTACATCTCCAATGCTGGCTGGGTGAGCCAGCTTTTACGCCGGCCCCGCACCATCCAGTTGGCCCTGTCCATGACCACATTCCATTGGGTTTTATTCTGCCCCTCTCTATAGGGACCGGGTGAACCCTGGTATCTAGTAGATGACTCCTATAGTTTGTTTTGTTATTGTTTGTGATGTGCAGAGTATTTTATTGTTAACTGTATTATTCTGTTGTGAACAGCTCCGAGCCTTCGGGGAGTGGCGGTATATAAACTTGAATAATAAATGAATAAATAAATAAA
Organism: Anolis apletophallus; assembly: GCA_030556195.1. NCBI lineage: Eukaryota > Metazoa > Chordata > Lepidosauria > Squamata > Anolidae > Anolis > Anolis apletophallus. The sequence continues at coordinate 149,151,754 of JARBWK010000004.1, forward strand.
GTTATGAGGGACTTTCCACAGGCTCTCCTTCCATATCTTTAATTAAGACCTGGATTTTAAAAACAACATCAGAGTTACTTCTCTTAAGTTTCTGGATCCTTTCCCTTCTGTTTGTAGAGGAGACTGGGTTTACTGCTTCTTAAAGCTGTTCTACTCTAAAGGAGATGCAGGCCTGTAACTTTCTTCTCACTCAGCACCAGCAGCTTTCCAAGGAATTTATGGAGGCCCAGGGAAGGAAGAGTGATTACCTGGAGATCAGTCAAGCTATCGTCCCTGGACTACCTTAAAAATCCCCTCACTTGTCTGCAAGGCTGCAATCTCCTTTCCGCTTGGAGATTTTGCTTCCTTAAAGCTGTTTCTACTTTCTACTCTAGAGGAGAGGTAGGCTTTGTTGGTATTTATTTATTTATTTATTTATTATTCGGGCTTCTATGCCGCCGACTCCCTGAGGCTTGCGGCGGCTTACAGGAGCCGAAGGGCACAGTAAAATACAGGCAATAAGCAGTTAAAAACAATTAAAAACAACAGCAGTACAGTAATTAATAACACAGATAAAACAATGAACAGCACATCATCCTCAGAAGAAGAACGAATAGATGGCGGGGCATGGGCAGGACTTACTCACCAAGGCCTGCTTAAACAGGTATGTTTTACAGGCCCGTCTAAACGGGAGCAAGTCCGTCCTAGCCCCGAGTTCCGGCCAGGAGGCGTTCCACAGCGTAGGTGCTATGACAGAGAACGCCCTCCGGTGGGTAGCAGTCAGCCTTGCGAGTTTAGCTGAAGGTATCTCCAGGAGATTGGAGTCCTCAGACCGAAGTGATCTCGGAGGGCAATATGGGGTGAGACGGTCCCTCAAATACGCTGGCCCCAGGCCGTGTAAGGCCTTAAAGGTGAGGACCAACACTTTGAAGGTGATCCGGTGCTCAATTGGCAGCCAGTGCAGATCCTGCAAAACAGGTGTTATGTGGGTGCCAGCTGGCGTGCCAGACAGGAGCCGGGCGGCAGTGTTCTGCACTAGCCTGAGCTTCCGGGTCACCGACAGAGGAAGGCCAACGTAGAGCGCGTTGCAGTAATCCAGCCTTGAGATGACTGTGGCTTGGATCACCGTGGCCAGATCGTTCCGGGAGAGATAGGGGGCCAGCCTCCTTGCCTGTCGCAGATGAAAAAAAGCGATCTTGCTGACCGCAGAGACCTGGGCCTCCATGGTCAGCTGGGAGTCCAAATGGACCCCCAGGCTCTTTACGGAAGGCGATGGGCATAACACCGCACCGTCCAGGCTCGGAAGCTGGACATTAACATCACCCGGGCGGTGGTGTTTATTCTGTCTATTTTGATACATACATTTTAATGATGTTATATCTGCCTGACTGTTTTAACCACATTGTATCCCACCTTGAACCATAGGGATAGGCAGGTAATAAAGTAATAATAATAATAATAATAATAATAATTCCCCTGTTTTCCAGCCAAAAAGCTCCCAGAATGGCTTACAGTTGGGTTTCTCTGTCCTCAGGCTTACAATCTAAAAAAACATGAAATGCAAGGGGAAAGGCATGGCAGTAGGAAAGATTATCTATGTATATAATAAAAGTCAGTGTTTGCGGTGGGAGGTGCGGCGGGAGGTGCGGGGGAATATGTGGCAGCTTTTCGATTGGTCGCCTCTGTGGGATTATTTGCATAAATTACTTCGATTGGCCAGCCCCCCAACATTCCAACACTCCTAGGCAGCACAGAGAGAAAAGGAAAGGGCCTGAGGCAGACATAAATGCCTGGAGTAGAAGTTAGCCAGTTGACAGTTTTTACCGTTGGAAATGGAATGCTCAGTACCTTCACCCAAAACACTTCACAAAAAACACTGCAACCCCTACAAATCACAGACTAGGCCCACAATTGACAGTAAAGTTTCATTAACTTGATTTTCCTGACTAGGCCTCACCTAATGGGATACTGTTTAAGGCATGAATTGACAGTAAGGCTTCATTAACATGATTTTCCCAACTAGGCCTCAGCTCATGGGACATTGTGTATGGCCTGAATTGTCAGTAAACAAATTTGGCACCCAGAACCCCCATGATCCAATCTATATCCTGGTGCAGTTTGGAGGAGGATGGACCATGGACGATGGGACTCCCAGCACCTTCCCTCACTTCCCAAGACCACTACAAGCCACATAAACAACTGATAAAGACCAACCTTGGCACAAAAGGCCTTTCTCAAATAACCCGGGCAGCGCCGGGTCCTCAAGCTAGTATCTAATAAATATAGCTGTTGTTCCCTCTCTAAGATAACCTTTCCTTAGCCACTGGAACCAAGGCCCAATGATGTTGTAATATTTGAAGAGTGTGCACTACAACTATAGCAATTTACCTTTTAAAAGCCATGGTTACAGAATGTAAACGAATGAAAGACAAGTATCATAGTAAATTATGTATTTAGACACATTGGCTCAAGATTTATGCAACAGTTATGACTACAAAACATCTTAATGAAATTGCTGCCACACAGCATGGTTTGCTGGTATCTTTCACCTGATATTGTTCAATTATTTATCTTTATTGTTACCTAAAATCCATTTACAATATAGAATTGCAAGACAGGTCTTGGAAAGCTGTTGACTCTATGCCATTCAATGTGTGTTTGCTCAAGCTCGATGTCATTGGGCTTGTATAAAGTCCTTTTGTGTAATGGGTTCTAATTTCCATGTTGAACCTTTGATACAAAGACAGTGTGTGAACATTAGATAATAATGTGAATAGGCCTTGACAGAAGAGTTTGTGTCATGAGCATTATATATTGTCTTGATACTTTATGTTTAGGGATGGTGTGGATGGGTGAACACAGCTAGCTGGTAGCTACTGGTTTTATCTGGTTCAATGTAGCCTTGTCTACCTCTGTCGATATTGATGTGGCTCATATTCATGTTCAAAACAGTAAGGATGGAAAGAATATGTAAACATTTTTTTTAAAGTCAAAAGGTATTCAGAAGTATCAGAAAGCTCTGACAAGAAGACCCTTGGGCTGATGAGAACATTTGAGATTTGATACTTAATAAAATTTGCCAATGCTTTTTTATACAGAAAGCACCACTTTCAGTAAAGGACACACATTTTTAGAAACAGCTTTTGTGTAGAAAATGTTCTTTCCTATGCAGAAAATGTTAGTTTTTGTGCTGCACCCATCTATTTTTTGTTGTGTCTTGCACAGAAACTGTGGTTTTCTGTTCAAGTGTAGTGTGTGTGAATAATGCATAGAATAAATCCTAAACTGTAAATAGTTGTCAATGTTTTCAAAGACCTTATCACAATATGAAGAAAATTACTTGTTGCTTACTTCATGAATGAAATTGGTGAAAAATTACATCCTCTTAAAAGAGGCTTTAAATGGCCCTATTGCTTAACTGCGTAGGCTCCCTTTAGCCTTATGAATCACCCTGAGTTTATGGAAAGCAGAAATAACTGAAACAAAATTCTGAGAAGCTTAAAATCTAGATTGCAGTTGAAATGTCTCATTTTCTGTGATCACAGGCATGAGACATTTCAACTGTCCCATAGTAGCGGACAGCTTCTGGAGATTGTAGATGTATGCCTCTCTCTTTGGGCCTTAGCTCACTCAATCCGTACATATGGAAGGATGATACTACCATATTTCTTCAATTGTAAGATGCCATTGATTGTAAGGCACACCCTAATTTCAGTACCACCACTGAAAATACATAAAATAACCTGTGATTCTAATATGTACCTCATTTTTAGAAATGTTTATATAGGGAAAAGGGAATCTTAGAATGGAAGAAATATAGTACATCTTTTCTTGAACTATTCTGCTGATTGTTTAGGAAATTATCAGCTTATTTATATTGCTGGTCCTTTTATGGCTTTTATCCCAGAGATGTCTTTGAAAAGTGAAATATGGTGCTATAATTCTATCTTGTGAAAGGGCATATCATGCCTGTAACTATGGAATATGACCATGTGTCCTACTTTTCAAAGTAATGCCAAAAGGTAGTATTCTCTTTGGGTGTTGGCCACTTTGGCTTCATCTACACTAGCTGGTTAATCTAGGGCCAGTCTGATGTAGAAATGCTCTGGACTGGGCCTAGAAATAGACACAGTATCCCAAGCCAACAGCAACTAGATTGGTTATCTCCTGTGTAACTGTTGTTGCCGCAGATCCCTGCTCCTTCTACCTGGTCACACTTGGCCCTCTCAATCATCTGGGAATGGCGATTGCAGTGACACATGCCTGATCTGTTCCTTTTTCCCTGTGATGAGTGATGGAGAAAGGGGATAGCAGTGGTGGCTTCTCTGGACACAAAATGGTTTCAGTTGGGCTTAGTTCTGATGTCCACACTACACTGAAGCCATGGAGATGTTCTAGAGCCGTGGTTCTCAAAGTGGGCGGTGCCACCCCCTGGTGGGCAGTGGGACGTTCAAAGGGGCGGTGGGAGGCTCTGAAGATTTTGGGGAGCACTGAGCCTTTGTAAGGGGGTGGTGGGAAAGGAAAGGGCCTCGTATATGTGTATGCTGTTTCCAGGACTGTGCGCTGTGGGCGGAGTTGAGGAGAGCAAGGGGGCGGGCACTGCGGTTTCCAGGCAACGCCTGCCTGGGTATTCCAACTTGCAGGAACACAGCGTCTGCTCTCTCTCATTACCTGGAGCTGTTGTGAGTCTCATTACATGGAGCTGCTGTGAGTCTTTTTTTGTATATGGAGTATTCCCCCATTACTATGTATTGGCACCAGTATTGCAGTTGATGACTCCAATTGGCAAGATCACACTCAAGTAAAATGACACCACACAGATCAAACTCATCAATGTTTCAGTCCATCCACTAATTGAGTCAAAATATTGGGCCATATACTGATCTGTTTCCATATATCTTTCTGTTTAATTGCTATTAAAATTTTTAAAAAATATTTTCTATTTCTAGTGAGCAAATTCTGGAAAGGGCCAAAAAAGTTTGAGAACCACTGTTCTAGAGTTTTAGGAAAACTCTGCAGCATTCTCCCAACTTTTCTTTTCATTGCTAACTCCATTATGTTCTCCTACCTCTGGTAGTTAGGCAAGTATACCCCCACAATAACCACTGGGAGTAGCAGAATATCATAAGGTCAACCAGGAGCAAATGCACAGTGAGTACAAGTTATTAAGTCTGTGTAGACAAGCCATTTGTTAAATAGGATACCTGAGTAGGATACATCTGTAAGGCTTTTCTTGTATTCATACAACTTTCCTATCTGAAGAAGCTGCTCACAGCAATGAGCAGTTTGAAAAACTGGGGAAACATTCAAGTTGCTCCCTAAAAATGCTTCATTTTAGATGCGTTATATCCATTGGGTGCATTTGGACATGTAGCTTTATGAAAGGATGACCCTGATGAGATTAAGCAACAACATAGGTACAGGAGGAAACAAAGGTACTATACTACTCAAAAATAATTCAAAGCAGCATCTGTTTTTGACAGATTTGAGTACCTTGCCAAATGTCCCACTGAAAATACATGATTCTGTGAGGAAATGATGAATATTTGGCCCTATTTTATACCGTTATTCTACAAGTTTCCCAGAGTAACGTGCCTCTGCTCAGATATGAATGATTCCACAGGCAAACCTTAGATTAGGCACATGTCTATGCCTTAGGTTGGCCTCTGTGCAACGAGCAGAGCTATATCACACCGCTTTAAAGTGACAAGAACAAACTGTGTGCAAAAGCTTAAATACCACCTCCTTAGAGATGAGGTATTGTTGGTGAGACAATTGAAATGTTACAAGCTGTAGACACGGCAAAGGGACTTGGATCTGCATGCTTGTTGTTTTTCTGTCAACACTGAGACATGAAATGCTTCATTTGACTGAGTTTCTGTATTTGGTTTTTACAAGCTGTGAGGGAGAATCATACCTTAAGGGACAAGGAATTAGAGCTTCTTGCCCTTCAGATAGTTGGTTCACATCCAGCTCAAGACAGCAAGCAAATGTGAAATGCTATCCTTTCAGCAGCTATTTCAAAAAAGAAAAAAAAGGTGGACTACTTTTTAGTGTATCTTCTAAGGCAGACCTATCTTCAAGCTGTTTTGGAATATAATACTCACAATTCTCAGTCAGCAGGTTCTGATCATGCTGCCAGGGGATGATAGGAGATGTATTCCAACACATCTGGAGCATGTTTTTCTGCGGGAGAGTATTGTAGAGGATATGTTCTCTCTCGGCATTACTTCGCGAACTAAGATTCTTTAGGAAGGACTCATCCCACGCTTTTTACAAGCGGGTTGATGACAAAAAAGGCCAATCTGAGATAGGCAAGTCCGGTTGCAGAGAGCACAGCAGAAAGACTCCTTGGGTGGTGTTGTTTCCAAGTTGCGGTTCTTTCTGTGTGTTCGTTTCTCTTCTAGACCCATTCAGCGTGTCGTCTTGAAAGAGGCTGCAGCATTGTGGATAGTGCGTCTCCATGCCTCCCGATGTGAGGCCAGGGTGGACCATTTTTGGTGATCAATCTGGCCGAGCCTGAGATGTTGTTTCAGGGAGTCCTTATATCTCCTTTTTGGGGCACCTCTCTTGCGCTGACCTGTGGCGAGTTCACCGTAGAGTAGTATCTTTGGGAGGTGGTGGTCCTCCATGCTAGAGACGTGCCCTGCCCAGCACAGTTGTGTTTTCAATATCATGGCTTCAATGCTGGTGATCCCTGCTTGCTCAAGGACAGCAACATTCGTCACATAGTCAGTCCAGTGTATATTTAGGATTGTGCAAATACAGCGCTGATGAAAGCATTCGAGGAGTCGTAGGTGTTGGAGATAGGTGACCCATGTTTCAGACCCATAGAGGAGAATAGACAGTACAATAGCTCTGTACACACTGATTTGGGTGCTTTGTCTCAGGTGTTTGTTGCTCCAGACTCTTTTGTGAAGCCTTCCAAATGCACTATATGCCTTTGCTAATCTGTGATCTATCTCTTTATCAATCTTGGCATCTGAAGAGATGATGCTTCCCAGGTAAGTGAACTGCTGAACGGACTTAAGCACAGATGTGACTATGCTGACGTGGGGATGATGGTGTTCTTCCTGTGTTGTGGGCTGGTAGAGAACTTCTGTTTTCTTCAGGCTGACTTCCAGCCCAAACAGCCCTGCAGCTGTTGCAAAGCAAGATGTCAGGCGCTGCAGAGCTGCTTCTGAATGGGCGACAAAGGATACGTACCTTGGGTACAAATACACAACCTTGCTACATTCTGGGGCTCTTTATGTCACACTGAAGATTAATATATGTAGTCACAAACAGCCACAGACACTTTTTACTTTTTTTACTGTTTATTTATATTCCGCTCTTCTCACCCCAATGGGGACTCAGTGCGAATTACATTACACATACGACAGACAGTCCCTGTCGGAAGACATACAAATTACAATAGACAGTACACAGTGCAGTTTTTTTTAGAAGGATTTCTTCTTTCCTGGCTGCGTCACATGGTCATACAGGAGGTGCGTCACAAGATGTGGATGCTCCACTACGACATCATTGTTGTTATGTCATTGCGTCTTCACGTCACAAGGGGGTGCTGTTGTTCCATCCTCATGATGGGAGCTTCTGTTTCCGCATTTCCGCGTTTCGCCTTTCCTGACAGCCGAACTTTTTCAGAAGTTGTAAAGTCCTTGTAAAAATCCTTCCCCGCTTTCCGCGGTCCCCATTGTTGTTTATTCACAGCTGGGCTGTTTTAACTGCTTGTGTGGGCAGTGGACAGGACTCATAGCTGGTTGTCCAAGCCAGCTCGGGGATTCGAACTAGCAACCTTCCGATTGCAAGTACAGCTGTGTTACCGCTGTGCTATCTCCCCAGCACTTTCCCCCTCTGATCAAGGAGCAAACTCACACCTTTGTCTTTGCAGCAGACATTATGCCAAAAAAATAGAGAGAGGGTCCACTTACAGTGACTGAAGACTGGAATAAATCCCTAGCCTTCTTTTCCTTATACTTCCAGATAACTGGATACTTCTTACTTGCAGAAGCTGGTTTTGTAGTCCATTTCTTCTTGATACTCCAACCTTCAGTCTCTTCAAGACACACACTTCTCAAAACTCCACCCTTCAGGAAACTCAAACCCAGAAGTTACTTCACCCTGGCTGTAATTACACATTGCTAACCTGGTGGTTTGGGACTTGCTGCTTGCTGCCCTGACCCTTACACTACTTGTTACTTAAGAAATGATAAAAACTCTAACACCTTATACATTGATTGGAAGATGGCAATAAAAGATCAGATTTTTAATTTAATTTACCCAGTTTTCTCTCTTGGGCTGCTTAGTAGGATTAAAAAAGATACTTCAACATCCAAGCTATTCATTTTCTTTTCTAATAATTAAAATAAATGAATACAATTCATACTATTGTTGGAATGGAAAAAAAGGGGGATAACACAATCATAAGTGGATTTCTCCAGAAGAACAAGCCAATGTGATGTAGGGATCGCAATCAGGACTGGCACTTGACAGGCCATGAAACTCATTGTGAAAACCTGAGCATGTCACTTCTTCCAAGCATTGCTCCTCCTCACAGAGTTGTTGTGAAGATAAAGTGAGTGGGTAGAGAGCCATGTGCGCTCAATTGAAGGAAGAGCTAGATATAAATGTAAGCAGTCCTGCTTCGTTTTTACTGATTTAATGTTTTGATGTATTGTCTGTTGCTTTTGTTGCATTGTTGTTGTCTTGGAAGCTTCCCAGAGTCCCTCCAGGGAGTTGGGGCAAGATACAAATAAAGTTGTTGTTGTTATTATTATTGTTGTTATTATTATTAGTAGTAGTAGTATTAAAGGGAGTGTTATACATTCTTCTTTGTTATCAATACTATCATTTTACCAGTAGCATATATTTTAATACTGAATGGTTGCATTCTCTTTAATTTGAATATTGATTAATCAATCTTCTGTCTCAAGATTTATTAATTTAAGTACTTTGTACTGGGTCAGATGGTTTATCCATCTAACACTATCCGCTCCAAGACCTTAGGAAACATCTTTCACATTGCACATTATGTGATCGTATTTTTTAAAATTAGAAACAAGGCAGCTCCTGTTATAGGCAAAGAAAGTGCCCAATCACCACAGTGTCTATGAGGTTTCTTTTAAAAGAATTTGTTACACTTATAGTTTCAGGACTCCCCAAAGTAATTTTTACCACCATAGCTCTATATAAAATGTTTCTCTGTATAATTTTTGAAATGTAACTTAAGCATTTGACCTTTACCAACCTTTAAAAAGAATTACACCAGAATACTTGAAGCTGCTGGCCTATAGAGTACAAGGCTTCCTCTTTTCCTTTTTATCTCATTCTCCTCTGGCATTATTTCATGAACAAAGATTCTTAGGAAGGACACATCCCATGCTTTTTACAAGCGTGTTGATGAGTAAAAAGGCCAATCCGAGATAGGCAAGTCTGGTTGCAGAAAGCACAGCAGAAAGTCTCCTTGGGTGATGTTGTTTCCAAGTTGCGGTTCTTTCTGCAATGTCGTTTCTCTTCAAGACCCGTTTGGCGTGTCTTCTCAAAAGAGGCCATGGCATTGTGAATAGTGTGTCTCCATGCCTCCCGATGTGAGGCCAGGGTGAACCATTGTTGGTGATCAATCTGGCCGAGCCTGAGATGTTGTTTCAGGGAGTCCTTATATCTCTTTTTTGGGATGCCTCTCTTGTGCTGACCCATAGCGAGTTCATAATAGAGTAGTATCTTTGGGAGGCGGTGGTCCTCTATCCTAGATTATTACCTCGATATCTACATGTATGAGGCAGAAATAAAAAATCAGCCCTTGGGACCTGGTACTAAACTTGGTATTTTTCTCTCTGCCAATTAACTGGAATGTACCAAAGTTCTGATATAAAAGGAGTAAAGATATCTTTTGTAAATTTACAGTTGCAATATAATGCAATTAATTGTTTATTAGCAGTTCTGCAAATCCTTTTCCCATGGGGTCTTGAGGCAGTGTATAATAGGAAAAAAGAAACACTATCAGATTCAAATTACACATTTATTTGTTTATTTCAGGTATTTTTACCCCGCCCTTCTCAACCTTCGGGGGGGGGGGGGACTCAGGGCAGCTTCCAGCCAGCACATATTTGATATCTACAAGTAAACACAATAAAATACACAACAAAACCAATACTTATAAATAGTAGGCCTGGTTGATCCATGGTTCCAAATGCTTCAAAAGTACTTACAAAACAAAAGTTCTGGTGGTGAACACTTCAGAACTCTTTCAAAATTTCATTATTTCATTATTAGCGATTGTTAAGGCAGAACCAATTAGGAACTGCCATTTATAACTTAATTTTGAAAGTTTTGTTAGAGTTCTGAAATGTTCACTACCAGAACTTTTGTTTTGTAAGTACTTTTGAAGCATTTAGAACCATGGATCAACCAGGCCTAATAAATATTTAAAACATCAAGTTAATACAATAAAATCTACTAAAAAAGTCTGGTGGCCATTGACTAGCCGAATACTGTAGTTGGAGACTTCATTAAGTCTACACACACACATATACACACATACACATAGCAACCATTAAAACTACACCAATTTAGAAAGATCTTACATACATTCTGTTTGTGGGAGGGCATCCCATAAACAGAATGCCACAACTGAGAATATCCACCCACATGTTTTTCCATTTTATGTGGCCTCAAAGATGGAACACAGAGAAAGATGTTTCTGGTGTGTATGGTTAGACTTTCTTTACTATCAATAAGGACTTCAATACAAACACTTATTTGTAACCACTTACAGATAGTCCCTAAGTTACAAACATTCAGCTTAGAAATGACTCATAGTTACAAACTCCTGAAAGAGTTATCGTGGGGAAAAGTTGTCTTCAGTGAAGCTTTATCACCACAACAAGCAATAATTTTCAAAATCCTATTATCACAGGGACAAAAAGAGGTCCTAAGACTAAAGTTTGGGGTACAGGCAGTTCACCACTTTCCTCCACTTTTTCCCATATAATGGGGGGGGGGGGGGCAGTGGGGCAATGTGCCTTGCTGCCCTTTCTCCCATCTGATGGGGACAGAATGCCAACATGCTCTGTGCCATCCCCACCATGTGATAGGGTATGGAGGGAGGGCACACAGAGCACCACAAGGCACCCCACACACCTTCCCTTTTGCTGGCACCTACTGGCACAACGGCACAGCCCCCATTGGTTATGTGAAGAGGCACTTAGAGACTACTTCTCATTGCAGATTGGAAGATGTCACTGTCCCTGCTGTTTTATTGTTGGCAGTCCAGTTGAATCCATAACCTCCTGTGCAGTCTTTTACAATGCATATCTACTCAAATCAGTCCTACTGAATTAATTTTATTTTTTTCTTATATAAATATGTATAGATGTTAGGATATGTATGCATGTAGGAAAAACACTTTTGTGTTCTGAGGCAGAACTTTCCTGAAATAAACATACAACTCAGGAATAAGTCCTACATGAATTTGAATGTTAAGTTTCATTTTAATCAATAGGGCTAAACTCCAAGGAATTTTCAGTGATTCCCCCCTTAAGGCTCATGAAGGTTTGGATTCAAAGAAAACATTTTATCAAATTAATACAATTTATTTATTTATTTATTTATTATTGAGGCTTCTATGCCGCCGACTCCCAGGGGCTCGCGGCGGCTCACAAGAGCCATAAAACAAGGCATAAAACAAAGATTAAGAACATAAAGCAATTGAGCAATTAAAATAATAGCAGAACAATAGCAGAACAATAGCAAAGCAGGCCATAGAACAAGTAGAGCAGCAGCAGTTGCCACCACACAATACCCGGAGCGCGCGGGCCTACTCTCCAAAGGCCTGTCTATACAGATGGGTTTTGCAGGCCCGTCTAAATGGAAGTAAATCCCTCAGGGCTCTAGTTTCGGCCGGGAGGGCGTTCCACAACGTGGGGGCTATGACGGAGAACGCCCTCCGGCGGGTAGATGTCAGGTGAGCCGACTTTGCAGATGGTATTTCCAGGAAATTGGCATCCTCAGACCGTAGTGATCTCGATGGGCAATAGGGAGTGAGGCGGTCCCTCAGATACGCTGGCCCCAGGCCGTACAAAGCCTTAAAGGTAAGAACCAACACTTTGAAGGCGATCCGGTGCTCAATAGGCAGCCAGTGCAGATCCTGCAAAACAGGTGTTATACAGCACCCTGCTGGCATGCCAGACAGGAGCCGGGCAGCAGTGTTCTGCACCAGCTTGAGCTTTCGGATCGACGCCAAAGGAAGGCCAACGTAGAGCGCGTTACAGTAATCTAGCCTTGAGATGACCGTGGCTTGGATCACCGTGGCCAGGTCGTTCCGGGAGAGGTAGGGGGCCAGCCTCCTTGCCTGGCGGAGGTGGAAAAAAGCAGCCCTGCTGACCGCAGAGACCTGGGCCTCCATGGTCAGTTGGGAGTCCAAGTGGACCCCCAGGCTCTTCACAGACGGCGCTGGGCACAGTGCCGCACCGTCCAGGGTCGGAAGCCGGGCACCCACCCCGCCAGGGCGACCCAGCCACAAGATCTCCGTCTTCGCCGGATTCACCCTCAACCTACTGGCTCGCAGCCATCCAGTAACGGCTTCGAGGCAATGCTGGAAATTATCGGGGACGGACTCCGGCCTGCCCTCCATCCTCAGAATGAGCTGGGTGTCGTCAGCGTACTGGTCCTGTATAGCCATGGATTCCCTGTGTAGGGATAAAAACTGTCCAGCTTGAAAATGTTCTCTCTCTTATATGTATCTCCAAAAATGGAAGCTTGATTTTGCCATTTTATATAGGGAACAACATTTTACTACACCATGATATATAACAGAACTTGAGCAGGTTCAGATTTTGGTATCCAGGAACTAAGTTCCAACAGATACCAAAGGCCCTGTAACTGCACATTTATACTCAAAAAAATCTATCCAATACAGACAATGGTTAGAAATAGTGAAAGCTGCAGTTCAGAAACATTTTGTGCGACACCTGATGCTCACTTCAATGTTATATCATGTTTTGCTGTGGCTAACTTTTTAGTGTGCAACTTTATGCGGTATATGCTGACTGTCAAATTGTAGAGAGAGATGGAGTGTGAAGAGATGACTGGATAATTATCCTTATGAATATTTATATCTCAGCTTTAGGTCAGTATTCCAGGAACTTCGACGAGACATTTGTATCTCTGCTCACTAGATAATCACTTTCTCTACACTCTCGTTCTTCCCATTTTAAGATTCCTCTTTTCTGTTAATCTTCTTTGTTACTCTATTTCTGGTTGCATTGTCCTTTGTATGAGAGCTAAGCTGAATTTTTGGAAGAGTGGTTCTTGCATTTTCCAAAAAAACCAAATTCATAATGCTTTGTTATTTATTATTAATTTTTAATTTATTAAAATATTTATATCCCTTACTCTAACGATCTCAAGGTGACATGAAGTAAAACAACACAATGGATTGAAAACAATGCAAACAGTAAAAGAAGATTTTGGAAGGCTAAACATGTGGAATGCAATTTAAGAAATTAAAAAGGATTATAACCAATTAAAAACATAAAGACAATTTAAAACTGGGTACATGTGTAAGCCTTAGTTAAACCTCTTAGGCCCCAAAAGCTTTTTATTAACAACCACGTTTTCAATAAATCGCCAATATATGATTCATTTCAACCATATTGTGCCCTGCTTCGAACCATAAGCACAGGTAGGTTAACAACAACTTTACTTGCCCATAAAATCAGGAGGCAGAGGGCTTCTGCAAGTGAAACAAATGGTAGAAGAAGAGAAACATGCACTGCCAGATTATGTGAAAGACAGTCAAGAACCTACATTGATGGGAGTCAATAGTAGAAAACTGCTTAAAGCGCAAAAGACAAAGAGTGAATATTGTAAAAATGCAATACAGAGCAGAAGAGAAAACTGGCAAAAGGCTCTCCATGGACAGTTCCTGGGGAAAAATTGAGAGCAAAATTAAAGAAAAACATGGATGTGATTCACAAGTGGAACTTTGAAAAAGGAGATGGAGAGCCTGATTTTTGCAGCCCAAGAACGTGCCATTAGAGTAAATGCCATCAAAGCCAGAATTGAAAAGTCGACGACAGATCCCAAGTGTAGACTCTGCAAGGAAGCAGATGAAATGATAGATCCCATCCTCAGCTGCTGCAAGAAGATCGTGCAGACAGACTACAAGCAGAGGCATAATACAATTGCTCAGATGATTCATTGGAACTTGTGCCACAAAAACCATCTGTCTGTGACAAAGAACTGGTGGGATCACAAGCCTGAAAACGTTACAGAGAATGAACACGTCAAGCTACTCTGGGACTTCCGGATTCAGACTGACAGATTTTTGAAGCACAATACTTCTGACCTCTCAATCGTGTTAAAAAGCAAAGAATGGATTGTTGATGTTGCAATCCCAGGCGATAGCAGGATTGAAGAAAGACAACTGTAAAAGCTGACATGACACGAGGATTTAATGATCGAATTGCAAAGACTCTGGCACAAGCCAGTAAAGGTGGTCCCAGTGGTGATCGGCACACTGGGTGCAGTGCCTAAATACTTTGGCCTGACAATCGGTGCTGACAAAATTACCATCTGTCAGCCTCAAAAGGCCACCTTACTGAGATCTGCACACATTCTTCGCTGATACATCACATGTGCCCGCTTTGTGCTGGTCTGTGACCGTAATAAAGTTTTGATTGATTGATACATCACACAGTCCTAGACACTTGGGAAGTGTCCTACATGTGATCCAATACAACAACCATCATAGCAATCTTGTTTGCTGTGTACTAATCTTGTAGTTATAATAATAATAATACACCAATATATGCTAATAATAATACAGCAATAGTACCTCTTAGGAGAGGTCATTCCAGCATTGCCAGTAGCTGTGATAATTAAAGACTAGCTTATGCTTTCAGAAGAATCAAGTGACAGAAATGTCTCATGGACTCTCCTAGTGAGAATGGTAGCTATAGAGTAGACCTACCACATATTGAATACTGCATCAACAATGATTATACATTAAGCATCCAATACTCTCACAGCCTAGCTTATTCGCTGACATGTCATTCTTCTGAGCATAGGGAGATTTTTTTTTTCTCCTTTACATAGTGGGTATTTGAACCTACAATCTACTACCACACTGTAATATAGCCCAGGACATGCATTGCCACATCAGGTTGCTAAATATATGGCTGGCCCTGAACTTTATAACTGGTTTCAAGTGACATATATTGCATTCTCATTTTGTCAAGGTTAAAAGACTTCCCAGAGATGTATAAGTTTGGTGCATGTACTGACTAATGTGATTTGGCAGAAGGAGTGTAAGTCTAGGCCGCTTTGCCAATTTTTCCCATCTCTTTATGTACAAGATACTCTGGGACAAGGAGAGTGTGCAATGGGGACTGTAGCAGAGAGCTATAACTGGCAAAAAAACTTTTGTGTAACATTTGAGCTTCTTTCCTTAATGAAAGGAGCTCTTTGGTTCATGGATCACAATTACAGATTGAAGCTATTCTGCCCCCCCTTGGGGGCCAAGTTACATAGAATGCTTGTGTCCCTCTGCATACAGGTAGTGAGCACTCAGACTGCCACTTACATATACAACAATTTGCTTAGATTTGAAACATATGATGAGATCTCAAAAGCTGTACTTATGGAGGTTTTTTTTAAGCCCACTTTTATTCACAAAGTTTGTCAAATATGATCAATAGATGCAACAACAACCATTAGGCCTGCATAAAATGAACACTCACAGCAATTATGCTGGAGATGTGTATCTGCTCAAGAAATAATTCAGCCAAACATTACAGGATTGAATGTGAAAAAAGATTTAGGACACTTATTGGGAGATGAGCACTTCCTCACAATGATAGATGTCCTTCTAATATTTTGAAAAAAAGGTAGTGGAACACACTGAGCCACTGATGATGTGCATCTATCCTCAAGTTACCTTTTGGTACAAGGCAACACCATGTATTTTATAGAGTTTTCTTAGGCAAGAAATACTCAGACAATTTTGTCAGTTCCTTCCTCTGAAATATAGCCTCTAGCACTTGATATTTATTAGTGATTTCCCATTCAAATCCTAACCGGGGCTGACCCTACTTAGCTTAGAAACCAGACAGGCTCTGGTGCCTTGAGTAACGTCCTAGGCTGTATCTACACTGCCATATAATCCAGTTTTTTTAATTAAAAAAATCCATATTATCTGCTTTGAACTGGATTGTATGAGTTTACACTGACATATAATCTAGTTCAAGGGAGATAATATGGATTCAGAAACTGAATTATATGGCAGTGCAGATGGGTCCCTTGTCTGCAGAGAAGAAATAAAATGTGTAATTCTTTGCCTCCTTTACTAAACTTGCCAAGATGTTTGGTCATGCTCATATAGCCAGTATGTTGTGACCCCCAGCATGCCTGACCAGTCATTTTTCCATGTTTATCCTGGAGAAACAAAAATATCAAAATGTAATTGCATATACATTTTCAGATTTTTGATTAGACTGGGGGTACTGAAAACAATGCCTTGAGCCAAGTTAAGTCTGTATTCTGATAAGATACTTCTCCATTTATTCCCTCCCCTCTGTTACCAAAATCAGCTATCTGCCACCAGGGAGCAGTGTAGGTCCATTGCCCAGAACAATGCTACTTTGAAAGCCAGGGAAAATGTGACCAGGTTTGATGGCAGTAACAGCAGTTTTATTCAGCTGACCAGATGGATGACAGAACAGCTTAATTGACAAAAGAACGGACATACCATATAATACAGTACAAAACATTTTATCACCTTTGACAGGCATTCAGAAGACCCTCTTCCTCCCCTGAATGGACCAGGAATGGTGCCTCCTAGGATCTGACTTCTCATTGATTGAGACTTCTTCCTGATGTTACAGACTGAGGCAGGGGGGAAGAGAGAACATCTGGGATTGGTCTGTTGTGCCTGAGTCTGATAGTGTGATCCCATTGTCAAGACTAGAAAGAATGGGTATTCAATACTAATGGACTTTGGAAGCTTGGCATAATCTCTACACAATGAATGAGGCTTGGGAAAACAGAAAGTCAATCAAGTGGCTAAACAAACTCCTTGATGGGGGTTGCTGACAATCTCTCAGCATGGAGTCCAGTGGAAGAATCTGTGTTATTTCCCAAGACAGCCACCTAGTCAAAAGTCACATAAGCACCACATAATATAAGATATTTGATAAGCTTGGGTCTAATGGATCTTGCGCTGATCCATTGTACAGCAGGGGCTCAGAATGGTAACATATTGGAGCTGGCAGTTCGATGACACAACGTTTGCAACAGTGAGGAAGTTAGGAAAAAAGAGAAGAGACACTCAATGGACCCAGCAGAGAGAAAGAGATGGGTCATTATTGTTAGTTAAAGAAGTGATCTCATATATATATGTATGTGTAGGTGTTTCTTGGGGCAGCAAGGTTAAGGGAATTTTATATTTTTATTTATCTTGAGGCTGAGAAGGTGAGATTTGGGAGGCGAGGGAAAGGTCAATCTTGCAGCCAAATCTAAGCTCCAGGGGTTTCCTCGGAATCACAAAAGAGAGTTGATCAGATTAAGGTGTAAGGGCTCCATGGATGTTCAACCCCTCAACAGTTTCCCAAGCAGCTATATTAATTTTCTTTGGGTAATCAGGAATATGTCTATCGTTGCACCCCAGTTTTTGTGTATATATGTGAGTTTTCTCATCCATCTGTTTATTAATAAAGCATAAACCTGAATCAAGACATAGGCGAAGCTCTAAAAATATTTTGTCAATGCAAACCCCTATAAAAGGCATGGGAACATTGTCTTCTTTGGATGGGCATTGCTTTGGTTGGGGAATTCCTTCCAAACCAGTTTTAGGCTTGGCAAATGATTAGATTAATCCTCCTAGGAATGGTTGGGGTTGGGCTGGGGCTGAATTTGTCTGAGATCCACCCAAGCTCTAAAAATATATTATATTATAAATAAACATATTATATTGTATTATACATATATTATAGTTATTATTATTATAGGGTGTGTGTAATTTTTTCAATAACATCTCAATTATAGAATCACTATTGATTTGTACCACCTTCCATCCTTCCTTCCTGATTTTAAGTTTAACATTGTCCATGATTGTGAAGCATCTGCAGGTGTGGTTAGCCTGACAATAAGATTCAGACTGGCTTATCATGCTAGCTGCCCCCTTAGGACAGATCAGATTTCCTTCTTCCTTCCTTCTTATTTTATTTTTACATGTAAAAACCGCCTGGAGCACATTCTTGCGAGACAGAAAAGAAATGACTTTGCCTTGACCTCTTCTGTAGCAGCCCATGCAATAAATAGATCACAAACGTCTTGAGCAGGGCTTGTGTTCAGAGAGATGCACTGTTCACAGTGCAGGCAAGCAATATGTTCAGCCATTCATTCATATGCTCCCAGTGTGCATTCTCTCCCTCCTTATAGTAACAGTAATAATAATGGAAAAGGTAGCATCTACATTACTATCCATACTCATCCAACATGTGTGTGACTGTTGGTTTGTTCTTTTAATTCTGAAGCTCACATGTGCATGCATCTCATTGGAAAAGAAGCTGTACCTGCTGGTAGGATTAACTGCAGCAGTGTACCACAACAGAGGACCAGGGAAGGGATTCCTGAAGAAACATATCTCTGAGTTTCAGCACAAGCCAACTTGGTCTACACCTCTCAGACTAATCTCAGACTAATATGCAGATTTGTCTTCTTTTTCAAGAAGACAAATCATGGCAGAAGTACTCACAGGGAGCTCTTTGCCTGGTAAGGAGCAATGGCACACAGATGACCCACCCCCTTCCTTGCATTGATCAACATAAGGAAAAGGTGATACTGGTGTTTGGGGATATGGACATCAGATTAGGATGAAGATAAACTAATCCAGGTGTCCAGATAGCTGCAAAGTCCATGGATATGCCAGAATTTCCTTCAAACTTCAGAGTATCCCCTGACTTTGCTTCCAGCAAAGGGCAGTCCAGTTAAGGGCAACACCCTGATTTAAGAGCAAACCTCCCCACTCAACTGTGTGGTGTGAAGACTGCCAGCACCAGATTTGGAGTGAGTACTTATATACTAGTGTAGATAAACCCACTGTCTCAGTGAATCTTGCAATCTTTTTTCTGTCTTCCTCAACTAGATTTAGATTACCTCTGGGAGGCACTGGTTTGCAGAGAATGGGGGTTTCTGATACATTGATAAGCAAAGTGCTTATGTAATATTTTTGCAATCTTTTGATATTAAGAGATGGGCCAAAACTAAATGCATTGCCTGATTTACCAAACAAGGCCAAGATGGTGGCAGGGGACTTCTCCTTCCCGGAAGCCCCCTGCATGGTGGGAGGTTTCTGGCCATAGGTCTGGCAGGCCTATCAGCGGCCAGCCCCACCCAGGGCAGTGGGCTGGCTAGGGGCTGGCCGCTTCTCCCATCCGGCAGCCCTTTAAAAAGGCTGTGCAGGGCCTGGTGTGCACCAGACGTTTTTTCCATTTGTCCTCCCACCCACTCCACACTATTTATGTTGTTGTTTGGTGTTGCTGTTTTTGGGGTGTTATTGTTCATCACAACTTCAGTTGGCAGGGCATGGGCTCTGGATCTGGTTTCTGCCCCTCCCCTACTGGCCGGGAAGGGAGCATCTGGCAGTTTCCAGGGGTGCAGTGTCGGCTGCCTGGTATTGTGCCGGTTGCTCCCTGTTGGACTCTCTTGATATCGATCAGCATTGGGCTGAACAATACTGATCCAGAACCCATGCATGGCAGCCAACCCTTTGTTCCTGTAATCAATAAAAAAATAAGTTGTGGCCATTTTTTAACCCACCTATGTGTCTGTGTCATCTCTGGTTTGACGGGCGGGGGGAGTGTCGCCCATCCACATGCAACAAAATGAAGTTCAACAGTGACAAATGCAAGATACTCCATTTACGCAGGAAAAAAATGAAATGCAAAGCTACAGAATGGGGGACACTTGGCTCGACAGCAGTACGTGTGAAAAAGATCTCGGAGTACACATGGACAATAAATTAAACATGAGCCAACAATTTGATGTAGAAGCTTAAAAAGCCAGTGGGATTTTGGCCTGCATAAATAGGAGTATAGTCTCTAAATCCAGGGAAGACCACACCTGGAATACTGTTTCCAATTGTGGGCATCCCAGTTTAAGGGAGATGTTGACAAGCTGGAATGTGGCGACTAAAATAATCAAGAGTCTGGAGAACAAGCCCTATGAGGAGCAACTTAAATAGTTGGGCGTGTTTAGCCTGCAGAAGAGAAGACTGAGAGGAGTCATGATGAGGAGGATGGAAGCTTGTTTTCTATTGTCCTGGAGACTAGGACATGGAAAATTGGCTTGGAACTACAGGAAAGGAGATTCCACCTAGACATAAGGAAGAACTTTCTAATGGTGAGAGCCATTCAGCAGTGGAACCCCTGCTTCAGAGTGTGGTGGAGGCTCTTTCTTTGGAGAGGCTGGATGGCCATCTGTGCTTTGAATGCCATTTTCCTGCTTTTTGGCAGGGGGTTGGACTGGATGCCCACAAGGTGTCTTCCAACTCTATGATTCTATGAAATACTCCTCCTCCCATGTGAAAATAAGACATTCAAGGTATTAAATTAGTGAGAGGTGAATCAAGGATGCAAGTTGATTGTTCGTGGGTGATGCCTGGAAGAATGTGTTAGAGCTCAGACAGAGCATGGCAAAAGTGAGATTATACTTATCATAGAAATTGTTATGCTAATCTGATGGATTACTGTTTACTGATTGGAGTAAAATATTAGTTGATTTGCAAGATAAGAACTGAACTTCCATAAGTGTCATTATACTGATTGAGACATGGATTGAATTGCTTGAACTGGTTCTAGGAAAGGGAGGCTTCAGACAAACTGTATTTGCACTTGTTCTGATTGTATTATTAAATCAGTTAAAAAGGATTGCATTTTAATGTTCCTGAATTGCATTCTGTATAAAATAATGCGGCTTTTTTTTTAAAAAAAAGGCTTTCAGTACAATGCTTATCCCTTTGGGAGTTTTTTTTGCTGGTTAACCATAATCTAAATGGACTTCTACTGAAGTGGTAATGAATGCTGTTAGTATATGCCAGTGGGGGAGGAATTAGCAATTAAAAGTGATTTAATAAATTTAAATATTTATTGAGGTAATGTACATTATGCAGAATCATAATATGGCAGAAAATTCAGCTGGCTTTAATATATCACCACATTAAGTTGTAACTGGGAAAATAGTTGTATAAAATGCTTTTTATTGGTGCAATATTTGTAATAGGGTACTTTGCCATTTGTTACTTCAGACTGGGATGTCCTTTGTGAGCAATCCATGGGAATCAGAATGTGCTTCCAATAGTGGCAGATGTGGGTTCATGCATTTCCTGGTAAAATGCTTCTGTCACTTTCAAAATTTCATTGACTTTTAGATTTTCATTTGTTTAGAGTAAAGTTGTGTAATGCTTTGCCTACAGCATAGTTCTCCATCCATTATATTATCCCGTATTTACTCCTATGACAAGGAACTGGGAGAATATGATATTTAAATCACCCAGATTGTGAAATTAATTAGAACTTGGTTTGTTCACTGGCTGATACTTTCCTTGAATATTGTAATGCAGTTCTCAGTTGCATGACGTGCCTAAATACATTTAGTACTGGATATTTTCAGACAATGCAGAATTAAAACACAAATTGAAGTGATATTTTTGTATGGATTCTATTTTAAATCACACACAGATTGATGTACAAACAGGAAGGCTGGGCTTTTTAGCTCCCTTGCACATGACAAAGTAAACTTCAGTTTACAAAAGCTTGTGTTACCAGTTAGTCCTAAAGGTGCTACAAGATCCTTTTGCATAGCTCTCCAAATGTTATTGAACTATAATTCCCAGCATGCCTCCCCATTGAGTCTGCTTGCTGAGTTGAAATTCGGCAGTATATGAAGGATACATGTGATTTCCCTTTTGTGATGTTATGCAATGTTATGTGTATTTCATAGATGGTTTAATGTAATGTTTTATGCTGTGTTGTAAATGTGTATTTAAATATACAGTACTAGTTGTTTTTCGTTAGTCATTTGGTAAGAGCGAGAGAATGTTGGCGTTTACAAAGTTTACGAAGTGAATGGCGAGTGGTTAAATGTTTAAGTGAGAGCATTTGAAAACAGGGTTGACAGTTGCTATAAGTTGATTGGAGTGTAGTAGTTGTAGCCATGGATCGTAAATAAAATAATTAACATTGTTTTTCTTTACTTTAAATGGATGGAGTGGATTTTAGATAGGAATATCAATGTAAAGTCCATTAGAGAGGAATATAATCATGCAAGAAACCATAATGTAAAAAGTGGGATTGCATTGAAAATGCGTGCTTCTGTACACAGAAAAATCCTGCTATTTTCATTTTACTTCTGTGGAAAATAAATCTTTTGACATACAAACGTATTTATTTATTGGTTGTGCCCAAAGTAAATATATATTTAAGGTATAAAGTATCTATGCTGTCAGCAAAACAGAAGGAGAGTTTAAATCAGAAAACTAGTACTCTTTCACACATTTATTGTGAAATGATTCTAGTTTAACTGCCACAGTAGTATCTCATGGAATCCTAAAGTTCATAGTCAAGTTAATCGCTTAGAGCTGAGGTCGTACTGTCCGTCCCAAAACTTCAAATTCTAGGATTGCATAGATAGGTCAAAGGACCCCAGAAAATAAATATACTTTTTTGGTGAGATATACAATGTTATGGAGAACTGGGGTTAGTCCTGAGGCTGGAGTGAAGTAGAAGCAATCCTCCCTAAGAGAATATTAAAGGGAATCATTGGATAGCAGTGTTAATTCTATTAGAGAAGATGAATGCTCTCCCACCTGTCCCTGACAGAAGTGGGTTGGAGAGGGGTTGGTCCGTATTAGAAAAACTTTGGTTGCTGGATTGGAGCTTGTATGTATATGCACAGTTCAAATACAATCAGTTGTGTGTTATAAAGATAGTGGTAAACTGTGGAGTGTGATGGTTTGGACTGAAATTCCACTGAGTTTTGTAGGATATTGATTTTACATTACTTTCTTCATCATTGCTTGTAGTTAGTAGCATCTTAATCACCACCTATTAATTATAATTTGAGTTTTGGTGCTGCTGTGATAATAATTAGCATAAAAGTTAAACAACAGGTATCCTTAGAGGTGGAAGTGAGCACTGTGCAATTCCTATTTATTCCGTTAGAATAAAACTGTTGGGTTTTTTTTAAAAAAAGAAATAAACGTTAGTTGTGTTAATTGCAAATTGCCTTGTGCATTTGGGGCAGAGAAGGAAGGGAAGGTATAAATTTATATTAGCAAAGCTGCTTCAACTACTTAGAGGTGCAATATATGAAGTAATATAGCTCTGTAATAGCTGTGGGAAACAAAGAAATTCAGTTAATTTATATACTTACTCACTGTCACTGTATCCACAAAGGAAGTCAGAGTTCCTGTACCCCTTTTCAGTCCCCATTTTGACTTCTTGACTTCTGCAAGATGTCCTTCCCTGTGGTAGTTGTTTAAATTTCTTCTTTTCCCTTTTCATCATACTCCATCGATAATCTCCTTATGACTTCCAGAAAGCTTTTTTCTCCCCATGCCTCTTTGTTTTGCTGTATATAAGGGTTTTTTTTTTTAAAAAAGAAAGGGAACTTAAGTTCTGATGTAGCTTGCAAAAAGCCACTTATGGCCAGCATTAAAATCATACTGTAGTTAAACTGACTGTGGCCCTTTGGTTAATTTGAAAAGGCAACATGGTCCATTGTGAGGTCAGCTAGTTTATTTATGATGCCTGCAAGGTTAAAGTTGATGTAACATTATTTGTGTGGTCATTGACATGATGACAAGACTGAGGCAAACAAAGTTCTCTACATCAGCCATCTAAATCGTCAATAGTGTCTTTTGCTTCTGTTTTCTTCTGTCTGGGGAGACATCACAAAAAAGTAAAGATGTTTGTCATTTCTTCTGTAATAGGTGCACGTAATATCTCCAGTAGTGGTGAGTAGCTTCCATATTCAGGGCATAGGTTTTGTTTCAGACTTTAAAGAGCTGACTGAGATACTGAACTATGTCCACAGTCTAGGAACTGAACTTTGGATAGGTGATGATAATGATGGTGATACAAAATAAATTTATTATATCTTTAGGATGGAATCCACCAGCTCCCACATTGTCAGTCTATACTTAAAACAGTTTATTTTTATTTATTTATTTATTTATTTATTTACTTATATTCCGCTCTTCTCACCCCGAAGGGGACTCAGAGCAGATTACAGTACACATATTTATCCCTATCTCTCCCGGAACGATCTGGCCACGGTGATCCAAGCCACAGTCATCTCAAGGCTGGATTACTGCAACACGCTCTACGTTGGCCTTCCTCTGTCGGTGACCCGGAAGCTCAGGCTAGTGCAGAACACTGCCACCCGGCTCCTGTCTGGCACGCCAGCTGGCGCCCACATAACACCTGTTTTGCAGGATCTGCACTGGCTGCCAATTGAGCACCGGATCACCTTCAAAGTGTTGGTCCTCACCTTTAAGGCCTTACATGGCCTGGGGCCAGCGTATTTGAGGGACCGTCTCACCCCATATTGCCCTCCGAGATCACTTCGGTCTGAGGACTCCAATCTCCTGGAGATACCTTCAGCTAAACTCGCAAGGCTGACTGCCACCCGCCGGAGGGTTCTCTGTCATAGCACATACTCTGTGGAACGCCCTCCCGGACGGAACTCGGGCTATTAAGGTCTTGCTACCGTTTACACGGGCCTGTAAAACATACCTGTTTAAGCAGGCCTTTGCTGAGTAAGTCCTGCCCATGCCCCGCCATCTATTCGTTCTTCTGAGGATGATGTGCTGTTCATTGTTTTAACTGTGTTATTAATTACTGTACTGCTGTTGTTTTTAATTGTTTTTAACTGCTTATTGCCTGTATTTTACTGTGCCCTTCGGCTCCTGTAAGCCGCCGCGAGCCTCAGGGAGTCGGCGGCATAGAAGCCCGAATAATAAATAAATAAATAAATAAATATTTGCAGACAATCCCTGCAGTTGAACATATGACATATAGACATATGACATTTATCACAGTACACTACATACATTTTTGACATATCACATATTACATACATACATTTTAACATATTGCATACACATACAGAGGCAAACTTTCTGGCCACCAGGGGGAGCTGACGCACTCCTCATCTCTCAGCGGTTTTCCAGTGTCCCTTTGTTGTTCTTCCGCATTCCTGGGTTTTTTAATGGCCCCATACATTTTGCCTCCCCACTTATTGTGGTACCTTTATCTCCTACTTGACAGATGCATCTGTCTTTCGAGCTGCAAAGGTTGACAGGAGGCTACACATAAGGTCAAGCACCCACCTTGACCCGGGCAGGCTTTGAACTACTGGTCAGAGAGATCTTATGCAGCTGACACTTAGCCAGCTGTACCACATTCCCAATGCCACGTAGTTTCTTTGGCTGGAGATGGAAGTGTATCAAAACCCCTAGGCAGCATGACTGTGCACTCTCTCAAGAGTTGGATTGTGCTTCACAGTACTACTTATCATGGAAAATAAGTGGGAGGGTGGTGTACTATGCATGTTCTGCTGTGTACTTCTCGTGGACATCTACTAGGCTGCTTTGGGAACCCAGTGCTGGACAATACAGGCCTTTTGTATGTTCCAACATGACTGTTCTTGTGTTCCTTGTGACAAATTCCTTTTAAGTCTGAGTTTTAAATTCATGTCCACTGTTTACTGTATTTTAATTTGTTGTGTGCATTTTAATATTTGTATTTCATAGAAATACAGTTTAATCTTGGCTTTTCTTCATGAACAACTATTCAGGAATAATATATACAGTTTAATATATGCCTTTTATATGATGTTTTATGAAGGGTTTTAGCCATGTTGCACTCCACCTCGAGCCACAAGGGGAAACCATGGTTTGTGTTGGGGGAGGAAGAGCTATTTCATTTCCATGTCATCATCTTTAAAAAGCAGCCATTGGAGCACACTATGTATTTTCAATAAAAGCTTCTATTTTTTTAAAAAAGGGGGAGGGGGTCTTGTGTTTACCAAGATGCAAATATTTTGTCCTATTTCCACTTGAAATATTGGGATGTAAATATTTTAAATATGTAACAATGTCGGGATATAACATATGTTTTTCTGGTTGCTGAGTATGGCAGAGGAGGTGAGACAAGAAGGTAATTGTGGCATATTTTGGTGAGAATTCTTCAGGCCTTCAGGATATATACCTAGATGTTTAATAGCTGTATCTTCCACTGTAATCATTGCCAGAATAAACTATCCTGGAATCAAGCTGAAGAATTCACCATGTAATTTGTTAAATCCAATTACTAATTGGATTGAATCGACCTATTGAATCGATTTCTTAATAGCAAAGCAATACTAATGCTAATACCATTGCTTCACTCCATCTAATTTCCCAGTGAGTAGAATTGGGTGGATATAAATACATATGTATAACCAAGAGTCTTGGAGCACCTTCATAAATTTTGTTGAATCACCTCACCTATTTTTGACATACATAAGCCTAATATCAAATACTAGTCTTTGCTGATTTTACTGAATCAGACTAATGGCTACCTCACCCTTGGTAGATAGGTAGATAAATAGATACTTGGAAAAATACTTTTTGGTGAGACACCTTTCAGAATATTCCAGTCAACATATTTACCAGCTGAAGGAATGTTCCAGAAAGATACAATTCACACTCTCTGATACACATTTTGTTTATGAAATCAAGTTATACCATTCACCCTTTGGTTGACTTTTTCCTATGAACTGTCTATTCTTTTACCCCTTGTTTTTATAAATGCGGAGTATTATTCATCAAAACTGCTAAGGAAAAGTAGTGTATTATATGGGGTGAAAAACTCCCCTTCCCCATTTTTTTCCATAGTACAGTGTATTTCTCAGCATGTTGAATCCAAATACATTTTAGCATGTGTAACATGCTGGGTAACGTGACTAATAACAATATAGTCTGATGTATAATTAATTCAGCATTTCACAGTATGTACACTTCTATTGGGAAGTAGAAATATGTGGGTAATGCTGGCAGATAATTAACAAGTAAAATAACAAGTAAAGTACTGTCAATTAGCTGTTACCCTCTGAAGCAAACAACAGTTGTTCAGAGTTAAACAGGGATAGGGCATGGAAAATATACTTCCGTTTGCAGACAAAGCAGTACAAAGTTTTGCTTAAATAAAGTTGAACATGGAAAGTAACCCGGGAACAGAAAGAAATGGGATATCGCTTGAGGAAGGGAAAATAGAAAGGAATTATATGGAGCCAAATGGAGCATAGATGTGGTGGCATCTGGATCATAAGAAAATTTGTTTAGCATTATGCCAATTAAGCTCATATAATCATATATCTCTGGCATGATAAAAGAGCAAGCTTTATTGATGGCTTAAGCAAAATATTGTGCATTTTTATTATTATTTTTAGCTGTGTAGAATTGGCCATTTGGTTGGTAGTTTTGGAAATTGCCTTTCAAACTATATAGCAGTGCTTGAAAATAAGCATTTTGGCAAAGGAAAAAATACATTCTCTGCTCTCAGTGTTGATTTGTGGTGTTGTTAATTTTAACTGCTCTACTAGAAATGATGCCCCTCAAGTGCTGGGAATGTGTAAGGAAACATCATTGTCAAGATTTTTCTCAGCTCACTATAGATGAGTTAATGAGTAAACATCAAACATGGTTTCCATTCAGTGTTCACTATTGGTTATGTGTTGCTAGCTATGTCTTGCTTCCTCCTTCCATGTCCCAGCTATTGCCTTTATGCATTAACTGATTTGCCTTTCATACCTTTTACTAGGCTTGTTCATTTCGGCTGAACCTCGATCTGTTTTGCTGGCCAGATTCCAGTAGACCCCCATATCTGTTTTCACACACCTCCTGAAAATGGGTGGGAATGTGAATAGCTGTTTTTGGTCCACAGCGAAAAAAATATGACTAGATCTGGCTCATTGGCTGAAATGGGGAACTTATGAGGCTCCCCTTTCTGTTCCTGGGACCCTTTCCTTTCTTCCCTTCAAGGGAGCCTGGGATTAAGCTACAGGGTTAAGGAAGCAGACACAGCTTGCGGAAAACACATCATCTTTGCACGCCACATAATACTGAATAGGGGAGGAGACGTGATTGGCTGCCGCGTGGTCCCATAATGGACAAAAATGTGACAGCTGAGCACTTGTGATTATGGCCTTCCAACCTAACTGAACATAATGGCTTGGCCAAAGAGAACCAACCACTCCAAATCCATACCCAAGTTTACCGTGTACATCAGAAGAACTCATCTTTCTTCTCTGTGTCTTTGAATTGTTCTTTTTCACCACCTTTATGACTATGTGGGCTTCCATGCTGATTCCCATTTGAAGGAGCAAAAGGGAGAGGCAAGAGGCCTTCTACAATTATGGACGGATGTCATTGATCTTTAGCAGACACAGCTTGCGGAAAACACATCATCTTTGCACACCACATAATACTGAATAGGGGAGGAGACGTGATTGGCTGCCACGTGGTCCCATAATGGACAAAAATGTGACAGCTGAGCACTTGTGATTATGGCCTTCCAACCTAACTGAACATAATGGCTTGGCCAAAGAGAACCAACCACTCCAAATCCATACCCAAGTTTACAGTGTACATCAGAAGAACTCATCTTTTTTCTCTGTGTCTTTGAATTGTTCTTTTCCACATCTCTCTTGCCTCACCATTGCTTCCTCACCTCTATTCCCGTGCTTCATCCATTTTTTCCTAACTGGACAGTTTCTTACACCATTTCTCTTTTCTTTTCTTTTGCCTATCATTCCCACTCAAACATAGCGCACCTTTATGACTATGTGGGCTTCCATGCTGATTCCCATTTGAAGGAGCAAAAGGAAGAGGCAAGAGGCCTTCTACAATTATGAACGGGTGTCATTGATCTTTAGCTAAACACAATTGCTAACTCCAACTATTATAGATTAATAATTTCAGTTGCTGAATGATAAATCAAAATTAACCCAAAACCCTTTAATTCAATAGCTCTGTCCGAAGAGCAGCAAACAATTAGATTAAGACCCATTTTCCCCAATGTTTTGATGAACCATAGTGATTATTCTCCTTCACCTGGCTTGCTAAGTGTATATCCAGTATGAGAATATATAGGCTTTTTTGCCTATCTCTGTCTGCAGTGATCTTGATTTTTGTTTGATTATACACGATTATACATTCTCCTTGTCTTGAAACCTCTGGCATTCTCCTTCATCTCACAACACAGTTATTGGCACCATGTGCTAGTGTTTGTCCCCTGCCCCCATACATTTTTGGATTTTTCAGAAGTGACCAAACAACAACGGTCAAACTGTTGCAGGATATGACAAACAGCCTGGCCTGTTGCAATTGTGCAAACAGAAGAAATTGGTTAGAAATGCAGAATATTTTAATACAGAGTTTTTTATTCTATAGGGCAGAGTTTTTCAAACTGTCCTCCTCCAGATGGTTTGGACTACAGCTCCCAGAAATCCCAACTTTGCACATCACATATTTAGCCTCAAAGGCTTCCTCATTTCTAGCAACACTTTGGTTGAATGGCATCCCCACCTGAGGACACTAAAAAGAGAGATATAGTGATGTTAATATTACTTAACTCAAATACTCATAATCTGTATTTGAGTTAGTTATATATAAGCTGTATCGAAATTATCTATCAGCATCTCAGGCAACTTTGTTTGGAAGCAATCGATCTGTTAAACCATATTTTCCTTGTAGTCAATAACACAAATATTGAAGCTGTAGAATTAAATGTTTCAGCTTCTGTTGTTTTCAACTACTTGAATGTGAATCAAACAATACTATTGGTAATGTGGCATTTGTAGACTTGTGAGATAGAATATTCTGAAGTGTGGCATCACTTACCTGTAATGTGAACGATGTCAGGTATCATCTTTCAAGTTGAAAACATATGATGTTAAGGTGTTAAGTCCAGACATTTTCTCTTGTTTCTAATGTTCTCAGATCAGATGGCACCTCTCTTGCGAAAATTGAAAATCTAGAGAGGCTGCGATTATCTGAGCTGAAGCTGCTAATGGGTGATTCGTCCAATTTATTCCAATCAAGATTGTGTATTTCTGGCTTTATAAACATATGCAAGGTCAGTTGTTGTTTTTATTATCTTCTCAATGTGATATCATCGATATGGATACACAATGATATAAATTGTATTTCTGGACTACTGGATCTGCCAGTAGTTTGCAAGCAGGATTGCTGATTGGTTTAAATACAGCTCTCCTGCCTAGATTTGGAAGCTGGTGGAATGCTACAACAGCTGGCTTACTAATTACACAGTTTGTTAAAAGTAGAAAGTCTGATCTGGAAGTCAGGTAATTGGAGAATCTGGATGAAAATATACAAAGAATTGTCTCTGTTTTCTGATTCCATTTATCTAGAAGATGTTAATATATGTACAGTATGTGATTAATGTATGGGGGGGGGGTCTCATTTCTATAGATAGTTCTTTTTAAGATACTAATTTCTCTACCCCCCCCCCCCACTTCCCCCACCTTTTGTAATCTTTGTTATGGATGTTCTGATTTCTACAGCTGAGTTTCATATGAGTTGTGTGTGTTTGAGGCTTCAGGATTACTTGTTTAGACAGGCAAGGTTGATGTAAAAGCCTTTTCTTGTTTTCAGAGGTAAAAAGGACACAGTGGAAAAGAGATTTGTAGATTGCCATTTTTATGGTTGGTATAAATATAGATTCGGGATCAGTAGAACTAATATAATATCTAACTTGGTTGCAGCTTTCTTTGTCCTGTCATAGCTCCAAAGTTAGCATAATATTACTATTGATAGTACATTTTTTTCAGGACATCTAAACCAATATTTCCCATAAATGT
Source organism: Anolis apletophallus (assembly GCA_030556195.1). Lineage (NCBI taxonomy): Eukaryota > Metazoa > Chordata > Lepidosauria > Squamata > Anolidae > Anolis > Anolis apletophallus. The sequence continues at coordinate 149,182,657 of JARBWK010000004.1, forward strand.
TGGCAATAAGGATGAGGAATAAATGTGATTATGTAGTTGGAGATTGTGCTCTCCATGGAGTCTAATGTTCTAAAGTGAAAATAACCTTTATGTGATGATCATTTGAAATATTAGTATTAAGACATTTGTTTAAATCTCAGATCATATCATTACATGTGGGGGCACGGGATTTAGTAAAAAATTAACATCCAATATATGTAAGGTGGTTTAGACAGATGTTTCTCAAACTGTGTTCCTCTAGGTCAGTGGTTCTCAACCTGCGAGTCCCCAGATATTTTGGCCTTCAACTCCCAGAAATCCTAACAGCTGGTAAACGTGCTGGGATTTCTGGAACTTGTAGGCCAAAATACCTGGGGACCCACAGGTTGAGAACCACTGCTCTAGGTGTTTTGGACTTCAGCTCCAGAAATAATAGTCAGCTTACTAGATCTTAGAAATCGTGGGAGCTGAAGTCCAAAACATCTGTAGGAGCACAGTTTGTGAAACTCTGGTTTAGACCAAACCAGTTTATTTAATAACAGACTTTGTTTCTGAGGTAGAACGTACTGGTGGTATTTTTTAAACGTATAATAGGATTTAGGGTAAAAAAAACCCCATTCTTTGCGAACTTAAACACACCCATAATTCAATCTGATAAACATTCACAGTAATTTCTGAACAAATATTAACAGCTGGTCTGTAACATTAATAAAATGCGATGGAAACTGATTTCAACATGACGCTGAGACTGCAATTGTATGTTTTTAATTGTTAATTTGTTGTTATATGGGTTTTTTTGGGGGGGGGTTGCCTTGTTGCTTGTGTTGTATTGAGGGCAGAGACTGCCTGTGTAAACCGTCCCGAGTCGCCTTCGGGCTGAGAGGGGCGGTATAGAAACGTGACAAATAAATAAATAAAATAAAATTCCATTAAAAGGTTTTACCTGCCCATTAGAAACCATCACTGAAATACTCTGTCAGATGAATAAGTGGATGGATATCCAGAGATGAGAATCTCCTTACTTATTACTGGTATATGCAAACATCCCACAATGTGATTTTTAAATTCACAGATATGTGAAAATCTATGCAATTGTGCAAACAAAAGAAATTGGTTAGAAATGCAGAATATTTTAATTTAGATTTTTTTTATTCTATAGGGCAGAGATTTTCAAACTGTGCTCCTCCAGATGTTTTGGACTACAGCTCCCAGAAATCCCAGCCATCTTACCAGCTGTTAGGAACTTTGGGAGCTGAAGTCCAAAACATCTGGAGGAGCACAGTTTGAGAAACTCTGCTATAGATGTCTCAACAATCGCCATACGTAGGGGAAATGTACCATTATCGATTTTCCTAACTTTTGGGACACCCCATATCTCATCTGGTTGCATTCATTTTATTCTGAAAGCCAACTGAATAGGGCTTATTATTTGGCCCAGATCCAATTGTTAGTCTCAACTAGAGTATACACTGAATCAACAGGAACTTGATAAGTCAAAATGTTGCTTCTGTAGGTATGTTTGTAATTGAGACTAATAACTGAATTTCTATTTTAATTAATAAATTAGAGAAACCATCAAAAATGGGACTGAAGGGCTAAAGTTTGGTGAAAGATTAAGGCCAAATGATGGGTGGAGAAATATTGTAATCCATTAAATAGAGCAGCATTGTTGACATGTCATTCCCAGATAAGGCAGGATGAAATGGAACACACTGAAACAGGCAAAATTGTGGTTAATAAATAATACAGACACTATAGACTGAAAATTCTGAATATGGTAATGAAATCAATAAATAAAGCCAACATCATTTATTCAATAGCAATTTCTTCACTTTGTGAAATGCACAAAAAAGATGTTGTCAGCAACTTGGAACTTTTATAACTTTCTTAAAATGTATCATGAAGCTTATTCCAGCAGTTTGAATAGCGGCTTATTTTAGCACTAATATATGGCATGTCTACCTCTGTCTCTATCAATCTATCTTTTGCCTTAATATACTAAGCAATTTGGAGCCTATTGGACAAGATATGTATTTCATATATATACTTCAAAAAATCTGTGTCTGCAAAATACCTTATAAATGACAAATGTCCTCGCTCACTGAATTGCTGTTAAATTTGTATTCTCTGAATTTAAATGAGCAGAAATAGCTTTTTCGTCAATCATATGTTTTGCCAAAGCAAGCCCTAATCAACGATGAATTAACAAATGTATTTTGCTGGGCATTCAATCAAGAAAGAAATTGAAATCTTTGTTGCAGGTATGAAGAAAGCATGAGCCTTCATAGCAGTGCTTGTCTTTCTCCAAACCAAACTAAAATGTTTTTTGTTTGTTTGTTTTAGCAACTAGAAGCTTGAGTAGAATACATAAATGAATTATCCTGTCATGGAGTATGCAACAGCAGATGCTCCTTATATGGAGTGGAAAGTGCACCAGGCTTTTGTTTTAAGAACACAAATTTTACCCAACTATACTTTTTTCAACCATGCTGAGTCCCTTTGGGGAGAAAGGGCAGGTTAAAGATAAAGATTTATTTTATTACTTTTTTGCCCGTATTAATGGAAGCATAGTTTCCAAGTAAAGGGAAGTAATAGTTCAAATATATTCTGCATTGGCCAGTATCATCTTGAATACAATATTGGATTAGCTTAGGGCATTTCATTTTTACAAGGATATAAACAAGTTGGGGCAGGTTCAGAGAAGTATGGAAATGAAACAGTGGGCCATTAGGTCCTTCCAATTCTATGATTCTATGTTTCTGTGACACTAAGTGTACCTCTATACCAGGAGTGCTCACACTTTTTCAGCATGCGAGCTACTCTTAAAGCAACCAAGTCCAAAAGATCTACCTGCCGCCGTGCGCTCTTGCCACCGCGCATGCTCCTGCTGCTGTTTTCCGCCCGCACAGCACTTCTTCCGCCTGCGGGGCATTGCAGGAAGGAGAAAGCACGAGGCAGGGCCGGCAATGGAGGCTGCACAGCTGCTTCTGGATGAGAGAGAGGCAGAGCGCTCCCTCCAGAGGCCCCGCCTCGTGCTTCCTTCTTCCTGCAATGCCCCGCAGGCGAAAGAAGCACTGTGAGAGCGGAAGCCAGCAGCAAGAACGCGCGTGCACGTAGGGTGTGCGCGCACATGGCAGGAGTGTCCCATCCAGCTGGTGAGGCCCGAAAATCACCTGGAAGAGGGCGGAAGATCTACTAGTAGCTCCCGAGCTACCTAATGAGCACCCCTGCTCTATACCAGACCTGCACAACTTGTGGCGCTCCAGGTGTTTTGGACTTTTTTTTCAATCTGAAGCTTTTATTTTATTGTAGTTTTAACATATTCAGTATTTAAACATTGTTATACTTAACACTTTCCCTTACCAACTTGTACAGAACATGTATGTCCTAATGCCTATAGTATTTCATCCTTCGGCTTCATTACATAGGTGTTTTGGACTTTAGCTCTCAGAATTCCTGACCATTTGACAGTAGGCTTGTGTAAGCAGCTCACACTCCAACGCCATGGATCAACTCACGAGGAGACCTCAGATGCTGCAACATAGCCTTTATTGAAATGGAAACTGCACAATTTAATGCTAGAGAATGCCGGCACACTGCCAGGCATTCTCTTATATAGCTCCCCCCACAGGCCCCAGAGGCCAGTTTCTCCCCAGCAACAGCCCAGCCAGTTCTTCCCGCCAGGCCCAGCACCCAAGGTCAGCCAGTCAGGTGCTTATCGGTGTTATTCCGATGTTATGGTGGTGTGAACAAGTCAGGCTTCTGGTTCCCAGCCTGTACCCAAAAGGCTGGAAAATGGAATCCTGACAGGGTTGTGCATAGATTCAGAGTGGTTGGTTCCCTTTGGCCTATCTGGCTTGTTAAGCTTGGTCAGATGGCCGAAACTCAGTTCTCATCTTTTTCCATCCATACCAGGACCACATGGCAGCTAATCCTGGCTCCTCCTCCCCATTTGACTTCATGAGACGCACAAAGTGGCAGCTTTGTGCTTCTTGCACAGGGTTTCCCTGTGAGCCCTGCCTGTTGGACCAATCAGAATTGAAGAATGCCATGACGTGTCTTATGCAAGCGGTGTCTGCTTCCTTAATTCTGTCGCTGAAGCCCAGGCTCCCTTGAAGGGAAAAAAAAGAAAGGGTCCCAGGAACAGAAAGGAGAACCTCGTAGGTTCCCCATATTGCCACCAATGGACTAGATCTTACTGCATTTTTCAGCTGAAGACCAAAAACCTATCCAGCTACCTGCCCATTTTTGGGAGGTGTGCGAAAATGGATATAGACAGTGTGCTGAAATCTGGCCAGCAGAAATGGATTGCAGTTCAGCTGAAATCCACAAGCCTATTAGACAGGCTGGCTACGGCTTCTGTGAGTTGGAGGTCCAAAGACCTATAGGGCCACAGGTTGTGAAGGCCTGCTCTACATGATGCTGCTGTGATAGTTGGTGGGACATAAGACTCAGCTTTCTTTTAGTCCATAAAAATGAAATCGGACTGGTTGCAAACTCTGTAATCCTGTGTTGCTTTAAATCAGAGGTGCCAGAAAGAGGAGGAGCTTTTCGGTAAGTTATGATTGACACAATATAGGAAATGGAAAAGAAACAGAAGAGGAATGGAAGGATGGAAACCTGATAAATCTGTGTCAATGAACAAATAACTACATATTTAATATAGCAAAAGGGAGAAAATCCAAGTGTTTTTTTTTCAATTAGCAAGCATTTATTCTTGATTAGAAAAAGTTAAGAATATTAGATAATGCAGAGCTAGCATTGCTAATACTACTGGGTAAATTATAGATGGGAGAAGATATATGCTCAGTTTTTAATTAATATTGTGGTTTTAATCACTGGAAGAAGTAAAGGGCACATGATCACCAAAAATGTGTGTTTTGGCAGAAATGCTAAACATACATATATAGAAGGCTCTGGTCCTAACTTCTATGGAAGCCAGATGTTTTATGAGGCTTCCCTCTGAGCAGCTTGCCTCCAAATGGAAGGCTGAGTAAAATTGATACATTTTGACAATATTTGATATATCTCTACTTTCTCTCCATCTACTTAGTGTTTTCTAACAGAGGGGGACTTTTGACTAACATAGACCGCCTGCCTTTAAACCCTGTAATTTGCCACTAGAATTTGCCTTGCTCTGACTCCTATCCCCGCTGCAATGCCATCCCTCTTTTGTTGGACAATATCTTAGCATGCAGTGAGTGTAATGTGAGAGAGTTCTGGGTCTCGTATAGTGAGTGCCAACAGGAACAGGTTTTATTTTCCATTTGGCAGCTCCTCCTGGCACTGCAATAGTGCAGATGGCAGCACATACGAATGCGATGCCTGAAGCAAGGGGCCATGATGAGCTGCCTGTAGCCTTAGGACTGCACTGTTGGCTACCCTTTTCCTTAACAAATAAAGGGCTCGACATTCACAGGGTTACTGTTGTTGAAATTCAGGTGCCTATGGATGTGATTCAAAGGGCATTCTCGACACAGGACTTAGTCAGCTTCAGCAGACAGGCCTATAGATATTGCTAGTCATAGTGGCAACCAACACAACTATTACCAGACAAGATGGGGAAGATGTGTAACAGGGTTGATGCCCACACTTTCATTTCTGGTGCTTGCAATCTGTTGTCTTTCATGCACAGCAGAAACTTGATATATCAAATAATTCCCTTGAAATAAGAAATATGGGAAGCTTTGCTGAAACATCTGCCTTTGTATAAACATGATAAATGAAAGTATAATGTAATAGCTCTGTGTGAACAAATCCTTTAAACAGTTTTGCTTTAACCCTGGGTGGGTGGCATTGGATTTGTTCAGACTATCAACCTTGCTTGGCAAAATGCAATTTTTTTCTGGGGGTCTAGGCATAGTGATTTTATTTGGGTAGAGTTCAAAGATATCGCTTTGTTAGTCTGGATCAATATGCAGAGGAATCTTAATGGCATCTTCCAAACTAGCCAAGAGAAAGAAGTTGGGAGCATAAGCTTTAATCGACTTAAGTCTGATGCATCCAATGAAATAGACTTAAATCTACAAAAACGTATGCTTCCTACTTCTTGTTCACAGTCTCAAAAGTGCTGTGACATCGCTTTGCCTTCATTCTGGTTTACCTTGAAGGATGCCATGGTCAGGTTACATCTTTTGACAGGGTTTCTCAAGGCATAATCGGAAACGAGTCAGGTCTGAGTTTCTTAGAGGTCCTCTCCTTGCATCAACTGCACTGCCTCAATGAAACTCAACATGACATAACACACCATGTCTATGCCTATGTCACCAACAGGGGAGATAGTACAGTGGATGATATGACAGTTTCTTCCAACCTGATCCCTGATATCCAAAGATTTGCAATTAATAATAGGGTCGAGAGTGATCATTTTTCTCTGTCACTGCTATTTAATTTCAAAACATCACCTCCAACATGATCCTTTCAAAATTCTCAAAATCTAAATGTAGTCCATATTGGAGAACCGACAATAAGATGGTCAGTCAATTTAGGCATCTCCATTCTGCACATATTTGAGAGCAATCCCTATAGATCTCAGAGACAATACATCCTAGACTCTTAATATAGATATTTTACATGCCTATTAATTAACTGTTCAAAATCTCAGACCCAAAGTGGTCTGTAACAAACAACTAAACCCCAATAAGGTAGGGATTAACAGATGGTTTCATTCTGAATCTAGAAGCGCCAGGCAAGCTCTAATGAAGTACTCCAAATGGACACTTATAACAGTGATACTGCTGTTGCTGCAAATCTAGCTCAGATGAGGGCTCCCTATAAGGCACTATTAAAGCAGTTCCTGGACAGATTTGGTGATAATTAAGAAGATGGGGCATGCCAGAGAAATATGTGGTAAAAAGAGGTCTCCAGTATTCCACTGCCAGCAAGCAATCTTGGGTCTGGATGTTTCTATATAGGCATTGAATGTCTGCCTGTTGTGTTGGAAATTTCCCTGAGTCCCCATGGGAATATAGGATGGGATACATTATTATTATTATTATTATTATTACTTTTGACACTAAAATACAGAACATCATATCAAATGAGATATATATGCTGGATTTTGTATCACAAAATCACAAGTTGAACACTTCCCAAGCGTCTAGGACTGTGTGATGTATTTTTGAATGATGCATGCAGATCCAAGTAAGGTGGGCTTTTGCAGTTGACAGATCGTGATTTTGTCAGTGTTTATTGTTTCCAAATGCCAGCTGAAATCCTTTGACACGGCACCTAGTAAGCCAATTACCACCGGGACCACCTGTACTGGTTTATGCAGTTTGATTTTGAGGTCCTGATAACGGCTGAGTTTTTCCTGTTGTTTTTCGTCAATTCAACTTTCACCTGGTATGGTGACATCAGTAATCAAAACAGATAGTACTTGTGACATAAGTTCCAATGAATCATTTGGGCCACAGAGTTGTGCCTCTGTTTGTAGTCCGTCTGTGTGATTTTCTTATAGCAGCTGAGGATATGATCAATGGTTTCATCAGCTTCCTTGCACAGACTGCATTTTGAGTCATCAGCTGATTTTTCAATCCTGGCCTTAATTGCAATTGTTCTGATGACTAGTGCTCCTGGGCTGCAAGAATCAAGCCTTCTATCTCTTTCTTCAATGTTCCATTCATGAGCCATAACCTGGTTGATTAAAAAAAGGTTCAAAACTCGTTCCGGAAAGGGGTGCTGGCGCCCTAAGTAAAAATCCCCCAAAATCAGACTTTTTCGGGAGTATTTTGGCAATTTTGGAATGGCTTCGTTAATGGTACTCTGCTCATGCTCAGGAACCCCTTTTGGCCGGTTTCTGCACCTTTAGGCTCCTCAAAAGCCTTGACCTGGGCAAAGGCACTCTGCTGATGCTCAAGAGCCCTTTGTGTGCAAAGTATTTTTTTTTAATAATAAAGGAAATATGTTCCTGGTTTGAATTTTGAAAGTGTTTTTCCTGTTTCTTTGTGTGGTCTTTACTTTGAAATTAGTTGTTCTACTCCAGAAACTGTGTGTGGCTGTTCTTAGCCACACCCACCTCATCCCTCTTTGCATCGCCACTGTTAAACAATGTACAGGACCTTTTGCAATCTCTATGGTGACCTTCTGGGGGCATGGCCTTCAAGAATAGCTGTGCTTAGCCACGCCCACCTCATCCCTCTCTTTGCATCGCCACTCACCAGGGAAGGGAAACCGTGATTTTTTAACTGCTGTAAAACTACCTTTTGCAATCTCTACATCTGGTTGCCTCCAGCCAATGAAGGGAAAGCACCTTGGGAGGGACAGGAATCTAATGCCAATCCCTTTCTGAAAATGGCGGCGGTGGCTTTGAAATGGCAAATTCACTTCCGGGTTGCTTACATAGCTTCAAAACCGTTTCAAAAATTAATTTAATTTGAATTCATTCTAATTCTGCAAGTATTCCGATTAATGTAATCAGGCCTAATAACCAGGTCTTATCCTTATCAATTTTTCCTTCAAATTTTGTCAAGGAACTGCCCGTGCTTTGTTGTGCCCGCTGTCAGCTCTGATTTATAGTCGGGGTTTTTTGTACTTATTCTTAGTCAGCTGTACTTTGAGAAGTTTCCTATTATTGACTTTAATCAAAGCAGGTTCTTTGTTTTCCTTTACATATTCAGCCAGGGTGTGTTTTTCTTCTTCAACTGCTTGTTTTACTTGTAAAAGTCCTCTGCCACCAGACCTTCTAGGCAGATAAAGCCAGTCAACATAACTGTGAAGATGTAGTGAATTATGAATGGTCATGAGTTTTCTTCTCTTTCTGTCCAAGTTGTTTAGTTCTGGCTGCATCCAGTTTATGATTCCAGCAGTATATCTTATGACAGATATGACCTAGGTGTTTATGCTCTTGATGGTATTGCCTCCATTGAGCTTGCTTTTGAGAATTTTTCTGACCCTTTGAATGTATTCTTTGCTGACCACAGTTTCCACATGTTCATGTTTGATGTTGTCCAGCTGTAGTATGCCCAGATATTTATAGGCCTCTGGCTGGTTACACTTTATTGTATTGCTTTCCTTCTTCAGTGCCACTGTTGTACATTTGTCCAGACCAAACTCCATACTGATACCAGTGCTAAAGATTCAGACATTGTTGTTGTTGTTATTATTATTATTATTATTATTATTATTATTAGTGACGTAGAGTCCTCTCCAGCTTGAAGCAAAACACTTTCTATTTGTTCCTATTTTTTATCCTTTTTTAAACTCCAGGCTAGAAAAGCTGATTGCATTACATGTGTGTTTTGTGTGTCTTTGTGACAACTTATGGTAATACTTTGTGGCTATGATCTGGTGACAATACTCTTCACCCTCCAACAAGTTGGGGGGGGTGGAGCAACTTTGTCTCCTCCCCTCGGAGAAGTGATTGGTTAATTCCGCAGAACTTTCTTGAAGGGAGGAGGGGCTGGCATAGTGTGATGCCAGCCCCTTCTCCCTCATTCTGCGAAAGGACGTCACCCACCACTCCCGCCCATGGACAGTATAATAATGATCGTCAAATGGTTTAACATGTGGGGTTGGATAGGAATTCGCCCACGAGGGTTTTGCCTATCCTATACTGTTGTCGGTGTGGGGGCATTCTGAAAACACTCACCTAGAGGTTAATTTTAGGGGTGAGGTGAAGGTGAATGACCCAGGAGCGGGGAGAGTCTGGTCTCAAAAGTTGGGAGAGATTTCTCCTGATGTTTCCCTTACGGGTTGCCCAGGTTTAAATCTACAGGGGACCCAGGTAGTATGCCTGAAGAGCTGAGGGGTAGACTTTAGAAGACGCTACCTCAGCTTAGACACACCAAGTTGAACTGACACCAAAAAGTTAGTTGAGTTAAAAGTTAAATAGGTAACTATCAAAAAAAGTTGCCCAAATTTGAATCCATATATTTTGTGTCTGTCTCTTTATTTTGGGGGGTTGGAAGACAAAAACTAATCATGAAAATGGTCAAGGAATGGCACCTTAACCATGTTCACAGTCAGGGCAGTTTAATGCTCAGTTGTCAACCCAGCATTTTACTGGTGGCTAGGAAAGGAAAGATCATTTCCACTATTCCCAGCATCCCTTCACAGAGGAATTAATGATGCCTCACCCCAAAGAAATGAGTAGGGAGATTTCAGCCCAGTCTTCCTAGAAAACCAGTTTTCCCAGTGTAGGCTTTCTTTTTATTCTTGGAATGAACTCTTCCAGTACTTTGTCAAGACGCTGCTCAGAAGCACAGGCTTCAAAACAAACAGCAGGAGGATGAATTCCATTGACAGTGTGCCTAGGAGGAACCAGTGGATACAGAATCAAATGAAACAGTGGATTAGACATGCATTAAACAACTTCCAAGAAATGACTTTGTCCTTATAAAAGCAGCAATGGAATATCAATTCAAGATGCATATTCCGATCAGCTTTTATTTATTTAAAAAGCAATCATTATGCTGCGGCAATGTGCATAAGGAGCTGTACTAGAGGAGCAGGAGCCTTTTTCAAAAAATGCTACATAACTGACAACCGTGTAATTTCATTACCTCGTGACTGCATAGTGGCATATAAAAGCATAAAATTAATGCTACTTGAAAGGGGTTATGAGCTAATGCCCAGCATGGACAAAAACAGGAGTTTTATGAAAAAACGTAGCTGAAGGCAAACCGAGGAAGGTAGAGTATAAAAAGCGCAAAGTGTGAACTGGCAGATGAAGGAATGGAAAGTGTTTAGGAATCAAAATGTTGGTTATGCATTATATGCAATCTAAACATAAAAGACTAAATTCTAAGTGTACAGGCTCGTTTAAAAGTACAATTGTCATGGCAGGAGTTTCCCAAGCCTTGAGATTTCAGGTGCAAACCTGAGACCAAGGAATAGACCTCAGTGACAGCACTGATTATAGCAGGGGTGTCAAACTCATTTTCACTGAGGGCTACATCAGCCTTTTGGTTACCTTCTAAGAACTGTTTGTATTGTAAGACTTTATAAATCTAACTATGTTATCCTGGCATTGAAAGCCTTCAAAGATCACGACATAAAATGATGTAGCGACCTTGCATTTGACACATATGGATTATGGTATAGAGTAAGCATCAAGGACACTTGCTCAGAGCATATAGTTCAAATGTGAGGCATATCATCTGCCAAATAAGAAACTATTTCTGTGGTTGGAAATGAAATTTTGCAAGCTCCACCATGAAAATAAAAGAGCACCCTTTTTGTTGTGTTTTAACACTTTTGCAAGCAGTGATTTTAACAATAAATAGTTTTAGTCCAATCAAAAAAAACTTTTACAAACAAAAAGAGTTTTCCAAACTCCGCTCTGAATGGGTTTTGAAATAATCCTGTTGTCCCCAAATAACAATAATTTCAATGTTACTCATAATCATCCAATGTTTTGAGGAGGGAAAAATAATGAAAATGATGATAGTCATGAATGATAAATGATGATGGCAATGACAATAATCCAGCAGGGCAATCACATCTATGCATTTCTATTCAGAAATAAACCCACTTCAGTTTAATTAGAAGTACTGAGCAGCTTAACATCCCATTCATGTTTTTAAGGGTTTATTGTTTAATTGGGTGAGTTGGAGAAGAACAAATAAGAGATACAGGGAAAGAGAGACAGAGACGGAAGATGATGAGTATGGTTGAGGAAATTAAAGTAAGGCCATAGCAACCACTCTGAAGCAAGTGCAAGTGCATCACACACTATTATTTTTGTTTGTTTCAAGGCAGGCTGAATAGGTAAAAATATTTACAAAGCAGAGCTCCTACACTGAGAACATAGCTCAGGCCTGGAGATCTGGGAATCCTAAGGTAGAACATCTCAGAATTTCTTTATTTTTACATTAATGCTGTCTTGTACTCAAATATACCAGTTGTGAATTTAGTGCAGAATAGGTCCTAAACTGCAAATATATTCAGAATTTTCATATTTTTTCTTGGACTTTTCTTGAAGTGTTAATAAAATTGCTAAAATTTCTTAATTTTTCCTTCAAAAATTAAATCAATGAAGAGTTACATCCCTGATAGCTATTTTAGCCTATGGCAATGATGATGATGTTGATGGTGGTGGTGGTGGTGGTGGTGGTGATGATGATGATGATGATAATAATAATAATAATAATAATAATAATGATAAAAACAATGTAAAGTGCAATGCTACATGTGGAAGGCTACATGTATCTGTTTTGAAGCAATGAGAAATAGATCAAGCAATGGCCTGAAACAGAAGAGCCCCTTAAACTGACTGTTCAATGCAGTTTCAATCCACTATCTAAAGAAGTGGTTTCACTGAACAGTGAAAAATATTTAAAATACTGAAATCAGTTTGAGGCCCGGATGGTGAATCACACAAACCATTGAGCACTAGTGCACATTAAGGGATTCCTTTTGTCCACTTTGTGAGGTTCTGGCATATATGGGACCATAGAGGACTAGGGAAGATTTTAAATAACCTACAAATCTTTTGACAGTAGATCTGTAGCACTGTTAGTTTGCTCTGTTTCCCTGCCTCTGAAAACCAAATAGATAATATCTTGGTAGATGAGACAGGCTAGATGGAATGTTTGACAGAGTTGTTCATTTAAAAAAATACCCAGATATTAGTATAATTGGAAGAGTTTATTGACAGGTTAATAATGGACACTTCAATATTGTTTGGCCCAAGATAACAGCAGTAATCAGAATAGGTTTGTACATCTTGCTAAAAGACATTGAGATGATTGTTAAATGTTCTAACTAAAAACAGGTGTCATCTCAAAACAAAGCTTACATTTTTGCCCCAGATGCCGATCAATAATATTACAAATACAATAAAGCATTACAGCCATTCTTCAAGCAAGTCATTGAGTCATCAAGATACTTCCTGAGAAAAATAGTTTCTACACTGCATAAGATGTAACATCAGTTGAAATGGAATTATAACAGGTTTATCCGACTGTTCTCCACTACAAGGTCACTTCTGCATTTAGTAAAAACTGTCTGTGGAACTATGTTATTGAAAGTATTTGAAACAATTCTTCATCATGCTGTTTGTATCAAACACTATTAAAGCCTTCCACACTTTCCATTATTTCTTATACAGTGGAATTGTAAACAGATCAGACTTGGGAATGTTATTTGGCTTTCAAATCACAGCTCTCAGGATCCCACAGCGTGTGTGTCCTGATTGAGAGGTTCTGATATTTATAGATGAAAATGTTTCAAAGTTGAACCAGGGCAAAAGGACTGAAAATTGAGAGAGTTGGCAAAACATCTCAAAGACCTTATATACTGCCATATCATCCAGATTATCAAATTAGAAAATCTACATTATCTGCTTTGGACTGGATTATATGAGTCTAGACAGTTCAAAGGAGATAATCTGGATTTTATATGGCAGTATAGAAGGGGCCCTAGAGTTTTCCAGAAATCACCGAATACCTCTCTACCTTTCATTCACTGACCAATCTTTAGAACTATTCACATACTCCTATATGTGGACTAGTGCCCTCTGGGTGAAAAAAAACTTTAAAAAAGATTTATTTATTTATTTATTTGCTATGCTTCTATACCGCCTCTCTCAGCCCGAAGGCGACTCGAGGCGGTTAACAAACGGCAGCAAGTGCTCACATACAACACATCATAATAGGATAAAAACAATCATATAAAACCATATAAATTAACAATTAAAACTACAAAATACAAATCTCAGCTCCACAATCCCTGAGTGCCGCTCCTGTTATCAACCTGGCTGCTGTCCGTTGGACCAATTGAAGCTTCCGAGCAGTCTTTAAAGGCAGCCCCACATGGAGAGCATTGCAGTAATCTATAGAAAAGGTAATGTTGAGATGAAGTTGGAAAGAAAAAGGAAATAGAAAAAATCTGTTTAAACAATAGCTGCCATGTTCTCCCCAAACATCCAATTGCTGCAAATGCTCCTTTCAGGGTTGAAATTCTTGCTCATCCATGGAAACCCACCAGGTGACCTTGGGCAAGTCACACTCTTTCAGCTTCAGTGATGGCAAAAACAAACCCTCTCTAAAGAAATCTTAGCAAGAACACTCCATGATAGGTTCATTTTAGGGTCGCCATATATTGGAAAGGACTTGAAGGCACACAACAGCAACTATGATTTCAGGGCTGTTTACAATGTCTCTGATTCATCCTTGATCTCCAAGTCACTTCTCAGAGGATGACAATATGTAATGCTCCGTCAGTTTCTGCGTGTATATTTCTCCACATATGATAGATTGCAAGTGTCTCCCATGTTCTGCCACCCAAATCTTTGTGACATTCTTCCTTCTTTTCCACATATATATTTTTAAAAGTTTTTTTTAAGGACAGAAATGCAGGGCACAGCTTGTGTGCCATTTGCCAATCAATACATTTTTTTACCTCACTTAAGAAGGTCCCCCAGCATTTTTCCTTTACTTCTCAAGGATTAAAAATCCCAAAGAAGTAAATTCTATGAGGTCGGTGTGAGGTGAACATTAAAGGACAAAATGCTTTCAGTCCGTATACGTGCCTGAAACTAAAAGAACCTTGTATCTTGGTGTTTTGCTCAACTTCAAAAATGATTGCATTTCAAGGGATTGAAGTTTGCATGTTGGAAATGCAGAAACTTGACATTAGTGCATCCCCCGACATTTCCTCAGGGTCGGACTAGAGGTCTTGGCTTTATTTCAGTTAGTTTACAACATGCATACCATCACACGAATTAATATGGCTTTTGTCTTTTGCCTAATGACTAAAGAATGTGACAAAGGATTGTAATGGGAGCAAGGAAGTGTTTATTGGTTTAGGCAGCACAAACGAGAATCATCTTATTCAAGGGGGTACAAATAATCCTGTCATTATTGTATAAAAAGCATAAGGCACAGGGTGAGAATTGGGAAGCCTGTGTAGCAACATTTGGCACAAATACTGTAAAGGCAGGGCATCTATCTTTGAGCAGCTCTCAGAATCATTAATCTGGGATTTATTTATAGCTGTCAATATTGCTTATTTGCAAGAAATATTCATGTACAGAAAGATGCCAAGCAAAGGGTGTCAGAAACACTTTACAAAAATGAGATTAAAGCCTTAAAACAAAGAGATGCTGCAGTGCTTATCTCTTGGATAGCTCTGATGAAGTCTAGTTGTGACTACACATGAGGACTTCACCAAGAATGCCTTTGATAGAAAGGTTGATTCTATAAGGAAGAAAGCTCTTGTCAGATGTCAAATAGATGGTATTTTTAGATTGTAAGATGATGTTTCAGATGTTTCTAGCCAACCAGTGTAGTATAGTGGTTTGAGTGTTGAACTACAACTTTGGAGATCAATGTTCAAATCCCTGCTTAGCTACAAACACTAGGGGTGGTTGATCCATTAAAAAATTGATTCTAAACTCATGGGGGGGGGGATTTCCGTTGCTGGGTTGTTATAGAAATTATTCCGAAAATTTTTAAATAAATTTCGTAATTGAAATGTAATTAACGTAATTAATAATGAATTTTTGTTATTATTCGTTACGCCAGCTGGGAGGGAAGAATGGAGGGCAAGCCCTGCACTCCCCCCCCCCCCCCCTGAGCTCAGAAGCATCACAGATTAAATTTAATGCGCAATGCCTCTCAGCTGGGAGGGCAGGGATGCTAGAGTGGAGGGCAGCAAGCTATCCACTCTTTCCTCCCTCCTCCCCCAAACTCAGAAGCATTGCAGATTAAATTTAATGTGCGAGGCCTCTCAGCTGGGAGGGAAGAATGGAGGGCTCGCTCTCCACTCTTCCCTCCCTCCCTTCCCCAGCTCAGAAGCATCGCGAGTTAATAAGAAAGGGCGGAAATAATGACCTAATAACGTGCCCTTTACGGAAATGACGATCATGGCTTCGGTTTTGAAACGTCATTTCCAGTTGGGCTCTGAGGGTCGATATACGGTCAAAATAATTTTAAATATGAAAAATTAACGGAAATCAAAGTATTACGGCCGGAGATATCCACCCTTAACAAACACCTACTGGGTGACCTTTGTCAAGTCGTACTCTCTTAGCTGCTGAAGACAGCAAAGGCAAACCTCCTTTGAAGAAATTCTGCCAAAAGAAACCATGATAGGATCAGAATAAGTAAGGAATGACTTGAAGGCACACAGTAGCAATCAACAATGGAGAACATCTAGCCCTCTTGATATTGTTGGATTTTAATCATCATCAGTCGAAATGAATATTGTTACTAAAAGGAATTAATGGGAGTTAATAGTACTTTGACATCCTGGTGATCAAATTCCTTATCCCTGAACTAACAATAACTACTTAGAACAGTTGTTCTCAACCTGTGTGCCACCATATGTTTTGGCCTTCAACTCCCAGTTTACCTAACTGTTGGTAAACTGGCTGGAATTTCTGGAAGCTGTAGGCCACAGGTTGAGAACCACTGCCTGGGGTCCCTTCCAAACAGCTGAATAAAATCCCACATTATCTGCTTTAAACTGAGTTATATAGCAATATGGACTCAGATAACCCAGTTCAAAGCAGATATTGTGGATTATCTGCCTTGATATTCTGGGTTAAATGGCTGTGTGGAAGGGCCCTTAGAATAAGGGCTTATTACTGTTTTAGATGTATGCTTTATTATATTTTCCTTTCAGAATTTTCATACATATGTTGTAGTACAGCCAGCTGAGCATGACAATGAGGGATTTGGTGTAGTTCAGCCAGTTGAGGATGATGATGATGAGGGGTTTGGGAGTGCAGAGCCTGCAGGGCCTGATGCTTCAGGAGATGTTCAGACAGAAGGGATGTTAGAATAGGATGGTAATTCCCTGCTTGGGAGAACAGAGGGGGATTTGGGTGAAACTGTTTTACAAGTTAACAGGCAGAGAAGGGAGGAAGTGGGATTAGATGGAAAATCAAGGCTGTTTCTGTGGGGGAAGAATTCCAGGTGCAAGCCAGGCTATGGAAAAGTGAGTATGAGAGAGACTACTCAAGGCTGAAGGAATGCTTTCATGCATTGCTGTCCTTAATCAGGGAAAGAATATCTTTTAGCTCTTAGATCAAGCAATATAGCCGATATTCCTCTCTTCAGGCCATGTCCTGGTCAAGTTTTACTTTAAGTCTTGGGGATTTTACTATGGACTCAAGCTCATGTATTGTTCTTTGATTCTTGGATTACTCAAGTTGATGTTTTATTCTTTGTCTTTTGGATTAATCAAGCTCATGAATATACCCTGCACCTTGAATTAATGGTCATGTTTTAACCTTTGTATTGGAGATTTATCTCTGGCTTTTGAGACTCCTTTTACCTTATATATTTGGAATTTTTTTACACTTTTTTGTGTGTGCTTTTAAAAAATAAACTGTTTATTCCTACGTTTGGCTTCCTGGTGAGTGCTTGAGCAAGGTGAATCCTCACTGAGGTGCAACAACATATCCCATTGTATGAGAAGCCTGTGGATCAAAGGTCCAGCTGTTTCAACCTGTTGGCTCATAAGGTAATTATTCAAGATGGGTAAAATATACAAGCAAAGTTGGGAAGCAGCAGCTACAGGGGAGAGCCAATGTGATTGGTAGTGGTTAGAATGTTGAACTGGGATTTGGAAGATCCAGTTGCTAATCAGCTGTGGAGATCACTGAGCAAACCTGAGCTAGGGGCTCAGGGCTCTTCCACACAGCCATATAAACCAGAATATCAGGGAAGAAAATCACACAATATATGCTTTGAACTGGGTTATCTTAGTCCACAGTGCCATATATTCCAGTTCAAAGCAGATAATGTGGGATTTTATTATTTATTTATTTACTTTATTTATATTCTGCTCTTTTCACCCCGAAGGGGACTCAGAGCGGATTACAGGTACACATACTTAGCAGACAATTCCTGCAATTTCCACATACATTACACACATATAGACGAACAGAGGCAAACTCTGGCCACCAGGGGGAGCTGACGCACTCCTCTCAGCGTTCCCAGCATCCCTTGTTGTTCCTTCCGCATTCCTCAGCATTCCTGGAGTTCTTTAATGTCCTCATAATTCAGCCAAAATTTGCCTCCCCACTTAATGTGTTACCTTTATCTCCTACTTGACAGATGCAACTGTCTTTCGGGCTGCAAAGATTGACAGCAGGCTACACTTAAAGGTCGAGCACCCACCTCGACCTGGGCAGGCCTCGAACTCATGACCTACTGGTCAGAGAGATCTTATGCAGCTGACACTTAGCCAGCTGCACCACATTCCCACACATTTTATTCAGCTGTGTGGAAGGGGCCTCAATCTTAGCTTGACATGGTTATTTGTAAAATCAAATAGATTATGACCGTAATGGCCTTGAACTTACTGTAAGAAATAAACAACCCTCAGATCTCTGATTCACTTCCAGAAACAAGGATTCAGAGCCAAAGTGTACAAAAATATTTTCTTTAGCTGTCATAGCTAGTGCTCATATTCTTGAAGAGTACCATGTGGTTTAAGAGTGAACTTCATTGAACCCTATCTAGAACTGAACCTAATCAAGAGCATCCAGGTCATTAAGAATGAACTGGAAGGTCTCTGCAAACTGCACTTTCCTTTACCTTTGTCAAGGCAGGTGCTACTAGAACTCAAGTTGTAACTTTGCAGTTTATTCATCAGAAGAGTAATTTAACTGCATTTTTGGCACCTAGATTGACTGCTACATGCTCTTGGACTTTGATGTGCTCCTGCATCTCTTCAATTGTCTTCTAATCCTGACCCAGAAAACACCTTTGTCCTTTGGTGCATCCTGCCATCAGTCAAACAAAACTGTGGTGTGCCATTTCTTACCTTAAAAATGCCTGCCAGGCTTGGGAAATCCTTTCTTTAAATGAGCAAAATCTGCAGACTGGAAACCATATAAAGCTTTTGATTCGTCCACAAATATTTTTTATCCTAAAGCAATCCTTCTTAAGCTCCCCCCTCAATGTCCCAGGCACCTATGCAATGTTTGTTTCTATTTGATTGCATTTGTTCATTTCCTGGAAACTTGACATGAACTAGCATCCCATAGGTTACAAACCAGCATTGATCATGAACCATCTCTTTCAAGTAGTGCTCTTCTAAAGCACGGAAAATCAGTTCAGTTAGATAGTATTTCCAAAAAGTGTTCCCAGTCAATGTTTCTAAGGATTCACCATTTATCATTGTGGGGCAACCCACATCCGCATGTCCACTTTATTTGCTCAGTGTATAGTCACGAAGTTGCTATTTGCCATTTTTAGAATCTCATCTGAATTGATTAAAGTGATAGTTTTGATATTTGGATGAAGATACTGTGCTTAACAGAAAGCTTGTACTGTGTGCCCTGGCTGATACCCAGTAGAGGTTTTGTATAACACAAAGTTTGTTATGTTGTATAAGAGAAACCCCATTTAGTGGGGTTGCCTGGTGTTTAAACAATTTTTAGTGTAGATGTTTTTCTGGTACTAATGTCCATGAGTCACAGAAGTTACCTGAGCTTCATGAATCACAATGTCAGTGAGACCTTTGAAACCAATGCCACACTCTAAAGCAGATGGGAGAAAAGAATTCTGAGTTGCTCACCTTTCTCCTTCTCCTGCTTATGGGAAGGAAGAATTAAACTGGCTATTTATCTTGTTAATGTGACACATCTAGACTACTATTTTCATTTATTTGCTTTTCCACATACCCTAGATACCTTTCTCATTAACCACATATTTTGTTATCTTCATCAATCCCCGTGTTAGTATTTTTTAAAAGATCTATATATATTATGTGATGGCAATTAAAAATGAACTGGAAAGTGAGTTGAAGTAATAGAAATGCTTGAAAAACAGCATATTTTCAAATTTCAATATGACTTTATTTATTTATTTATTAAATTTGTACACTGCCATTCCCAAAGGCTCAGGACGGTTTACAACAATGTAAAATACACAAAAGGTTGTCACGATGCACGGACTTGACCGGCCCCTTAATCACACACACAGAGACGGACTGAAGGCTAACTACTTTATTGAATATAGAAAACAGTTCAAAAGGTATATTGTCCATAAAAATAGCAAAAGCAAATCCAAAGGCAATAGGTGAGCAATAGTTCAAAACACTTGGTAATTTTCCAAAGGCTTGGCAAAGCTCGCTCAGCAAAGCGGATCAAGGAACAAAGCAAGGTTGCAAGATACAAAACAAGGCTTGAGTAAGCCACTAGCCAGACTCGGCTCCGTGGTCGAGCTTCGCTAGATGTCTGCTCAGATGAGACGTGGCCGAAGTACTGAGGATCCGTTCCCATGGATCCTATACTTAATCTTTCTGCCGAGGTCCTCGACACTCTAGGCTTCTTCGTCTCCAATCTCTGCTCTCAGACCTCGGCCTGTCTAGGCTATGAAACCATCCCCTCCTGCTAGTCTCAATGTCCCGTCTCCTATCGAAAGTACGGCCTTGCCTCCCAACATCTGCTCCCCTATCTCCATGAGAGCTCTCCTCCCTGGATTCTTCCCAGCCGCTTTCTTCCCT
Organism: Anolis apletophallus; assembly: GCA_030556195.1. Taxonomy (NCBI): domain Eukaryota; kingdom Metazoa; phylum Chordata; class Lepidosauria; order Squamata; family Anolidae; genus Anolis; species Anolis apletophallus. The sequence continues at coordinate 149,203,042 of JARBWK010000004.1, forward strand.
GTTTTCACTTAAAGGATCCTGTGAACCTCTCCCTCCTGGCCGTTCATAAGTTTTGCTATCACTGCTTTCCATTTGCACCTGGTTATCTATCTCGGCATAAGGGTCAGGCCAACCTTCATCCCAAGCCAAGCTTTCTGTGGGAGAAGGAGGCCCAGAGATGGGAAACTCTCCTTCTGCTAACCCTTCTAAATCCTCTTCAGAATCTATCTCCGCTGCTGCAGGCCCTAATGCCAATGGGACCCCTGGTCCTGTCCCCTGCTCCCCAGGCACGAACGAGAACTGCTGTGCTACAAAGGTAGAACATAGTAAACAGTAAAAACACAGTAAAAGTGAAGTAGAGCACATCATAAGCCTTCAAATGCCTGCCTAAATAAGTATGTCTTACACGGTCTGCGAAAGCTATACAAATTTTGCAGAGCTCGTGTCTCTGGAGGCAGGGCGTTCCACAATGTTGGAGCGATGATGGAAAAGGTTCTACGCCTAGTAGAAGTCAGGTGGAAGGACTTCACACTAGTAATGTTCAGGAGATTCGAGTCTTCTGAGCAGAGTGATCTCGGAGGGTTATATAGAATCAGGCGATCCCGCAGGTACACTGGCCCCAGACCATGTAAGGCCTTAAATGTAAGAACTAACACCTTGAAAGTGATCCGGAATTCAATAGGCAGCCAGTACAGGTCCTGCAGAATCAGTTTTATAAGGCAAAGTCACAGGCTCCCCCGTGAGTAGCTGGGCTGCAGCATTCTCCACTAGCTTAAGTTTCCGGATCGCAGTCAAGGGATGGCCAATGTAAAAAGCATTACAGTAGTCAAGTCTTGAGATGACCATGACTTGGAGTTCCATGGCCAGGTCATTCCGGGACAAATAGGGGGCCAAGTGCTTTGCCTGTCGCAGATGGAAGAATGTGATTCTGATGACAGTGGAGATTTGGGTCTCCATTTACAGCAGCGGGTCCAAATGGACACCGAGGCTTTTTATTGTTGATGATGGATGTAATGCCTTGCCATTCAGGGTCGGCAGTTGAATTTCTCTATTGCCCGGACAACCTAGCCAAATGATCTCTGCCTTCGCCAGATTCACCTTCAACCTGCTGGCTTGCAGCCATCCAGTGACGGCCTCAAGGCACAGATGGAAATTATCAGGTATGGAGTCGGGCCGGCCCTCCATCCTCAGAATGAGCTGAGTGTCATCAGCATACTGATGACAATCAAGCCCAAAGCTATGTACCAGCTGAGCGTGATATATACCTCCTGATTGACCTGATATATACCTCCCAGACTAATGTATAGATCAGAGCCTGCCTGTGTAGTACCAGACATTTTTCTTGGGTTCAATACATCTTTCTAATGCATATATTAACACAAACATGTAGAAATTCACACTCAGATTAACTTGCTATTTTAACATTTTATTTTAAAGTGTGCAGATTGCTGAAAGAACAGAACAGCATTTGGGGTGAATATATTCAACAATGACATGGAATTTCATTGTTGAATCTATTTACATGAAACTGCTGGGGGAAGTCATCCGGAGTTTTGGAGAACGGTGCCATCTGTATGCAGATGACACTCAGCTTTACTACTCCTTTCCACCTAATGCCAAGGAAGCTGTCCTGACCCTAAACCAGTGTCTGTCATCAGTAATGGACTGGATGAGGGCAAACAAATTGAAATTAATCCAAACAAGACAGAGGTACTCCTGGTAAGTCAGAAGGCAGACCTAGGAATAGGGATTCAGTCAGTGCTGGATGGGGTTACACTCCCCCTGAAGACACAGGTTCACAGTTTGGGGGTCCTCCTGGACTCAGCATTGAACCTGGAGGCCCAGGTATCTGTGGTGTCCGGGAGGTCTTTGCACAATTAAAACTTGTGCACCAACTTCACCCATTCCTTGAAAAGCCAGACCTGGCCACAGTGGTACATGCCTTAGTTACATCCCATTTGGATTACTGTAACACGGTCTATGTGGGGCTACCTCTGAAGAGTGCTCAGAAACTTTGCCTGGTCCAAAGAGCTCCAGGCAGGTTGCTCACTGGGGCTGGCTACAGGGAGCGAACACCCCCACCCCACCCCCCAATTGCAGCAGCTCCACTGGCTGCCAGTCTGTTACTGGACACAATTCAGAATGTTGGTTATGACATTTAAAGCTCTAGACTAGTGTTTTTCAACCTTACTAATGCTGTGGCTCCTTAATACAGTTCTTCATGTTGTGGTGACCTCTAGCCATAACATTATTTACTGTTGTGAATCATAATGTAAATGTCTGATATGCAGAATGTATTTTCATTCACTGGACCAAATTTGGCACAAATATCCAATACTCTCCAATTTGAATACTGTTGGGGGTTGGGGGGGCTGGAGTTTGTAGTTGTCATTTGAAAGTTGTAGTTTCTGGGATTAATAGTTTACCTACAATCAAAGGGCATTCTGAACTGCAAGGATGACACACAGAACTCCCATGTCAAACAGAAAATGCTGGAAGGTTTTGGTGGGCATTGACTTTAAGTTTGGAGTTGTAGTTCACCTACATTCAGGGAGCACTGTGGACTCAAACAGTGATGGAACTGAACCAAACTTGGCACAAATACTCAATATGCCCAAATGTGATCACTGGTAGAGTTTGGGGAAAAGATACTTGACAATTGGGAGTTGTAGTTACTGGGATTTATAGTTCACCTACAATCAAAAAGCATTCTGAACCCCACCAATGATAGAATGGGGCCAAACTTCCCACACAGAACCCCCATGACCAACAGAAAATACTGTGTTTTCTGATGGTCTTTGGCAACCCCTCTGGCACCCCCTTGTGAACCCCTCAGGGGTCCTGACCCCCAGGTTGAGAAATACTACTCTAGACAGTTCAGGTTTAAGCTATTTGGCTGACTACATCCCCTTGTACAAACCTGTCAGAGCACCGAGACCTTCAGGAGAGGTGCTTCTCTCAGTTCCACCTCCATCACAAGCTCAGTTGGTGGGAATGAGAGACAGGGCCTTCCTTTTAGGCAGCTGCCCCTTGACTCTGGAACTCCCTGCCCAAGGAAGTCAGAATCATTGTATATGGGGCATTTATGTGGTTCATGAGATGTTTCTAAATGATGACAACCATTTGTGTTAGCTGGTACATATTCAGTAGTGAAGGTCTCAGACAATTCTAATCTAACAACATCTAGAAGTGACTCCCATACTCCTCCAATATTGTTATGCCTCAGCCCTAACTCTATCACACACATCAATTTTGGGGCACTGAAGAAACTCCACAAAATGCTTCCAATATGCCAATCATTAAGCACAAAGGTGATGATGGTGGAAAAATATAATGCATGCATGAGTGAGGTTGAGATTGTGTTTGTGTGCATGTGCGTGTGTGTATATGTGCATGTGTATGTGAGGGGGGGGGGACTTGCTAAATATCCGTGTCTATTTTTACCTGAGGGGATCAACTTCAGCAGCTAGACAAGACTGAATGACATAATACCAGTTCAGGTTGGAGCAAGGCGAGGAAGGATGGGATGACAATTATTTGATCAAACTCTTGTCTTCATTCTCCTGCTGCCATCCCGGATGTAGTAATAGCAAGAAATCAATAAGGGACATCTATCGTAAGACACTCAATCATCTTTGTAATGTATTTTAAGATCATTGGGTGAACATATACTGTGTTGGAAACTATCCATCTATCCATATCTGCCACACACTGAAAAATGATGAAGAACCAGTTGTTTGTAAGGGGAGGAAAACACTGAGAAAATGCAATAGTGCCAAAAGAAATAGGCTTGAAGTGAAATCTCCGAAGAACGATATTGCTGGGATATAGAAGTCATGTATGAGACCAGTTCTTTCTACACACAGAGGGCCCTTCCACACAACCATATAACTCAAAATATCAAGGCAGATAATCCACAATGTCTGCTTTGAACTGGGTTATCTGAGTTCACACTGCCAAATATTCCAGTTCAAAGCAGATAATGTGGGATTTTATTCAATTGTGGAAGGGACCAGAGAGAGAGAGAGAGAGAGAGAAATGGGTTTCAAATGCCCCAAATAGTCTAGAAAATAGATGTGATACAGTCACTAGATTATTACAGTGGGTAGAATGAGATTAGGGAGATTCCAAGCAATTAGTTAAAAGCTTCCCTTTAAAATACATCCCCTTTTAGAGATGTTTAAATCAGACTACAAATACTCTCAGAACCAAATAAGAGTTTGATTTGAGGCTGAATAAATCACACAGAGGACTAACAGGCAACCACTGATTCATAGGAGGCAGTGGAAGCTTTGTTTTCAATTAGAATTAGAACTATAGATGGGTTCAGATGGAGACTTTTGCGTGTTAAGATCAGATGCCAGGGGTCTAGTCATATTACATAATTCTTGCTTTTATATAATCCATTTTAATTGCCATAAATTCCATCCTTTGGGTTTCTGGGGTTTGTGGTTTCGTGCGGTATTGGAACTCTCTGACTGAATTCTAAATGCTGCTTCCTCAACTGCAACTCCAAGGTTTCATAGAAGTGAACAATAGCAATTATAGTGGAGTAAAAGTGCTATGCAACCGGAGGGGTTGCCACAGACCCCACCTTCAGGTCAACAGGAGATACAGTATTTTGCCACCCACTGCCTCGTTAGAATAAATCAAATCTCAGGCGGTTGAGAGACAGAAAAGTGGGCATTTTAGTGCCTTGTTTAAAAGCCCAGGAAGGCCTGTCTTTGAAAGGTCTGCTTCCTCTCTTCTCTGTTTTATTATCCTAAGTTATTTTGACAGACTATGTTATGCCTTACAAGCTTGTCTCTGTCTTAAGGAAACCAGAAAAGGCAATTCTTTTGATCCAACCTGGAAGACACAATGTGTGACAGATTGAAAGAAAACTGTCTCAATAGCTGTCCCATACTTGTCAACATTCAGCCAAGAAAGGCTAAGTTGACCCTCTCCTTGTTGTCCTTTTAGAAATTGGCAAAGACCTTCTTATTTAAGCAAGGCTTTGTCATGTAAGCTGTGTTGTTGCTGCAGGGAGCTTTGACAATATGCCTGGTAATATTGTATATATTGGTGCTTCTATGTAATAGTTTATCGATCTGCTGTTTTTAATTTTCTTATTCATTGTTAACTCTTTTGAGTGCAATTTGTTCAGAAGGGTGGGTAGAAAAACTTTATTAATACATAGTTGTTCTCAATGTGGAGGAAATTAACAAAAAAAATGTGAATAAACCGCTGCTGGTAAATGTAGTATTATTCTATTATTCAGACTGCTAACGGGAGCTACATACAGGGAGCATACCACCCCCCTGTTGTGTCAGGTCCACTGGCTGCCTGTCCAATTCCGAGCTCAATTCAAAGTGCTGGTTTTGACCTTTAAAGCTCTATACGGTTCTGGCCCAGCTTACTTGTCCGAACGCATCAGCCGCTACATCCCACCTCGTAATTTAAGATCATCCGGGGAGGCCCTGCTCTCGCTCCTGCCTACTTCTCAAATGCAGTTGGTGGGGACGAGAGATAGGGCCTTCTTGGTGGTGGCTCCCCATCTGTGGAACACACTCCCAATTGATATATGATCAACCCCATCCCTCCTCGCATTCAGGAAAAAAGTGAAATCCTGGTTATGGGACCAGACATTTGCACTAATATTAGCACGATACAGCACTTTAGATTGGATTGAAATGGCAAACTGGTGGACATGACCCAATGCTTCTATTATGGACAGAATACTGTTTTTAACTTATGTGAATGTATATAATGTATTATAATGCTAATTGTATTTTAATGTATTTTAAATTTGACTGTTTTTGGTTTTCTATTATATGTATACTGTGTTTTTGGCATCGATTTGTTGCCGTTGTTAGGCCGCTCTGAGTCCCCCCTTGGGGGTTGAGAAGAAGCGGGGTAGAAATGGTGGAAATAAATAAATATTCAATTAATTTACTGAACTTAGTTACTGAGTACATTAACTGAGTACAGCATTGTGGATATTTCCAGCTTAATAATGGCCTTCTAAGGATTGGACAACAGAAGACTCATAGCCCATGGGTCCTTTAGGATTTCAGACAGGTTCTGTGCCAAACCTGTTTGTGGACGCCCAAGACTAAACCAGCTACTGAGCTTGTTCTCTTCCATGTTAGGAATCTCATTTGACCTTAACAGTGCTGATGATACATTTATGTAAGATTATAGTTAATAAGTACTCAAGTAATTTCAATTTATCTTTGACACTCCAAATCAAAGCAGTGACCTAACTTGTGAATTGGCACTATGGCATTTGTAACATATGGCCGTCCAACCTGAGTTTCAGACAGTTAAAAGATCATTCAGGAAATAGCAAAGGCTTCAAGAGGGAGTTCCTCAATTCAACAAAGGCCAAAGCATTTTGTTTGTGTTGTCAAATGGTTAAAAGGATATGCCTTCTGCCTTGGCGGCTCGAGCTCAAAGCAGGATTAACTTTGAAAATCAAAACAAGATTTTGGAGTGCACTTAGGTCACAGGAATTTGGAATTTTGCCCATCCTATTGTACAATGGACTAAACACCATTTTGTGGGATTACTGCTTAAGCATTTGTAAAATGGCTTGCCTTTATAAAAAAAATAATAAGGTGGACTCCCTCCTCCCCGACAAATCCCCCCCCCCCCTGATACTTAAATTCACTTAAACATCCTGATTCCAAAACTCCTACAGGGCTATTTAATTATCCATATTGCTGATTAGTATGATTTGTAATTAATTTTTATATGAGAAGTTTAATACTTCAATTGGCCATAATCCAGTCAAAGTGGTCTGTGATCCAGAGAGGTTACTGATTACCAGATGTTATATAGTTTAAATAACTGGTATTGTTTTCTCAGTGACTCACAAAGGGCTAAACATTTACTGTGAAGCAGCAGCTAGAAATCTTATATTGTATTTCATCATATAATGGCTTCATATAAGTTGCACCTCCATTTTTGGGATGGGAAAAAGGTATTTTTGCTGTTGCTCACATGTTAATTGCACCCATTATTCACTTGCCTGGGCATGGGCAAGTGCATGAAAGTGTGTGACTTGCCCATGCACCTTTCCCCTTGGTGCTATGGGGCTTCCCTCAGCTGGTAGCCAAGAGAAGCCCTGTTGCTGTAAAGGAAGCAGGTGCACAGGTGAGTGAGGCTTCACCCCCATCTACAAGGGGGCAGGTGCACACTTGCCCTCCTCAGGTGCCAAGAGGGGCAGTTTACAATCACAAAATCTCCCCGCTGTGTAAAGGCAAATGATACTCCCCTCCTGGAAAAGCCCATAGCTCATAGCCACAGGCGGATGAATAATCACTAGCACACAATCTAAGATCAGAGCCTTTAACTACTAATAGTCCCAAAATTATGTTTGCCTCGTTTTTGCCATTGGTTTGATTACAAAGAGGGGGCAGCTATTATGCGGTGAAATACAGTATGTAACAACCTTAAATAAGAGAATACACCACCTAAGGAAAATTTTCATAAAGAAAAGTTCAAGAAAAAGTTTATTGAAACACCAGATAGAGAAAACAACTGCTAGAGATATTTCTTGTGGGAAAAATCATTGGGTGAAAGTAGAATATGCATTGGACTATTTGTGCAAAACTGGAGATTTATAGCACAGAGTTCTTTTCTTACACATTATGACTCTTTGGAATAACTAGTGATTCTGAAAGGAACCCCCTCTTATTTGGGATGACCTGGGAAGAAACTATTATTGGAAAGTTGCTGTCTCCTTTTGACACCAATCCGGCTTAATTAAACAGTTTTGACACTTAAGCTTCCCTACATCACTGACAATCTATCATACTCCTCTTCCCACTTTTTTAGTGGTAGGTCAGATCTAGCTTTGTTGATGACAGTGGTGATTTTTTCATGTCAGGAACAACTTGAGTAACTGCAAGTCACTTCTGGTGTGAGATAATTGGCTGTCAGCAAGGACATGGCCTAGGGAATGCCCCGATGTTTTACCATCCTGTGGGAGGCTTCTCTCGTGTTACCACATGAGAAGCTGGAGTTGACAGATGGGAGCTCACCCCATTCCCTGGATTTGAACCGCTGACCTTTCTGTCAGCAGTCCTGCCAGCACAAGGGTTTAACCCACTGCAACATCAAGAGCTCCTGTGGTGGTGACAAGCTGTCCCAACCCACCACAAGAGGAAATAATGGGAGAAAGATCTCACTTTCCTTTCCTTCAATGGTTGAGATCAGTGCTTCCCAACCATTAGTCCTACATGTATTTTGGACTTCGGCTCCCACAATTCATAAAAGCTGGTAAAATGGCTGGGATTTCTGGTAGTTGAAGTCCAAAACTACTGGAGAACCAAAGGCTGGGAACCACTGGTCTAAATGGCACTGTTTGGGAAAAGGATCGGAAATCAAACTGTAGAATTTGCTACCATAGATGTGGAATTGTCTACCCACTGAATTGGGGAAAAAACTTTGGTAAATGGGAGCCATCAATGAATAATAGACAATGATGGTTGTATATTTCCTCCAGTATCAAGTACAATGCAATTTTGTCCTTTTATTTACTGTGAAACCAGTACACTGATGATGCTCAGCTCATTCTGAGGATGGAGGGCCAGCTGGAATCCGTACCCAATAATTTCCATCTATGCCTTGAAGCCGTTACTGGATGGCTGCGAGCCAGTAGGTTGAAGATGAATCCGGTGAAGACGGAGATCCTTTGGCTGGGTTGTCCGGGCGATAGGGAAATCCAACTGCCGACCCTGGATGGCGAGGCATTATGCCCGTCATCATCAGTAAAAAGCCTGGGTGTCCATTTGGACCCTCTGCTGTCAATAGAGACCCAAATCTCCAATGTCAGCAGAATCTCATTCTTCCATCTGCGACAGGCGAAGCATCTGGCTCCCTATCTCTCACAGAACGATCTGGCCATGGTAATCCTAGCCACGGTCATCTCAAGACTTGACTACTGTAACACTTTTTACATTGGCCTTCCCTTGAATGTGATCCAGAAACTCAAGTTAGTGCAGAATGCTGCAGCCCGGCTGCTTGCGGGGGAACCTATATAACACCTATACTGCAGAACCTGCACTGGCTACCAATTTAATACCAGATCACTTTCAAGGTGTTAGTTCTTACTTTTAAGGCCTTGTATGGTCTGGGGCCAGTGTACCTACGGGATTGCCTGATTCCATATAAACCTCTGAGATCACTTCATTCAGAAGACGAGAATCTTCTAGACATCCCTAGTGTGAAATCTTTCCACCTGACTTCAACAAGGCACAGGGCATTTTCAATCATGGCCCCGGCTCTTTGGAATAGGATACCACCAGAAATGTGGGCTCTCCGAAATTTGGTCACCTTTTGGAGGGCCTGCAAGACACACTTGTTCAGACAGGCCTTCGAAAGCTTGTAATTTTAGCTTGTGATTTTAGCTGCGTTTTTATTTTGCTGTTTTACTTACTATTATATGTATGTTTAGTCTATTGTTTGTTTTATTGAATTGTGTTGTAAACCGTCCCGAGCCACTGGGAATGGCGGTGTACAAGCCCAAATAAATAAATAAATAAATAAATAAATAAATAAATAAATAAATAAATAAATAAATAAATGAATGAATGAATGAATGAATAAATAAATAAATAAATAAATAAATAAATAAATGAAGGGGGCTATCTTTTTTTTCTGCAGCAGCTCATTGGCTGTGGAACTTCTTAGCAATGCTCCTAGCAGATAGCCAAAAAAAAAGTAATACTACTATTCATCATTCAATGTCTGAATTTGCTTCTTTAATTGTTTCAACACTAGATTCTCATTTTGTTTTTTCACTGCTTTTAGGAATCTTTAAAGAGCATTTTAATGTGCTTTAAAATCTTTATATTGTTTAATTAGTTTTCATTGGGCCATTCCTTCAGAGGCCGTTATGTGCTGGGAAGTGATATAGAAATGCTTTAAATAAATATTGCCCTGTGTGTGCACTTCTCATAGGCATAGGATTGGCTGACCTGGAAGCAAAATGTCAGACCAGATAGTCTTTTGATCTGAGATATCATGAGATAACTTTTTATGGTTTTTTTTTTACAACTCATTGCTGTAAATATTGTCCATGGCTGTGAAAGCAAGCAAGAAAAGGAAAGGGGGAAATGGAAAGAACTTCTAATTACTCATACAGGACCAGGCATTTTGCTTCATGAATCATTCAAAGCAAGCCCAGTTGTAATCTGCTTCTTAAATCTCTTGGATGCTATACAAGAGTTTCCTTTCTCCTCCAGGTAATTTTCTAGGTGATAAGGCTCTTTGTCCCAGACCTGGGATTATATTCCTTTCTGCTGTGATGCATTTGTCTGTATTGTGCTTGGCCACATTTTAATAATTGCAAATATGAGCCCTTTTTTTCCATTGGCGGAAATATACCTTCTTTGAGGGCCAGATGGCACACATACACACACATTGCTATTGATTCCCCAATACCTAACACTTAGAATTAATTTAACCTTTGATTTAAAGGGTGAGGCCAGTTCTGTGAACACTGCGCTCCACCAGATAAATCCATTGCACAGGCTCGAAGGACACATCCAACTTCCGAAAAAGCCCTGTAGCGATAGACAAGGGATGAAACGGCAGGTGTAAAGATGAACTGGAAGCCGCAGACCCAACCCTGCATGCAGGCGGTTTAGGCAAACTATCGAGGTATAACACTGCTCTCCATTGCTGGATAAATCATTGCAAGGATACTCTTGAACAGATTAGTTCCTGCTATTGCAGAAGAACTTCTCCCTGAAAGCCAATGCAGCTTCAGAGCTAATAGGAGCACCACAGATATGGTTTTTCCCTTAGACAACTGCAAGAGAAATGTGGAGAGCAGAATAAAGGACTCTATGTAACATTTGTCGACCTCACCAAAGCCTTCGACACTGTGAGCAGAAAAGGTCTGTGGCAGATCCTGGAACATCTAGGATGTCCCCCCAAATTCCTCAAAATGATTATCCTGTTACATGAGGGCCAGCGCAGTCAAGTCAGATACGGTGATGCTCTCTGGGAGCCCTTTCTAATAACTAATGGAGTGAAACAAGATTGTGTTCTTGCACCAACCCTATTTACAATCTTCTTCAGCATGATGCTCCAAAGGGCTACGGCAGACCTCGAAGAAGAAGGCATATATATATATATATATATATATATATATATACGCTATCGTACTGATGGTAGCTTGTTCAACTTAAGCCATCTGAGGGCTCGCACTAAGACTCTAAACTATCTAGTCCTTGAGCTGCTTTTTGCTGACGATGCTGCCCTTGTCGCCCATTCAGAAGCAGCTCTGCAGCGCCTATCATCCTGCTTTGCAATGGCTGCGGAGCTGTTTAGGCTGGAAGTCAGGGTGGAAATGGAAGTTCTCTACCAGCCCGCACCACAGGAAGAACACCATCATCCCCACGTCAGCATAGGCACATCTGTGCTTAAGTCTGTTCAGCAGTTCACCTACCTGGGAAGCATCATCTCTTCAGACGCCAAGATTGATAAAGAGATAGATCACAGATTAGCAAAGGCATATAGTGCATTTGGAAGGCTTCACAAAAGAGTCTGGAGCAACAAGCACCTGAGGCAAACCACCAAAATCAGTGTGTACAGAGCTATCGTACTGTCTATTCTCCTATATGAGTCTGAAACATGGGTCACCTTCCTTTCATCAGCGCACCATCCTAAATATACACTGGATCGACTATGTGACTAATGTTGCTGTCCTTGAGCAAGCAGGGATCACCTAGCATTGAGGCCATGCTATTGAGAACACAGCTGCGCTGAGCAGGGCACGTCTCTAGGATGGAGGACCACCGCCTCCCAAAGATACTACTCCATGGTGAACTCACCACGGGAAACAACAATCACCATCGGGAGGCAGGAGCACTATCCACAATGCTGTGGCCTCTTTTGGGTCTCTGCCAAGGAGACTTTCTGCTGTGCTTTCTGCAACCAAACTTGCCTATCTTGGATTGGCTTTTTTAGTCATCAATACACTTGTAAAAAGTGTGGGATGAGTCCTTCCTGAAGAATCTTCGTTTGCAAAGTAATGCCGAGAGAATTAATTTAGTATGTTTCTATCTGGATATGTGAGTTTCAATTCTTACTGGGCTTAATTTAGTGTTGGTCCAATTATAGAGGTCAATACAGTTAAATAATAGAGGTCAGAAGGGAGGACTGCAGATACCTTTTTCCCTGGTTTAGTGACAGAAAACAGTTGCTATAATCTTCATGTATCTTCTACAACTGACATCAGAATCCATAGCTTTGTGTGTGCTTTTCTTTGTAGATGGAGCTCTTACTCCCTCCCCCCAATAAATCATGGCTTTCCCTTCAGATTTCTAGCTGTGTAATGCTGCTCATATTTATCATTTTTGTGGAACCCATCAACCATTACTGCCCCTCCTGTACTCTTAAAATTGCCATTTATTTCGCCCAGAATAGAAAGTATGCATCTATGCTGCATGGATGAAGGCCATTCTTTCTTAATTAGGAGCAGTGGCACAGCTCTCCATTTTTTTTTCTCTCTCTCTTTGTGAAAGAGGTGAGCAGTTGCTGAGTCACCTTCCTAAATTTCTCTCCTTCACCTAGAGATGGATAAATGTAGTTGTGTTTATAGAAGTACCAGAGATAGATTTCTGTTCATTGATAAATCTTTTAAAAGAGCTAGGGAAGGATGAAAAGCACCAGAAGGATTTGTAACATAAGCCTACTGAAAAGTCAAAAGTTTATTTAAAGGTGACTCTGCTTGAATCATTTAATAAAGCATGCCCCGCATTAGGAGAGAAGGCCTGATCTCACTCCCATACATCTTACAACTCTCATCATTAATTAACCTATCCTTTGATGACCCTTATAGCCACAATGAACAGATCTATGCATGCAGTGGAATGAGTTGTCCTGAAGTGATAGGGTGTACTCTACTATTTTAAGCAGTGAATGGGGTTGGTGGCTTTGAATGCTGTCCCTTCGGCACCTCAGGAAGAAATATTCTAGTTTAATCATACAGGATGGAATTGGACTGTCACAGGCATTGTACAATGGTGCTTGGAAGGAGAAGAGCTAGAAAATATTGTCAATAAAGGTGGCATTTTCCTTTCCCCCTAGTCAGGGGCGGCTCAAGTGTTGGTACTGACCTTTAAGGCCTTGAACGGTCTGGGGCCAGCGTACCTTAGGGACCGCCTCATCCCATATTGTCCCATGAGGCCACTACGTTCAGAGTCGGGCCAACTTTTGGAGGTCCCCAGTTTTAAAACGTGCCATCTTACGGCCACAAGACGGAGGGCCTTCTCTGTAATTGCCCCTACGCTATGGAACGCACTGCCTTCCGATGTTCGTGCCCTTACAGATCTGCTGGCATTCTGGAAAGCATGCAAAACTCTCCTGTTTCGGCAGGCTTTCGGGGATTAATGGCTGTAATTCTCTGATTACCTGTCCTCATGCTGTATACAACCCTGATGAATTGTACTTTCATCTGTTGCCACTTGCTTACTGGGCTTTTTACTGTGCTTTTACTGTGCTTTTATTGTATTTTATTGTGTTCTAATGCATTTTTATTGTGTTATGCTGTGCTTTTAAACTGTAAATCCACTGTTGTGAGTCACCTCGAGCCACCCCGGGAGTGGAGACTAACAAATGCAAATAATAAATAAATAAATACGCCAATTAAGCATTTGCGTAGAGAGCTAAGGCTCGCCACATTCCCAGGGGCGCCCCGGTGCAGTGTGCAAGGCAGCCAAAATTCAAGGTGTGCAGGCACACAGCTAGCCTGGGCTCCCGGCGAGAGCGCCAAGCTGCACGTGGGCACTGTAGGCACACTGAGAGAAGAAGTTCCCAAGTGTCAATACTGGAGGAAGAAGAACAGACACTGGCATTCAGGTTTCTTTCCCGTTACTCTCCTCTTCCCCATTCCGGAGGTTGTCCACAGCCCATCGGCAACGAGGGTCCCCCCCCAGTTGCGGCTGTTCTTCAGTTTTTGAAACCGGTTCCTCCCCAAACACAATTACTGTTGTTTATAGGGGTGTGCATTATCCTCCCCAATGGTTTTTCAAAGGCAGAGAAAGAGGGGGCTCCTCGACCCTACATCTCCTTCCTAAGGAGTGCTTTCCAAAAATAATCTCCAGATCCTATCTATCTTTTTATCTAATCTATCAATCTTTTTTTTAAAAAAGATTTTATTTACATACAATAACAACTTACAATGTAAACAAAACACAAAACAGTGAACATTTTACATACACATAGCCCACCACCAAGGCCTGAACAGGTATCCTTTCCTTCGCCATATATTTATAAATCAACCGTTAATCAAATGTCATATCCAAAATTCCTGACCAACAGGGTTATATTGCATTCCATTTTCACTCACTAAAGTGTATTTAATAAAGAACGACCAGTATGCCTCAAAATCTGATCTATTAGTTTCCCCCCTGAATACCTTCATTTCCAATGTTAGTTTATCATTTAAGGCTACGTTCCAAACCTCCCTATACCAAGCTTCCAGTGTAAGATTAGTTATTATTTTCCAATTTCTTACTATTATAATTCTTGCCACAGTGAATAAAATAATCATCAATTCTTTCTTTTCCATTTCTAAATTCAACATTGTGGTGTCCATTAGTAATGCTAACCTAGAATCCAGAGTAATATTTAGCCCTATAATATGGCTTATTTTGATAAATATATCATTCCAAAAATTCTTCATTTGGGGGCATTCCCACCATTAATGAAAATATGTCCCTTTGTGCATGCCACATCTCCAGCAGAGGTTGCTTTGCTTGCTGTCCATCTGATGTTGTTTGACCGGTGTGGTATGCCGTCTCAATATAACTTTAAATACATTTCTTTTAATCTTGTTGATAAATTCTTTACCACTCCCCACTTCAGAACCCTTTTCCAATCAAAATCTATCAGAGGCCCTAGGTCTATCTATCTATCTAATCTATCAATCTTATCTATCTATGTAATCAACTTATTTCCATGGGATCCCAATCTTCTGCACTAAACCCCATAGGATACAAAAGTCGGAGCCATAGATGGTTGCAACTGTGGAAATGACTGTCCTGTGTCTGAGGCCCTTTTTACACTGCCATATAATATCCAGATTATCTGCTTTTAACTGGATTGTATGGCAGTGTAAACTCATATATTCCAGTTCAAAGAAAATAATGTGGATTGTCTGCTTTGATAATCTGGATTGCATGGTAGTGTGGAAAGGGGCTTGAGATGAAGCCAGGAAAAGGTTGGGGACTCTTGGGGCCCTTTTACACTGCCATATCATCCAGAATATTAAGGCAGATAATCCACATTTTCTGCTTTGAACTGGATTATATGAGTCTACACAGCCATATAATCCAGTTCAAAGCAGATAACCTGGAATGTATATGGCAGCGTAGAAGGGTCCATAGACTATCTGGTATCATGATCTGTATTATATGGCAGTGTAGGAGGACCGTAAAACAATCACACAACAGCTGGATCTACACTATCCTACACCCCAGGGTCTGACCCCAGATTCGAACTGGATTATATGAGGGCCCTTCCACGCAGCCAAATAACCCGGAAAGCAGATAATCCACAGTATCTGCCTTGAACTGGGTTATCAGAGTCCTCACCGCCATACAATCCAGTTTCATGTTGATTTTAAATAGCTGTGTGGAAGGGACCTGAGTTGACACTGCCAGAGAATCTGGGATTAGTTCTATAGTGTAGATGCATGCAAATGCATGGCTTTTTTTCTTAATCAGAAATGCCCTTCCAGTCACTTTGGGTCCTTCCACACAGCCTTATAACCCAAAATATCAAGGCAAAAAAGACCACAATGTCTACTTTGAACTGTGTTATCTGAGTCCACCTTGCCATGCATTCCAGTTCAAAGCAGATAATGTGGGATTTCATTCAGCTGTGTGGAAGGAGCCTAAGGATGCATCTACACTGCAAGATTAATGCAGTTTGACATCACTTCAACCGCCATGCAGCAATGTCATTCAATCCTGGGATGTGTAGCTTGGCACGAGAGAAGGCAGAACTGATGCTTCCCTTCACTTCCACCCCCTTCGCCATGATGCCCCAAGTTTCCTCCCTCCCCAATGCACACAGTACTTCAACAAATGGCAGCCAATTCCTCCACTGCTCTGCAAACTTTCCTCCCTGACATCCTTTACGAGCCTGCCACCATTCTGCCAGCTCTCAGCACCACAGGCTGAGCAATGCCAGGCGCAGAGCCATCAGGGAGTTGTGTTCCCCGTCCAGACAGGGCCTCCCTCTCCGAAGGGGCTAGGTTTGCCCCCATGGACTATATTTCCCAGAAAGCTCTGCGAGAAGCAGTAGGATGTTAGGGGGCGCTGTTGCAACCCTCCCCTTAGAACAGCCAGGAGACAGTTGAAGGGCCCAGCTCAGTGTCAGCCCTGGAACTGCCTGCTGTGTTATTAGTAGGCTAAGGGTGCATCTACATTGCAGGATTACTGCGTTTTGATACCACTCCAACTGCCATGCAGCAATGTCATTCAAACCTGGGATTCATAGTTCTGCCTTCTCTCGTGCTAAGCTACACATCCCAGGATTGAATGACATTGCTGCATAGAGTGGTGGTGGCAGGCATTTTGTGCAAATGCATGTAAAATGTTGTTTCTTTTTCTATGAAGATGTGCATCCAAAGCAGCAAAAATCCCCTTTTGCTTTTGATTCTGAATTCCCCTTTGTGGGTAGTTCTGCACAAAAATGACATTTGCATCCCTACCATGAGATAGAGAAGAATGATGAAGCCAACAGTGTTAATTGATCTTCCATACAAAACAGCCCCTAGCTTGCTACCACAAGAACAAGAAAAAAAAACTTTCCTTATCAGAGGAGGAGATTTTGCCTGCCACTGATACTTTGGGAAGTGTGTTTTAAAACCCATTACATACATTACAGATAGTAAAACAAGATAATGTTGAGAAGTATGCAACTTGAAGGTGTGGAGATTGACAGCACTAATGCTATATGTAAGAGCAGCCTTTCAAAATGCCTGTGCAACTTGTACTTGACTGTTTGCAAGTCCTCGAGGTATAGCCTTGAAGTGCCTAACTCCCCTTGAATTCTGTTCTGCCGAACTCATTACCATGCCAACTCAGTCCGAATTGTTCTTACTTTCTGACAAAGGAAGTACAGACATTTACATGCCTCCCCCCCTCCCTTTCCATGGCTTTCCCCATCGTTTTGTATTTTTCATTCTTTATACCAGCTTCCCCAATGTAGTTCTGTTGGATTAGAGCTTTCATCATATGCCTGGACAGCTGGAAGCTACTAAGTTGGGGAAGGCCATTTTATATAATTCATCTTTTATCTCGTTGGGCTAAGCAACAACAATCATCAATTGATCTCACCCCCTCTCCATTGATCCCCATCGTTTCCTAAATGCAGATACAAAAATTAAGGGAAGGAAGACAGCTTAAATAAAGTATAGATGTTTTATATGTGTGTTGTCTTGGAAGCAGTTTGAAGACATCACCAAGAAAAGGATCTGATAAGGAAGAGACAAGAATGAGTAGGTATAAAGTTATGGATAGTTGATTGTATTGAATGAAACAACCAATTGTTCTTCCTTAGTGTCAAACATCACTTAGGAGGAGGAAGGCCAAGAAATATCATATTTTAATGGATTAAAATAATATTCTTTATTATTAAAACTACTGTATTATTAATATGGCAGTCATCGGGAGGGATAGCTAATTTAGTTGTGATTCTAAAGGGGGAAATCCCCTCCTATTTCAATGGCCTGGGAAAGCTGATGATGATTTTATAAAATTGTTTCTTTTATATATTCTAGATCTATCTTAGCTTATCTGCTTTTCCTTCTATCTAAGACTGACTGGCCTACTTATTCATTTGTTGTTACTGCTGCTGTTGTTGAATATTACTTGCAAGGAGACATGAAACTCACTGAATTATTTGAGACCAGATCAGACTGATCCGATCTCAGTCTGATCTGCCATACAGGTTTATTGTAGGAAGGAGTTATATATGCTACCTCAAAATAGGGTAAAGCCAAAATGGAATGAAAATTAATATTGTGCCATTTTGGGGAATATCTCCAACAGGATTTTAACAATGAAACTGGGGGAAAAACCTATAGATA
The DNA here is from genome assembly GCA_030556195.1 of Anolis apletophallus. Lineage (NCBI taxonomy): Eukaryota > Metazoa > Chordata > Lepidosauria > Squamata > Anolidae > Anolis > Anolis apletophallus. Next base: position 149,221,118 of record JARBWK010000004.1, read on the forward strand.
AAAGAGCAATCTTGCCTTAGATTGTTTGGGTCTCTCTGCAATATGATGACATAATCTCGCTTCCTTGAGCCTTTTCTCTATTGCCTTACTCTCAGGGTTCATTGCTTCCTAGCATCCCTTGGGAGGATGTGGTTGAGGAGCTGTCTTGGCCAATTTCTTTCAAGCACTCCAAGTCAAGTTAGTAGAAACTACTAACTTGACTACCTTTTGGCCATCTGTAGTTTCTACTAAGCTGCTGCTTCGTTCTTTGTTGTGGGTGTTGAACTGCCAATGAGGTTAAAAAAAGATGAAGGTGTTTTGCACTATAGGTCAATGGATTTCCACAATCAGATGTTTATTTTCGAAGATAAATAGGTAAGGACCTCCTCCTTCTGCTGTACTAACATTTACTGTCCAGACTACTGCGGATACTGAAGTTTAGGTCTTGAAATTCCACAGAAAATAATACACCTCATCGAGGATGCCCATCTCAAACCCTTGGACCATGAATTTAAAGGAGATTTAGTAATGTCAATGTTCATGAACTTTTAGTAATGCAGCATAATTCTGGAAAATATCCCTGGAATGGCTAAACAAAACAATCCTTCCAAAATAGCTATACTATGGGAGATCCTGGGAAATACAGGAGAGTTGGTCACTCTAGCCATGTCAGTCCCTCCCTAATAGGATTTTTTTTTGTAATTTGTAATCTGAATTAAATACAACCCTCTCCTACAGTAGTTGGGGAGAAGCTGCAGTTCCCAGATATTGTCAGGCAACAACTCACTGTGTTCCTCACCTTTGGCTTTGCTGAAAAACGATAGTGGGGATTGGAATCCAACAACACCTAGAAGGAATCATTTTCCCCTCTACTGTTGTAGAGCTTGACCATGCCCTTTCTTTTGCACTCAAAATGTGTTTGTGGATTTTATAATGCTATTTTCCTTGGAGAAATGAAAACCATGCTTTTGAGCTTTTTGGAATCATTATATGTGCCTACTCTGTATCTTTCCAGGGCAGGCATGAGGGTTGAATTTGACAAAAGACAACAGCTTACAAGAGTGAATTGAAATATCATGCCTTTGAACAGTGTAGTCACACTATCCACATATAGTAACATCCCATGGTGCAATAAAGGGCAGTGGGTTAGGGTTGCCAGCATTTGATTTAAAATAGTTGGGACCTAAAGATTTAGCTGACACCAAAACGTCTTTGATGTACCAGCTCTGAATTTTCACTTGGCTAGTAGACAGCATTAGGCCTGAGAAGCAAACAATCTCTTGCTGTTGAGAAAGTAGAAGAAACAGACTATTTAGACAAGTTTTAACCAGAGATTACAGCTATTCCCTTCAGTAAACTATCTGAGAAAATTTCAGCTAGGACGAAAATATTTGTCACATAAGGGAGAAATCACACCTCTTCACATTCCTGCCCTTACAGGCACATGAGGGAGAATCCCCAGCAGTATACTTGGAACAGTTTATTATGGTTTAGCACGTTACAGCTCATTATCTCTCCTTCAGCATTGCCATAAAATAAATATGTGATCCATAAATAGTTTAAGGCAGGGTGAACCCCCTGAATAAATTCTGTCAAAAAATGTGATAGGCTTGCCTTATGGTTGCCAAAAGTCAGAAGTGACTTGAAGGCATATAACAACAACAACAATTAAATATATTTAAATAAATCTTATGGGAGGAGGCAGAGGGGAAGAGGGGGTGGAGAAATGAAATCTAAGGGCACTTCTATACTGAGTCTATAAGGAAGTTGGAACCAGTTCAGGAGGAAATATTTTGTTTTGTAGGTGATGATTATACTTTCATGCCTAGATATGGGTTGAGGCTAGGATAGTTTTTACAACCAACATGGCCCCAAACTGTTGTGCAGGTTTCTTCCCTCACCCACCCAATTTCTTGCAGTGATGCACATCAGCACATAGACGCATACTATAGTACAGTGTTTCCCAACCTTTTTTGAGCTGAGGCACACTTTTCACATTTTTAAAATCCTGGGCACACCACCAACCAAAATGACACAAAATGGCACTCTAACACAGTAATACATATAGTTAACTGACCTTGAGTTGTAGTTCATCTACATCCAGAGAGCACTGTGGTCTCAAACAGTGTTGGATCAGAACCAAACTTGGCATGAATACTCAATATGCCCAAGAGTGAACACAGATGGAGTTTGAGGAAAATAGACAGGAAGCCAGAGGGAGGTCGAGAGTGGTTTCGCACGCACCAAAGAGGAGGGGGAGGAGGGAGGGGAAAGGCTTTGCGGGGAGCCGTTCTCCCAGTTTGCGGCTCCGCCGGGCTTGGTGGAGCCACGAACCGGGAGAAAGGCTCCCCGCAAGGAAACGGAGGAGATGCATCTTGGGCCCTGGCTGCTTCCAAACCGTTTCCCCAGGTCTCCCTCACAAGCGGAGGGAGACCTGGGGAAATGGAGGAGATGCATCTTGGGCCCTGGCTGCTTCCAAACTGCGGTTTGGAAGCAGCCAGGGCCCGTGATTTGCTGTTTCCCCAGGTCTCCCTCACAAGCAGAGAGAGAGCCTGGGGAACAGGGCCCTGCCTGGGAACCGGGTTTGACCGTCTTGCGTCTTCCGCCAGGGCTGGGCAGATGACACAAGATGGCCAAACTCGGCTCCCAGGCAGGGCCTGGGCCCTGCGGTGAGCCTTTCTCCTGAGGTTCCCCGAGGTGCCCAGGTCCTCCCTGGCAGCTGGGATGGTCTGGCTGACTGGCGCACAGAGGGGAAACAGCCGAAGGAGGCGGCGCTCCAGCTCCTTCTTCTTTGCTGCCGCCGCCCGGCCCTTCCTCCTCTTCCTCTTCTTCCCCCAAGCAGTAGCAGGCAGGAGGGGGAAGAAAGGGGGGGATGTTTTCACGGCACACCAGACGATCCATCATGGAACAGTAGTGTGCCACGGCACAGCGGTTGGGAAACACTGCTATAGTATATAGACTTTTTAAAGTGAAAGTAACCATTTAAGAGCAGAGATAATTGATCACCCCTCCCAGGGGGTCAATTAGGCCTCTGCTTCCCAGCAATGTCTTTGGAGCATTTCCCATCAGCCAAAATTCTACAAAGCACATCAGTAATAGTGTGTGTCTACAATTCACTCTGATTTTTTGCAGAACCGATTTCACCCTGGATCTGGGTAACACTGGAATATTCTACAATGAATTTTTATGTCTTGACTCAGACTTTCCTGAAACTTGTGTCCCCTTTAATACGTGCTGCAGCATGCAATGGTGGCATGTGTTTTGGGGCTGTTGCAGTTTCAAGTCATCTTGAATGTGCATTAAATGGTCAGTGTAGATGGGCCCTAGGTAATATCCAGGTTTTACTTCTAGAGAACATTACTACAGCTTTGTTATGATTCAGGTTTTCCCCAATTTCCATATGGAAAAGTGTGGGATGCCACTTGAGATTTTGTCATCTTTTTTTACTCAGAAAAGCCTGGTAAAGTATTGGACACAGTTTCATCAAACTATGCAGAGGACTTTCAGGCTATGGGTCTAATAGCACTCACCCCAATCCACCTACTCCAGATTTTCATGCAGGATTTGGATAGATCAGAAGACTGGTAAAAACCATTTTCAGCATTGATGGCAGACCTTAAATGTTGAACAGAATGACCAGGGCCAAAAGGCGTGCAATGACATAATAAGAGTTGCTACGTGATACGGAACAATCTCACTATATTCGGGGGTACTTACTCCTTGGCAATTGTGGTACTATAGTCTATATAAGAATATGTGCTTTCCCTGACAAATGGTTAACTACCCAAACTCCTCATTTTGCACTCCTCAGTACTTTTGTTGGTGTCCCTTGTTCCATATTTTTCAAAGAAACGACATGTTTCAGTTGTCATTCTACCACTTGTTGATCACAGCTGAATGAATTTCATTAAGGGAAGTTCTAATGCCATTTTGGAAGATGGCAAAGGAAATATTTATAGAACTGAGTGAAGAACAAGGTCATGTTGACCAATAGTACCAAGTAAGGAGAGATCAATATGTAGCATTGTTAAAATAGGAAGGAAAAGGACTTTTTTGACAAATATAGAAAACTAGCTTAGGTACTGGTGTTGCCTGAGTATGTATTTTTAATGGAACCATTCCTAAAATTGTAAAGCTAACAATGAGTATTTCTAATAATTAGAAAATGCATACATGAGCAACACTGGATGCATAAGATAGATATTAATAAGTGGTTGTCTTGAGTCACACACTCAGCCTCAGAGAAGGTTGCAGACAAACACCTTTTAAATACATCCTTAAATGATTGCCTTAAGCATGGCACACTTTTTTGACCTATTATTATCAGGATGTGTGCATAAGTGGACAGATTATGGTGGCTTCCTGAAATTGCTCATGTGGTCCAAATAAGAAGTGAGACTTCAGCTTGAGCAGTAAGCAGTAGTTACATCTTGTATGGATTAATGCAATGCACTGTACATAGGACTGCCCTTGAATATGGTCTGGAAGCTTCAATTGGTGCAAAGGTCTGCAGCCAGATTGCTTACAGGAGTGAGTTGTAAAGAACATTTTGACGACCCCCCTCTTCAAGCAGCTCAATTGGCTGCCAATTTGCTTTCAGGCCCAATTCAAAGTACAGGTTATTACCTACAAAGCCCTATACGACTCAGAATCTGTGTATTTACCAGACTGCATTTCTCCCTATTAAGATCAGCTGTGGGGGGCCCTCCTCTCGACCCCCCCCCTTTCACAAACGAGGTTGGTGGGGATGAGGGAGAGGGCCTTTTCAGTAGTGGCCTCCCGACTCTGAAATGCTCCGTATAAGTAAATAAGACAAGGACCTACTCTTTTAACATTCAGGAAGGAGTTAAACACCTGGCTATTTAAGCAAACTTTTGATAATGAGAGTATTAATTAATAATCAGACAGGACTTGAATGACTACTGGATATTCTGACAACAGGAATGGACTCGTGTAAATGATATTTATATTTAAATTGTTTTTAGATGGCAAATAGCTTTTAAACTTATTTATTTGTTAATGTTTTTATTAGTTTGTAATTTTAATTTGATGTAGTGATAACTGTTTACTGTTGTTTTTATTTTTAGTTATATTTTCTGTATCTATGAATTGCCTTGAGTCACCTTCAGGCTTGGGAAAGGTGGGATAAAAGTGTCACAAAAAATAAATAAATTGTTGTAAACTGCCTCTAGAGGTGGCAGGTTATTATTATTAATAATTATTAATTCCAAACTAGTAATTATTATTATTAATAATAATTACTAGTTTGGAATTAATTTGATCCCATATCAGGCCCTTTGACAAGTTAAATAAATGACTAGACAGTTTAAACTCACCTTGAAAAAGAAGTGCAACCATAAAACAGCTAGCCAGTTATTTGCTTGGAATTGCAAAGTATTAGCTCCTCAAAACTTTGCAAAGTATGATCACGCGACTATTAGCCCAAGCATCTGGGATGGAAAATTTGGCATACATTTCAAGCCATGTCCTTGTCACATGTTTGTTTCTAATAAGCACATTTCCATAGTGTAAGACAAATATTTTCACCAAACACATGTAACTGTATTTTTAACAAATCAGACTTAATTATTGCCTATACTAATTGTAAACACACTGTGTACAGCAATTAAGATCGAGTTGAATAGAACATTAATTAGACCTAGGAGTGTTCTAATGTAGGAAATGGCCAGTAATCACCACACAGAGACAGAACAGAGAGAAGTGGAAACATCCCATGAGGAGGATGGGGAATGGGGAAGTGTAGTTACAGAATTACAAATAAAGAACTATACAATGGTATATGTTAGAAGATTTATACTGTTTACTGGAAAAAAGAGATTCCAAAATGGTATTCACATTGGCTAAATGGTGTAGCACAGCAGTTCTCGTTCGTGCCTGGAGGGCAAGGAATAGGTCCTGGGGTCCCATTAGCATTAGGGCCTGCAGCAGCAGAAGTGGATTCGGAGGATGAGCTAGATGACTGGGGGGAAGCACAGGGCCCTTCGGATGGGCCGCAGTCTCCCACGGAGAGCTTGGCATGGGACGAAATGTGTTTTGGGCCCATCTTAGATTCTGATCACCAGGTGGAGATGGGAAGCAGCGAAGGGAGTTATGAGCACCCCGGGGGGAGGAATTCCCAAGAGCCCGAGAATGTAAACATGGACGAATCCGAGTGGGAAAGTGCCAGGGAGGAAAGTTCTCAGGAAGATAGCGACACAGCTGCCGAGAGGCAAGGTCGCTCCTTCGATAGGAGACGAGACATTGAGTCTAGCAGGAGGGCTTGGTCGAGAGTCCTAGATTGACCGAGGTCCGTGAGCAGAGATTGGAGACGAAGGAGCCTAGAGCGTCGCGGACCTCGGCCGACGGATTAAGTATAGGGGCCGTGGGAACGCATCCTCAGTTCTCCGGCCACGTCTTTCCTGATTAGACGCGAAGCGGAGTGGGACCACAAGCCAGCAGTGGTCATCAAGTCTTGCCTTGCAGTTGCCTTGTTTCTTGAGCCGCAGCGGTTTGCGGCACCTTGCCCTGTTTCCTGATTCGCAGTGGATTGCGGAACCTTGCCCTGTTTCCTGATTCGCATTGAATTGCGGAGCCTTGCCACGCTTCCAGCTTATTTGCTACGTTACTTTGGACTACTTGCTTTACACCTTGAACACTTGCATATTATTGGACTATTTACTCTTTGGAACTGTTTTTATACTCAATAAAGTAGTTAGCTTTCAGTACGTCTCTGTGTGTGTGATTAAGGGGCCCGCTACGTCCGTGATTGTGACAAATGGAGAACTGAGCATCAGCATGAATATGTGTGATGGAAGGAAAGTACCCAATGACAACCATCTGCAAGGGTTTTTCTTCCATTGCAAATTATTAGTTCTGTGAAGTCTTCACTCTGAGACTCGCATGGAAGCAATGGCTTAAAACCAGCTTCCACTCATCTCAGGGCCAAATGTGATATCCATCCCCATCCAAATTAAAAATGAGACATACCATGTCAAGGTTGAAGGAAACAGGATGTAGGCAGGAGCAAGGAAGATGGAGAAAGGGATGTGTTTGAACAGAGTTCTCAACTCCTTAGAATTTACCATGAATGATAATTATAACAAAATACTTGTAGACTAGAACGTCCTCCTCAAAAATGTGCCCCCTTTATTTCCCTTGTGGTGAGATTCAAGTTTTTTTGTCAGAATGATGGTTAGGACATAACATATGAAAGTTTGAGGAACATTTTCAGTCCAGATTCCCACTGGTGCAGAACATCCATTGTTAAAGCAGCCCTGACAGATGGATTTATTTATTTATTTATTGTTTTGATTTGTATACCATCCTTCCAATTCAGCTCAGGACGGTTTACAGTACATCGACCAAAATTGAAACTATAAACCACAAGGACAGCATTTCAATTAAAATGGAAATTACAAATTAACCCATAACCAAGGAATAGCTAGACATTGAATGCCTGACGGAAAAGGACTGTTTTACAAGCTTTCCGCAAAGCTGGCAATTCAGTAATTACTCTGTCTTCAAGTGGCAGGGTGTTCCATAGGCTCGGAGCAACAACGGAGAAGGCCCTCTGCCTCATCGAAGACAAATGGATAGTCCGTAAGGAGGGGATCTGTAAGAGGTTGTGATCCTCAGATCGAAGAGATCTCAGGGGAACATATGGGAGTAGATGGTCCCTCAAGTACACTGGCCCCAGACCATACAAGGCCTTAAAGGTTAGAACCAGCACTTTGAAGATGATCCGGTGCTCAATTGGCAACCAGTGCAGCTGCTGCAGGGTTGGAGTAATGTGAGACCTGGCTGGTACTCCAGCCACGAGTCTCGCTGCAGCATTCTGCACCAGTTTAAGCTTCTGGATGACCGACAAAGGAAGACCGATGTAAAGGGCGTTATAGTAGTCTAGCCTCGAGATGACCATTGCCTGAATTAGCGTGGCTAGGTTGCACCCGGTGAGGTAGGGGGCCAGCCGTCACAATCATCTTGTTCATAAACCTCCAGAGAAGAGAGCCTACTAGCTTTTGAAACAATCCCTGTCTGTGAAGGGAGATTAAGGTTTTAAGACCCATCTACACCAAACTTTTAATGCCATTCAAAGCTAGCTTCAAACAATTTGGGGGGAAGGGGGTCAGACAAACTCCCACAAAAGTGCACAAAAAAAAGCCCTTAATGTGTATTAGCGCTCTGTGGTTTGTGTAATCATCATCCAGGCTTCAAACTGGTTCCAGTATTTCCTATGTAATCATCTGTGTAGTGAAATCACTTTCTTCAACACCGGTTTGAACACGCATTAAATGGTCAGTGTAGATGGGGCCTCAGAAAGAGTAGAAAAACACGCTGAGTATGGAGAGACTATAATAATATATAATATCACAAAGTGTGTGCAGCACAATATATAGTCACCATTATATTCACAACTATACAGTAATAAACCAGGTTCATCCAATAGCAGCATTAAATCACAAACATCTATGTAACAGTCATACATGTGGATAAGGAGTGTAGGAAAGGTCCGTATTGTGAGTAAAGGAGTCTAGGTAAGTATAGGGGAAAAACCCTAGTCCATATAGAAAAGATAGAGGTCCAAAGACTCTGAAAATAACACAATATGAAGGGTACACAACTCACTGAACGGCACAGTCTTCACTCTCCACAGTATAAGGAGCTTGGGCAAAACGTAACATACGCTCCTGACGTCAGTGCGTCTTCCCGTGTGGTTGAGGAGACCTAGTATCCCAAAGGTCTTCAGTGGATAATAGTTCAAGCCAATGGCCTCAGAAAAAGTCCCTAGTCCTAACCAATCTGAATTCATTGGAAGTTGCTGTGTCATTTAAACTGGCAAAATAGCAAGTTCCTAATGTTGACAATGCCCAGTGAATTTCTGATAACATCACTTCCCTTTTTATAGAGCATGTTAACATTTCTTTGTTTTGCAATGCTAAAAAGGTTAGAATGCAAGAATGGAGATTAAAAACAGATTCTAAGAAATATTGGTGTCTGTTTTAAAGAATTCAAATTACGTGATTTTCCAATTGTCCCTGTTGTCCCTATTTGTTTGTGTATTCTTTTACTGCTGTTTATAATTACAGTGCTTTCCCACATGTTATGTTGGGTTTCAGTCCAATCTGGCCAGTATATTAACACTGGATTCCAGGAGGGGAATCAAAAGGAAATTGTGCTCTGCTTGCTAATGGGAGAATGTCAGGCTGCAGACCCAGAACAAGCAAATGTTATTATATGTTTCCGGTTAAGGCTGGATGCTGGGAGACAACTGTGAGACTTTTCTATCAAATGCCATCTTCTCTTTCAGCAATCTTACGTCTTCCCTTGTACAAATCAATCAAGTTAAAAATTGCCTGCTCAAGTTCACCACGACCTTTCTTAGGCATGGAAGCAGCTTGTTTTAGTCACATTTCAGTTATTTCTTGAAGTTTTTTTTAAATTACCCTACTAGCCAGAAGGAATAAATAAGGAAAACCATGTGCAGAAACAATTATTGCATACATTTATGGAAGTGGAGCAATGAATGCCTTCATTTTGACAACTGAAACATATAACAGGCTAACTATGGCATTCTGTAGAAGTTTTCACCACAACAGGTCTGAAATATTCCAATCAGACATGTGTCAGTATTAAAATTAGGACTATAGGGTGTCTGTTAAACTACAGTATACATAAACACGAAGGAACACAAAACAATATCAGTGTTTATCACTTATAACGTCATTCAATTGGTAGTTATTCAATATTCATAACAATCATAGAAATCATAAGTATGCCAGTGTAAACGGTTAAACAATTATAGACTCACTGTGACCCTTAGGAGTGCTTTGAATACAATCACAGAAGTTCATACAGAAAGCAGCATTCAATATCAGTGCAGCGTGTGCTAATTTAAAGACGTAGTCCATCAAAATTATAGTTCACTAAAGTTCATAGTCCAAGACACTCCGGTGTGCAGGAATCAAATAATAGTCCATAATAGGAATGCCAATATAGAAGAAGAATCAAGAAGTCGGGTTAACGGATCAACACATTCACAGGAAATCCCGCTCCGTTTTGCGTCGTATGGCGCCTTTTCAAAACCCAATACATATGTATTGATACTGGAAATCTGGGTCATTTATATGTTATATGTTGATTATTGATGTCTACTGTACAAGTCTGTTTACTATTGGAACTCTTTTCACATACTAGATGCCTCAGAACGCCCAGATAAACTGATTATGTTTGGGTTTTGAAAAAGTGCCATACGACGCGAAACGGAGCGGGATTTCCTGTGAATGTGTTGATCCGTTAACCCGAATCCTTGATTCTTCTTCTATGTATCCTCACTCATGGAGAACAAAGGGAAGAGAGAAAGCCAAAATGGAGACAAGCCACATGGCCAGTCCAGGGCAATAAAAGTACCTTTTAAAAGAGGAAAATACATCATCCCATAAGATATCACATTGCTAAGTATTCAAAAGAGAGGATCACATTACTAAGTAGCAAAAAGGAGGAAGGCAACACCCCTTCTTGAGATAGGAATGCATAGGGGATTTGGGGAAGAAACAGGGGCAGCTGAAGCATTAGGTGAATTGCGCATTTGCGTAGAGCGCCAATCCCCTAGGGGTGCCCATGAGGTGCCTCCGAGGCCCACCTGCCCTCTCCCTGCCAGGCAAAGGATAGGCCTCTCACCAGGCCTTGCCTTTCCTTGCCTGGGCACCGGGGCAAAGAGAGCCTTGCAGCCCTCAGCCTTGCTGGGCCTGTTGCGGGGCGAGAGGTGCTTTTCAAGGTGGACCTCGCTTGTCCAGTGCCAGTCCCTTCTTTTTTCTGCATGGCCATGGGCCGCCTTCCCACCTGTTTGGTGGGTGGGTGTGCAAATGGGTCACATGAAAGGCACCTTTAATTAACAAACTCCTTTCACGTGACCATGCTGTGTGCCCACCATCCAAACAGGCAGGAAGGTGTCCCACAGCCGCGGCAGATAAAACAACACTAGGACTAGGGGGCACTCCCTAAAGCTCCAAGGTAGGAAAGTTAGGACTAATAAAGGGAAATATTTCTTCACCCAGAGGGTCATTGGGTTATGGAATTCACTTCCAGAGGAGGTTGTGACAGCTGTCAGCTTGGACAGCTTCAAGGCAGGATTAGACAGATTCATGGATATCAAGGGAATCAGTAGTTACTGAAATGGACATCCAAGTGCCACCTCTGTGTTGATTGAGGCAGGCAGGATTTTCCCCGGGTACTGGTTGTGGGGGGTCGGGAGCAGGTGAGGGTTTTGCCCTCCTTTCTGCTAGAGATCCCTGTGTACAACTAGTGGGTCACTGTGTGACACAGAATGCTGGACTAGATGGGCTGAGGCCCGATTCAGCATGGCTCTTCTTATGTTCTTATGTTCTTAAGGGGGAAGCACAGGAGGAAGGAGAGAGAGAGAGAGAGAGAGAGAGAAGGAAGCCAACCTGCATTGTGTGACAGGCAAGGAGGAAGAAGGGCTGGAGGAAGAGCCTATCTTGGCATTGCCTTGCCAAAGGGCATTAGCTCCAAGTTCTTTTCCTCCTCCTCCTCTTTCTCTTTCTCCTTCTCCTTTCTTCTACTTGCCTTGCCTTCCTTCTGTTTGGCTTTGGTGGCAGCATTTTAGCACTGATGGATCCTGACACTTGTCTTTTAATCTCCGGAGCCCTGGAATGCTTTGCCTTCTGAAGTTCGATCGATTAGAGAGTTGTCCTCCTTTCGGAGAGCCTGTAAAACTACTCTCTTTCGGCAAGCATTCAACTTGAGTGGTCCTTGATAACATTTTTAACTTTTAAATTGGAACTTTTTATAACCTGTTGTTACCTACGATGTTGTTGTATTGTGTGGTTTTTAGATTGTGTAAACTGCCCTGAGCCTGCATGAAGGAGCGGTATAGAAATTGAAATAAAAATTAAATAAATAATACATTGGGGGTGTTAAGGGAAAGGTGCCCCCCACCCCCAAAACACACAAGTGGGGTCTCCCACGTGGGAACAGAAGCACATGTGTCACATCCCCATGCTCCACTCCAAATGAGTGTCAAGTTGGCAACAGAAAATGCATGTCACTGAACATAGGACGGAGTGTGTTTCCCCACGAACACACTAAACACATGTCCCGCAACACGCATGGCACCTCTACCATCTATCTTTTATTTTCCAGTAATTGGTGGGGGGGGGGGGCAAAATACTGTTTGCTTACACTCGAAATTCCTCTCCTTTGGTGCCCTTTTGTCATGGGGGAGAGGCTTGCATACCCTAATGGAGTTGTGAGCCATGCTGGCGGTGGCATAATAGCCACCGGTAGGGCCTCCCGTGCCAGACAGGTCACAACCAAAGGATCTGACAAAGACTGTCAAAGGGCAGGATGGGCTCTCTAGCCTTTTGGAAACCATCCTAGGAGAAGGAAAACTCTAATTTCAAACCTGGGCCGATTGTGCTCGTTTAACCCTGTAAGGTCAACCTTCGAAGAGAAGGAAACTCGAACCAAACCTACGACCTGAGGACCTTGATGCCACCGTCCCAGCTTGGTAGGTCCCGGCAGACGAACCTTTGGTTTAAAGGGTGAGGCCAGTTCTGTGCACGCTGCGCTCCACCAGAAAAACCCATTGCACAGGCTCGAAGGACACATCCAACCTCCGTCATCAACGCGCTTGTAGAAAACATGGGATGAGTCCTTCCTAAGAATCTTCATTTGTGAAGTAATGCCAGAGAGAGACACACACACACTTGAAAATTACATAGGGCCGGCCCTGGGAAGGAATCCCTCATTCTAATCTATCTAGGCTAACTACACATTGAGAGCTGGAGACTTGGGCAATCAGGGATGAAACCCAACAGGTGGGAATGAGGGAACAGGCCTTCTCTTTCAGTGGCTGCTCCTCAATTCTGGAACCCCTTTCTGCCTAGGAAAACTAGAATGGCCCCCTTCCTGCTGTTCCTACAATGGAAGGCTAACTATTATTCACACTGGCTTTTAAAGAAGGTTTTAAAGATCAAATTGGGGGTGCTGTGGTTTAGCTATGAATAGGTCTTAAATTAGTTTAAAGAGTTTTAACTGTTTAATTTTTATACAGTTAATATTTAATTCCAGTTTAATGTTTGTATGTTTTTGGGTTTTTAATTATATTGTATCAGTTCTACCGTAAACCACTTTGAGTTTCATTTTTGGAGAGAGAAAGTAGGGTAGTGTGAAGAAAAAGAAGACGCAAAATCGGTACAGCATTGCTGTTCACAGCATGAAGGGATCATGTTTTACTGGATTGCTGTGTCATGTTAAAGAAGAACCTGCCAGGAAAAAAATGCAGCCCTAATTAATTCAATTGAACACAAGTGAATGGGTATGAAAGAATTCAAAACCAGACATTTCAAAGCCAAGTTATAAAGTCTGCTTGAATGGAGAGATTGTCATTTTTCTTCACATCCAAGGCACATCCAGACAGTGCCTAAAATGCATGAGCGCCCCCGTTTTTCCTTGGGGCATCCAAATGATGCCTTAGGTGAAAACGAATTAATTTGACACCTGGAAAGACACGGGTCTTTTAAGGTACGGGTGCTGTGTGGATTGCGTTGCTTCACTTCCAGTCCCAATCCATACAGGTGTCTCAGGTTTTTTAGGCTCCTGGGAAAACCCAGGACAGCCCCACCCCTTTAAAAAGCCTAAAAAATAACTTACCCTGCCACCGTTCCCTGTTCTCTGAAGTTCTCCTGGTGCATAGAAATGATGCACCAGGAGAAGGGGGAGGACGAAAACCTCTCCTGATCACCCTTCTCCTTGCACATCATTTCTACATGCCAAGCAGGGCATCTGGACACACACTCCCCCAGGAAAGTGTGGATGTGGGGGGGGGGGTAGGTGTGTGGACTTTAACCTGGGCCCAATCATGTTTAAGAAACCTAAATTTCATTTGTCAAAGAGCTGTCTTAAGACTTAACAATGACAAGGTCCATATTTATTATGAGTGATAGTACAAAAACCAAGATTTCAAGATGCTTGGCTTCAACGTTTTGTTCATTCCAAATCAACAAGGCATGCTAGATAATTTTCCAACAATATTTTCCCTATGCAGTATTATTTATGTTGTTGTTCTTTGTGTCTTATTTATTACATATTATAGCTGGGATTGGGCCTTGTTTCTCTTGCTCTTGAAAATGCTAATGTTGCCATATCACACATCAGTGTTCACAGAATATGATTCAGCTTATAAACACCATGAGTCTATTTTGTTTTCTTTCTTTTATATTTGAACAGCAACAAAAGAGGTTGATTAAAAGGCTGAATTTACTAGCAGAATAGCTGCTCAGTTTTTAATGCATGCATTACTTCTTCTAAGCAACGGAGAATATAGTTGCACTTTATAGCAGTATAAATATGGCTGTCTTAGATTAAATAGGCCCTTTGCTTCTAACCTGTAATTTTAATGGCCTGCTTCATACACTTCATCTAGGAGGATGGCTGTCTACTTAATCCACCTGTATGAGACATCCCACCCCTCTATAAGATACATGATAAATGTTATTACAAAAGGTGGTTGCCTAAACCTGAATTGCTGCAGTAGTTGCCAGTCTTCCAAAGGGATGAACCTTGAAAAAGCTATTTTCCTGGGCGATTCCAGAGGGTGTGCTTTGAAAAAAAGAGATATTTCCCAAGCTCTTTCATATATAAACCTTTAGTCAAAGAGCTTTTTTTTCAATGTGGTATTCTGCTCCAAATATTTTGGGTTACAATTCTCATCATTCTAAGAAAATGAGCAAAAGCAGTGAATTACCATTCAAAATGGTCTAGAGATTGGAGAAATGTATTTTATTTATTTACATCATTTTTACACCGTTCTTCTCACCCCCGTAGGGGGACTCAGAGCGGCTAACGAAGGCAACGATTCGGTGCCACAATCAATTACAATTAAAAACAAGATAAAACATACAAATATCACAGATATGGATGTGGCCAAAATACAGTAGAACAAAGCTACCCTATATAGCCATTTTCCACAACATAGTTCTCTCTTTTTACATTCATAGTTTTCTATCCAGAACAATCCTGTAAAACCAGTTAGGGTTCTGATATTTGTTCAGCTTCATAGATGGATAGAGGTGAAATAGAGATTTGAATGTGGGTCTTCCATTTGTTGTTGGGCAGTATGTTCCAGCAGCCCTAGCCAGCACAGCTAATGGTGATGGATGTTGGGTTTTTCAGACCAACAATATTTAGGAAGTTACATGTTTCCCATCCTTTTTCTAGGTAAAAAAACAGGCATCTTCAAACTGCAATCCTCCAACTGTTTGTGTCTCCAACTCCCAGAATTCCTGACCATTGAACAAGCTGGCTAAAATCTCTGAGAGTTGGAGGGTCAAACACTTCGAGGGCCACAGTCTGAGAATGCCTGCACTATTTATTTAGTTATTTATTTATTTATTTACATCAGGGGTGCTCACACTTTTTCAGCATGCGAGCTACTTATAAAACAACCAAGTCAAAATGATCTACCTACCCACTACTCAGAGAGCCATAAAAGCAAATTATTTGGAAATTTATTTCAGTGAGAGCCATATAGTATATTTTAAGACTGAATTCAACTAAATGTGAGTATAATAAGCCCCTGAATTTATTCATAATAACAATGATGATAATATTCATTCAGCATCTGCTAATAATAATAATAACAATAACAACAACACTAGGTTCCTAGAGTAGAAGGAGACCTCCAAGGGCCATCCAGTCCAACCTCCTTCTGCCATAAGGGAAAAACACAATCAAAGCATTCCTCACAGATGGCAATTCAGCCTCTGATAATAATAATAATAATAACAACAACAACGGGTTCCTAGAATAGGAGGATACCTCCAACGGCCATCCAGTCTAGCCTCCTTCTGCACCTGGGCGGCATAGGGAGCCTGCGGGGCAAGACTAAGCCTTCCTTCTGCCCTGCCTGCGATCTACCAGGATGCCCCATGTGATCTACCAGTAGATCTTGATCTACCAGTAGATCTTGATCTACCGGTAGATCTTGATCTACCAGTAGATCTTGATCTACCAGTAGATCTTGATCTACCAGTAGATCTTGATCTACCTAATGAGCACCCCTGATTTACATCATTTATATTCTGCCCTTCTCACCCCCAGGGGACTCAGGGTGGATCACAATGCACATATACAGGCAAACATTCAATGCCATAGACATACAACATATATAGACAGACAACAAGCTACACAATTGGTCGAGAGCTCAACCCAACTCGGGCAGGCCTTGAACTCATGACCTTCTGGTCAATAGAGATCTTATGCAGCTGACTCCCAGCCAGCTGTGCCACATTCCTGGTGCACTAGGTGGTACATTATACTGGTTCCCCATAAATAAGCCATTCATGGTCCTGTCCAGGATTGGAACCGAATTCTAGAGTTGATACAATATATTTAGAGTGGTTATGGCAGAGGGAAATTGTCCTCAATATGGGGTTGAAGAAAGAAATTACAAGTGGATTCCACAGACAAAAGCTTTGAACTAGGTGGTCCTCCTCCAATCCTGATGTTTTTGAAATAAAATACCTCTACATCACTGTGACAGATCTTCCGTGGCCAGCTAGAGTGATGGATAGATGAGCTGAGAAGGTTAATCCTTTTCCATTTTTCACCCTTACATATTTGTTTCAGCTGGGTTTTTTCACTGCCTCAAGGTGGCCAATTAATCTTGCATTCCTTCATTCTAACAAAAGAACTACTGCAGACAGATCACATTGTTCTCCACAAAGGTTCTATATTTTGAAAGTGTACCAAGAAAAAGAGAGCACACAAGCAAAACTGCATTGCTTTATGAAGACTCTTCTGGGAACTGCATTATTCTGTCCCCTTCCCCACACCACATCACCTTCTTAAAACTACAGATTGTAGAATGGACTTTGAATGAAAGACGTTTTAAGAAAAAGACAGTAGGATCTCTTTTAGAAGAAATAATGCTCTGCATATCTCTAACATGGGTGAAGTTCACTGCTACTAAGCTTTAATGCAGTTATCTTTTTTTTAAAAAAAAGTATAGTCTTGTGAAGGCCACCTCTCTCAATGGGATATATCTTGTGCTACATGAAATACAGGATTTTCCGAATGTGTATGGTGATCCAAACTTTTTGATTTAACTTTAAATGAAAAAAAATCTAAATCTAGCATTTAATAGTTCGTTGGTGCAAGTTCATTAATTTATAATTAAAATATACTGATTATTTCTTTTTATGTATCTTTCTATTTCCTTCCCTCTGTGTCTAAAGGTAGATTGTAGAATAAATAATGAATATTACAGAAATACTAAATAATTATGTTAGTATTCCTAAGTTTGCAGCAAAAATCCCCAATCTTTAACTCTTACTTGTTCAGTTAGGCATCTGGGGGCCCCTCCAGACAGGTCCTATATCCCAGGATCTGATCCCAGGTTTTCTGTTTATCCCAGATTATCTGGTAGTGGGGCCTCATATAATTCAGTTTAATGCAGGAAACCCGGGATCAGATCCTGGGATATAGGACCTGTTTGGAATAACTCTAGGACAATGATTTTCAACCAGTGTGCCATGAGTGATCATCAGGTGTGCCATGGGAAATTACAGTGCAGAGAGAGAGAAAGAGAGAGAGAGAGAGAGCGCCAGCCTAGCAGGAAACTTCAGGCAGCAGAAATGAGGCTTTCCTGGCCGAAGCAGCAATGCCAGCCAGCCTGGCTGCAGTCAGGGAGAGCCCTCGGCATCCAGAACTTTCCTCCCTCCTCTCTCTCTCTCCTTCCCTTCCTTCCCTCCCTCTGCGCACCAAGGGCTACCTGGCCGGGCTGCGGCTCCTCCTGCTTCCTGGCTCCTGGGCGCTCTTCTGCCCTCCTCCCCTCCAGCAGCAAGGAGGAGGAGAGGGAGGATGAGTCCGCGGGAGCTGCCCCCATCCAACCCCGCTCCCGGAGGCTCAAGGCGAGGCTTTCTGCCCTCTAGCCCATCCACGCTGGGGAAGGGGAGAAACCCTTCATCTCCTGGTCTCTCCTGGCTGTGCTCCGGGTTCACTGCAGAGCAGAGGCCGAGATGCACAGCTCCTCAACCCAGCTTGGTTCCTTCCCGATCTGGCCTCAAGGCGACAGCAGTCCTGGGGGGTGGCTGAACCCCTTCGGGAAGGAGAGCTGGGGGTGGTGACAGCTGCAAGCCTCTGCCACAGTTTGTTCTGAGGCTCAGAGCCACCCCGTGTGCTCAATTCCTATTCATCCTGCTCAGCCAAGCCCGTGTGCGCTTCGGCCACTCAACGCAGCCCTCCCCCATGGGATGGTGATGGGCCTCCCGGGGGTGGCGGCGGGAGGTGGGTTTGGCGGAAGCAGCAGGGGGAGGGTGACAGTTAGTAAAATGACAGAGTGTCATTTTGTGTCATTTTGGTTGGTGGTGTGCCCCAGGATTTTGTAAATGTAAAAAATGTACCGCGGCTCAAAAAAGGTTGAAAATCACTGCCCTAGGAAACCCTAGTGTTTGCTGGGAGCTTCTGGTTAGTGTGGCAATGAATCTTCTCCATATTTTACTCCAAATTTTAAAGGAGCTATCCACAGTTTTAAACCTTGTATCTGAAACAGATTCAGCCCTTTGGAAATTTCCTTTGCAGTTTTGTTAAGCAACAGAACAAATTCATTGCTCAATTGACACGGGGGGAGGGGGGGACCTACATCTCCTTGTTGGATGGAAGATGTGCACCATTGAATTCATCAATAATAGCTCATATGGCCTGTTATCATATGATTTCTAATCGGTTTCTTCATTTTTGTACTGCCTCATTCAACCCAGGAAGCCATATGTAGCCCCACCAAACAATGAAACACAAGGATATTAGGCATTTTTTCAGTTACAAGTCAACAGGAGGGACTTTAATGTGTGGGGTGTATATGGGAGAAGAGAAAAAATGAAATCCTCTTTTGTGCACATTTGAGATACTTTGTCATAATTATCTGCTCATATCAAAAAAAAATCCACTTACAGTAAATCAGTTTGAAGTTCTCTTTCCAAATTAAAAACAAAAATGATTATCCAATTCACAGTGGTATACAATATGCATTCTACAGCTGCCATTGCTTTGTGGGAAGAGATATTTTTTAATGTTCATGCAGCACACGATTAGGGCCCTTCTGCTGTCAAATTATAATAGCAGCTTTGCAGTTGTGTGTGGGTTTTCCCCATGAGCCGTGCATTGCTTGTAAAGATTCACCTATTTAAAGTTAACGTGATTTTTGAAAGAGTTTTACATATCTGCACACAATGTGTGTGTGTGTGTGTATATATATATATGCGTGTGTGTATATAAACACATACACGTGTTTGAGTGTACCCACATATACAAACATGTTACCCTCCTCTCTGGAAAAACATATTGCTTCCTTTGTTATCACTCACAGTCAGCATTCTATTTAACAAGCTGGAGTTCCTTCCTTGTAGCCAGGCATGTAGCCAAATTCTCAGAGTGGTCCGCGAAAAGGCCTTACTGGTACATGATTTAAACTGTTATGTTTATTCATATCATGATCTGATCACCATGCTCATTATATCCCACATTAATGGGGTTATTGGGATAACAATACAAAAGGTTTGCTAGGGTAGACCCTCTTTCCACCCAGTCTCAGCCCCCCGAACCAAACTCAGCCCCCCGGAATCAAAATTCTGGCTATGGCCCTGCTTGTAGCTAAAACATTTGATCAGTGACATCTGTATTTGCCATGTGTTTGAGTGTACTGTTATAAATAAGGCAGAATCTATTTTACTGCAATGCAGCTTTTACTGCAAAGTGCCACTTTAAAAAATGTTCTAACCTACAGAAGAATTCAAAACTTGTTTCCCCCCCCTGGCTTTTGTCTGAGAATTTGCATGACCTGCCCAATTCACGCTGAATCACTAAAGTTGTTCAACTGACATATTTCTACAAAGTCTCAGAATTAGGAGTTTGAGACATATTGTTGCCAGAGAGTTGAATGTGTTATAATCTGCTTTGGCATCCTGCTTTCCAAGGAGCGATTTACACTGTTGGTGATTACCCAATCTCAGAGGGCCAGCTCTTGGCATTTTACTGCCTGATGCAAAGGACACATATGTTATGGCCTCCTTGCATGCAATAACACTTATGGAAATCAATACACCGGCAACAGGACAGCATTTCATTAAAAGTTAAGAGTTAGCTTTGGGCATGCAAAGCAAGTCATATGATA
Source organism: Anolis apletophallus (assembly GCA_030556195.1). NCBI lineage: Eukaryota > Metazoa > Chordata > Lepidosauria > Squamata > Anolidae > Anolis > Anolis apletophallus. Next base: position 149,241,285 of record JARBWK010000004.1, read on the forward strand.
TGATTATTACTATATTTATATTTAACCCTCTTTTAAGTCAGAGTTGAGACTGAAAGCATTTCACCCTTAAAAGAGATTACAATTACAAGCTAAATTTTAAAATGGCAATGCATTTATAGAAGTATTAAACACATAATATTGGGATAACAATACAAAAGGTTTGCTAGGGTAGACCCTCTTCCACCCAGTCTCAGCCCCGAACCAAACTCAGCCCCCCGAATCAGAGTCAGCCCCCTCCTGAAAAAGACGAGCCTTGACCCTGACGACCCAGCAAACTACCGCCCTGTTGCCAATCTACCCTTCCTGGGTAAACTCCTGGAGCGGGCGGCGGAAAGCCAACTGCGTGACTTCCTAAATCGATCCGGGGGCCTGGATCCGTTCCAGTCAGGTTTCCGCGCGGGTCATGGAGTGGAATCCGTCCTGGTGGCGAGTACAGATGACCTCCGCCGCCAGCTGGACGGGGGGGGGGGGGGCTCAGCAGTGCTGGTCCACCGGGTTCTAAATGCGGCCTTTTACACCGTTGATCATGACTTAAAGCTCCACCGCCTGGCTGCCACCGGGATCCAGGACAAGGCTCTGATCTGGTTGGGATCGTTTCCTACGGGGCCGCTCGTAGCGGGTCGAGTGGCAGGGCCAGGTCTCTAGGAAATGCGGGTTGGAGTGTGGAGTTCCCCAGGGTGCCATCTTGTCTCCCACCCTCTTCAACATCTATGTCCAGCCCCTGGCCAGTATTGCTAGGAGCCATGGTTTCTGCTGCTACCAATACGCCGACGACACACAGCTGCTGCTGAAGCTCGACCCAGGGACATCATCGGTGCCGGACAGTTTCAGTCAAGGGCTGAGAGCGGTGACAAGCTGGCTCAGAGCATACAGACTCAAAATCAACCCGGCTAAAACGGAGATTCTCTGGCCTGGCCGACCCGACCCTCACTCACCACTACCACTCTTCGAGGCGAGCCCTATCCCCGGCTCCGGCGTGAAGAGCTTGGGAGTGATTCTGACGAGAGACTGTCGATGGAAGCCCAGATCCAGGCCGCAGCTAAGGGCGCCTTTTTCCATCTTCGCAGGGCCCGACGGTTGGCCCCCTATTTACCATCAGAGGCATTGAGAACTGTGATACATGCCACCGTCGTCTCGCGCCTTGATTATTGCAATGCCCTATATGCGGGCCTACCTCTGTCTACAACTCGGAGGCTGAGGCTCATTCAGAACGCAGCGGCCAGACTCATCTCTGGGGCATCTGTCAGAAACCATATCTCTCCAATTTTAAAAGATCTTCATTGGCTGCCCACAGAGTTCAGAGTGATTTACAAACTTATGGCGCTCACCTTTAAAGCACGGCATAATATTGGGCCAGCCTATCTGGGCGATCGGCTGACAGTCCAACGCACCGAGAGGCCAGCGCGTGCCATAAATGGTGATCGTATAGCCATCCCTGGGGTGAGAGAAGCTCGGCTGATGGAGACCCGACGGAGAGCCTTCTCCGTGGTGGCTCCCATGATCTGGAACACCCTCCCGCCTGCCCTCAGGGCCACATCGGCCCAAATCAGATTCCTATCGGACCTGAAAACCTGGCTCTTCTGCCAGGCATTTGGGGTTTGATCGGACGCCTGGAGACTGAGCCTTTCTGGCGTGTGTACCTATGTTTTAAACTGTTGTATTTTTGGGTTTTTAATGATGTAAGTCGCCCGGAGCACCAGTGGTGGAGGGCGACTCACAAATAATAAAGTTATTATTATTATTATTATTATTATTATTATTATAAATTGCAGCACGGATGCTATATGTACAAAATTGGAAGAAATCAGATCATCCAACAATAGAAGAGTGAAACTAAAACAGCTTAGAATAGTGGAAATGGATACATTGGCTATGACGAACAAAGAAAACACACAAAAAAACCTTTATCAAAGACTGGGAACCAATCTAAATTTTGTAAAAAGAAAGAGGGAGAAGGTTGTATAGAACAGTGTTTCCCAACCAGTGTCCCAGGGCACACTAGTGTGCTGTGAGCGATCATCAGGTGTGCCGTGGGAAATTGGAACCTCCAATACCCTTACTTATTAAAGGAGCGCCTCTATGTCACAGTACAAAATGCACAATTAAACATACATAATCATACGCAAAAAACACATTCAAAGTACCCAATCCTGCTGGAGAAAATCAAAAGTCTTACATAAGGTAGTTTGGCGTGGTCGCCACAGAGAGCGGAGGAGTTGTGAACTAGGAAGTAGCGAGTACACGAAGCACTCCTCTACGGAAAACTCGCAATACTTGATGAAATCACGGAAGTGAGTGTAAAAAACAAAGTGTATCCTTACGATTTTATCCAATGTCAGTTCCGGGATCTGCACAATAACACAGTCAGTTTGTGGACAATTTAAAGAAGCAGCACCATAATCATAGCGACAAGGTAGAAAGTGACTTAGATAAGCACATATATTCAAACCGCCAGAGGCTGAAGATAGATGTGGCGATGGAATCGAAAGCTGGCATGGGCAAACTTGGACCTTCCAGGTATTTTGGAGTCCAACTCCCACCATTCCTAGCAGCCACAGGCTCTTTTCCTTTTCCCCCCTCAGCCACTTAAGCAGGAAAGGGCCTCAGGCTGTTAGGAATGGTGGGAGTTGAAGTCCAAAGCACCCAGAGGGCCGAGGTTTTCCCATGACTTGACAGCTATTCAGCAAGACCTTCGTGTGTGTCTTTCTGCCATTCCTGCCAGGATATCTATGTTGTGTTCATCGAAACAGGCCCAGGTTTCACACTGAGTGTATAAATACATTTAAAAACATATTAACTATATGTATTACTGTGTTAGAGTGTCATTTTGGTTGGTGGTATGCCCCAGGACTCTGTAAATGTAAAAAGTGTGCCGCGGCTCAAAAAAGGTTGAAAAACATTGGTATAGATTTTGTAATTTCACCTGTTAGAACTTTTATACAGAACTTTTAAACAATACCTGTTATACTAAAATGGACAAATATTTTACTAGGAAGGGACTGTAAGAAACATGATTCATTGTTGTTGTTAGTTATTATTATTCAATTTTTCTCTGGCAATAAGATTACTGGAATAATTATTGTGTAGATGTTAGGAAATATTGCTCAGAAATGCATTTGTTTATGTGTATATACATGCATATAGTTTTTTATTGTTGTTATTTTTGATAAATTAGGAAATCTAAAATAAAAGGGAAAAAACATAAACATATCAACTGAATTGCAATTAAGATAAATAAATATGCAAAACTTTAAAAACCAATTCCTTAGCTCAAGGCAAGACCCCTGGCTGATTACACAAGCCAACAAGTATTTTTCATTAGATATAATTTTAGGTCATTCTTTAGAGTTTTTCCATGCTGAATTCAAATCTGTTTATTTTTTCACTATCACGTGTAGTTTTTCCGATGAGGCTAATCAAATAATTAATGCATTTACACACTGATATCAATAGAATCTAACGGATATCAGTGCATGAATGCATTAATTATTTGATGAACCTCATTGCAGAAACTACACGTGATAGAGAAAAAATAAACACAGATCTGAATTCAGCACAGAAAACTCTATAAGAATGACGTAAAACCATATCTGATGAAAAATACTTGTTGGCTTGTGATTAATTAGATTCTATTGATATCAGTGTGTAAATGTATTAATTATTTGATGAGCCTCATTGCAAAAACTACACGCGATAGAGAAAAAATAAACACAGATCTGAATTCCTAGCGCAAAAAAACTCTATGAGAATGACTTACAATTATATCTGATGAAAAATACTTGCTGGCTTGTGTTACATGAATATGATGTGAAATGTGCGGATTTTACAGTAGTCCACTGTACTTCCTTACTTCCTTCCTTACTTAGGAGATCCCTCATAGCCTGAGGATGATGGTCCTCCAAGTGTAGTGTCTTCTCAGTGAGTCTGTAGGTGGCTGTGGAGCACTTTTCTTGACCTGGATGTTCTTCCGCAGTGAGGACATCGTTTTCCAGGTGGAAGGCAGTCCCAGTCAGGCTTGGCTTGATTCACCTTCCTCTTGGCACGTTTCTCCCTTTCGCCCTCCATTTGTGCCTCTTCAAATTTCACAGCACTGCTAATCACTGCTGATCTCCTGTTAGAGCACTCATGGACCAGGGCTTCCCAGTTCTCAGTGTTTATGCTGCATTTTTTAAGGTTGGCTTTAAGCCCATCTAAATCTCCTTTCTTGTCCACTAACATTACGTTTTCCATTCTTGAGTTGGGAGTATAGTAATGACTTTGGGAAATGGTGATTGGGCATTTGGACGTATTTTTCTTGGAACTGTTGCACAGTGAAAATCATGTCCACTGTTCCTCTGGAGGGGTGGAAGCCATTCTGGGATTCTGGAAGGGTGTCTTCTGAGACAGGTAGAAAGTGTTTTGCAAAGATTATTGCGAAGATAATCCCAGCAGAGGTTAGGAGGGAGATACCTTGATAGTTTCCACAGTTTGTTCTTTTTCGAAAAGGGTGATGATGGTAGCATCCTTGAAGTCTGCTGGGATTTTCTCAGTCACCCACACTTTTTCAATGAGCTGCTGTAGTTGTTGTGTAAGCTCAGGTCCACCTTCTTTAATGGTACATTACAATCCACTATAATATTTTAAAAAGCTGATGTGATGGGGAAAAATGAAGACATATTTTAAATCAGCATAAAATTGATTTAAACTGTGCTACTTTCATTTCTGATTATTACAAAAAAAATTGGTTTGCTGGCTTGTGTTGTTGAATCAAAAGATTTTTGGCTGCCTGGATGGGGCACAGCTCTGTCCACCTACAATTCACCACCACTCACTCCCATCGACTCTCAATTGGCCAAGGCAACCACTCATTTTGTAATGTCTTGTACAGCTCAAAGAAATTGCTGTGGGCGTCTTTATATAAAACACAACCTGTTCATCTCCCAGCTATGATTCAGCATGTTCTCTGCCTTGTTTATCAGCCATGCTGAAGCAGCGATCATTGTCAGAGGGCAGTAGTCTGCCACCAACAGATCTGTCTTTCACTGGGTTTGCCTTTCCCCCCAAAGGCAAAGGAGTTCAACCTGTCAGCAGTCTCAAGTTGGTCTCTCTGGCACAAGGTCTTGAGTCTACCTCAGTAATATGTTATAGCTGAAGTCTCATTCTTATACAGACAGATGAAGCTCAACAGTCTAGACAGAAGATATTTCATCACGTGTAGACTGGACGTTAAGTTATTGGAATGGTCAGACAAGGCACTGCCATGCTATTTGAAGCAGTAAACCACTCAACTGAGGGAATGACATCTTCAGGGGTGCAAATCATGAGCCACACAAGGCTCCAAAACTGTTGTTCTCTCTCAAGGGTCTATGTGTTTTCTTATTTAGTAGACTACTCCCTCCCCAATGGGCTAACAGTATCCCTTTTGCAATGTCTTGTGCTCTTCCTCACCTTTGTAAGTTGTGTACAGTCCCACAAGAAAACAAAGTATTTTCAGATCCATAGCAAAATGTTGAACAGTGCAAGGTTTGGGATATAATATGGACCATGTGTAGGCATCTAAATAAATAAATAAATAGGTGGGTGAGTACTGTATAGTCTCATGTAAGTTGAAATCATGTATTTCAAGGGCAGGTTTAGGGGTCAAAATTATAAATTTTGAGATGACCCACAGATAAGCTGAGTGTCATCCTGTGTAGAGAGAAAAGCAGCAATGCCACCTCAGAGGTCGAGCTGTCTCACAGCAGGCAGAGTGAAAGGAGCTTCTTCTGGGTTCTCTGTGGACAAATTAAGTGCTTGCCTTTTACTATTTTATTCAGAGAAACGGATGGTTCCTTTTTTTAAAAAATAAGAATTATGGTACATTGCCCCACACTTAAGAATACCCATAAGAACATAAGAAGAGCCATGCTGAATCGGACCTCAGCCCATCTAGTCCAGCATTCTGTATCACACAGTGGCCCACCAGTTGTACACGGGGATCTCGAGCAGAAGGGAGGGCAAAACCCTGACCTGCTCCCGACCCCCCCACAACCAGTACCCAGGGAAATCCTGCCTACCTCAACCAACTCCGAGGTGGCACTTGAATGTCCTTTTCAGTAACTACCGATACACTTGGTATCCATGAATCTGTCTAATCCTGCCTTGAAGTTGTTCAGGCTGACAGCTGTCACAACCTCTTCTGGAAGTGAGTTCCATAACCCAATGACCCTCTGGGTGAAGAAATATTTCCCTTTATTAGTCCTAATTTTCCTACCTTGGAGCTTCAGGGAGTGCCCTCTAGTCTAGTCCCAGATTTTTGAGGTTGATATTTTGACTAAAATTTCTAGATTTCTATAAGATTGTGGTGGCACAGTGGGTTAAACCACTGAGCTGCTGAACTTGCTGACCTAAAAGTTGACTGTTTGAATCTGGGGAGCCTCAGCTTCTCTCAACCTAGCAGTTCGAAAACATGCAAATGTGATTAGATCAATAGGTACTGCTCTGGTGGGAAGGTAACAGTGCTCCATGCAGTCATGCCGGCCACATGACTTTGGAGGCATCTCTGGACAACACTCGCTCTTCGGCTTAGATATTGAGATGAGCACCACTCCCCAGAGTTGAACATGTATAGATTTGATGTCAAAGGGAAACATTTAGTATATATATATACACACACACAAATTGGTTTTCCATATTTGAAGGTGCAGGCACAAGGAGTAGCAGTGGCTTAGAGCTGTGTTTCTGAAACTGTGCTCTTCCAGGTGTTTTGGACTTCAGCTCCCAGAAATCTCAGCCAACTTACCAGCTGTGAGGAATTGTGGGAGCTAAAGTTCAAAACATCTGGAGAAGCACAGTTTGAGAAATTCTGGATTAGATCATTGCTTCTTAAACTGTGTGTCCTGACCCCAAATGTTGGCTCAGAGTTGTGGAAAACAAACAAACAAAAGTAACCGTAAAAAAGTTTCTGACTTAGTGGATATTTTAGACATTACACAAATCTGTTAGCAACAACTTGCAGTTGGACTATGCAGAAAATGCTTCAGTTATATTTCAAAAAATGAAAAATTAACCTGTTTAGCAAGTCTTGCATTTTTAAAAACATTATGGGTAAAAGTTTGATATTTATACCTATTTTATATACATTTATACCTGGGGTTACACAAACATTTCTCGAGCAGAATGAAGTCACAAAACTGTTCTAAGGCAGAAAGGGATTATAAGTGGAAAAAGTTTAAGAACATAATGGCTTAAATCAGTGGTTCCCAACTTGTGGATCCCCAGATGTTTTGACCTTCAACTCCCAGAAATCCTAACAGTTGGTAAACTGGCTGGGATTTCTGGGAGTTGTTGGCCAAAATACCTGGGGACCCACAGGTTGCGAACAACTGGCTTAAATGAATAACTTTTTAAAGACTAAGGACCTCATCACATGGACAGTGGGGGAATCCATAGGATAGCAGGGCAAATTGTGGAGTAGTTGGGCGAATCCATTGCCCAGTGCCCCACATTTCCTGCTTGCCCATCATATGCTGGAAACCATACCTTTCCAACTTGCTCCTGCACTGGCCCTAGCATTTCCAATAGGAGCACAGGGAAGTCCCCCATGTTCAGATTTCCCCATTGTAGAACATTGTACCGATGCACCTGGCATGGAGTCCCAGCCAGAAGTAGATGTGTGTCATGTGATTATATCTGGCGGGCTCCATGCTGGTTGTGTCAACAATTCAGAGAGTGTAACATCTGCTTGAGACACCGTCGAATCCATGCATATTGTGTAATTCTTTGATGCCGGTATATTTTAAATTGCTGCTTAGAATGCAATTATTACCTTATTTGGTTTTAATTAAATGTGAAGCCATGCATATTAGAAACTCAATTTGAAGATTACTTTTCTGTCTGTAATGGCTATTAGATGACAAGATTGGGTGTTCCCATTTTGGTTTATACATAGGGTCGAGGCTTGATGCTGTTTTTGTTTTTGGCATTGAGCTCTGCTATAGAATAATATTATTTTATCCTGCACCCCTTTTCCATTCCCCTCTCCTTCTCTCTAACTTCCTACACAGTCGGATTTGTGAGTTTATAACCAGATTGAATTGTCAGGCTTGGCTACTCTGAAACAGTGCCAGGCTCAATTCTATAATCCCAGGAGATTTAGGGGGAAGGGGGATGGACCATGTCACATTCACTCACATCATCTAAGCTTGTCATCAGGTCACAGGCTAAAGAGAACAATTACATAACTGCTCAGGCATAGAGGCATGGTCCACATAGTCATTAAGGAACTCTGAGTCAAACAGACTGTTCTGCTTTGTAGATTCACTGCCCTGGGTCTACTGCTGGCCTGAAGGAAAGTCATTTGTACATGTCAGCAATAGATCTGTTGTTTTCCCAGCTCCTGTGGTGCCAATGCCATGATCCCAAACCTTATTTTGTGAGCAAAATGTTAATATACTGTACTGGTTTATGTCAAAACAACAACATAGCTTGGATTAAGAAGTAATGTAGAAAAGCAAATAAAGAGACCCACTTGATAAGGAGATTAATAGGTTTACTTCCTCACCTTATTGCATATTTGTCCTAGTTTTTTCAACGGTTGGAGGCTTTCTGAGTATTCTTCAGTATGCCATAATCCTGGAAACCATCTACACTGTCATACAATACAGTTTCAAACTGCATTATATGGTCAATGTAACCAGATATCTACATTGAATATATAAAGAAGCTTCAAACTGCATTTTATGGCAGTGTAGATGGTGTCGTTGAGTTCTCCACTAAAGACTTCCTATTAGATCCAATTCTATGAAGCCTATTGGTGGACACTGTTGAATTGAAGGTGTTGTCCAAGTCTATGTGTAAGGCCTGGACACTCTAATGGAACATCTATTACTGCTGAGTCACATGGGAAATGTTATCATCACAAAGGATTGGGCTAAGAGACCCCGGAAGCTGCATTTCATTTTTTGTTTTTTTCCCACTTTTGTTCAAATATCCTCATGATGATACATCACATCTCTAATGTAGCTCACGAAAGCAGTTTAATATTATTATGTTAAATATATATATATGCATTGCAGTTTATTTTCTCAAAAACGATAAAATAGCATGAGTAACAGCAACAGTCAGTAAAACAAAGCAATAAAACAGCAGTCAAATAAAACAAATGGAACAGCAGGTACAATTTGTATTTAAAAATCTTAGAGAAACACATACATATATATCAGAAAAGATTGAAAGGGGAAGAAGAGGAAGAGAAGCAGTCTCCAGAAATATTTGGGGAAGGCACCCATTTGGGATGGAGACACCAATTGTGGATCAGATGCTATATGAACCTGCTTTAAGTTATGCTTGAATGTCCATGTCGGTGTCAGCTGGGCTGAACAGGTGATGGGCTAAAAGTTTCCAATCTAGTAGTTATCATGGGCAGTAGGCATTGATAAATCTATTAATGGATTTATCTAATCCACTTTTAATGTCAGCCAGAGTGATATCCATTATAATATCTTGGGTACTATGAGTTACACTATGCACTGTATGAAAAATGTCTTATCAACTGTGAATCTTCCACTGGTTATTTCCATGTATGACCCTGAATTCTAGTATAATGAAAGAAGGTGGAAACTTTGCATGATATAATAAAGAATGTAGAGCATGTCAAAACTCTGTTTTGTTCACATGGTACTCGCACAACTGTTTGGCACCTCTGTCATGTCCCTCAACTGGCCTTTTTTCTCAGCTGAATTGCCCTAAAAGTTGTAACCCACTGAAATAGAAATGATAGAAAATGCAGAGGCTGTTGAAAGAAAATAATAATCCCAGGATGTATTTTGGAAAAAAGCTTTTAAGTAGTCTCTAGAAAATTCAGAATGCTTTTGTTTATTTATGCAAGGCTTACCTGACCCGGTTGTGCATGTAAGGTTTGAATAAAAAGCTTTCTGAAAGATTGTTAAACTGCTGCCTTTTGGGGGGTGGTATAGGAAGTGTTCCCTATTCTTACCATGTTATTTCTACCTCTTTTTTTTTAAAAAAAGAGGTAAAGCCCAGGGACACATCCATTTTGTTAATTGAAATAAACCTGTATTTAGAAGTAAAACATATTTTCAGGCATACAATGATAAGCAGGGTTCAAAAAGTTCCCACACGTCTTTGTTTTTAAGTATTAAAAAGCATTCTGAGATGAAACGGGTAAATGTATCCCATTTTTCTGTCTTGGACATAGGTGCTTCTCCTTTCACTGTCATGCAACCATCACCCACAAGTTTGTTGTTATTCTACTACCAGGATGTCACAAGTTACTGTCATAAGGCACAAGATGTTGCCACCATGCTGAAACCAAGAAGACTAGGATCTGGTCAGTGCCTGGACCACTTTTTCATCTAATGTGCACCACCTGGAATTCTGGAATAGGAAAAGGCAATGTATTATGTGACTGTCACATACATGAGAGAGAGAGAGAGAGAGAGAGAGAGAGAGAGAGAGAGAGAGAGAGAGAGAGAAGTACCTGTAATCAAAAGCTGAAACTGAAAGGACAAGTAGATAGTAGGCATGAGAAAAAAGTTATGAAAATTAAAAGAAATCGTAAGTGATTCGTATGTAATGGGACTTTCTAGTTTATACGCATCATGGCAGCTAACCCGGCAGTAGACTGTCTTTTACGGTCCTTGAGGCTAACAATTTGCGTTATGATCGTAATAAATTCTTAATTATTGTACTACGTACTCACTTCTCCCTGTCTTCTCCCCCTCATTTCCTTCCCGCCTTCATTCATCTTCTTCTTTTTCCCGCATTTCTATGGGGAACTGGAAGTGACGCTGCTGCTAGGCATTCTGGAAAGTGTAGTCCTCCACGCTTCTCTCAGATGCTTCTCCCCCCCTCCCTTCTCTTCCCCGTTGCTCTGTCTTGCCCCACCGCAGGGGCCAACTTCACACACACACACACACGCTTCTCCTTGTTTCTCTCTCTGCACTCTCTCAGATGCTTCTCTCTCAGATGCTTCTCCCCCCCCCTTCTCTTCCCCGTTGCTCTGTCTTGCCCCACCGCAGGGGCCAACTTCACACACACACACACACACACACACACGCTTCTCCTCGTTTCTCTCTCTGCACTCTCTCAGATGCTTCTCTCTCAGATGCTTCTCCCCCCCTCCCTTCTCATCCCCGTTGCTCTGTCTTGCCCCACCGCACAGGCCAACTTCACACACACACACACACGCTTCTCCCCGTTTCTCTCTCTGCTCTCTCTCGGAGGCTTCTCCCCCCTCCTTCTCTTCCCCGTTGCTCTGTCTTGCTCCATCGCACGGGCCAACTTCAGCCCTCCAGGTAGGTGTTTTGGACTTCAACTCCCACCATTCCTCACAGCCTCAGGCCTCTTCCTTTTCCTCTCAGCCTGGGCAAACTTGGGCCCTCGCTCCCTCAGGATCGGGGTGAGAGAGAGGCAGCAAGGAGCAAGGGGGGGCTCCTCCTCCTTTTTTGCTGCTTCCAAGAATAGAATACCCCCTCCCTCCCTCCTTCCCTCCCTCCTTCCTATTTGGAGAGTCCCATCTAGAATTCAGTGTGATTTATTCAAAGTTTTGTTTACAACTCCCAGAAATCCCAGCCAATTTACCAGCTGTTAGGATTTCTGGGAGTTGTAGGCCAAACCATCTGGAATGCGCATGCGCAGGCATACGAACTACTAATGAATATCGTTAGTACTTAAGTTACATTTTAGAAATTTTTGGAAATTATTTTGTAAGTCTTTCTTTTACTAATAACCCCCCCAATGCGATTTCCGATTTCCTATTTTTGGGTTCGAAACCATGCCTAGTAGATAGTCTAGAGGTTGAGCCGCAAATTCATGTTTTAAAACTGTATCAATATCAGACTGTAATAAAGGGGTAGTCATCTACAGCAGTCTTTTTCAACCAGTGTGCCTAGGCACACTCCTGTGCCTTTGCAGAGCTCCAGTTGTGCCTCCAGAAAAACCTTTTGCTCCCCTTCCTTCCCCCCTCCTTTTGCCGCCGCCTATTATTTTGTCCTCCTCCATGGGAGAAAAAATCTTCCCTTACCACATTGGTATTAGGCTCTGTCCACAGACGCCCCCTGCTGCGAGGGAAAAGCGTTTCGCAGCATGCAAAGGAGGAGAGGAGCCCAATGGGATTATCCAGTACAGAGCCTAATTCAACGCGGTAAGAGAAGATTTTTCCTTTTTCTCCCATGGAGGTGCCAACATCATGTGGGTGCCAAACTGTACTCCGTTTTTCAAATTCACTATATTGATACATTAACTTTATAAAACTTTTGTAATTGTGCATATTGCTAGTTTCACTATATTATTATTATTTTGCCTACTCTTTGTCCCCTGCATATGCAGCCTGTTGTGTAAAAAAGGTGCCGAAACGCCATAAAACATTTTGTGTCATTTTGGTTGGTGGTGTGCCCCAGGATTTTGTAAATGTAAAAAATGTGCCTCGGCTCAAAAAAGGTTGAGAAACACTGATCTACAGCATTGCTTCTTAAACTGTACAAATGGAATCCCCTTAGCTCAGTATTCAGTTCACAAAAAAATTGACAGCAGTAAAGGGTTTCGATGCCACCCATTTCCACACATCTGTTAAGAACCACGTGCAGTGTTTGCAATGGACTCTGCAGAAATTGCGTTAGCTGTACTCCACAAAAAAGAAAATCATTATGTTTAGCAAGCTTTGTGAATGCCGATTTATTATCAGTAAATGTTTAATTTTAATGCCTATTTTATATACCTATTAGGCCTGTGCAATCATGCTTCTAAATGCTTCTAAAGTACTTACAAAACTAAAATTCTGGGGGTGAAAACTAGATGGTGCTGGTGCTTTGCTTCTACAGTGTTATTAAAGTTCTGGTGGTGAACATTTCACCACTAGAACTTTAGCAACACTATAGAAACAAAGTACCAGCGCCACCCAGTTTTCACCCTCAGAATTTTAGTTTTGTAAGTACTTTAGAAACATATAGAAGCATGATAGCACAGGCTTAATACCTATATACCTGAGGTCACATAAAAAATTCTCAAGCAGAATGGGGTTGCAAGTGGAAAAAGTTTAAGAAGCCCTGATCTAGAGGAGGAAGTGGAATGTTTCTTGTCCCTGGCTTTTTCTGTTTCAGTGTATAACACATATAGATGCTTGATGTGATTGTATTGCTTTCAGTCATGCTCCACTGGGATGTATATGAGAAGTTTGTTGAGATGAAAATAAACCTCTTAGAATTCAGTTGATCTATTCTAAGCATGGTTAGGGCTGGATTCAACCCATTTTATATTATCCTTTCTCTTCTGTATGTCCATTGACAGTGGCATCTCTTCTACAACATAGATATTCTCTCAGTCATGTAGTTCTACTCTTTTTTCTTGTTTCTTTGAAATATTTCTAGACTATATTTCAATGAAAACCTGAATGCAAACATTGGGAAACCATCCAGACAGACCCCAAAACTGGGACATCATTGGTAAAAATGAATTAAATTGATACAGCATTAGATCCGGGCCTTCTCATGGAAACTCATTTTTGGGTAGTCTTGGGATTAGTTAGGACTTCATCTCCATAGCTATCTCACACTTTTTGGGCTCCTGAAGCTCAAAGCTGCAGGATGGCACCCTAAAAGTTAAAGAAAAGGTACTTGGCTGCCATCACTTTCCTCCTCGCATCCCCCTGGCATGAGGAACTGATGCTAAGGGAGACCCGGGGGGGGGGGGGGATTTTCCTCTTTGCACTTCCCATCTCCTCAGGTGTCATTTCCTCATGTCAGGAGGAGACAAGGAGGAAAGTTATGGCAGCAAGGTACATTTTCTTTAACTTTTAGCTCAAAAATAGGGGACCGGGGCAGACGGGGACGGACGACTTAATGACATTACAATTTTAATTGGGATCACACATAGTTTCCCCCCTCCAGGAAAGCCCGGGTTTTGTGAGTGGGAACAGAAATCATCTCTGAAGCCAGTTATTTAAACCTGCTTTGGAGCAGATTTTGGTGCTATGTGGAAGTGCCTGTAGACAGCAAGTACATGCAACATTTAATCTAGTACCATGGCTTGGCAGTGATATGACATTGCTCCTTATGGCAGTGAAAAGGATACTTCTCAAGATTACTAGAAAGACCAAGATGCTGCTCCCCTCCCAACAATTAAACCTTCCCTGCAAGCAAAGCTATGCAAGGAAGAGGGAAACGGTGCCCTCTTGACACTCTTTAAGCAGAAATATTAAATGTCATCCAAGGGGTGCGTCAGACTCTAGGAAATAACCAGGGGATATATTAGCCTTGAAGGGATACCTGTTCACATTATTTTATAGCCTCACTTAGCCAGTTTTCACTGCCTTGGGCTTATATTTTTCCAAGCTAGAGCCAGTTCTCTCAATAAAAGACTGAAGGAACTGCAGTCATATAAATTTGCACATTTGCACTGCTGGAAAGAGAGTTAATCTCTTTTGCAAAAAGATTACATTCATATTCATGTTTGTGTGGTGTTTTCTTTATAGTACTTTATATTATCATTCCATGATCAAACTCAGATTTTTTCTTCCCAGAGGCACCTGATGAGCTCCATGACCAAGTATAGATTTGATATGATCCCATGTGGGACCACTTAACCTATGTAATGGGCATATGGGCATATTTTGCATTATCAGCAGTGCAGTGCTTAGTTGTATCATTTCACTTTTCTACTTAAGAATATTAATTTGTATAAAGAGAAAGGTTCCCAATCACCTAGCATTTGTTTCTAGGAGATACTAAGGTGTGATTTTTTGGGAATTGAACACACATAGGCTCCTTCCATACAGCTGGATTATATGGCAGTGTAGACTCAGATAATCTAGTTCAAGGTAAATAATGTAGATAATCTGACTTGATATTCTGGAATACCATATATGGCAGTGTAGAAGGGCCCATACTCTTGCTCTCTCACCTGTATACACACAAAAATACACACATTCCCAAAAGAGAAATACACACCTTTTGTTTTTTAAACCAAAATATTTAGGGTTGATAAAGAAGATTCTGACCACAGATTGGTTCAGAAAACCTTATAAAGTCACAAATCGACAAGTGACTCAAAGGCACATACAGATATCCACAAACACACACACAAGCCCATTAATCTTGTGTTTTAGGGAAGAATGTCACTCTTAGTAGATATATAATGCTTCCAGAAGGTGGTAGAATTGAGAGAACAGTAGCATCAGTGAATAATAGCAGTAAAAGCACAGCACCCACCATTGTTTTATATGAGAGAGAGGGTATGAAAATCTGTGATCAGTAATTTATGGTGGCTAGAGTCAAATTGTAAATATGCACACAGAGAGTGTAAGAAAATGGTTCTTGATGCCTTGAGTATTTGTTACTGAAGATCTTGAACTTCTTAAAACAATAGCCAGACATTTCTGTTGTTTAGAGTCTTCAGTAATGATTCCTAGTCCCAACAGTAACATTTTATTCTCATCCAAAAGGCGATTTTATTTTGTTTTTAAAAATTCAGGGGTTGAATGGATCGATATAAAAATCTCAAGAACTTGTAGAGTTCAATACTTGCAGTTCATACTGTATTCCTTGGACATTCTTCCTCTTCTTGCTGTAGGGCTGGGAGAGTATAGGCATTCTCTTACAGTTTACATAAAAGGTTTAAAAACTGTTCATATGAAAAAGAAAACATACTCATAGTGAATCTGAAAGCAGAACCAAGAATGAACAAAGGGATCTGAATGACAACATAGCCAAGTTGCCTCCAATGCTGTACAGCTTCCTTGGTCCTCTCGTTTACTGTTGGATTCTGCAGATATTAGAGGTGTTGGAGAAATGGCTGATATAGAAATGGGATAGCAATAAAGTTTTATTATTACTAAGACTTTGTGAGTGCTTTGAATTCTTTCCCCTAGTCTCAATAAACCCATTGTTAAGAATGTTTTAACAGAAATATATATTCCAGCAGCTTTGGCCCTTTGTTGTTATTTTTTTCCTCCTTCTTTCTGGAACTGTAGATAACTAGAGTAAAATCCCAAGTCACAAAGATGACAAGAGTGCCAAGAACAGCTGAATCTGTCATAAACTCAAACCCACCTCAGTTAAAGAATATCAGAAAAATATTTAGGATTTCTTTGGCCTACCTATGCTCCAGCACCATGGCTAGGTCAGTATAAATTATGTATTGCCACAGGGAACATGAATAATTTGATCTTTTTTCATCTTTGAAAATTGTGCAACTTTTGTGAAACATTCCCATAGAGCCAGAAAGACTCCCTTCCAGATTTTTCTTTTTCCTACCTTTCCCTAGTATAGCCAAGTAGTGACCAGGGGGATGGCAGGAGACAGCTGAAGATTGCCAGCACACAATGACAATGTCTTCCTTTGGAACCTTCCAAGTATTCTCAGAAAGGTATCCAAGGATACCAGCATCATTTTATCAAAACATTCCTTGCTGTTGGTAACAACTGACCTCCAGTTAGAATGCTCAAGTGATGTTGAATTAGAAAAAGCACGAATGGAGGGCAATCAGAAGAAATGTGTCAAGAGGAAGGCACATCAAGCCAACCCTGATTGGGACTGCTTTTCATCTGGAAATCCATACCTTCACTGCAAAAGAACATGCAGACCAAGAATAGGTCTCTACAACCACCTACAGACTCATTGCCAAACCCTGCCTTGAAAGGCAGTCAAACTCAGACACGAGGGATCACCTAAGTAAGTAAATAAGTATATTCCTTGCTTGGCTGGCTCACCTGGCACAGCAGATTGAACAGAGCACAGCCAAACAATAATGTTAGTGCAACAGGTAACAAAAACTGTTCGTTGTGGTTATAGTTAACTAGGGGGATATTTTTTATTTTAAAAATATACATTTCTAAAAATTACAGCTATTTTGGTGTCACCTCCTCTGATGATGTCACCCAACGCAGTTCCCACCCTTGTCCCTCTCTAATGACAATGATGAAAGTATCATTTGGGACTTCCTTGTTGGTCCTGTAATATTCTGGAGGGTGACATTGTTCTCATTGGCATTGGAAAACAGTTGATATTGATCATTTCCTTTTCTTTGCCCTTCCCTGGGATGCTTGTGGCTGTGTGGGAGCAGGAAAAAGTGTGGTACAAGAAGTACAAAAGTGATTCTAGAGTCTATTCAAAGATGCATGATAAAAGGAAAAGGAGCTTCAAGAAGTTTCTTATCTTTGGAGTTCTCAGTGGAATAAAGTGTCTATTTTGTTTTTCCCCTCATGTCTTTCCCCTTCTTTAGTATTTCTTGGGAGCCCAGTTTGCGACAAATCCCCTGAAAAGGGAAAAGGGCAGGGCTCGGTGAAATATGTGCCAACTTGACCAGTGAGTGGCCTCTTATAGAGGCCAACCGATCACTGGGGGCTGGTGTATAGAATAGTATTCCCGGGTATCGTAAGGGACCTGATGGTATTGAGGAACCATTGGTGTTGTCACTGTCTTTAAAAGGATGGGGGAATAGTCTCCCTTCTGGTATCATCAGGTCATGGTTTCTTGGAAGAGTCTTACTCAGGTTCCCCTGAGAGAATGGAGACAGAGATCTCTTCTGGTGCCCAAAACCCACCCCCAGAAGGTCCTTGGTTTAAACTTCCTCCGTGGCCCCCGAGCCCTACGGGAGCTACCTCAAACCGTTGGAGGCTCCCTGGTCTGTAGTCCTCCGGGCTCCTCATTTTCATGATTGGCACTTACAGAGTCCCTCCTTCGTCCGGATGGAGCTCCGTCACTTCCTTCAGGCGGAGATTCAATGGCATGGCGCTTCTTCCTGTGCTTCCGGGTGCCTGCATGTCTTCTATGCCTGCGCTTGCGC
This sequence comes from Anolis apletophallus, assembly GCA_030556195.1. NCBI lineage: Eukaryota > Metazoa > Chordata > Lepidosauria > Squamata > Anolidae > Anolis > Anolis apletophallus. The sequence continues at coordinate 149,259,045 of JARBWK010000004.1, forward strand.
TTGGCTCCAACATCCGGTCAAAACGGAAGAGAAAGTGATGACGCATATCCCATTGAAACCAGATCATATCAAAATCCATAATTTTGATCTCACAATCTCCCCACATTTATGCATAAGAATGACTTATCAATGAATATACAGTAGACTTTCAGTTAATCAGAATTCAAACAACCAGAACTCTCAGGCAATTCGTAAGAAAACAAAAAAAATAATACTTACAATTAAAATTGAATAAATTTAAGCTGAAATGAAAGTTTAAATGAAGTTGGTATTGTTTTGTCTCAATTTGCTTTTAATTAAACTATTTCAATATTACTATTAAGTCAATATAGAGTTTATGGTATGTGTAACTGAGGATCTACTGCATATTGTAGTCTCCCCTATCTTCTGAGTGACATCTCATTGAAAATAGCTGTTTTGACTCCCATTTTATCTCATGCCCAGTTCTTTCAATCATTCTTTTCCAAATGTGTTCCCTCTCTAGAGCATATATTCCACTTTGCCATTGTCCTAAATTGTGCTTCCCAGAACTAGACAAAGTATGCAACATGTAACCCGATTATTGCAGAACTTAAATTATTACTGCCAAGTGCTTCCCAAATTTTAGCACTCTCTGGGAGTTGTTATGGCAGCATCTGCATTTTGAAAAACATTTCATTACAGGCTGTCACTTAATGCTGCCCTTTTTGTACTAGGTAAACAGCTTTGAATGACTCTTCTTATCTCTCTTCCCAAACAAACATCTTTGTATAAAAAGAAGAAAGAAAGAGATGAAAACACAACAGTATATGTGAGCAATTCTAATGATGCCAAGGACGACTTGTATAATCAAAATTAGAAGTGCATTCCATTGTTATTCTTAAACAATATATTTCGTTTTTTCCTGTGTCAGTCTTTGAGATAAGTCTGTCAATTGCTTTATTCTAAAGTGAGTAATTTCTAACTCTTTGACTGATAGATTTCCACTATGTTAATATTTAGTTCCTCTATCTCCAGGTTTGGCTAAACCAGCAGTGAGCAAATTATATCCCTCAAAATAATCTTGAATTGCAACTCTCTTCAGTGTTAGCCTGCAGAGTTAACAATGAAGAATGCCAAAAATTAAATTCTGATGACAACTAGAAGGTTGTACTTTTCCCTTCTTGGTAATAAACATTTGCTGTGAGATTGGACTCAGAGTATAACTGTATAGTTGTGAAAAAAGGTAACAATTTTACCCAACCAATTCTGGTTGTTTTGGCCCGTGGAGGCAAACCTGCCACTGTATTCCTGAAAATAAAGTATTATAATAAAGCACTTCTAATACAACAACAAAAGCAAGGCTCAGAAAAGTTATATTTCAAGACTATGAGTCCAACAGTACCCTGAGCCTGTGACTATGCCAAATGGTGGGATTGTGAGTTATTGTTGAAAAATTCATATATTTCAATCTCTGTAAAGAGTCATGTGGAATTTTAAATATCAACACTTAAAAAATTAGAATCACTGGATCTTTTTTCTTCCTGAAGTGGACTAGGTACCTCTTCACACAAGCCTTTCTGGATGTGCCGTTGTGCCTGCAATTGCTGGTGAAAAGGAAGGTGTGTGGGGCTACTTGTGGATCCCTGTGCACCCTCCCTCCTCCCCTCATCATATGGAGGGGGCGGGAGAGCACCCTTTGCCTCCCCTCATCAGATGGCAGAAAAGGTGGCAACATGCATTGCCCCACTGCCCTTTCTGTCATGGCACAAGGAAATTAAAGGAAAAGTGTGAGTAGCTTCATCAGAGCTACCCAAATTACACTTTTCTCCCCATAGTGTAGGAGAAAGCACCTTTTGGCACTACTCCTCCACTTTGGGGGGGAAATGGGTAGGGCCTACAGCATGTTGTGTGATGGCACACAGCAAGCCCCATCCTTGCTGGAATTAAAAACAGCAAAATGGGGCAAAAATGCCCCATGTGAAGAAATCCTAGGACACCTACTCCTTTTGGCTTTTGAATAGCCTGTTCCTGATATTTTCCCCCTGACCATGCGTAGCCACATTTATTTTTATTTCTTTATTTCTTTTTTATACAGTGAAACATAGTCCAAAATGTCATACAGAACCCTTCCTTATATGGTGAGTGTCATTTAGCTGACCTGTCTAACTTGGAATTTTCTTTGTTACTTTGGACAATGATTCTCTTTGCTTTTGTACTGGAGTCTCTATAGAAGTTTGAAGTAAAGGATTTTGACAGGCGAACATGCTTTTATATTGAGCTATGGGCCCTTTGAGCAAGACTAACTAGAAAGTCAGTGACTAATGAGAGCTAAAATCCCACAAATCCTAGATGGTCACAAGTCCAACCCTGGATGAAATGGTCCTTCTGAACCATTGCTTGCAGTGCTTTCAGATCCTGCCAGCTGTATTTTACCAGTCACCTGAGGAGTGTGGGTTGGATGCCTCTACCTCATATGCATACTAATGTGAAGCATAATTTTGCAACATGATGACCTTGAAAAGATTAAATCTGTGTGTGTGAACGTTGCACTGAAGACTTCTAACATATATTTTAGGCAAACTTCTGGCTCACATTTGATATGTCTGAATTAGCTCTCTCTTGACTTGACTGATTTCTTATTTTCTGCCCACAGTTGGAGTGGAAGCATTATACAATGCTTCCCTCCCAACATTGGGGACTGCCCATGTTGTGCTGTCTCCAATGGAGCCAGCACGGATCTTCACTGCTTGGGTGTCTCTTCCCACATGTAATGGGGGAAGTGTCACCATGAGAGAGTGGTGCATGGGGTGATGGATTTGCCCCACTGCTCCTCTGTTTCTTTGGTGAAGCCAGGAGAAGTGGGATGTTTCACCTCGCTCATGTGATAAGTTCATATGTTTCTTTCTGCTAAAGGTAGGACATTGTTTTGCTAAATTTGTCATGGACCTAAACCACATATTCAGTAGTTTGATAAAACAGTTGACTACTTTAAACTAGAAAAGATTTAGGTATATTGATACGGGGAAAAATTCAAATATATCCAAGGCTTACAACTACAGATGATGCTGATGACAGTGACAATGACATTCTTTTCTGCAATCTAGGCTAGGGCATAAGGCAGTTTACAATAATAAAAATAGACATAGCTTCAACAACAACAACACTTTATTTATATTCCGCCCTATCTCCCCAAGAGGACTCAGGGCGGATCACAGTACACATACACGACAAACATTAAATGTCTTTTTTGTATAGATAATACAGAGACAGACAGAACAGAAGAAGGTGTGTTGTTTTGACTAAAAAACAAAAAAGTAAATACAAAAGTTTAAAAGCTATTAAACTATTCATAAAATTTTAACCAATTGTAAATAATTAAAAACAACACATAAAATACTAATAGATAAGTGTTCTGAAATTATGAATTGAGCATTAAATGGGATCTGCAGCCATCAGTGCCATCTGTATATGCCACCTCTATTATGAGACTGTATATCAGTTATTAGAGGACTTGGGAGAGCAGGTGCAACCTCCCATGTGTAAGATAATATTCATTCTGTGGACAGAAATCTGGAATTAACCAAGAGTATGATTATCTTAAGCTCAATTATCCTTGGACTGTTTAACTGTTAGTATTGACCTCGCCCCTTGGCTAATAGCCATATGATTTATTGCGTTAACCCTTGACTTTGGCCCATTCTTGCTTTTACTCTACTGCCTATTCCAAGTACTCCTTCACCTCAAGGGAACCAACCCTGATACCAACTGTTAAAAGACTTCCTTCCAGAGTTGGACTTGCAGGAGGGTGACTTCTGGGACTTCCTACTACCTGTGATAGGGAGAACGTGAATCAGATATCATAGGCTGTCAAAGACCCATGCCTAGCAACTTCGCTAGAGTGACTTAGACTTTACAAAGTTTCTTTCTATGATGTCTCAAAAACACCAAGGACATCTCTCTGGTACAGAATAAAGGGGATTTTAAATGTATGTTCCATCCCAAATGGTCTCATTGCTATCTCTTCGGACTGTCCTTAAATTGGTGCAATAGCACAATGAAACTGTATAAATATTTTTGAAATCTATGAGGCTGCTCAAAGCATGTACAGTTATTTATTTAATAGGCATGTGCTGCAATCACTTTATCTTTTATTCTTCCACTGGACATTTCAATTAACTTGATTGCAGCATTTCAAATGGTTTAGGAATGACATATATGTGTGACGTAGCATCTGCACTTATCAATACCCATTAGTTTCACTGTGTCCCTTTTGCACTGGGACTCTCTTCCTTGTCATTGCCTGGCAGCTGAACTGCCAGACTTGATTGGATTGTTATTGTTGCTGCTTCTACATAAATAATATATTCAGTCCTCTGCTGCATTATCTATTTAGGTTAAATTTAACCTACAGGGGCAAAATCGAATTGTTTGAGAGGTGAAGGCATTTGGAGTCAAGCCTATATTAAGTTAGACCCTTTCTCATCCAACAGAAGTGGGGGGAAATGAGTAAATGGAATTAACAGAATTATTTATATATTAGAATTAAATTTGTTCACCAAAACTAATAGATGCTTGGAAACTAACTGTAATGGGATGAACTGGGTTGCCCAAGAAGTCTAAGTGAATCAAACAGCTATGCTTGACTTTTCCAGTTGTCTTTTTCATTTTCTTTTTAAGGGATTATGACCATTTTTTTCATTTGAATATAAAGGGAGAATCCACAAGAAATAATTAGTGTTCTGAACTATGTTCTCCTATTGGGAAGAATCTTTATCCTAATTTTAAGCAAAGCAACTCAATTTGATTGAATGAGGAGAGAAGTTAGACCTGACCTTTCTTACCTTTTCTATAT